>OW240922.1:96258558-96314997 GCA_933207985.1 Pelobates cultripes | reverse complement strand
CCCCTCCTCACACAGCTAATACCCCATACAGCACCAATACCCCACAACTAATACCCCATACAGCACCAATACCCCACAACTAATACCTCACACAGCACTAATACCCCCCTCCCCATACTGCACTAATACCCCTCCTCACACAGCAAATATCTCACACAGCACTAATACCCCTCCTCACAGAGCACTAATACCCCACACAGCACTAATACCCCCTCCTCACACAGCACTAACACCCCTCCTCACAGAGCACTAATACCCCACTCAGCACTAATACCCCCTCCTCACACAGCAAATACCCCACACATCACTAATACCCCTCATCACACAGCAAATACCCCACACAGCACTAATACCCCTTACTTACACAGCAAATACCCCACACCGCACTAATACTCCCCTCCTCACACAGCACTAATACCCCTCTCTCTCTCACACAGCAAATACCCCACACAGCACTAATACCCCCTCCTCACACAGTAAATACCCCACACAGCACTAATACCCCCTCCTCACACAGTAAATACCCCACACAGCACTAAAACCCCCTCCTCACACAGCACTAATACCCTCTCCTCACACAGCAAATACCCCACACAGAACTAATACCCCTCTCTCCTCACACAGCAAATACCCCACACAGAACTAATACCCCTCTCTCCTCACACAGCAAATACCCCACACAGCACTAATACCCCTCCTCACACAGTAAATACCTCACACAGCACTAATACCCCCTCCTCACACAGCACTAATACCCTCTCCTCACACAGCAAATACCCCACACAGCACTAATATCCTCTCCTCAAACATCAAATACCCCACACAGCACTAATACCCCCTCCTCACACTGAATCTAATACCCCAAATACTAGATACCCTAAAGGGCAGTTAATACCCCTCACCTCACACAACATAAAATACCCCAAACAGCACTTAATACCCAATTTCGCACGTAACAAATACCCCAAACAGTACTTAATACTCCTCTCCTCACATTGAATCTAATACCCCAAATACTAAACACCCCAAACAGCAGTTAATACCCATCTCCTCACACAACATAAATACCCTAAACAGCAGTTAATACCCATCTCCTCACACAACATAAATACCCTAAACAGCAGTTAATACCCCTCTATTCACACAACATAAAATACCCAGAACAGCACTTAATACCCAACTTCTCACACAACAAGTACTGCAAACAGCACTTAACACCCCTCTCCTCACACTAAATCTAATACCCTAAAGGGTAGTTATACCCCTCACCACACACAACATAAAATACCCCAAACAGCACTTAATACCCAATTTCGCACATAAGAAATACCTCAAACAGTACTTAATAACCCTCTCCTCACATTGAATCTAATACCCCAAATACTTAACACCCCAAACAGCAGTTAATACCCATCTCCTCACACACCATAAATACACCAAACAGCACTTAAAGGGACACCGTAGGCACTGTATCTGCTTCATCTCATTAAACTGGTTATAGTGTCTGGAGTCCCCTGGTACCATCATTTCTTTCAGCATTAAACCGTTTTTAATGTTGTAATGTTTTAATGCTAAACAAGAGTCCACGGCAGTCTATCCCCTCTGTGCTGCTTTGGCTAATAAGGAAGTATTACCCTGAAAGGCAATGGGCAGCTGTGATTGGCTGAGAGTGTCAGCTGACTGCTTTTAACCTGTCAGAGCTCCAACTGATGGTATGAATGGGTATGACAACAAGGAAGTGTGTAATCTCTGCCTTTGCTACACATACAGAAGGGGCTGGACTGTGGGTGGCCAGGGACTCTTCTTTTGTGGCATACTGCACAAACATGGTGCAACACTGAATGGAGGGACAGTGCCAGGCCACTCCAGGCACTATAACCAATTCAAAGAGACAAAGTACTTATAGTGACTACAGTGTCCCTTTAATAGTTAATACCTCTCTCCTCACACAACATTAAATATACCATACATCACTTAATACCCCTCTCCTCACAGATAAAATACCACAAGCGGCACTTAATACCTCTCTCATCACACAACATGTCATAGCTCTCTCCTCACAACACATGAAATAACCCATACTACCCCACACAACACAAAATACCCCTCTCCTCACACCACATGAAATATCTCCTCACAACAGGAAATGCTCCACACAACATGACATATACCCATCTCCTAACAAAGTATACAATACCCCACTCACACATTTGAGCTACCCTACACATGATAAATAGAAATATAGAATGTGACGGCAGATAAGAACCATGCGGTAGTAAAGTAAACCCATGTTGTCTCTGATCTTGAAATCCATGTGATTTTAGATGTTCTTTAACATGGTTCCCATCAATTTCCCCACTACTGAAGTAAGGCTAACTGGGCTATAGTTGCCCGACTCCTTCCTACTACCTTTCTTGTGAATGGACACAACATTCACTAACTTCCATTCTTCTGGGACTACTCCTGTTAACAATGATTGGTTAAATAAATCTGTAAATGGTTTTGCTAGTACACCACTAAGTTATTTTAATAACTTTGGGTGTATTCCATCAGGATCCATTGACTTATTTGTCTTTAATCTTGACAGTTGAAATAGAACATCTTCTTCTGTAAACTCACATGTAGAAAAAATTACTCATTTGTCCTTTTTCTTAACTGAGGTCCCTTTCCTTCATTTTCATCTGTAAATACTGAACAAAGATATCCATTAAGGCAGTCAGCTAGACCTTTAGCCTCTTCTACATACCTTCCTTCTTTTGTTTTTAATCTAACTAATCCTTGTTTTACTTTCCTTTTCTCATTTATGAATCCAAAAATGTTTTGTCCCCTTTTTTTTACTGACTGTGCTATTCTCTCTTCTGTGTGTGCTTTGGAGACTCTTATAACTTGCTTTGCCTCTTTCTGTCTAATCTTATAGATCTGCTTTTTGTTTTTTACTATTTTGCCACTTCTGCGAGTACCATAGTGGTTTCTTACTTTTTCTGCTCTTCCTGACAAGCCTAATTGAAGTTCCTGTTGCTTTCAGAAGTACAACTTTTAAATAATCCCATTTCTCCTGGACTCCATTTAAACTGCTCCAATCTGATAAGGACTCCTTTATGCATATTCTAATTTTAGAAAAGTCTGTTTTTCTAAAATCTAAAACTTTTGTTTTTATGTGGTGGGACTTAGTCACTTTTCTTATATTAAATAATAGTAATAGTAATATCTGATACCAAATCTCCATTTGTTAACACTAAGTCTAGTATGGCCTACTTACAAGTTGGTTCTTCAACAACTTGTTTTAGAGACAATCCCGGTAGGGAGTTTAGAATATGTGTGCTCCTGGCATAAGCAGCTGTTTTGGTTTTCCAGTTCACATCCGGAAGATTCACATCCGGAAGATTAAAGTCACCCATGATTATAACTTGGCCCTTCATTGTCATTTTAGCCATTTCCTCAAATAGTAGATTATTTAACTCTTCTACTTGTCCACGGGGCCTGTAAATCACACCTACACGAGTTACTGTATGAGTTCCAAATTCTAACGTAACCCAAACGGACTCTATGTTCGCCTCACTAAATTTTATTAGGTTAGATTTTATGCTATTCTTCACATACAGGGCACCCCTCTTGCCTTCTCTCTCTTTTCTATTTAAAGAGTACCCTAGTATTGCTATGTCCCAGTCATAGGCGTGTGCCCGGGGTGTGCCTGGGCACACCCTAATCCCCGCGGCACGCGCTATGTGCCTCCCTCCGTGGGAGGGATATTAACTAAACGGCACCCCCACACAATACACACAAACAGCACACATACACTAACAGCACCCACACACATACATCACCCTTACACACACAGCATCCACACATACTAACTAACAGCACCCTTACACTAACAGCACCCACACATCACCCTCATACACACACACTACCAGCACCCTTACAAACACAGCACCCACATACAGCGTCCTCACACACAGCACCCTCATAAACACACAATAACAGCACCCTTACACACACATCACCCTTACATAGACAACACCCACACACATACATCACCATTACACACACAGCGCCCTTACACACACACACACACAGCGCCCACACACATACAGCACCTACACACAGCACCCTTACAGCAGTATATGTGTCTGTGTATGTGTATATAGATATGTACGCGGCGTGTGTGTTTGTGCTTTAGGGTGCGCTCCCTTATGCAATAGGCTGCGCACGCCTATGGTCCCAGTAATTTTTCTCATTATACCATGTCTCAGTAACAGCCACTAAATCTACATTCTCAAAGTTTTATTTTTATTTATTTATTTATTTATTTACATTCTCATTGTTTTATCCTAACACTTGCATGAAATAATACCCTTCTCTTAAAACAGCATTAAATGCTCACCAAAGCATATACTCTTCAAACAGCTTGAACATTATTTTGCCATTTACTTGCTGTTATGTATCAACACTGTATAGCTGTAAAGTACCAGGGAATATTTTGGCGGAATATAAAAAATAATAATATTAAAGGAACACTACAAGCACTATAATCATTGCAGCCTTCTATAGTGTTATGGTTCCATGAGTGTCCTGGTGCCATCGAACTGTAAGATGTCAGCATGATTTGACAACTTACCTCCTGGTGAGCAGTTGTCAAACCGTGCTAAAATGTTTGAGCATTTTACTATGGGTGGCAATAAGGCACATTAACCAGTACAGCAGGCTGTAATTGTTAGGGCTTGTAATGTTCCTTTAAATACAATATTCCTCACACAGCATTAAATACTTTTAATTTGTTTTAATGTGCTCATGCTATTACTGTATTTCTCTAGGTTCTTTCCCTGCTGCAAAGTGTTCCTCTAGGCTGTTACGCCCTGTGAGAAAATGGGAACTCTATGGTATGGTGTAGAACTGTGAAAAAGAGGGTTATAGGCTCCCAATGCCAAGAAAAGGATTGACTAAAAAATCTTAGCAATTTCCTGGTCTATGCAAAAACCTCACTACAGAAGCATTTAGAGGTATGAATCTTTTTATTTATTTATTTTTTTATATTTATTTACACATAAGAGAACAGTCATAAGCACATATGTCAGGACAACATTTACTCAGTTTTACAAAAAAAAGAACAAAGTGCATTTAAAAAAAAACATTTTCTGTATAACCCATTTACATATCTTTTGTAAACCCATCCTGGAGTGTCTCATTTTGGGATTTGTGGCTCTGCATTTCAAAAGGCAGTTTTCACATGAGAAATAACTAAATGAAGCCAACCAACTATGGACAGAATAGCGAAGTACCTAGCAGGGGTCTCCCTACCGTCACTGACGGAGGAACAAATAGCTATGGTACAAGACAACATCACAGTAGAAGAAGTGCCCCAGGCCATATCCCACCTACCAAGCGGGAAAGCCCCAGGCCCAGACGGGTTCCCCAACAATTACTACAAAAAATTCGCACACACCCTAGCCCCGCACTTAACAAACTTATTCAATGCAATCACTCTCAAAGCGGACGCAACGGCAGAGATGTTGGGTGCACACATAGTTACGCTGCCTAAACCAGGGAAACCACCCACATGTAGCCAAAACTTCAGACCAATCTCACTACGGACGCAAAAATACAAGCTAATAGAATAGCCAACATAATCCCGACACTAATTCATGATGATCAGGTGGGCTTTACAAAAGGCAGACAAGGTTCGGACAACACCAGGAAGGTAATTGACCTGTTGCACAGCCTGATCGGAAACGGGGAGTGGGGGATACTTCTATCATTGGATGCAGAGAAGGCTTTTGACAGGCTCAACTGGCCTTTCCTGTAGGCAGTGCTTGGTAAATATAAGTTCCCCCCAACCTTTATAAATGCCATACGAGCACTCTACTCACACCCCACAGCCAGAGTCCTAAACTCTGGGTTTGTATCTGTGAAGAAATTCCCCTATTTGGTTTCAAAATGACAATTTGCATTCACTTGTTTCAGGTTAGCTTTCCCTATGGCATTCGGTAGGTAAAACTACCGAATCGAGACCACCCCGTTGCCCATTATGAATACTTTACCTCCCTGCTTGCTGGGCATGTTCGACAAAAGTTCTGCACGAACGGAATGCACCGCCGCCATTACGGGACTTCCACGTGTTGGCGGCCATTTTAGCTCCTGAACAGCGATGTTTGCCGTCGAGTGTCTAGAACTGAAAACGGACACTCAAATAGGCGAACACCGCTGAGTCCTCCATACCTTCGGTAAAACCCCACTAACACTCCCGAATGACCGGGCATTCGGTAGAAAGACTCACTAACAGATGGGGAGTCAAGCGAACCATGGATGGCAGCTGGATGGCCGGCCGTTCGGGAGGTTTTTCATGCGACCTAAGACCGACTGCAGGGCCAGAATTCGTGGAACTGTTTTGGCTACTTTGCCCGTGCAGTCGGTCAAAACTTCTAAGTCCCATATCTCTCGAACGGCTGAACCGAATGGACTGATTTTTTCATATGTTGGTCCCCCAGAGTACAGCTAGTCCTTGGGGTACATCCAGACTTTGGGGAAATTATGTTCCGTTTTAATTATGTTAAAAGGTTATCTGAGGGGAGGAGATGCACAGTATGTATATTGTTATGATTGGTTGTACAGTTAATTATATGGGAGGCTCCCTTGCATGGGCAGAATCCCATAAAAAGAGAATGCCTGTCAATAAATCCTTAGTTCATCTTTGTACCCTTCTTCTGACTACGTATGCTGTTTGGGAGTTTGTGTGTTTTACTGAGGGAATTATCCAGGGACACTATTGGAACTACACGGGGATTCGTCTACCATAACTACCGAACGGAGGGCTATGTTAACTAGGCTCTGGCGATTCGGGAGGAAACTACCGATTGAGGTTTAAATGCACTTGGTTTCCTTACAGTATCCAAACAAATACACATCACCAATGGATCGCGACAGGGGTGCCCCCTATCACCGCTACTCTATATCCTGGCACTGGAACCCCTGGCAGCAGTCATTAGAGCTGACCTAGACATACAAGGAGTACACCTGGGGGATAACGAATACAAGCTTAACTTGTTCACGGATGACATCCTAGTAACACTAACACACCCCATAATCTCCCTACCAAAGCTGATGACAAGAATCCAAGAGTACGGGGCAGTGTCATATTACAAGCTAAATGTCACGAAAACCCAGGCTCTAGGAATAAAACTAAGTGACAACCCCGCGAACAGACTGGAAAGGTCATTCCCCCTAGACTGGAGACATGACCACCTAACATTCTTGGGTATCAAAATAACCAAAAACCCAGCCCATTTGTTCCGACACAATTACACCCGAATGCTGAAAGAATTTTCAGACACCTTGCACACATGGCGGGGTAAATACCTGTCATGGCTAGGCCGCATAGCAGAAGTCAAAATGTCACTCACCCCTTAGATACAGTATCTTTTCCGTACGCTCCAAATACCAATACCAAAAAATTCCTAAAAAACATGCAACACACCATTTACTCGTTCATATGGGAGGGGAAAAAGGCAACAGTAGCAGCAGGGACATCACATCGATCAGTCAAAACTGGAGGACTAGGCCTACCCAACCTAACAGCGTACCACAGGGCAGCCTATTTACATAACATCACCCAAATCAACAGGCTTACCGACGTCCCACAATGGATGACGATTGAAGCCAGCAAAGCACCACATGTTGATCTCCGTTCGCTAATGTGGAAACAGACAAAAAAACAACCGGGAACTGGACGCTCTCCTACCAACTACCCAAACCCTACTGCGAGTATGGAACACAATGAAACGCAAATTAGTGTCAAAACCGACGTTACCCCTAGCCATGCCAATACGCACTATTGGTCTGGAGATCCCTACCTTCTCTTGGGAAATATGGTTGAAGGGAGGTGTACACCACATGTACCAAGTGATAGACAGGGGTCAAATACTACCGTTCCCCTACATACAGAACAGGTACAACCTTCCCACTAAAGTAATATTCTCCTACCTCCAGCTCAAATCTTATGTGTTAGACAAATTAGGGAAACAAACGGATGTCACCGCAAAGACACACATGACAGAATTTGAAAACCAATGCACGGGAATAACACCACTCAAGAAAATAATGTCCTGGGGATATCAGAAATTAATAGCGCAACAATCACATACACTAGGAGAGATAAAAATGTCATGGCAACGGGATATAAGTAGAATAATAACGGACAGGGACTGGGAGAGAGCATACACGGCCCACAAGGGGCTTACAGCATGTGCCACACACCTGGTACTGCAGCGCAAAATCCTATACCGCTGGTATTTAGTACCAGACAAATTGCACAAAATATGGCCTACAACCAGCAATATATGCTGGAGATGCGGGAGGGAAGTGGGTACAATGATACACGTCTGGTGGATATGCACCATACTCAGACCATTTTGGGAAGAGGTAGCAAATATACAGCAGAAGATACTACCAGCCCCAAGAGTAGATGAACCACAGGTGTGTCTCTTGTTTATCTTACCAGAAAAAATACCAAAACAAGTCAAGCTGATAATATATCACACATTAATTTCATCCAACCCAGTGATAGCCAGACATTGGAAAAAAACAATGAGCCCACCTATAGAGGATCTCGTAAAGCAGGTAGACCAAAACTGGGCGTACAAAAAAATGACCAACACACAATTTGGAACTTGAAAAGGGGTACAGTAGGCACACAACCTGTGGGCAAAACATATTACAAGTCCACGCACCACAACACCCCACCACAACCACCCTAGCGAGACTAACGACCCTTGAATCATAGATTAAGAGGCACCACGAGGAGCGCCAACAAAGACGCAGCACACAAGCAAAATATATCTAAGCCAAGATAAGACACCCAGAGGCAGTCAAACTGCGAATCACCAACACGCCTAGCGGCAGGAGAGAACCGCAATGCACGACAAAGGCAGACCACAGAGCCAGACACCCGCCTAAGCGCCCCCCCATCCCATGACCTACACATGGGAGGGGAACAGAGTTAGAGGGACGGGTGGACCCAAAGCTCCCCAAACAAACACCCAAAAAACAATCTGGAACCTGCATAGATAACACTACCAATCTACACACAGAGGAATCTCACGGAGATACTTAGAACTCAATGTGAAAACTGCACACACCCAGATGACCTAAATATGACCAAAACCGACAAAAGGGGACTGATCATCAACACACCATGTATTTGTAAAAGGGAAACTTATGTAAAATAGCAATGAATCTCTGGAACCAATGGAAACCATGATGCGCATGAATGTAGATGTTTATCCATAATGTACACATATGTATATGATTACACATAGCTTTTGTCTGTGTAGTCAGCCTGCACTGTAACCCCCCCCCCCCCTATTTTGCATTTTTCTCATTTATTGCACCAACACATATTATATACCATTTTTGAAAGGACAAAAACGGCTTTAATTTGATGTAAAATATACATATTTAAATTTTCATTTATTACAAAAAATACAAGAAACTGAAAAAAAACACACTGTTTTCACTGTCTTGGCAATTATAAAGTGTGCATAAAAAGTAGTTTCAAATAAATTCATTTATATGTCCTGATTTACAGAGTGTATAATATGTGTTTGATGTAAAATAAAATTTCTATGTGGCACAATTTTAGAAGTTGGTATGTTTGTAATATGAGCTTAATACCACAGAAAATAAAAATGCCACACAAAAGTATATATTTATATAAAGTAGACACCATAGGCTGTTTACCTTAGGGTATTTTGATACTTTTTACATAGCTATTTCACCACCGATCTCTGCTAAATATTTTAGTAAAATTGTATTTTTTCTGTTTTTGACATACACATATATAGCAAAAAAAATTGTGTATTTCGTAAAGCTTATGCGTGCTATTCCTGTACTAAGCCTCATATTGTGTTCAGATACATCTGCTAAGTACAACGATCCTATACGCCCATTGTATGCCTTTGCTACTATTCTGTGAACATAAAGTTCAATATAAGATCATTTCAGTTTCTATGGTTAGAATGTTCGTAGATGAGTTTGATGGCACTCCAGGGTATAACATATAGTTTATACTGTGCCTTACCATGTCACCATTTATTCACCCGTATATGTCAAAGTTTGTGGTAAAAAATATTTTTTACATACACATCACATTTTTGCTGGGAATGTTGTATATTTGATATGTGCCACTATGAACAACCTCCCTAAATCATGCTCAGTTAACGCTTCTGAGTAAAACAATGCCCCCAATGTATGCTTTTGACACTTTCCGGTAAAGCTGTTGTGCATTATAAAAGACCTGACCATTTAAGTTTTTACAGTAGAATTTTGGGCCTATGTATCATTTTGGGGCATTATGGCTTTACTGTTCGTATAAACCCATAGAGGCCTACCGTTTGTGAAAGTAGACACTCCATAGTATCTCATATGCCATATATTGGGCCATTCGGGGGTTGTGGCTGACTGTGTAGCTAAGTAGACGTGTTCTAGAGGGGCTCCGATATGGCACAGCAAATCAGTGACATTTGCTGCAACAGAAAGATGCCTGGGGACAAATTAATTTCAGCCCCCAGATGACCACTTGGGGCGCAGACACAAGCGCCATCCACATCCAGAAAGACTGGGTCAGTGCGATACCAGATTATCCCAAGAGAGACCCATGCCGCGAACGCTTATAAGGTGACATCTGAGGTTCAGAGTGAACCTGAGGAATCTCTTGCCTTACCCCAGTCCAGGGAAATCTATACAGCCATTGAATCGGATGATTACTCTTCTCCCTCAACAAAAGGTGACATCAAAAAGTTTCTATTGGACCTAAAACAGGTCTAAAAAACCTACCTTCAGAACATTAAAAACTAGATGGAAGGCATCCACAAGAAAGTACAGGAAGGTAAAGAACGGGAGAAGACGCGAGACAACCAACTCCAGGACACAAAGAGTCAACTAGAAGGACTCATTGCACAAGTCCAACACCCACACTGGACAGTGGTCTCAATTGAATCCCGCCACCAAAAATGGTATATATGTCTTCATGGTATACCCAAACAGCTGAGAGGAGAGCAGCTGCTGCCGTTTACACAGGAATTGATCCACTCTGTGGGCTTCAAAGTGGCCAACAGAGTCACCATATAGTCAATCAGCTTTTCGCATGCGCAAGTCAGCTGCAGCTCCCGCAGCAACATCCAGAGACCAGATAGAAATCAGCATAGACATGGTGGTGAGGACCGCATTCATGAATAAATCCAATCAAGTGCAGTATGAAGGCTGCTCAGTGGCGATTTATAATGAGCTACCCTTGCTGAGAGGAGAAACTGGCTCCAGTTGCCAGGAGACCACGGGAACACTCCATAAAATACAGGTGCGTTGCAGAAGGCTCACTGGTGGTCTCACACAGCACATCACATTATCCTCCCCTGAAGATATGGAGGCTTTTATAAGCAAACTGGGTCTGACGAACACTCCTCCGGCAGAAACCGTGGAACAGTAGAAACTAAGACCAGAGGCGGACCGCCCTGAAGAGAGCTGTTCACAGACCGCCATGCGCAAGCTTGGAGTCCTAGATCACAGACCAGTAACTAGACTGTAGAAGGCAATGAACTCCTGTGGAGTGGCTAATCCTTTTGAGTCCCAGATCGCAGACCAGTAACTAGACTATAGAAGGCAATGAACTCCTGTGGAGTGGCTAATCTTGTTGCTTGATTTGTTTCACTCACCACATAGTTCTCTTTTGTTCTTTACTTTATATTACTTTATATTAATTAATTGTTATCTAGACATAACTCACTATGAGTAAGGTCCTAAACTAAGCAGTGCAGTAGCAGACTATCTATGGACTTCGTGATCAGTATTCAGGTTGATCTTTCATATAATGACACAGTTGCATATTATGTGTGTAAAACTCAACAAAATATAAATTGGGGAAAAAATACTGCCATTTTATCATCAATTTATGTCAAAGTATGTGGTTAAAAAAAAAAAAAGCTTGCTCTTCTTTTTTTGGTGGTCTTGCCCAGTACTTGTGCCTTTCTGGAGAATGATACCCACTAAAGTAACACAGATCACAGGTTCCGACCTACCGTTCTTGACGCTCCCTATGCTTCTCCATCATACAACCTCCCTTGTCGCTATGTACAAAAAAAATCCTCACCAAGCATCTACTAAATGCTGCCAAGTCCCCGACTCCCCTGCACTGGAAACAATCGATTGTGCCCTCCCTCCAGCAATAGGTCGCCAGCGTTGAGGAGATTTACAATATGAAATCCCTAACGGTGACCATCAAAGCCGGTTCAGACAAATGCAACAAATGCATCCTGACCTGGACTCAGTGGCTGGTTTATGTGACGACACTGGGCACTGTGCCTTAGGCGACCTACGCCCAATCAACTGACCCTGAACGTCCCCCCCACTTTCCCACCGGTAACGAAGGGACTAGAATATCAATAGCGCACATATGCGGGATGCCCCCGGGAGGCCCTGGCGGCAGTGCACGTCCTATGGGGAAGGAGTACAGAACGTGGGAGTAGTACTATACAATTATGCTGCAAAAAAAGCTTGCTAAGATTTTTTCCCCCCACCCTGCTTTTTGTTTGTTTTTCATTCTTCTCCCCTTTACCCTAACCCTACCCTCTTCCCCACAACCCCACCCCCTGCCTTCCTAACCCTCTGGTCTCTTTACCTACACGACTACATTACCTCACATGCATACCTCTACCAAGGTTGTTTTTTAGCTATAGACATCCTATTGTTGGCTCTTTGTTACAGATCTACACCACAAAGGCACGCCCTCTTGTTTACCTACACAACCCATACCACACGGTTAAAAACAGGGTAGCTCAACAGTCGCCCAACTCCCTAGCTACCCTCAATTTGCAATTACCTGCCCCAACGGGTAGAGACAGGAGGGATGGGAAAGGTGACGGCCTTCACCTCTACCCAAAATACATACATGTATTTTTGCTGGCTATGTTATTATTATTATTATTGGTATTTATATAGCGCCAGCATATTCCGTAGCACTTTACAATATTATCAAAGGGGGGAGATTTATGAATAAATGAGACAATTACAAAAACGTACAGGAACAATAGGTTGAAGAGGGCACTGCTGAAATTAGCTTACAGTCTATAGGAGGTGGTGTGTAAAACCCAAGAGGACAGGGGGTAGCAATCAAACAAGGTAGAGTGAAGCAGAGCTGGAGGGGAGAATAGTGATGCCCTTTAGGAGAGAGCAAGGGACAGGTATGTGAGGTAGAGGTTACTCTGGGAGGCCTTTAGCTTTCCTAAAGAGATGGGTTTTGAGGCACTTTTTAAATGATTGAAGACTAGGGGAGAGCTTGATGGTCGTAGGCAGGCTAATCCAAAGGAAAGGAGACACCCGCGAGAAGTCCTGCAAGCGTGAGTTGGCTCTACGGGTGCGATCAGCAGACAGGAGAAGGTCATGGGCAGAGCAGAGAGACCGACAAGGGGCATACCTGCGGATCAGTGAAGAAATGTAGGAGGGGCTTTATAGGTGTGGATTAGTACCATCAATTGACTCCTATAGAATACAAGAAGCCAAGGACTGGCAGAGGGGAGAGGAGCAACATGAGAGGAAAATCAGTATAGCTGCAGCATTCATTACAGACTGTAGCGGGGCAATACGACTTGTGGGAAGACCTATTAGGAGAGAGTTACAATAATCCATGCAAGAGATTACGAGAGCATGGACATGCTTCTTAATAGCATCTTGTGTAAGAAAGGGGCGGATGCAGGCTATGTTTTTAAGGTGGAATCTTCAGGATTTGGTAACAGACTGGATGTGAGGCCAGAATCAAGTATAACCCCAAGACAGCGCGCTTGCAAGGATGGACTTATGGGGGTACCACTCACTTGAAGGGAGAGCGAAAGAGGGGGATAAGTAGGAGGAGGAAAGATATGTGCCACTGTGATAAGATTACCCACATTATGCTCAGTAACATCTTCTGAGTAAAACAATATGCCGTTGTATGACCGAGACACTATTTTGTGAAGTTGCAATGCTGTATAAGAGACATGAACCTTAAGTGTGAATTTTCATAGATGTGGCTGATGGGTCTGTGTTACATTTTGTAGCATTTTAGCAGTTTGCTAATTCATACTACTCCGCAAAATTAAATCGCTGCATTTGCCTGCGTCAAAATTTGAGGCACTTACTGTCACCTCTGAATCCACTGTCAGAATTTTGTAAGCCTCCTAGGCAATGAACTTTCTAAGCATTTTGAACTTTTTACAATTTAACTAAATAATACTCTAAGCAAATTTCTTTAATACTTTTTAAAAAAATTTTGTCAATTAACCCCTAACTAACGTAACGTAATTTCCCAACTTCCCATGAATTACCACCCACCCCAGTTAACTAAATAAAATGTAAGAAATAATATTAAAATCAGCATCAGAATTTCAGCAGCCAACTTGGTCCTGAATGTCCTCAGCATCTTTAACTTTTAAAGAAAACAACTAAAAAAGAAATATAAACTGCATTTAAATGCCAAAACATATTCGCCAAAACTGTAGAAAATGTTTAAAATGTTCCCAAAGCAAAGGCCCGAGCTGAGAGGAGCACTCAGGGTAGTAAAAACTGATTTTAAAAAGCAGGAACCTCCGCAGCAACACCACTCTCAAGGACCGGACCCAACAGGAAGCAGGGAGCGATTAGCATGACAGCTCAGGAGGGGTCGCTCACATACCCATGACTCACACCCACGAAAGGACTTACCTCCACAAGCACCTCGGAAGGCACATACTCGGGCACGTGTGAAGCTCCACACTCAGCCCCGACAACGAGTCAAGCATGCACATTAAGCCGTGACACGGGATGTAGGCACTACGGACTGCCATGGGACTCAGAGTGGGGGGCTCGTAGTTACAATCCTGTTACCCGGGGCAGACTGGATGCCATTGTTAGGCATAGGGTAAGCAGTACCTGGAAGAAGCAGTACTCTCCCCACTAAGGAACCTAGCAGTATCTCTCTAAGGCAAGGTTGATATATAACACTGCATCTAGTTATAGTGGACAAAATGCTTTTAATTTTAAATGACATTACAGTTTCTGTTTTCTATTATTATTTGGCTACACATCTAATTATCAATGTGTTTACATGCTAGTCAGGCTGGAACGACAGGCTACTCTTTGCCCATTACCAGCTCATGCCAAGCTCGGCAATCCCTAACATTGAAGGGCCCTTGCTAGTCGGCAAACTAGGTTAAGCTTCCTAGGTCTATTGCAAACCCAAAGCGTGGTGTTCCATCACCGGAACTCAGTTCCTTCCCTGCAGGAGACCAGGCTTTCCCATACAGATAGCCCACCACTGGAGGGGAATGCGTTCAGCCCATAGCCCCTAGTTGCTATCTACTGAGAACTTACGCGACCTGAGATCATTACAGAGGAGAATTAATAGTAGTTAAACATAATTCATTACATCTAAATATACGATGTAACTATTACCAAAAGCGTGTTTTATCATTTACTATATCGTTTAGAGCTACATGTCTATGACCTAGCTTAATAACACAGGAACTGACTTTTATAATCACCACTAGACATGTCAGACGAATCTTGTATCGTTTATTATTTTTTTTAAAAGTGCAGAACGTTCAAATGCCTTGTACCTGTTATGCAATGTACAGTTAAATATCTTGCCACCGCTGTTGAGGCATTGCAAGAATCTTTGTTACTCCTATGCACACAAAAATAAAGAATTGAAAAAAAACAAAACTGATTTTAGTTCTTATGTCCCTCTGGTAACACACCTTGCACCTTTTCTGCGGGGGTTTCTTTTTGGGGGTTGGTGGAAGTAGGAAGCAGATTTGACCTGCCGCAATTCTTCTGCTAAATTGGTCTTTCAGCCACATTTACTAATACTAAGTAAAGCTTACTTAGTATTAGTAAATTCAGCCCCTACTCGCTATACCGTGATTAGGGGCGTGTCTAGTAAACAGTGTGACGGGTGGGGGCCCTAAATAAGAATGTGAAGGGAGGGACCTACTGTCCTCCCCCCTGCCCCCACCCCTGTGTGGCAGGTGGGGGCAGGGCCGGATTAACATAGGGGCTGATGGAGCTGCAGCTCCAGGCCCAGGCCCATGGAATAGGCCCATTGATTTAAAAAAAAAAAAAAAAAAATTTTTATTTTTTTTCACACTACTCTTAGGGATTCCATCTGGCTTTTATTTTATTGGCACAGCCAGTATTTGGGGCTGCCTGGCGGTGCCAATATTGCAGTTATACTGGCAATACAAATGCTGGTATTTTTTATCAGTATAAACAAGAGATTACTCTGCAATACCAGCACTGGCCAGTAGGGGTCGCTGTGTGTGTGAAGACAGGCAGGGATAGGAAGTTCCAGCATATCCCTCCCTGCCTATCTATACTCACTGATCTGCAGGGGTGCAGCTACAGAGGGTCCAGACAGCAACTCCCACCCTGCAGAGACAGCCTACAGCTCAGGGAAGTAAGGGATGGGGGGAAAGGCTGCAAGGAGACATACACTGAGACACTAAGAGGCACTGGGAGACATTATGGCAGACACTAAGGGACACTGGGAGACATTATGGCAGACACTAAGGGACACTGGGAGACATTATGGCAGACACTAAGGGACACTGGGAGACATGGGGCACTGAGACACTGATACATAGGAACACTGAGACCTGGAGTAATCGACACATGGGGGCACTGAGTCACGAGGGCACTGGGAGACATGGGGGCACTGGGAGGAATCCATCTATACAGCAGAATCAAACTAAGTAGTTTTTTTGGTGATTTTACAGCATTTTCTCTTATATCACTCCTTGTGATTTACATCATGTGATGTCATCCATACATATTTAATTATGCAAATTAGTAAGGCTGGTATGTTTTTCCAAGAAAGGTGGCAACTCTAACTACTTTTCACATACTCTTACTTAAGTATGGAAACTTAAGTGGGATGTATGGGAACAAAACTTGTGTGGACTGGTTGACAATGAATATAGTTAAAGGGACACTGTAGTCACCAGAACAACTGCAGCTTATTGAATTTGTTCTGGTGAGTGGAATCATTACCGTCAGACTTTTTGCTGTAAACACTGTCTTTTCAGAGAAAATGCAGTGTTTACATTACAGCCTAGTGATAACTTCACTGGCCACTCCTTAGATGACTGTTAGAGATCTTTCCTGGGTCATGGCTGCCTAAAATGCATCCAAACATTCACTGTCTCCTCCCTCTGCATGCAGACACTGAACTTTCCTCATAGAGATTCATTGATTCAATGCATCTCTATGAGGAGATGCTGATTGGCCAGGGCTGTGTTTGAATCATACTGGCTCTGACCCTGATCTGCCTCTTTGTCATTCTCAGCTAATCCTATGGGGAAGCACTGTGATTGGATCAGGCCACCACTTCTAATGATGTCAGCAGACTGCTTGTTTTTATGAGTCTAACAGCATGCCGAGTTACAGCTTCAGGCTTGAATATAGATTTTGCTATATTTATGGAGGCATGAGGGGTCCAGGGGGGGCTAGATGGTGGTGTTAATACTATAGGGTCATGAATTCATGTTTGTGTTCCTGACCCTATAGTGATCCTTTAAGGTAATGCTGACTTTGGTCTCTAACACTGTGGCATGTTCCCTTTCTTCTACACTCACTACATACAGCTTTACTCTGTCCCAGACCATATACCAGGATCTTCTGCCTGCTAGTAAGAAGGTAAGGAGACAAGTGGACCAGCGAGTGCTAGGGGACAGTCCTTAGAAAGCGTTGAGTGAGCGCATCATTAGATGCATTTATGCCAAGCTCAGGGTGTTGTCTGCATAGTATGCCCTTAGTTGGCCAGCTGCATGATTGGCAGGCAGCCTGACATGCATTCATGTCAGGCTGGCCTTCTAATTCTTTGAGCAGAAATGTCCTCTTTTTGGGCATGTTTGCCCGTTTTGGCAGGTTACGTGATTTGTGTCAGTGGCAAACCCTTTTACCGTGCCCATTGACTTCCTGCTTGATTGGACGTTGCTGTTAGGGGTTATGGATTTACTTGAAAGCTGAAAACATAAATTAGAGAGAGATTAGCCTAGGGTATGTGTTTTCTTATAGCTGCTGTTTTCTTTCTCTCCAGCACCATCTCCATCAGATACATGATGCTTATGAGTGTTTTACTGTTTTTGGTCGATATGATTCTGTAATTAGGCCCGTCATAATTGTCAGCACCAGGCCCACTGGGCTCTTAATCTGGCCCTGGGTGGGGGCCCTAAATAACAATAAGGGGGGGCCCTAATGTCCTCACCCCGGCCCCCACCCCTGAGCGTTGGGTGGGGGCCATAAATGAGAATGTGGGGGGGGGGACCTATTGTCCTCCCCCCGGCCCCCACCTCAGCACGGCGGGTGGGGGCCCTAAATAACAATAAGGGGGGGGACCTAATGTCCTCCCACCCCTGCACGGCAGGTGGGGGCCCTAAATAACAATAGGTGGGGGAACCTACTGTCCTCCCCCCCCAGCCCCCACCCCTGAGTGGTGGGTGGGGGCCATAAATAAAAATTGGGGAGGGGACCTAATGCCCTCCCCCCGGCCCCCACCCCTGCGCGGCGGTTGGGGGCCCTAAATAACAATAGGGGTGGGACCTACTGTCCTCCCCCTCCAGCCCCCACCCCTGAGCGGTGGGTGGGGGCCATAAATAAAAATTCCCCCTCCCCCCCCAGGTGACTAGGGGTCCCCAAACCCCTAGTCACTCCCCTCCCCCCCAAAAAATTACCCCTCCCTACCACCCTCATCCTAAAAATATTGAGGGGGACCCTTGTCTAAATACCTGTTAAAAAAAAATAGACTTACCATTTGATGTCTTCTTTCTTCTAAAATCTTCTTTTTTTAGCCCCAAAAAAGGCCAAATAAAAATCCAGAATAACCGACGCACTTTAAAAAAAAAAAAAAAGAGGGCAAAACAAAAAATAATCCTTCTTCACACATGGAGGGCTCCGCGCGGACTGAGCTCTGCAGGGTGGGGGAAGGCTTATAAAGCCTTGCCCCGCCCTGCAATTAGGCTCAGAGCACTCTGATTGGTGGGTTTAAGCCATCCAATCAGAGTGCTCTGACGGGTAAATGAAGAGACTGACAGGTAAGTCTCTACATTTACCTGTCACAGCACTCTGATTGGTTGGCTTGAAATCCACCAGAGTGCTCTATGTCATTTTACACAGCGTGGGAAAGTTCCAAAGAACTTTCCCACGCTGTGTAAAATGACACAGAGCACTCTGATTGGTTAGCTTGAAATCCAGCCAATCAGAGTGCTCTGTGTCATTTTACACAGCGTGGGAAAATACCAAAGAACTTTCCCACGCTGTGTAAAATGACACAGAGCACTCTGATTGGTGGATTTCAAGCCAACCAATCAGAGTGCTGTGACAGGTAAATGTAGAGACTTACCTGTCAGTCTCTTCATTTACCTGTCAGAGCACTATGATTGGATGGCTTAAACCCACCAATCAGAGTGCTCCGAGCTTAATTCCTGGACGGGGCAAGGCTTTATAAGCCTTCCCCCGCCCTGCAGAGCTCAGTCTGAGCGGATCCCTCCATGAGTGAAGAAGGATTTATTTATTTATTTGCGCTCGTTTTTTTCGGTTATTCGGGATTTTTATTTGGCCTTTTTTGGGGCTGAAAGAAGAAGATTTTAGAAGAAAGAAAACATCAAATGGTAAGTTTTATTTTTTTTTACAGGTACTTAGCTAATGGTCCCCCCCTCATTATTTTTAGGGTGAGGGGGGTAGGTAGGAGTAATTCTTTTGGAGGGAGGGGGTGACTAGGGGTTTGGGGACCTCTAGTCACCTGGGGGGGGGATTTTTATTAGATTTTTATTAGGTGTTCTCCCCCCAATTTTTATTTATGGCCCCCACCCACCGCACAGGGGTGGGGGCCGGGGAGGAGGACATTAGGTCCCGTCCCTCCAATTTTTATTTATGGCCCCCACCCACCGCTCAGGTGTGGGGGCCGGGGCAGAGGACAGTAGGTCCCCCCCCCTTATTGTTATTTAGGGCCCCCACCCGCCGCAGAATGGTGGGGGCTGGGGGGAGGACATTATGTCCACCCCAATTTTTATTTATGGCCCCCACCCACCGCTCAGGGGTGGGAACCGGGGGGGAGGCCATTAGGTGTGTCCCCCCCCCAATTTTTATTTATGGCCCCCACCCTCCGCTCGGGGGTGGGGGGAGGACAGTCGGTCCCCCCCCATTGTTATTTAGGGGCCCCACCCGCCGTGCAGGGGTGGGGCTGGGGGGGAGGACATTAGGTCCCCCCCCCCAATTTTTATTTATGGCCCCCACCCACTGCTCAGGGTGGGGCCGGGGGGGAGGACAGTAGGTCCCCCCTTTATTGGTATTTAGGGCCCTCACCCGCCACTCGGGGGGGGCAATAGGTCCCCCCTTTAGTTTAAAAGCCCTCACTCGCATGTCGCGGTTGGAGGCTCAGGAGGGCTGCTCACTGTTTAATAGATATGCCACAGGCTGTTCACTGTTTAATAGATATGCCCCTACTAGCTGGGTCACATGCTGCACTGGCCAATCACAACCATGCCATTAGTAGTCACAACCATGCCATTAGTAGCCGAACACCAAACTCCAACCCGAACAATACAGTGATATGTCCGGGTCCGGGGTCCAAAAAACGTAATGTTCGGTACGAACCCGAACTTTTCAGTTCGGGTTCGCTCAACTCTAGTGATATATTATTTATTTATTAGGCTCTTGCTGACTTTTAAGGAGAGTGATATATTGATCTTACTGCTTTCAAATGTAGGAATTGTTCTGGTATATAAGATGTTTACATTTTAATTGTGAAAGGATACATGTATAACTATGTTTATATGATAATGTATCTAGCTAGCTAATATTAAATCCAAAAATATTTTTACAGGCTAACATGGTTCTTATCTGCCGTCACATTCTATGTTTCTTTGTAAGCATACAATAAAGGGTTAAAAGAGATTGATTTCTTTGTACATGAGATTTCAAAAAGTAGCTCCTCAGTCCTGAGGAAGTGAGTCATAACGCACAAAATGTATAGACAGACATTGGCAACATTGGAGGTGGTAAAGGGGGCTGATTCGGAAACAGAGTCATTGAGAAGAATACTACTGAACTGCAGAAACGATTACTAGCTCAGTGTGCCTCATGAATGCCTTTCACCAGAATGCTATACTATAGGATGCTTTGTTTGAGGGCACAATTGTTTTTCATTTAATAAATGTTACTTCATGATTGTAGGTTCCTCTATGCTGTCTTTTATAGACATTGTAGATTGCTAAATATGAGCGGTGAGATTGCTCTTTTTTTAAGGGAGCATCCAATGAGGATGCCAAGCATTATGTGAATGCATAGTCTTTTATTAATACCACTCTGGGCTGGTTTGATAGATACGGTGTAATTGTACCAGAAGACTGACAGTGGTGCATAGACTATGTTGCTAGTGGTAAAATTAATAAAGTGGAGCGCTGAGTATGTTGCTATTGGTGCCTATTTCCTTGTATTGAATTGTCTTGTTTTGCATTTGTGCTATCTTTGTTTTCTTCTAACTAAAATACTTGCTCTCCTATCTCTATTGTTGTGTATTGTGGTTTCTTTGCATATTGAGTTCCTATTGGGTTCCTGATTGAGAATGAGAGTGCCCAGGAGGTAAAGGACAACTAGTCTGTTCTCTGTTGGCAAAAGGCCATCTGAGTGAGAATTTTTATTTCCCACTAGCTAGACTGGGTACATTCTGGTATGCCAGCTTAAAGGGACACTGTAGGCACCCAGACCACTTCAGCTAATTGAAGTAGTCTGGGTGCTGTGACCCTTTTGCACTTGTACATGTTTACATTGCAGCTCTAAGTCTGCCCTCAGTAGCTGTCTACCAGACAGTCACTGGGGGCGCTTCCGGAATCCAAACTTACTTTTTGTCCGTTATTTGGGCGCTGGACGTCCTCACGGACCTCCAGCGTCAGATTTTCCTGGTCTCCGCCGCCGGTCTCCCCCACCTATTTCCTTTTCTACTTTTTTATGCCACACTAAGAACCAGTTGACATTAGAGATAGTACCATATAATATTTTATCCAATCTTTTATATTTGGAAAGGATGAATTAATACATAAAAAATTTAAATTCTGTAAATGTATGTCTTTTTAAATTTTTTGGTAACCAGACAACAAAATATGGTTATGGTTACATAGTTACATAGCTGACAACAGACTTGAATCCATCAAGTTCAGCCTTCCTCTGTCTGAAGCGCTTCCAATTTTGCAACAAACTAGGAAAAAATTCCTTCTTGATCCCAAAATGGCAGTCAGATATCTCCTTGGATCAAGCAGCTACTACCCCACTAATTAGAAATGATATCCCTGTATGTTATGTTTTTGCAAGGATTTCTGTTTAAACATCTGTATGCACTCTGATAAAACCACCTCTTCAGGCAGAGAATTCCATACCCTTATAGTTCTTACTGTAAAAAATAAACTTTTCTTTGCCTTAGACTAAATCCCTTTCTTCCAGCCTAAATGCGTGACCTTGTTGTTAATATAGATCAGAGACATTCCTAACATGCCAAACAAACAAAATCTTCAAAAAGAAATCAATACTTTATTGATCAATATCAAATTTAACACAAACATACAAATATCAAATTAACCCAGAAAGTGACAGAGGCTATTATTAGTAAGCAATACAATCAAGTAACAATGTAACACGTAATCAAAGCCCCTAAGAGCTGAACATGTGTAAACCTATACTCCCAATGTTCTGGCACCTAAAAATGTGCCTTTCTAAAGGGACAGCAATCAACTTCTATCCCTTGAGAACAGAACATTCTTAGGTGCTTTTTGGGTTTATTTGATATTTGTATATTTGTGTTAGATTTAATACTGATCAATTAAGTATTGATTTATTTTTGGAGATTTTGTTTGGTGTGCATCCTTTTGCATATATTTTAAATGTTTGAGGGCATCTGAATTATGGTTCTATACAACAAAATGCTTAGTGGGTTAAGGTAAAAACCAGCACTACATTTTCACATTATCCATGTTACTATTGAATGATTGCATAATACACTGCACACATGAGCTGCACATTCTTATTCCACAATGTCAAGAGTACACATGTATGCATACATTATTATTATATTATTTATATAGCGCCAACAAATTCCGCAGGGCTTTACAATGGGTGGACGAACAGACATGTAGTTGTAACCAGACAAGGTTGGACACACAGGGACAGAGGGGTTGAAGGCCCTGCTCATTGAGCTTACATGCTAGAGGGAGTGGGGTAAAGTGACACAAAAGGTAAGGATAGTATTAGTCTAATGACAGTTGCAAGAGAGGAATCATTTGGGAGCTATTAACAGTTTAATTGATACGCTTTTATGAAGAAGTGGGTTTTTAATGATTTTTTGAAGGAGTAGAGACTGGGTAAGCATCTAACGGAGGAGGGAAGTGAGTTCCACAGGAACAGTGCAGCCCTCGAGAAGTCTTGAAAGCGAGCATCAGAGGTGGGAGTACGGACAGAAGATAGACGTAAGTCTTCAGCAGAGCGTAAGGGCCTAGACGGGACATACTTGTGTATTAGGGAGGATAGATAGATGGGAGCAGCATTATGTAGAGATTTGAAAGCAAGAACCAGAATTTTAAACTGAGCCCTATATCTTACAGGAAGCCAGTGTAGGGACTGACAGAAGGGTGAGAAAGATGAACCTCACCGCCGCATTCATTATGGACTGTAACAGCGCAAGTTGGGAGCATGTAAGACCACTGAGAAGCAGATTACAGTAGTCAAGGCGAGAAAGGACAGTGGAATAGACCAGCACCTTAGTTGCATCTGGCATTAAGTAGGGTTGGATGCGCGCCATGTTTTTCAGATGGAAATAACAGGATTTGGTGATAAACTGAACATGAGGCGTGAAGGAGAGGTCGGAGTCAAAGAGAACACCTAGACAGCGAGCCTGCATGGTGGAGCTGATGGTAGCACCGTTAAGTTGGTGGAAGCCAGACACAGGAGTAGCAACACTTGAGGGAGGAAAGACCAGAATTTCAGTTTTGTTCAAGATGAGTTTAAGGAAGTGGGCAGCCATCCAGTTAGAAATAGCAGAGAGGCAGTCAGAGACACTAGTCAAGAGGGACGGAGAGAGATCAGGAGAGTGTCATCTGCATAGAAATGATATTGGAAGCCAAAGGAGCTAATGCGTTTACCAAGGGAGGCAGTATAGATAGAGAACAGTAGGGGACCAAGGACTGAACCTTGGGTTACACCAACAGAGAGGAGATAGGGAGAAGAAGCAGAGCCAGAGAAAGAAACCAAGGGAGAGGTAGGAGGAGCACCAGGAATGAGCTATATCTTGTGGACCGATATTGCGGAGGATGAGAAGAAGCTGTTGATGATCAACAGTGTCAAAAGCCGCAGACAGGTCAAGGAGAATTAGGAGTAGTGACCACGAGATTTTGCAGCGAGTAGATCATTTGATACTTTGGTCAGTGTTGTTTCCACAGAGTGCTTAGCGCGGAAACCAGACTGAAGCAGGTCTAGCAGAGAGTTGGACTTGAGGAAGTCTGTCAATCTCGCATACACAACTCTTTCAATAATCTTGGATGAAAAAGGCAGTAGCAAGATAGGACGGGGAGTTAGGGTCAAGGTTGGGCTTCTTCAGAATTGGGGTTACAGTTGCATGTTTGAAGGGCAATGGAAATGTGCCAGAGGAGAGAGAGAGATTGAGAATTTTAGAGAGGTGGAGAAAGAAGAAGACAGAATATGGATGAGATGTGAGGGAACTGGATCTAGGGAGCAGGTGGTGGGGCGGGAAGACTGGAGCAGAGCAGAAATCTCTTCCACTGAACATAGAACAGCAGAGGGAGTGAAGTTAGGGGAAGTATTGTAAGGGGAAGAAGAAAGATGAAAGATCTAGATGTTATGCACATAAAATAGTTGGAAGCATATTCTTTCATATTAGGAGCAAAGCTGTGCAATTGAAAACTAGTAGCTATTTGTCTTTTCTTGTTTGGTTTTAAAGCACAAATGTCAAAATACAGTTTTAATTCTACAGCTACCTATAAATTATTTTATTATTTTTCTTTATCTCCCATAATATAAATTTGGTAAGTCCAATGTCCAGTATTTGTTTACTCCATAAAGTTTAATTAGTCGGGCAGAGATTATCAGACCTCCCTTTTATCTCCTGGCTTTTCTAACTCCCCATTCTGTGGCCAACAAAGCCAATTTTGTAACGCAATCCTTATTTCACTGAGTCAGTGTATTTTTAACAAGTGCTATGCTGTGAAGCAGATGAACAACTCACCGAAAACTCTGATTATGCAGCATTACATTACATATAACTTGCAAATCAGAAGAACCCAACTGGAAAATTCAAATCTGCACCCTGTCTTTTTGCCTGGTAACAGACTCAGGCATAGCAGCTCCAAAAGAATGTGCAGATAAGCACATATAGTTATTATTTTCCCAGGTTTGTAACCCATATGAGAAATCAAGCTCTAAAACTAGAACAATCAGTAGGGATATTCCATTGGCTCTGCTCCACTGTTAGTGCTTTGCCTCAGGATTGCGCTTTATAAAGAACATATTCAGCCATTCATGTCTTAGTGTGTTTGTTTGTTTGTTTGTTTGTTTGTTTTTCTCTTCACACTTGATATTTTTACCCCCCAATAGTTTTGCAAATTTTATGACATCTGGTGCACACAAACGCTGTGTTACAGATCTTATTCAAGTACATATTGTAATATATCATTATTCTACAGACTTTCATAATTTGTATTAATGCATAAGCCACCTATGTATCTATGTTTAGTTTCTTCAAGAAACAATAAAAGAAAGTGATAGGTCATATGCTCAGGCTACTGCGGCTTAATACTGGAAATGGAGATGTGCCCCTTTTTTTGATTATCTAAGAAATGGAAATAAATTGAATAGTTTGCATTTAAAAAACCTTGAAATATACATTTTATTTTTAATAGAACAGGTGCATCTGTCCAACAATTTTATTTTTTTGGATTTTAAATGTTTTATTTCTCATTGCTGATTATTTGTTATCTATATGGAGGACCTAGATGGTATCTACATCAAAAAGGTGTCTGTCTTTTATTAGACTGCGTATATGGCCTGGATGCCCAGTTCACATGGTGTACATATGGAAACCTGGGTACTCATAGCTGTATGAAAGACATGCAAGCCCGTTTCTTGACATTTGTTTATCCATTTCATGGTTGTCTGTACAGAAGAATGGGCTGCCCATTGCTTGGTATCTATATGGAGACATTGCTGCCCATTACTTGATATATTTATGAGGGACATGCCTGCCCACTGCTCCCTTTCATTATAAGAAATATGACTGCCCAGATCTTGGTGTTTGTATAAAAGGCATGGCTGCCAATTGCTGGGTATTTTGAAAAGATACGGTTTTGTGTTTCTAAATATCCAATTGCCAGCATGGAAAATGTGTTATTTTTACCTATATTGAAGCCACGGCTGTATTGTTGAATACTGTATAGAAGATCTCAATGCCCATTGCTTAAAGGAACACTATAGTCACCTAAATTACTTTAGCTAAAGAAAGCAGTTTTAGTGTATAGATCATTCCCCTGCAATTTCACTGCTCAATTCACTGTCATTTAGGAGTTAAATCACTTTGTTTCTGTTTATGCAGCCCTAGGCACACCTCCCCTGGCTATGACTGACAGAGCCTGCATGAAAAAAACAACTAGTTTCACTTTCAAACAGATGTAATTTACCTTAAACAATTGTATCTCAATCACTAAATTGAACTTTAATAACATACAGGAGGCTCTTGCAGGGTCAAGCAGGCTATTAACATAGCAGGGGATAAGAAAATCTTAATTAAACAGAACTTGCAATAAAGAAAGCCTAAATAGGGCTCTCTTTACAGGAAGTGTTTATGGAAGGCTGTGCAAGTCACATGCTTGGAGGTGTGACTAGGGTTCATAAACAAAGGGATTTAACTCCTAAATGGCAGAGGATTGAGCAGTGAGGCTGCCGGGGCATGTTCTATACACCAAAATTGCTTCATTAAGCTAAAGTTGTTCAGGTGACTATAGTGTCCCTTTAATAGATAGAGAACATCTGACTGCCAGTTGTTTGGTATCTACATGGAAGACATGCGACTCCTTGAATTGGTATCTCTGATGAAGATTTGGCTATTGATAATGTCTTTATAAAAGTAATGTCGGTTAGTTAGTATTGTTGGTCAACCCCTGGTGAAACATTTTCATGTTTAAATTGTACATAATTATAAAGAAAGAAACACCAATGAAATGCATGAAAATCCTCTTTATTAAAATAATTTTATCAAACACAGTTTAAAATAGTTTGTGTTGTAATCAAAGTGAGGAACATTGTGACATACATATGCAGCACTACAAATTCTAACAACTCCCCCTGTTCACAAGGTTTATTTAAATAAATATGATTATGTAAGCTTAAATAATTATCTGGTCCAGTTCAAGTATAATTATGAGTCACCGCCTCAATAAACCAAGGACAGAAAATTCCTAACAAACAAAGGTCTTGTTTAAAACTGGCACATAAAATATCACATTATAATTTTTTTCTAATTAAATGCAACTGTGTACACGTTGCATTTTATATATTTAAACAGTGCAATAGTCTCAGGGATATTGTATTTACTAGCAAGGGGCTATTTTGCACCAGCAGGCCTGTACCTTTTTGCTTTGTGTGAAAACCATACATAATGACTTAATCACCAATCCTGAACTCCCATTTCTTCCTTTCATCCTTACACTGAATTTGCCATATCAGCAAGAGGGAAGGGATATTGATGCCAGTTTGGGCAACAGGGCAGTTCAAAAGAGATGAGCAGTTGCTAAAGTAACAGGTGTAAGTTAAAATCTCTTGTTATTTTCACAGCAGTAAAATAGATTCTTTTATTTATTATACATGCTGGCACAGGTCCGTGTTTACTCAGCAAGTGTTAATTGAAAAAACAGTTTAATAGCAGATTTAGTCACCTGCAGCCAGCCAGTGGTTGTGTTATATATCCCATAAATCTTATCACCCCCAGTTTAGTTTTATGATAGGTTTACAATCGAAAAAGATTCAGACTTTGAGGAACAAAGACTAAGAGGACTACAGGCTCTTTTTGTAACTGATCTACTAAACAGATGCTAATTATGCTCATATAGCTTCTTTAATTAATTTAGCAACTTTTTAGCAGCATAATTACTAAATATGTTCATTTATTGCTAAAATCTTCATTATCTAGGTGGGCAGCAGCATATACCATCTGCAAGTCAATACTTTACTCCTATTTGACACTCATTGAGTTAAAGCACATTAATCAACATGCGTTATTTAAAACCTTATGTCAGCCAGCTATATAGTGAATTTGCCATTCATATAAAGAAGGCCTTATGAGACATATCTCTCGGTTACCTGAAGTACCCTGATATTTACCCTGAGTTAAATGACAAATATCTCTGCTGCAAAATTGGATATCACTCTCCTCCTCCTCAGACACTGAACAAATGTGAGTGCAGACTATGTTGCAGAGGCAAAATTATACATTAATAATTATTTTAAATTAAATAATGATTTATGTTTGTTCAGTAATTTAAAAAAAAGAAACAAATAAAATAGCATAGACAGAATAGCCGAGCACAGGCTTTTTTTGCCTTTGCTATATTTCCTTCATGTACTGGAATTAACATTATCACCAATTATTTTTTTACTAGTTAAACAATGTAATGCTTTGGGTCTACACATCTATAGAACGTTACAGGACAGTAGCGTCGGGCTTTAGAAAGGGCCACTCTTACAGAGTTATTCCCTAAATTGAGAGCTGAAAGATAATTTCCAATTTAAAGGGAAACTCCAGTGCCAGGAAAACAATCTGTTTTCCTGGCACTGCAGGTCCCCTCTCCCTCCCACCCCCCAATCTCCGGTTGCTGAAGGGGTGAAAACCCCTTCAGTAACTTTCCAGAGGCAGCAACATGTCCCACGGCGCTGCTTCTTCCTCCGCCTCCGCCGCTCCTCCTCTGTATTACGTTGGTTGGTGGGCGAGACTGATCCCGCCCACCGGCCGGGAAGACCTAATGCGCATTAGAGCTCCCCATAGGAAGGCATTGAAAATGCTTTTCAATGCTTTCCTATGGGGAATTGAGCAACGCTGGAGGTCCTCAAACAGCGTGCCGCGCATGCGCATTAGAGCTCCCCATAGGAAAGCATTGAAAATGCTTTTCAATGCTTTCCTATGGGGAATTGAGCGACGCTGGAGGTCCTCACACAGCGTGAGGACATGCAGCGACGCTCTAGCACAGGTTTTCTGTGCTATGATGCAGGACTAGAGGTGGAGTTAACCCTGCAAGGTAATTATTGCAGTTCATAAAAAAAACTGCAATAATTACAGTTGCAGGGTTAAGAGTAGTGGGAGTTGGCACCCAGACCATTCCAATGGGCAGAAGTGGTCTGGGTGCCTGAAGTGTCCCTTTAAGGCCAAGGTAGCTGAACTGGAAGCATAGCTGGCTTAAAGAAGTTTTCCAATTTGGCTAATTTTATGTTGAATTTGAAATTCACTTTGAATACATCTTCATTTTTCACTCCAGTAAATAACCCTGCCAGCTTCTAATAGCACAAGAAACAGTAATCATTTGAAGGTGCAGTTCTTTTTACTTACTTGGAAACAGGTTTGTAGACACTAGTTACAATATGAAACAAACACACACTGACCATTGTCTTCTACCTAAATGTACACATACAAGAGCCATAGTATTAAGCAAATCGATTCTAATTGTAAACAACACATAAAGCATTTCACAGCTATGAGCACATTACTCTAAAAGGGACACGAGATCTTGCAATGAGATATAATTATTTTGAATGAAGGATTTGCACCTTATTTTCCATTTTACTTTAATATGTTGTTGCATCTCAACATTTCTCCTAAACTTTTATATTGTATCCTGTCAGTGTGATACGATCTGCTATTTTTTCAAATTAATGTTTCTTTAATCGATCCAGTACATTATTTAAGGTAAAAATATTACCAATATATTTTAGGGGGTTGATCAGCCCACCAGTTACAGCCAGCTCTCCATTATAAGGTGAAGCACACAACGCAGTTACAGCCTGCCAGCTCTCTCTTATACAATAAGTAGAAGCACATGGCAAAGAAAGCTATTCAGTGATCATTATATAAGTAGATGGAAACATTATAGTATGGCTGCTAAATCGGCAGGGCCTAAACTGGAGCCTTCAGCTGTTAGACTACATGTACTACAGTTCCAATAGTCCTACAATAGCAGAGAGTCAAAACTGGACATCCATATGCTAAACTACAACTTGAAGAGTGACCGGATAAGTGCACAGAAGATATTGTAGCCATAGCTTTCACTTGTTAATTTTCCATTTAATGTGTCACGAAATTCAGAAAATATCACCCTGTGAATTGCTGATATATGGAACTAACTTCATCTATTAATGTATCTATTCAGAATAATACCAATATTACATTGGAATCTGAAACCAAAATGCAGGGAAGTTATTTCATAAGTTTCTGGAATGGAAGACAAACAATATAAATATTTTACGGACATAGATGTGAACTTGCTCAAATGAACTGGCTTTAAAAATCAGGTGGATTTGTGGATCTCTTTTAACCTGTTTGTTTTTCCATAACATAGTATTTGAGTTAATTTCAGACAGTTCATAAAAGAACTACTGAACAACTTATGGAAAGCTTTGCATTTCTGTTGTTTTTCCCTGTGTATTGCTGGATCAAAGTCAGAGCTCACAATGAATACGCTATTTTTTAACTGACATTCTTTTATATTTAGTTTTATAGTTTCACCTTCTTTGTCCAAATTTCAATTTATTAAAGGTTATTAATTTACATAAACAGCAAAATCGCATACAGCTTTTCTCTTAATAGACGTGTAATGTGCATTTAATTTCTTAATTGATGTTTAGATTCCATCCCAAACAATATAACTAAAATGCACGCTACAAATTTCATATTTTTGTTGTTACCCCTGGGAGAAGATGTATTAATTTAGTTAAATAAATATCTATTCTTACAGAACCTATATAATACCATAGTGTTTTGTTTTACTGTGGTCAAGACACATGGTGAGTTTTCTGTCCAGATTTATCTTGCTGGTTTGGGGAAATGTGCCCCTTCATCTTTTGTCACACTGTGACTACTATTTATGACTGGCTGTGGAGCATATAGTTGTAGCCCAAAAACTGTTGCAGAGATGCAGGGTGGCCAGACCTATTAAACCTTTATAGTCTAGTCTAGTGTATTCATTTTTCCTATGCCAAAATATAGTGATGTAACAACACTAATATTATGTTGTGCTTGAAATACTTTGGCTTGCAGTCTTCTCACAGTGAGGCATACACTAAAATACTTTCTAAAATTTAGAAAACTAATGAGCAAGTAAGTACACAGGTTGTGTAATCTTTTTTTTTAACCCATATAGGATTATAACTTACCATAAACATCAGAAACCCATATAATATCACTCTTTTGTGCATTTGCACAAAGTGAGGTACTTATTATTACATAAGTTATAATTACTAGTTACATTATATTAGAAAAAATCCCTGAGAATTCTTATTAAAAAAAAAAAAAGAAAGAAAGAAAATTCTGATTAAAAAATAAAGAAAAAATCCTCTCCCTGATACATTGCATATTTCATACGATAGACACATTGGTGCTCAAGGGTGCAAAGCATATGCACTTGTTACAATAGAAATCACAATTTCACAGTCTGCGCTGAGATCCTACGGCTCATAATCTGGATTCAATGTCCTTAGCCCATATTTTGCGAATTCCGAATGTCATAATTTAGCAAGGAAAAATCTTTTCAAAGCTATACAAAATATACCTCCAGTCATCCATGCTGTCTTATCCACTGTTTCGCAACCTTTCTCTAACTAAGTATTACTGCTAACAGATTTTTACTGCCAAGAACCCCTAGTGCCAACCTTTCATAAATATTTTTAATATTAACATGTCCTGCAATAAACCATTAACATTTTAAAATGTATTTGGTACTGAAGAATCTCTGGGCCCAGTCGTAAATACCTTTTGGGGTAGATGCACAACTAGCTGTGGAACCTAAATTGCACATCGGGGTGGGTTATCTTGAAATACAATAAACAACATTTCAATCTGAGCCAGTGTATGACATGTTTTTCTTAAGCAACGATCCTTGTTTTCTAAACTCCCTAATCCAGATTCCCTTTGGATAATACCAATTATTTCACTTTGAATTGATAATTTTTTTCCCTGAATGACATTGGATTAAGGGACAACATATGATTCCCCCTTTACTGCAGAAAATGCATAGATCCATCCTAAAAAGATAACCTCATAGAAGAATTCTACAGCTAAATTCAGACTGGAAATGTTAATGTAAATATTATAAAAACAAAATGTTTAGGCCTATTAAACAGGACTGGTTCTTATTTGAGCAACTATAGAAAAGAATCATATAAAATAAGTATTTTCTGCTTGTCTGGTTCTGCCTTTGCATACATTCTCTGGGCAGTATAGCAGGTTTAAATGGATAAAGGATGTCTCCTCCTGTTTTTGGTTCCAGGGTTATTGTATTCCTTTAAAATAACCTGGCCTTGTCCTTTATTGGCACTTTTCTTGAATCTTCTCCTCCAAGCACCTTACAGTTTGCGTCAGGGCCGATTTTTCTCAAACTGTGGAACTATGCCAACATCGTCTTGATGCAATACGCCCTCCATTCCAGCTTTACCTAAGCTTCCGTCTGCCAATCTTGACAAGTAGCCCTGCATAGAAATTAAGGAAAACAGTTAATATACATTTTTCTAAAAAAAATTTTTTAATGTAGAATCCCAAAACCTAGTAATTTTATATAAACAGGACAAACTCTGCAACAAATACATCTTCAGTAAAGCTATAGATAATATAAACAAGATTGCTAAAGCTAAAAAGTCAGGAAAGCATCAGCTATCAAATCCACTTACGAGTATCACAGCACTTAAAGTGTGTATTAATGAGTTTTGTGCTGATACCCCCCTCATTTTTATATTATCACTCCTGGCAACATAACCACTTCATCTCAATGAACTGTTTATGGTACTTGGAGTCCCATGGCACATTCTTACTTTCAAGTTCACTTTCACTTACATTAAAGGGAAACTACAGTGCTAAGAATACAAAGTTATATTCGTAGAACTATAGTACCCTTTTGCCCCCCTCCTCATCAAAGTGTGCAAAGCGTGAGCACGTCCAGCATCATTTAGCATGTAGTCTGCTAAATTTGGCTTGTTCTTTTAAGTGTGCTGTATATGAAAACAATATTAGTTTGTTTTTTTGTTTTTTTCTAAAACATAAACAAATACAAGAAAGATGTAAAAGATGTGGAGTACTAAAAAGGTTAGGGTTAGATATAACAAAAAGAGTAGAACTAGTATAGTGCCGAAGGGCGACCTGGTCAGTGAGTAAAGATAGATGAAGTTTTAATAAAAATCCCAGGTTTATGAAGTATTCAGTCTATTCTATACACAACCCGCATCATGGGGTTCGTAGAACTATATATAATACATTTAAAGTCCACATTTTGAGCAAACAGTAAATAAGTGGACCATGGAGATTATTTGGAAAGAGTATACAATAAAAAAGAGAAAGTTCAAGTAAACAAAAAAATATTAGAAACATTATGAAATATGTTAGAAACTTCAGTTAGTACACTTATGACCTAGGTCAGAGATAGGCAATCTTCCAGATATTGTGGACTACATCTTCCATGATGCTTGCCAACATTATGGCTATACGAACATTATGAGAGCTGTAGTCAACAACTTCTGGAGTGCCAAAGCTTGACTATTTCTGCCCTAGGAACTGGCCGAGTTACTGCCAGCATTCGGTAATATCAATGAATTATATATCAACAAAAAGGCACGTTGGTAGCTGAGTTTTTTGACATTACATTAAAAGTCAGCAGGGGGCAGGCTAGCATCAGAAAACAGATCATTTATAATCAGCACGACTCACTTAAAATATTGTAGGCACTTTTGCACAAAAATATATAATCAAACAAACTTGAAAAGTTGTTTACCTTCTTTAATACTGTAAATACGCATAACAGTAACATTACCCTTAGATGTAATTGCTCAAAGATGTTCACATTTGTCGTTTTTACTCTAAATTTTATGTAAATGGTAGTAAAAATTTACCCGGCATAGATTTGAGGCATTAAACGCTGTGCTACTAAGTGTATGGCTTTTGTTTTCTTGAAAGCACACTGCATTATCTTTGTTACTTAGTTATAAGAGATTATCTCAGATTTCAAAGCATACACTCACTACCTCTATAATTGATGTCTGATGACACTGTGAGTACGTAATCAGGGTCGGCGCTTCCTATAAGGCGAACTAGGCAGCCGCCTAGGGCGCCATATAGGAGGGGGCGCCCTGCGCCCCCATCGCCGGCCCTTTAAATGCCGCAGCCGCCTGAGCGCTCTATAGAGAGCGCTCAGGCGGCTGCCGCACTGCCTCACCTCCCCTGCCCTACTATAGCGTGGCCGAGCTCCTTTCCGGTCCGCAAACCCGGCCAGACAGGAAGTGCACACTGAGTGTGCACTTCCTGTCAGTCCTGCCGGGTCGCGGACCGGAAAGGAGCTCGGCCACGCTACAGGGCAGGGGAGGTGAGGAGAAAAAGATGGGAGGGGGAGGAGAAGGATACTGGGGGGGGGAGAAGATGATTACAGGGAGGGAGAGAAGAAGAGAAGATTATAGGAGGGAGAAGAAGAGATTACAGGGACGGGGAGAAGAAGAGGAGAACACGGGGAGGGGGGAATAAGAGGAGAACACGGGGAATGGGAGATGAGAAATAAGAGAAAAACACCGGGGGAGAAGAAGAGGAGAACACGAGGGGTGGGAGATGAGAAAGTAGGGGAGGGAGAGACCACTAAAGGAGGGAGGGGGCAGTGGAGAGACCGCTAAGGGAGGGGGGTGGAGGATAGACCACTAGGGGAGGGTGGGGGGAGAGGAGAGACCACTAATGGAAAGGGGGGCAGAGGAGAGCAGAGACCACTAAGGGGGAGACGAGAGACCACTAAGGGAGGTAGGGGGGAGAGAGAGGAGAGACCACTAAGGGGCAGGGGAGATCTCTAAGGGATGGAAGGGAGAGCTCTATAGGACAGGGGGCAGGACAGGGAGCTCTTTCACACCCCACGCACACACACACACACACACACACACAATGAAACACAACATGCTTCCCTTACACACAGAGAAACAAATAATGCAACCCTTACACATAAAGACAATACATCCTTTGCACATATACACAGAAACGCACAATGCATCTCTTACACACACATGCAAACACACACTGCGTCTCTTACACACACACACAAACACAATGCATCTCTTACACACACTCAACGCACCCCTTACAGACACACACACTGCATCCCTTACATACAGAAACACACTTTGCATCCCTTATGCATACAAACACAGATTCACACAATGCATCGCTTACACACAACAAGAAACACACAATACATGCATTATACACAAACTCTGCTTTCTATCCCTTACACAAAAACACAGTGCTTCCACTACATACACACTGGATCACCTACACAAACTGGTATCCCTAAACACTACATTCCATAAGCACACACATTAGATCCTCTACAGTAACACATAACACATCCCCTACACACTCCACTACCTGTGAGCGAACTCATGGGTAGAACATGTAGGTGGACTTATGGGTGGGCTTTATGGGCATACTCACCGTCAGGCCCTGGGGCCCAGACCTTGAGCTATGTAAGAGGCCCCAAAAAATGGAGCTGCTTCCCGTTCTCCCAGAAAATTGAATTTTGTGACCACAGTTACAAACAGCCTCCAGAGATCCTGTTCTACACCAGACCAGTGGAGCAAGACTGCAGCCAGAGCCCATCACCAGCCTCATCTGATTGTAAGTAGGCAATCTAGTATATTATTAGTGACACTAATCTCTAATTTACCTCACATTAAATGGACAGTATAGTCCCCAGAACCACTGCAGCTTAATAAAGTTGTTCTGGTGTCTATAGCCGGTCCCTGCAGGCTTTTTAATGTAAACACACACTGTGTGCAGCACTGGCATTAGTTCATATGGGTGGGGCATTGCGATGTCTCGGGGGGGGGGGTGAGGGGAGGAGGCGGCAAATCTTTATTTTGCCTAGGGCGGCAAAAATCCTTGCACCGGCCCTGTACGTAATGCAACCGTCAATGCTGAAGTTATCATTAAGATCTCTACTCTGCTGGGTATTAAGGTTGGCTGTCATTGTGGTCTGAGACTCGCAGACTTGAATCGTATAGTAGGATAATGACAGAGTATATATTTGAAAGCTATTAAAAAGGACAAGTGTAACAACTGTGTTCTAGCATCTCATATTGAGGCAAAGCCCAGCTAATGTCAGGCACTTAGACCTTCTAAGTGAAAGCATCTGTCTTCAGTCTTCATTGTCACTAGCACCAAGCTTAGGGAATTAACAAGAAACAACATTTGGTAAGGTGGGGTGTCAGTGCTGTCTGAGTGGGACCAAGTGTAACACAGATTGGTCGTTTAGGAATACCAAAAGCTCTTGCCAACAATATCTTGTAACAGTTTAGTCTAGTACTGCCAGCCTCTTGTCATCCTTTATCTTAATAGACAAAGCCCAGTTGTAGTGCAGCTTGGCACTGTACAGTGTTCTAGATAAGTATTCGCCCCTTGTGACTTTTCAAAATTTTTGCTAAGGCAAAAACATGTTTTGCATATTACCTAACTTAAGTAGAGGTGGAGAAATAAATTTCCCAGAAAAAAAACACCTCACAGTTTTTATTTGCATATGTATTTGAACATATAGCCCCCCAAGCCAATGAAAATACTTTCTGATGCAATTAAGGTGTCTATAATTGCAAATCTGAATTCTGCAATTCTTTCACAAGCTTCTTTGAAAAATTGTGCCAACTATGGCATGTAGAATTTGGACCATTTGTGAACAGCAATAATCAAGCCTTGCTGCAGATTGTTTGATTGAATGTTGTGGTTTTGTTGTTTAAGGTCTTTTTTCTTTATAAAGATCTCAAGTGTAATTTCTTTTGTATACTTAAAGGTACGCTATAGTCACCAAAACAACCTTGGCTCAAAGAAGCGGCTTTGGTGTATACATCATGCCCATGCAGTCTCACTGCTCAATTCACTACCATTTAGGAATTAAATCACATTTGTTTCTGTCAATGCAATTATAGCCACACCTCCCCTGGGTGAGACTGACACAGCCTGCATGAAAACAAAATAGTTTCATTTTCAAACAGATGCAACTTACTTTAAAGGATTTTATCTTTGGCTTTGTAAATTGAACTTGAATTACTTACAGGATGCTCCTGCAGTTTATAGCAAGCTATTAACAGAACAGGAGATACAAAATTCTAAATTAAACATAATGTGCAATAAAGGAAGTGTAAACAACAGACACCTCTTTACAAGTAGTGTTTAGGAAGGCTGTTTAAGTCATATGCAGGAAGGTGGAATTGGTGCTGCATAAACAAGGTGACTTAACTCTTAAATGGCAAATAATTGAGCAGTGAGACGGCAGGGTCATGATCTATACACAACTGCTTCATTAAGCTAAAGTTATTTTGGTGACTATAGTGTCAATTAAAGCTGATATTTAGCTTGAAGGTAAATCCCCCCCCCCCCCAAGTTTCTGTAAAAAAAAAAAGAAAAAATGTCTCTTCCAGAAATTGAGGTGTACAACCAGGGCCGGACTGGGGATACGAAGCAGCCCTGGAAAAAAATCTATGCCAGCCCCATAAGTCATTGTGCTATGTAGGGTGTTTTATATATATATAGGCAATTGAAATAGTTGGCTGCACTCTCGGATTTCCTGAAAATGTAACTTTTATTGAAATATTTAAGATCAATGTTTCAGTCCCTCTTGAGGACTTTCGTCATGATCTTGATGCAAGGGACTGAAACGTTGAAATATTAAATATTTCAATAAAAGTAAAATTTTAGGGAAATCCGAGAGTGCAGCCAACTATTTCAATTGCCTATATATATTCTTCTTCTAATTCAAAATATTAGTTCTTTTAGGGTAATTAAATTATACAGTAAAGCATTCTCACACACAGACAGACAATCTTACTTATACACACAAATAGGCTCATTGACAGACAATGACACACACAGACAAGGTTACTGGCACACACACAAATTTAGTACAGACAAACTCTGATACACACACACAAGCTTACTATAGACAAGCTCACTGTCACACACACACGCTCACTACAGACAAGCTCACAGATAAGCACACACTCTCCCTACAGACAAGCCCATTGACACACCCGCTCCCTACAGAAGAGCTCACTAACACACAGATTCACTACAGACAAGCTCACTGACACACACATGCTCACTACAGACAAACTCACTGTACACACATGCTCACCACAGACAGGCTCCGACACACACAGACATATGATCCCTACAGACAAGCTCACTGACACACATACAAGCTCACTCACTAGCAGGCACACACACACACACACACAAACTCACTAGCAGGCACACACACACACACACACACAGAGGCTCCCTCACTAGCAGATGCGTGCACACACACACAAAGGCAGACAGTCACTGACACCCAGACAGACAGCCACACACACAAACAGGCAGACAGTCACGCACACACAGGCAGACAGTCACACAACAGACAGTCACACAGTCTCACACACACACAGACAGTCACACACACACACACACACACAGACAGTCACACACACAGACAATCTACCAAACAAGTTTTGATAATGTGTATTATATTTCAGCAGCAGCTTTCTTTTCTATAATCTTTTTCAATGCAGATTTTTGGGAAGTGTCCTCTTAGTTTTGGATGATCTTTATCAGTCATTTATATACAGCTTATCTTATTTATAGGGTTACTATAGCAAAGAGGGCAAACACTCACAAGCTTTTCAATTTCTTATTATTTGTTAATCAATTTATAAAATGTATAAGTTTGAATTCTGCTTTGCGCAGTTATGCAAACATTAGGTTACTGTCAAACAAAGACTAGTGAAATCCTTTATCTATGCCAAATTGCAACATAATAAACTAAATTAAGTTGTTATGAGTTGAGTTCTGAAAGTCAGAATTTTGCAATTAAAGTTATTTCTTATAGTTTGGGAACTCCTCTTTACTGAATCCCCAAGGCAGTATTTAATTAAATATTTGCATGCAGCTACCTGTGACAGTAAATGCTTGCACTACCAAGAACAGGTACATGTCAAGCCAAATAAGTTGAAGTAAATTATTCATTTGATTTATAAGGAGGACTCAAACCACATAATTTACTATAATAAAATAATACATTTACATGCCAGTAATGATAGTAGGCCTAAAGTGATGGCTGACCATATCCTTGTATATATTATATGGACTATTATTTCCTTGATATTCTGCCACCATCATGAAAAAGTAGTCCACACACATCTGCAGTCATATTTAGCAACCTGTAATATAAAGAGTTGTGTTCACTTAATGCCAATTTGTAGTGAATTCATAACTGAATTATAACATTTAAAGAGTTCCGCAAGCACCATGATCTCTTCCGTGAATTGAAGTGGTCATGGTGTCTGGAGAGTTTACTTCCTCTGCTAATAGAGATGTAACTCTACCTCTTCATTGGAACATCATTAGCCAGGCCTGAACAGGATTTCCAGGCTGGCTAATGTGAATTCTGTACAGCATGCTGGCACAAGAAAGCCAATTGAGGCACAGCCACCCTCCCTGCTGTCCCTGTCCTTGCCTCAGCCAGTCCCTTATGACATCCCTTCCCCTCCAGCAAGGTATTTAAAAAAAATTTGGGTTGGAGTAACACTTTCAGTAAAAAAATAGCTGAGATGTTGAAGATTGCCAACGTAGTTGGAAATTGTGCTGTTCGGCTTTCAGCTCACCTCAGCTGAGTAAACATCATTATGTTTAAACCCTTCCCATCCAAAGTATTTATTAGCATTTCTATGGACCTGTGAGATGTGAAAAAACATGACAATCTATGCACAAAAGTCTGTTTAAAATTTATAAGTGTATGTTTTTTTTTTTTTTTTTTTAAGACTTAACTACAACTTTGGTTAAATAGCTGAAAGGGACACTAAAGGGTCAGGAATACAAATGCCCCTATAATGTTAAAAACACTATTAAGGATTTCCAATAGCTCCGATAAGCTAAAGAAGAATCCAAGCGCTATTTCTCCAATCCGGAAGAAATGGGACGGAGGTCCCAAAAACTGATCCCACGCGCACCCAAGCCACAACGGGACATAGCCATCATGCTACAGTCCCCTCCACCGGCACGGACCAGAGCCGCCATGGAAGCCTCACCCACGAGGTCTGAAGATGAGAACTCCATGCACAGCATGGCCACAGCCAACACAGATGAAGAAAACCTAAAGACCACAGGAGAATATTCAGGATATTCAGAACATGCTGGCTGGACTCCAACGCAACTTACAACAAATGTGGCTGGCAGACCTGAAGGGGCTCGCAGCAGAGGTACAGGTGGTGACAGCCTGCACTCAAACAGCAGAAGGGGAGGTGAGAGATCCGCGACAAGACCTAAACACACTGAAAGATACAGACCACTATCACCAGGCAAATTAATCAGCTAGATGACAGGGGCAAGAGGAAGAATGTTAAGATTAGAGGGGTACCAGAATCGGTACCGCTGGAGGAACTTCCTCATTATATAAGGCGCTTAATGGTCTTGCTCCTACCCACGAGGCAAGCGAAACACTTCACATTTGATGGTGTATATCAAATCACTGCAAGCGGCAAAAGCAGCATAAACTAGCCCTAATGGCTGCTATTAAAGGGAACTTTGAGACGCACCAAATCACCTTCTTCCAAGACCTGAGCAGAGACACACTATCATGGCGCAAGAGCATACAGCCCATAACCACCACCCTACAAACAGCAGGTCTCACTTACAGGTGGGTAACCCCTAGATCGCTTTGGGTAACCAAGGACAATAAATCCTACAAGGTCTCTGACCCAGGAGAGGGTTCTGCCTTACTTGCCATGCTGGGATTGCCCAACAGTACCACAGGGATACCTACTACGCAACCGGGGACCACGACCTGAAGCCTACGCCGACCACACAAGCACTCTTTTGTTACTGTTATTGCTGTTCATGTTGTTCTTTTCTCCTTACTCTTATAATCTACAGTTAAAATCTCTCAGTACGTACAGTACTCCCCTCACTGACGCCGAAGCGCTGCCCACCCAATGGTAGGCCCACCCAAGCCTACACTGGCTGGGTAAAACAAGTTAGCTCTGGGGTGTGCAACACCCCCTTCCCTCCCCCCCCACCCCCATGCCCTAATGCCCTCGAGGGATTGAGAAAAACCAGCACAGGAGCGACCATGCGACACCACAAGTGTACCCCCTACTAACAGGTACCCTATAGTAACTACCTGAAGCGGACCACCGATCTCAGTCTCCTACAACCCTAGCCAGTACAGAACAGACCACTACCACACTAGCATTACACTTAATCTAGCTGAGACTATCAAACCACCTAATCGACCCATAGACATGACTTAACATAGTCCCTGAAAGTCAAGAGGACTAACTAATACGCCTCTGGACATAAGACTCTCTAAACTATCAATGGTCGCCCACTCAGGCGGTACCTTATACCACTGAACGCCCCCGTCCAACCAGGCTGAGCCCATTTGAAAATTAAAAGCACTTAGAGCTGGACAGATACCTACGACTGCCTAGGCCACTTCATAAAAGTGCACACTTTCTCAAAGTCATGCATGCATTGCACCCTATTGACTATCTGATCATGTTACTTTGTTGTACAGCATTACGGATATGTTGTGATTTAACATTATGCACTGAAAACAAAAATAAAGAATTAGAAAAAAACGAAAAACACTATTTAGGTGGCAGGTCGCCCCTAATCCCCCTTAAATAAGTTAACAACTTACCTTTATTTCTGAGTTGTGCAGGTCTACCGTGCTGGCACTGCCCCCACTCCGCCTCCTTGGCTGAGATCATCAGAATTGACTATATCAGCCAATCCAATGCTTTCCCATAGGAATGCTTGGATTGGCTGAGAGTGTCAGTTCTAATGTCAGTCAAGGAGGCAGGGTTGGGAGCGGAGCCAAACAACGCCCTAGCCAATCGGCATCTCCTCATAGAGATGCATTGACTCAATGCATCTCTATGGGGAAAGTTCAGTGTCTCTATGCAGACCCAGGAAGCACCTCCTATTGGCCATCTGAGTGGTATCCCTAGGGAGCAATGTAAACACCGCCTTTTCACTGAAAAGGCAGTGTTTACTTGAAAATGCCTGCAAGGACTCACTATAATCACCAGAAAAACTATAATAAGCTGTAGTTGTTATGGTGACTATGTTGTCCGTTTTATTATTCTACTTTCCTGGATTATTTTGCATTATTTCTTAAAATCTACACTGAATAACACAATAGATGTACCTGAAGATTTTTGTAGTGAACTCGGCTCCGACAGTGAGATGTTTTTGCCACTTCCTCATTCGTATAAAACAGACCACAGAGTTTGCAGTAGAAACCAGTTCTTGGGACCACGAATTCCACTCCTTCGAAGTAATGTTACAATACGATTATTAGACAGTATTTTAATGCCAACAATATCCCTAAAGTTATCTTAATCAGGATATTTTATAAGCTCTTTCATGGTTACTCATAAAGAGAAATACTCAAGAAATACCGATAACTTCACCCTGAAGTTTTGTTTTAAAAGTCACAGTTAAAAGGTCTGGAGATAAATAACAGCTGTGGGTATCTGTCTCATTGACACCAAAAATGTTAAATGCCAACTTAAGTTTGTCTCTGTTTTAGAATAAGGGGTTAACATAACATCTAGGCAGTCTGTTCCTCATAGGAAATTAGATGAATGTCACAGTTAGAAGATCTATCTCTGATGGGGATTAAAGATCAAGGCCAGTGGTGGGGGGGTCATTCTCTGTTTGTGTCGGGAAGGAAGTTGTATACTGTTAGGGGATGTTGAATTTACCACAACTTTTACTAACAAGTTATCATTGTCACAGCAAAAGAAAAGATTATTATTCCTCATTCACAGTTTGTATTATAAAATTAAACAACGCACAAATTGCTAATATTAGCCTTACTGCTACTCTGCCACTGTTGCATACAACACTAATAATACGCTATACTGTATAGATAATCTAGTAGTTTAGCATAAACAGATCATAAATTATATTATGTCCTCCTACTCATATAAACATATGTTACTTAGTCCTCTTGACTTCCACCTAGACAGGTATGGAATGCTAGGTAATATAACTACTTCCTGCAAAACTTCTCTGGTTTCACACAAGGTACACATAGCCAAATTTGTTTTGATTTCTTTTCTATCACAACCATCAGGATCCTACCTAGAGGGATGCTAAGGTCAGTAAAAACATCATCTTGTTCCCATGAAGGTGAAGAATGAATTTCTTTTGATCCAAATTCTGGGACTTCAAGAGATTTCTCTTCTGGCAATTGAAAATAAACACATTAATAACACTTCAGGAAAGGCCATATTTTCCAAACAACTTACAAATTATGTTAAATAGAAGAACTTACAATCAGAGAAAGGAGAAAGCACCTATCAAGGGTGAAAGTCGGGGAGAGTTATTTAGTATATAGGGCTTAACCCTTAAATGTATAAATAGAAAAATAGTGAGACTGACATCCCCCCCACAATGGGAGTGGAAATCAGACTCACAGGAGATACCTTAAAGTAAATATCAATATAAGATAAAAACAACTTTATTGACAAATATACATAAACTACACATAAAAAGTGAAAGAAAGTGATGTGTAAGAAAAAATGGAGTGACTTCTAACTTTACTTAGTATATCTCATGAACTCCACAAGTTATAAATGTAGCTTAAGTATCCAGTGAAAAAAAGGACACAGTAACAACTTGCTTAACAGAGTGTCCTTGAATTACGGGTAGTTTTAAACAGTCTCTAATGGACATATGTAAAGAGGACAATAGTCTAAAGCAAATATGGAGTATAACATAGATTGTAAAATAACTGACAAGTGTCAGAGTTGGAGCTAAAGGGGTAGGTAGCAGCACACAGTCTCCACAACTCCTAGTAGAGGAGAAGAACGCCAGCACATAAAATCACAGCTCCATAAAGCAATAAAGAGTAGCTGACAAGTGCCAAAGTTGGAGCTGGAGGGGTAGATAGCCAGCACACAAAATCTACAGCTCCTGTGAGCATTGGTCACTGAAAGTTAACTGACAGGTGCCAGAATTAGGGCTAGAGGGGTATACAGCCAGCCCACAAAAGATCGATAAGTGGATAAAGATCTTAAATTTCTAAAGTCCGCAAATTAAATCAAAATATGTAAGTAAAGGTACATCCAAGTCACACCATCGTGTTATAAAGTAAAATTAAAAACAGGAATGTCGGCAGCAAATTATGTTATATTATATATACATTTTTCAATCTGGTACTTTTGCTGTATACTCTAAGATAGTGAGGCGCAATATTGTTCGATGTCCAGAATGGTTAATTTTTTTGCTCCAATTTTTACTATTAAAAAGAAGAAAAAGAAGGGGCAGAGCCTGACTAGCAAGCTGACAGGACGTACTCCGTATTAGCAAATACTGTATGGGCTCAAACTATGCATGACCGGGAACCGCAACCGCAAGTTGGGGCCTACTAGAGGATTCGAGGGGGAAGGACGGCTGCCTTCCCGCCCGATGCCAAAAGCCTCATGCGAGCACAAAACGCTTCACCCGGGAAACTCAACTGTCCTGATCTAGGGGAACAAATGCTACCTATAAGTCAGGGGGACAGTTCGTGGTTTTGTTCGGTTTTTAGACTTCCCAAAAGAGACCGACTGCACAGCCTGATTTCATGGAACTCTTTCTGGGCAGGAGCCTCGTGTGCAGTTGGTCAAATTATGACTTCCATGCAACTCCCAAACCCCTGAACCGATCTGGGTGATTTTTGGATATGTTGGTCCACCAGATCGGGGATATCAGGGGATATGACTTTTGTGGCGTTTAAGGCACTTTCTGGGTTTTGTGAAAATGTGTTTTTTTGTGTTTGGTGATAATTGAGTTTAGTACAATACTTGACTCAAGTAAAGGGGAAGGATTATTGTATCCTATATGGGAGTGTCCTGGACCTGAAAGCCAATATAACTAGTATGTATTTTGTCCCTGTGCCCTCTCAGGTCCAGTGGGGAATGACCCTGGAATATGTTATTGTAAACCCCGTTCCTGGGGCATAAAAAGCTGGCCAGTTGGCCTGAATAAAACCATTCCTTTCATCTAGTTCAGGCTGATGTTTAGGTATATGACTGACTGCTGGGGAAGACTTCTTGTATGCTGCATTCTAGCTGGAGAATATTCGTCTTGATACCCAAACTGCAAGCTGTTTCTTCTTTTTTTTTTAATTCTTTATTTTTGCAGTGGTTACAACCAAGTTTGCTATACCACGACAGCATCAGCAGACAATCATTATCATAGATATTGTACATAGGCATGGCATGGAAATACATTGCACTGTTTTTAAAAGAAAATTAAGTAAAGTAAAACAAGATAAAGTAGATTAGGCATAAGCATGTATTGTATGAGAACAATGATGGTAGTTACCAGAGATGGAGAGATCTTGATCTCTGGTGTCATGTCTTTTTTCTTGGGCATGCATGCTCATCAGCTTCACATTATTGTCTTCTTGCAAATCCATGCTGTTATATACGCCGACACATGTATCCAAATTGTCTTCTCTATTTCCTCTACAGTCCTTTGCCTGAAGGTCATTGACTTTATTTAGATTCTCAGAGCTTCCCCCTGGATCTTCCTTCTCATGGAGGCTACTTGCTCTACTGGACACATCTTTCTCCTCCAATTTCTGTTCAGTATTTATGTTAATATCTGGGACATTTGCAACAGGACCATAACTGCTACTGGCTGGACTTGCAGTTTCTCTTAGTGATGCATAGCTCATCGCAATAGATGCCTCTTGAGGAGAAGAACATTCACTTCTTGTCGACTGGTTGGATCGGCATTCCAAATTCACTGTGCTCATTCCATGCGGACACATCTGAATGCAATTAAGGCTTTCTTTTGGCTCCATGGAAACTATCTCCTCAAGTTCAGTGATATCTGGCTCTATAATTAAATCTTCTTCTCCTACTTCATCCACAGTTACAAGTTCCTCCATATTGGTTGGATACCAAGTCTCACTACCACTTTCCCAGTCTTCCTCCTGTTACAATAAAAGGAATATTAAGAGATTAGACTAAATATCAGGTGATATAGATATATCACATCATTAAAATCTCGGTGCAATGTACACCATGGGTCTGAAATAAGTAAACAATGGTGAACAATAAATTAATTTGAGAAATTAAGACCAAAGTAGCTGATATATAAAACATACCAACCAGCTCTAATTTCAGCTTCCTATTATTATTATTATTATTGCCATTTATATAGCGCCAACAGATTCCGTAGCGTTTTACAATATTATGAGGGGGGATTTAAGTATAAATAGGACAACTACAAGACAACTTACAGGAACGATAGGTTGAAGAGGGCCCTGCTCAAACGAGCTTACATTCTATAGAAGGTGGGGTGTAAAAAACATTTAGCACATTTTGTTTTCAGTCTTCACAATTCACTTATTAGTGAATAAACCTCAACATACTCATCACCTTAAAATGGATGAGTCCTATAACACGTTTTCTCATAGCTTTCTTTTTTGATTGAAAGGCACATTACATAAGAACAGCATATGTTATCCCTTTAAACTTTAAATCCTGTATACTAGAAGAAGTGGTCTACTGTGTACAATTTCCTTCTGAAATGAGTTAGTAATGGTAGTAATGCAGCTTAAATATTAGTGAAATGTTAGATTACGACAAGGTTCACAGTAAAAATTTAAAAAGAAAGCACTGCTTCAAAAGATTTGGTTTTATGTTCGATTTAAAGGATCACTATAGTGTCAGGAAAACAAGCTGATTTTCTTGGCACTATAATGTCCTTAGGTCCCCCCAACCCCTTTAGCCACTTACTTTTATCCAGCGCTGGGCTCCCTTGACGCTGGTGACCTCTCCTCCCCCTCTGACATCAGCTCCCGAGAGGAGCAGAATGCGCATTCGCGTCCAGAGCCGCATGCGCATTAAAAACGCCCGTAGAAAAGCATTTCTTAATGCTTTCCTATGGACTTTCTCTGAAACAGCTATGTTTACATCTGAACGATTAAAACTGGGACACCTGGCACTCAGACCACTTCATTGAGCTAATGGGCTCCGGGTGACTATAGTGGTCCTTTAATTTGTCAAATATAAGAGCACTCAATACTCGTTCAGCTCTGCATTACTTTGCCCCTGGCACTAAAAGGGTTACAGTGAGTTATGGATTGCAGGTGACATGGTCATATACATATGTAGATATATATAATGTTATAACATAATAATATGTATAGTATGTTTGGCAACTAAATAGGAAGTGTAAAGATTACAAAATGCATTGTACAAATAAATAAATAAAAACTGCAGGTCAATGCTTGACAACATCTATATATGTCAAGTACGTTATAGCATGTGGCCATGTAACTGGTACAATGTGAGCACCATAGGGGATTTATACTTCTGCACTGGTAAAACACATTGAAATAAGCAAAATATTTAGATTTTGTAAAGAATTTTACAGAATTTGTCTGGCCAAATGTTAACATGAAAAGTGCTTCTTAAGTTTTAAATTGCACAGTTGTATGTTTTGAAGGACAGGTACACTTCATAAATGTGAGAAAAAGGCTCAGATATCTGATGTGTCATTATTGTCATGTATGCCAGTGTAATAATACCCTGCTTGCTGCCCAAAAAGAAACCCAAGTGATGCCATGCTAGCTACTGTATGTGCTTACTGCGTAGGTTTGCTGCCCACACAGACACTGATAGCTTTTTCTTCTGACCATTAGCTCATGATTAGAAGGAGACCAATTTGGACCTATTCCAAAGACATTTTTCTTCAACTCAAAATATTACCCATAAGTGACATTATCTGAGCTAAGAGGCAAACTAAATAAATGGATAATTATTAGTTCATACTGTGATCGTCATGATACAAAGTTACACTCTACCTACACGTCTATAGTTAGATATGTGTCGCAAATAAAGTACGGTATTCATTCTTCCTGCCCCCCACTGCCAGCATGGATCCAGCTTGCATGTTTTTGTGAGCTACCTTTGCCAAGGCCTGGAATTCTCATGGGGATGGACATTAGTTAAAGCAAAGCTACAAGGGAAGGTCACGGCAGGGCAAATCCCTTAGACAACAGCTATGTAAACCAGTGTCAGCTATCTATCTAGCTCAACTGCTGCAGATGAAATAACATAGGCTGGGGCACAAGTCAACAGGATCATTTTCATCAATGGGTACAGTTCTTTTTTTAGGTCCTAAATGCTTAAGTTCACGCAATACCGTCACTTAATGACTGCTGTTCAACACGACAAATTGTTGATTTATTATTAGATTAAAGGGCACATTAGCAGAGTTACTGGGGGATGAAGGAATTAGATTGGCTAACTCAGGATCTCCTACTGGTCTCCCATGTTCACCTTTCAGTTTAATACTCAGCAGAGTAATCAACTCTCTAGTAGGTAATCAGATTCCTGGCAAGGTAATGAGATCCCCATTGAGATAATCATGTTTTGCCATTCCAGACCACGATCCTAGACTTCTGGCTGCCCAAGCATCATGTTAGTTGCAGTCCTCAGCAGATGCAATGGTAGAGCTTGCCTCTTTGCATTCTTTACAGTGGGGAGCCCGTAATGTTATAACTACCCCAGTTTGAAAGTTGTAAAATATATATATATATATATATATATATATATAAATAAAGAGTAAAAAAACTCAATTGATCCACAATATGCCATCAGGACGAGTATATTTATTAATGGCAAAGGCTATATATCGGTTTTGAAGCAGATATGCTTTACCATCATTACATGACTCCAGGGTTCTATCTGATAGGAAGATTTGCGATATATAATTTCAAGCAGAGCATGAATAATCGCTATCTATATGTGCACATATGAAATGTGGGGCCCGGGACTCCCAAAACAGTCCGGGCTACCCAGGACCGCCGGGCATGCCCTGATGGCGGCCTTGCTGCAGGTTAATAGATTAGTGGCCTAGGCAGCCGTCTCAAGAATCCTTTACTTTAACCAAAATATATATAACTTCCAGGTTATGGAGGTTGTGTAATCGGTGTAAGTGATTCTGTTACAAAGTTTGTTCTTGAGATACCTAAAATAGAGCTTACTTTCCAAGCTATCATTTCAGCTATCATCACAGCCTACACCTCACTAAGTCCCGTCATACACAGCACTGCATCCTGTGTTTGCATGCACAACATTCAACAAGTCTGACAAAAAAAACACTGCTTCTATTGAATGTAAAATTGTCACCCTGTCACATCAGACAAACCACTAAATGAATCCTGTCTTTACAGGCATACACTACAACTTGTCTACAAAAAAAATACTGCTTCCAATACCTGTAGACAGAACAAAGAATCGAAAACCCATTGACAAATGTTCCTCCCAATTCTGTTTATAAACAGTGAATCCACTCCCTGTATGCACATAACCCCACCACATCCCTATACACACAGCATCCCACCCAGTCTATCCAGACAAAAGACCACAACTAGGCAGTGAAGACAACTCCCTACCAAGTCCTAGAACAGTGATGGATAACCTTGACACCATAAATAGTTTTTGGACTACAATTTTAGAGTCTAAAAGGTAGCTGAGCATCATGGGAAATGTACACACTATACCTAACCTAGTGATTTTTTTTCTGTTTGATACATCACAAAAGTCCAAGTTATTATAAGTGATTATAGGTAATAATTGTAACTTGCTTCCTAACCAGCAAGTCCTTTTCTTTAAGAATATGCAATGTGTCCAGTTTGACCTACCTTATGTCTTGCAGTTTCAGTCTTTGCATCCTCTAATTTATTTCCTTGCTTGTTTGAACCAGAAACAAGGACATTATTTTCCTCTTTTTTATCAATCTGAGAAAAAATAAACAGCAAATATATTATGTTGCCAGAACGTGCAAAAAAAAAGGTAGAGGTATATGCTTGGTGCACAAAAAAAGTATTTATTTAAAGGGATAAGTCAAACAGGGGGGGTAACGGTAGCGCCAGACATTATAAAAACAGAGGTGTGTTGTAACATATATATATATATATATATATATATATATATATATAAAACTATACATATAAAAGAAGACAAATAAAAGCAAAAGACAGTTGAAATATAAGTCCAAGTGTGAATCCATATGTAAAAACCTGCTGGAAGATAAAACTTCAAAGAGTCAGGTTAGTTCCTCTGGAATGGGGTCAGATCAGAGTATTCTTGGCAGCCATATATGCAACAGAAAGAGAGAACTAATGGTGCAAAAAATCCCAGAATAACATAAAAGTAAAAAAAGGTCTATGATCCTACTTACAATTGCTAGAGCTTAAAGGGACACTATTGTCACCAAAACAACTACAGCTTATTGAATTTGTTCTGGTGAGTAGAATCATTACCTTCAGGCTTTTTGCTGTGAACATTGTCTTTTCAGTGAAAATGCAGTGTTTACATTACAGCCTAGTGATCACTTCACTGGCCACTCCTCAGATGGCTGTTAGAGATCCTTCCTGGGTCATGGCTGCCTAAAATGCATCCAAACATTTAGTGTCTCCACGCTCTGCATGCAGACACTGAACTTTCCTCATAGAGATTCATTGATTCAATTAATCTCTATGAGGAGATGCTGATTGGCCAGGGCTGTGTTTTGAATTGTGCTGGCTCTGCCCCTGATCTGCCTCTTTGTCAGTCTCAGCCAATCCTATGGGGAAGCATTGTGATTGGATCAGGCTACCACTTCTGCTGATGTTAGAAGGCAGTGGTGAGCAGGTCAAAGGGAAACAGTGACAAAGTAAGCAGCTCCATACTTGAATACAAGTAAGAATTTACTATTTTAGGGAGACATGAGGAGTCCAGGGTGGCTAGATGGTGGGTTTTAACCCTATAGGGTCAGGAATACATGTTTGTGTTCCTGACCCTATAGTGCTCCTTTAACCTAACTCTAGTCTAAATGGCGTACAGTGGTACAATCCCCACTTATAGGATACATAGGATGGTGTAGGTAGGCAGATGTATCACCAGTATGAAGATCATAAAAAATATAGAAGAGACAGCAATAGTCTCACAGTATAAAAGGTACCAGGAGTATAAAAGAATGAATTGGTACTCACACTTAATTTGGGCAGACTAACTGCTCAATGTGTAGGCGTAAGTGGTATAATCCCCACCGTGGATTCTTTTGGAGTAGTTCTCACTGGAACTTAAAATCGGATGCTAGATAGAAAATAATAAAAAAGTAAAATGGCACACAGTGGAAAGAGGCCAAAATACCTTTATTAAAATACAATGTAAAACAAACAGTTACAATATCCATAACGCGTTTCGCCAAAGTGGCTTTCTCAAGTTTCTACCTCCACTTGAGAAAGCGACTTTGGTGAAATGCGTTGTGGATATTTTAACTGTTTGTTTTACATTGTATTTTAAAAAGGTATTTTGGCCTCTTTCCACTGTGGGTGTGCCATTTAACTTTTTTATTATTTTCTACCTGGCATCCGATTTTAAGTTCCAGTGAAGACTACTCCAAAAGAATCCACGGTGGGGATTATACCACTTATGTCTACACATTGAGCAGTTAGTCTGCCCAAATAAATGTGAGTACCAATTCATGTTTGTGTTTAGCTGTGATTTTCATCTTACTCATTTACTGTACCCACACATATTATATACCGTTTTTCTCACCATTAAATGGTCTTTCTAAAGATACCATTATTTTCATCATATCATATAATTTACTATAAAAAAATTATAAAATATGATGAAAAAAATGTAAAAAAACACACTTTTTTGAACGTTGACCCCAAAAATCTGTTACGGATCTACATCCACCAAAAAGCACCCATGCTAAATAGTGTCTAAATTTTGTCCTGAGTTTAGAAATAACCAATGCTAACATGCCAGCCAATGTAATTCACCCCCATCAAACCATATATTTTTGAAAAGTAGACACCCTTCGTTATTTCAAATGGTGGCATTTTAACACTTTCCATGCACTAATTCTACCACCAGTCTTTGTCAACATTTTGGGTAGTCCTTTTTTTTGTTATTTTTCACACACACTGTACTTTAGGCATGTATTCTTAGCTACTGTTATTTATTACTGCCAAATATGTGTTCAGCAATATCACCTGAGTACAGTGATACTACCCACGTACAGGTGTGTGGGATTCTCTAGGGGCTAAAAGACCTTATTTGGAGGGTGCGCATTCCAGTTTTCCAACTTCACAGCGGGTCATCATGCACCCATGTCTTATTTGGGACATTTTTTAAGCCAGCCAATGTAATTTACCCCCATCAAACCATATATTTCTCTTCTGTACCCCATACCCCTCCCACCAAACTACATAAAATTTACCATAAATAAAGAATTTAAAAAAAAATGTGTTAGCACAAGCATTTGCAAAGTCAGTAACATAGCTTACACCCCCTACATGATAACCATCCTGTGCTTTCTCCATACCACCTAAATCATGTAAATATTACCAGCTGAAGAAAGGAAATCTGTAAATCTCCAAAGGATAAGGAACAAAGGTGAATAATTTCCCCCTGATAAAACATAAACTATCTAGACCCTGCTTCTCTTACCGGCCTTTCGTCTTTGCTTTTTTTGATGCCCTCATTGAGTTCTTCCTCACCCGAAGAGTTTATTTTTTTTCTCTTGTCTGTGTCCTTCTCACTGTCACATTCTTTCATTGATTTTGGTTCTGATATTTCCTTCTTACTTAAGTCCTCACTATGACTTTCTTTAACATCCCGTACCTTTCCTTCTTCTTTTCTTTTGGGTTTTCCAGAAGTATCTTGAGATTTTCCCTCTGACTTCAACTTGGACTCTTTCCTGTAGTATTTTCCTTCTCTGCCTTTATATCTGGTTGAATGGGGGTTTCCATATTTGTCCCTGTGACCTCTTGACGCATCAGTACGATCATCCAACTCTAACTTTTCAAGCTGCCGGGAGTAATGCTTCCGCTCATGAACCCAGTGGTCTGTTCTATCTCTCTTCTCCTCAGCGCTGTCCCTCCAAGCACCCTGCTCTCTGTCCTCTTCCCACCGACCATATGCAGTCTGGTCCCACGACTCTCTGCCATTCCCCCATTCGGTTCTTGTTGTTCCTAAAGGACTATGGGTAGAGCTACATGATGTATAACTAGGTGTGTGAGATCTTGGGGACAAAGAGCGACTCACAGGACTACGGGAGCGCGTCATTTCATTTCGATACCTGTATAAGAAGATGACATAGCTGTGGTAAGAAACATCAACCAGTTCATTTTGTAATTATTACAATTATGATTCTTTAAAGCGGAATGCCAAACATCCACACATGTTAAGAACAATTCATAGCTTACATTTATTTACAGGGGTAGGCAACTTTTGGCACTCCAGATGTTGTGGATTATATCTTTCATAATGCACATCAGGGGAGATGTCTTCCACAACATCTGGAGTGTCAAGATGCCTACTCCTGGCCGTTAGAAGATAGTTTGATTTAATGGATTTTTTTTTTTAAATTAATGGTTTTTTTTTGGTTTTTTTTTACTTTCAATTAGTTTTACTCTATAAGCCCATCCTTTCTGTTCCTCCCACACAGTTCGCAGTATTTCATATTTTTTACTTTAAAATGCTGGTGTATATGATGTTAGTTTTTAGGTTTCTAGGCGCTGTACTTCAGCTTACTGCACCGAAAGTTCTTGCTGTGTCCATAAAGTACTGCTTAAGCTCTGCTCTGCAGTGTTACAGCTCTGCAGTGTTACAGAATGTTAAGTCAATATCATGATTGGCAACCAGTAGAGGCAGTCTTAACCCTAAACAGTCCCAAATGTGCAATCCCGGTTTGGACCTTCACAGGAATTCCCTGAAAAAACGAGAATCCACCAAAAGAACCTAGAAGGCTGTCCTAAAGTCCTGCTGGTTTTAGGACATCTACTTATACATCTTTACCCTGCAACAGCCTTGGTTCCCACGTATGGGGTGAGATCTAAACAAATACACAGCTCTCTATGCTGTTTCCATTATAACAAAAGGACTGTTTTTGTGAATAGCAAGTTCTCTTCAAATTTCTTACAGACATATGACATATGGGCATTATATTACGCTAGTGCTAGCTGGCAGTATCTTTTGCTTAGTATTATTTTTATTTTCAGTTTTTTGAGTTTTATATGCCATTTTTTTTTACATTTACCAGAATATAACCTGTAGAATTTATACAAGAGGATTAGGACATTCAAATGACAGACAAACAACGTATGGGTATATGGGAACCGTAACTGTTTATTTGCCTGTGAGGAGGGCATTCCCATATATTACAATACCCTAGTGATGCCGTTTGAAATTTAATTTGCCTTTGTAACATGTACTTAATTATGTGTGTTCCATACAGTTGATATTGTGTGTGTGTGTGTAAATATATATATTTATACTAATGCAAGGGGACTCATATTGGTTCTTTTGCATGCATATCATTTTATATATTTACCCATTTATACTTTGAGTTGCAAATCTTCTTCTTCTATACACTCATGTATCTTGGTAATGGAACCACAAAATAGACATTTCTGATTTACCTTTAAGCTACATGTCATTGTAATTGTGCTTAAGGTTTCATGATCTATTGGCTGACATCGAGCCTATCCTTAGCAATAAAAAGTTTCTTTTAAAAGGAGTTTTTCTATTGAAACCATTTTGAACTATTTGAGCGTGGTATTATTTTATTTTTTACCTCTCTAACTTTAAACCCCCTTTACTGTAACATTGTCTAACATTGTCTTTGGCCCTACATACAAGTACGCTGCATACACTTACTATATTCACTTACGTAAACACAATACATGGCAAGCAGGAATATGCACATATATATCGACATATGCAATTGTCAAATATGAACATATATATTTATAAATGTTTTATTCTTGTTAATACATTTATTGAACTTATTTTATCTGCCTTTTCTTTTTGGTGGTGAAGGGGCCCAGGGGATGCCTTAGAATTTTGTATCTACATGCACCTAGCATGTAAATATGACCCTCGTTGGACCTCCATCTTAATATAAATAAGGTCAATGATGACATAATCATATTGAGTTTAATATACCTGTCTGTGTCACGGAACATATCTCTTCCCCTCTGCGAATGGATGTCGTGGATAATGGCATCAACATTCTTACCAGGTTTCTGCAAAAACAAACAAATATAGTCAGACCGGGAAAAAATGGTTTGATGGATAACTATTTTTTCTTATATTTCCATCTTGCTGAACCATGCATTGATTAATTCAAAAACGTCTTCCTTTACTTTTTACAAATTTGAATTACTTTTTAGTGCTAATTAATTTGCCAGTCTTGATTTTAAACCATCATCTTGACCCAGTGGTGTAGCGTGGTTTGCCAACGCCCAATTCCCTTACCCTTGGACCTTAAGCACTCCTCGAGTCCTTTAACAGGCACCTACGTAGCCTCGCTCCTCCTTCCTTATCTGCCTCATCTCCGTGCAAAATGTGCAAAAAACAGCTTTAGAGGATCACTATAGTGTCAGGAAAACAAACTAATTTTCCTGACGCTATATAACCCTTAGGTCCCCCCAACCCACTAGGCTGAAGGTGTTAAAACCCCTTCAGCTACTTACTTTAATCCAGCGCCAGACTCCCTCGGTGCTGATGACTTCTCCTCCCACTCTGACGTCAGAGTGGAGCGGAATGCGCATGCGCGGCCAAAACCGCACACACATTAAAATCGCCCATAGGAAAGCATTTCTCAATGCTTTCCTATGGATGTTCTGCACGCTGAATTCGATTTTCGCATTCACCGTCGCAGAAACGCCTCTAGAGGCTGTCAGGAAGACAGCCACTAGAGGTTGGATTAACCCTGCAATGTAAACATAGCAGTTCCTCTGAAACTGCTATGTTTACATCTGAAGGGCTAAAATCTGGGGGACCTGGCACCCAGACCACTTCATTGAGCTGAAGTGGTCCGGGTGACTATAGTGGTCCTTTAAATACATTTTATGCGATTCTGCTATTTCACTCTACTTCAAAGTCTAAAACCATAACAGAACTCTCTAGTGGTTATAGTGCAAGGAATTCCCTAGTGTCATCACACGGTAAGTAGCTAAACAATTTTGGAAAGATAACACACTTACCTGGATCCCTCAGGTGCCTCCAATACTGTAATTTCTTCACCTATAGGTAAATAGTACATATGAAGAAGATGCCAGGCCA
>OW240922.1:96191978-96258458 GCA_933207985.1 Pelobates cultripes | reverse complement strand
GGCCCATGGCAGTCAGGGGCCCGGGGCAGTTATGGCTGGGCTGGGAAGATTAGATGATCTCCCCAACCAGCCCAGCATCAAGGCAGCAAAGTTAGTGAAACCAGTTCCCCAGCGTGAGCGCTCTGTGTTAGAATAGAGGAGGGGATAGGGAGTGACATCACATCCCCTCCTCTCTCTTACACAAATACAGAGCGCCCACCGCATGTGTGAAGGGGGAGGAGCAGCTGTGATGGCAACAGCCATGCTGCTCAGGGGAGGACAGGGAGTCAGCCTGAGCAGACTGAAATGCAAGGTATGATGGGGCATGATAGCAGGGTAGGCACCAGAGGAGGGCTTGGGGAGGAGGAGGAGACTTTGAAGGAATTGGGGACATGGTGAGATACAAAGGGTGACTGCAAAATAAGTAGACTTACCAAACACTCATCAAGGGGGGCATCAAGGCAAGTGCCCTCAGAATGTCCTGGGAAGCTGCTGTCCAAACTTCCTCCTCTCTCAGACCCCTCCCATCCCTCCTCTATGAACATAAAACACAGCCCCCTGGCATGTTCTCCCTTAGATCTGCACCCCTTAAACAAGCTGCAGGGTCCAAAGTCAGCAGCACCTCTGCCCCCAGCTTCAACCATGTGGGCATGCTGACAGGAACAACCTGGGAGACTAGGAGCAACTTGCAGCTCTTCAACCACAGCAAGGGGTGAGAGACAGTGATCTTGTGTGGGCTAGTGTGCTGTGTGTAGTGACCTTCTGTGTGCATGTTGTGAACTGTGTGTGTGTGTGTGTCAGTGAGCTGTCTGTAGTGAACTGTGTGATCTTGCATGATTGGGTATATTAGTGAGCTTGTGTGTAGTGAGCTGTTTTTATTGAGCTTGTATGTATCCAAAAGCTTTGTGCAGTGATTTTTCTGTAGTGAGCTTGTGTGTCTGTGGCTGAGCTTGAGAATATGTCAGTGAGCCTGTGTGTAGTGACATTGTGTACATATCAGTGAGCTGTCTGTGGTGAGCTTGGGATCTTGTGTGTGTGTGTGTGTCAGTGAGCATTCTGTAGCTCGCTGTGTGGAGTGAGCGTGTGTTCACGTCAATGAGCTGTCTATAGTGAGCTCTGTAAGTTTGTGTGTAGTTAACTGCTTGTGCATTTACACCATACTGGAAGTATGCATATTCAAAACAGCACATGCATTGATGCGGACAAAGTGCAACAGTGTTTACGATGATTATAACTTTAAGATACAAACATGCCTTCATACACATACCCTCACACCATATACAAATAAAAAAATGCACACTTATTTGAAACATAAGGGGCCCTATCGGGGATTTTGCCCAGGGGCCCAGAAGGCTGTCAGTCCGCCCCTGTACCCTACATTAGGAAAAGTCCTCTATTGCAGAAATAAAATGAGTCACTGACCTTACTATTTAACTTCACTATCATAACAGTTTCTTACTGTGATTCTATGAACTACATAGGATTCTTTTTTTGAATTTGCATTGGATACCAGCATACTTCCCACATTTTTAAATGGACAAAGAGGGACACTTTAATTGTAGGGGTGTGAGTGAGGTAGTGGCCAGGGGCATGCTGTTCTGAGAATTTTTTCTGAGAATTACTAATAATTTTTACAACTAAAAAGTGATTGACAACCAGAACAATGTATCTTATTTACACAGACTTACATCTAAACACATTTATTGTAGTTTAAAGGTACATTACTGGGAGTATTATTGCTGTGAAACTCTGTTTTATATTCAGACACTAAGAATATGGAGCCTCTAGAAGAGGAACTTTAGGTTAGAAATGGGAACAAAAGGATTTGGGGCCAAAATAGGGACTGTCACTCTAAATAGGGACATTTGGGAGACACGGATACCAGGCAATGCCAGCACTGTTTTGCATGCAGTGAAAATATAAGCAAAGAAAATAAACAAAAGTACAACATAAATCTTACATTGAGTTGGCTATTAGAAGTTGTCATTACCATTAAATTGACTTCTCCTCTATAACATTCCTTACCTATCAAAACAATGCCAGACGTTAAAAAGATGGTAAATCTATCCAAACTGTGATCTCCACATATTAGTTTGCATATTAATGTAAGAGAGTATTCCAGAGCATATGCTTAGGAATATCATCAGGCAAAGCAGGGGTCACAGGGTTGTACAGCTGCCATAGACAAGCCAGTTTTAAAACCATTCACTAGCACATAATTGCTAATGAATGTACAGACACTCTGCGCAAAAGTTATGTAACACACCCAGAGACCATCTAAAAACAGCCTCAATGCGTAGCATTGCCATCTATAGGGGTTAATTCTCTTTTAATGTATACCACACATTTCTAGCTATCAAGTTCACTCTATTAATAACGCTCAGCTCGATGATTTACTATTCTCTATAACTGCTCTTGTGTAAAATGTAAAGCTCATCAGGTTTCCCACATCTGTGCAGTTCCCCAACGCAGATACATTTACCTCCTCTCAACGTGGGTGGTTTATCCACAATGAGAAACATACGCAATTTTCTGCTGTGCTCTTTACAAAAATAAATTGGAGAAGGGAGTGATTCACTAAACACGAAGTTGGATGAATAGGGAGCAGACACTTTGAAATATAGAGTGTTTAACAGTAAGAATACCCTTTTCGATTTTGAGCCACTTTCTGTGGATTATGTACAAAAACAATATTACTCAACAAAACATAGAACATATATAACAATTAGATTATATATGATATTACAATTGTTATTGATATATATATCTCAATAACAATTAACTCCTTAAGGACGGAGCCAAATGTACACGTTGTGAACTAAACAAAATGTAAACAAAACCTGGCATTTGCGCTACATGTCGGTCCAACCGTAATTCAACTCTTTCATAGTAAATACACCCACCTTTATTATATATCATTTTATTCAGGGGAAACAGGGCTTTCATTTAATATCAAATATTTAGCTATGAAACATAATTTAATATGAAAAAAATGGGAGAAAATAAGATTTTTTTAATTTTTTTTAGTTCTACATGACATTTTAACTGTCAATGTCATAATACTGTTTGCTTTTACTGCAATAAAATACACATATTTGTATTCAGCAAAGTCTCACGTGTAAAACAGTACCCCCTATGTACAGGTTTTATGGCGTTTTGGGAAGTTACAGGGTCAAATATAACACGTTACATTTGATATTGAAATTTGCCAGATTGGTTACGTTGCCTTTGGGACTTTATAGTAGCCCACAATGGCATATCATTTGCAATAGTAGACAACCCAAGGTATTGCAAATGGGGTATGTCCAATCTTTTTTAGTAGCCATTTGGTCACAAACACTGGCCAAAGCTAGCGTTAGTATTTGTTTGTGTGAAAAATGCAAAAACCGCCAGTGTTTGTGACTAAGTGGCTACTAAAAAAGACTGGACATACCCCGTTTGCAATACCTTGGGTTGTCTACTATTGCAAATGATATGCCATCATAGGGGTAATTTTCATTCTTGGGCTACCATAGGGTCTTAAAGGCACCGTAACCAATCAGGCGGATTTTAATGTGAAAAAAATGAAACTCAAGCCTTATATTTGACGCTGTAACTTTTGAAAACACCATAAAACCTGTACATAAGGGGTACTGTTGTACTCGGGAGACTTCGCTGAACACAAATATTTGTGTTTCAAAACAGCAAAAAGTATCGCAGCAATAATATCGTCCGTGTAAGTGCTGTTTGTGCATGAAAAATGCAAAAAACTGCACTTTTACTGGCGATATCATCATTGTAATTTTTTTTTACTGTTTTGAAACACTAATATTTGTGTTCAGCAAAGTCTCCCGAGTAGAACAGTACCCCCCCATGTACAGGTTTTATGGTGTCTTGGAAAGTTATAGGGTTAAATATAGTGCTAGCAAATTAAATTCCCTTTACTTTCGGCATGGGTTGTCAGGCAGGTCCCGCTAATTGTAATTAATTAAGATACCTAATTATGTAAAAATATTACATAAATATATGTAGAATTAATATATGTATATATATACACGTATGTGAATCTATATGTGTGTGTATATATATATATATATATATATATATATATAATTTTTTTTAAATATTTTTATTTATATATAGGTATATAGTGATATATACGTATATATTATATTATTTCGTTCTACGTGTATTTTGATATAAATATATATATTAATATCACAATACAGTTAGAACGAAATAACACACATCTATATATTTTTTAATAATTTTTTAAATTTTTTAAATTTTATTTTTTAACGTATTTCAATATTTAATTTTTTTATATTATATATAACTATATATATAACAATAATTATATATATATTTAATCAGTATCAGTCTACATGTAATTTGATATTAATATATATATATATAATTATATAGATATTAATAGTAAAATACACCTAGACAGTGTATGTGTGTGTATGTATATGTGTATATATATACTTAGATCATATATATATATATATGATCTAAGTATATATATTATTATTTTTTTTACACGTAATTGTACGCCCTCCGGTCTTAAGGGGTTAAAGGGGCAATCTAACAACCAAAACCATAACATTTTTAAGGGACACTACAGGCACCAAACCAATTTCATGTTAATTAAGTTGTTATGGAGCCAGGAGGTCCTTGGAGGCATTCTTACCTCAAGGAGTTAAACCATTTAACTCCTAACTTGCCTCCAGCAGGGATGTCCACTACCTCCCAGGCAACATCTAGCAGGAGCGCCGCTGGTTGGCTGAGAGCCAATCAGTGGCTCCTCAATCACAAAACTGGCTTGGAAAAGGAACATTTCTTTCCAAGACAGTTTTTTGAATGGGGAGTCTCTGAAAATAACTATTCAGGTACTCCTGGATAACAAAAATAGCAGCTTTATTGGGGCAAAAACGTTTTGACCCTACCGGGTCTTTATCAAGCCAACTGATTGGCTGAGAGCATTAGCTGACCCTTTTGATACAATCACAATGGTTTCAAACATGTCTGCTTCTTAAATATGCCATGTAAAATAATAAGGCAGAACAAGTTCCTGCTAACATGAATATTGTAATGAGGACATACTATGAGCAGGTAGAAGTGTTTTATTGAGGGGCAACAACAAATTAGTGTACTTATGCAAGGCTGCCCTAGTACAGTCCGGCATATTATTCAAGTGACATTCAAATGAGAATGAATAATGTATACAATCTGGCACATCATGGAACAATGTCAGCACCAGTACACAAAGTTGTTGCAGAGCTAAGTATTTCTTATAAGTGCTACTGATCCCTGTAACCCAGCAGCTGGGCGGGGCAGTTAATTCACCAACTTACTATCAAGTAGGCATAGATAGTTGCAATTTACTAACAGGCATCCAGTTGGACAGAAGTTGAAAGCTAGTAGTTTCAATTTGTGTCAGGTACCTCCATGTATGTCCAACAGTATCATGCCTCTGGTATTTAACGACTATATCTTTAACTGCCTGCCTTTATAAGCTTGCCTTAGAGGTCCTCTGGACTCACTTAATAAGTCTGGTTTCACATGCTTCCCTGTAGCTGCTGCTGGATTGTGACACAATTATCACCCACTCTCTATGACCCTCTCTAAATTCTTTATTACTCCTAACCACTACACCCTTCAGACAGACCCCTTTGCAGTCGACACGGACTGACTTCTACACCGCAACCTTTTATCTCTCTCTGATGGATCTCACGGTAGTAGACCGCTGGCTTAGCAGACTGATATCGCTTGCCTCCTGCCCACCTCTCCTATCTCCTACATGGTTGGAGGACATCCTGGCAAACAGACCTCGGATAAGGACCAGGACAACCCACTGCACACTCCTCTTTGCCACAGACCTTGGAACTGGAACCCAGCATGGAAAATGGACCACCCCTCAGGTTAGCCCTCGGACTGTCCTCTGCTACTGACCCTCACTCTGTTAACGGATTACTCAGCTCCTGCTCAGCGTAAGCCAAGTAACATTGACTCTTGCCTTTTATTGAAATATTACTGTGGCTATTCTTAAAGGGACACTATAGTCACCAAAACAACTACAGCTTAATGTAGTTGTTCTGGTGAGTATAGCCTGTCCCTGCAGACTTGCAGTAAACAGTATCTTTTCAGAGAAAAGACTGGGTTTCATTACAGCCTAGGGATATTTCCAGTGGCCACTCCTCAGATGGCTACTAGAGGTGCTTCCTGGGGCAGTGCTGAATGGAGAAACTGAACTTTCCTCATAGAGATGCACTGATTTAATCTCTAGGAGATGCTGATTGGCCAGGGCGGTGTTTGGCTCCGCCCTGGACCGCCTCCATTGCTGAGTTCATCAATATTGACAATCTCAGCCAATCCAATGGTTTCCTATGGGACATCACTTCTGATGATGTTAGCCAAGGAGGCAGATCAGGGGCAGAGCCAGAACCAGCAGAGTGGAGTAAAGGAAAGATTTAACTGTATTTAGGGGATCGAATGGGAGCTAGAGGGGCTAGATAGTGTTTCTAACACTATAGTGTCAGACCCTGTAGTGCTCCTTTAAGCTTCTCCTACCTATAGTTGCTAACTATAACAATCCAGCACTATTCTAACTGTATTTCTTAAGTGAGGGGACATACCCCTCCTAACCACTGCTAAAAGTAATGCTGCAACTCACTGAGAGGAGCACACAAGTGTCTAAATGGGGACCATCCTTCCTAGCCAGGATTCTATACTAGTCATTCAACCCACATTCAAGTATATTTATTATTTCTGTGTGATCAATGATATTCTCTTTTCTGCTGCATATTGCAAATAAAGAAATCACCTTAAGCCTCACCTTACTTGTGCAGAACTGCTTAATCCACATAGGCTTCTGCTACATCAAATCTAAGTTGTGAAAATGTGGCACACTGTGTGCCTGGGTTACTACATATCCAGGAGACTTACTGAATGGGCTTACTACCTCTAACCCTTGCTAAGCATTGCATGAAGACTAGTCCATAAACATCTGCAGTGCACATTGATGTTCTGAGCAAACAATGTAGTATAACTGTTAAAGGGACACTCTACTGCTTAAATACAAAAAAAAAAAAAAAACACTATTTATGAAACCATGCTTGCATTTAATTACACATTGTTTTAAATTTGTGGTATATCTAAAAACAGCTTTAAAAAGTCTGCAGCCTTTGCAATACCTCCCCATCTTGCCCAGCCCAGACTTTCTGTTGCTGTCCAATCACGTAATTCCCACTACAAATCTTTGCAAGGTAGTTGCTCTCAGCAAATGCTGTCTCTTGAGTTTAGTTCCACTGAGCTAAAAAGACAGAGTAGCAACATTTTGTAAAATGAAAAAAAGAGATACACTCTTCACACATAAAGAACTTCAGCATGCTTAGGTGCTTTATGTGTTTGGAGTGTTCCTTTCATGCCCCCCTTAGTCCTACAATGTTAAACATTGCCGTTTTAGAGAAAGTGTAATGTTTACACCGCAGTACGACAGCCACTATATTTTACCGGACTATAGGCCCCCTAAATTACACTGTACGTCCTCATGCTAAACTGGTTCATGGATTGCGGGATAAAACTTACCAGGAAAGGTTAAAGGATCTTAACATGTATAGCTTGGAGGAAAGACGAGACAGGGGGGATATGATAGAAACATTTAAATATATAAAGGGAATCAACACAGTAAAGGAGGAGACTATATTTAAAAGAAGAAAAACTACCACAACAAGAGGACATAGTCTTAAATTAGAGGGACAAAGGTTTAAAAATAATATCAGGAAGTATTACTTTACTGAGAGGGTAGTGGATGCATGGAATAGCCTTCCAGCTGAAGTGGTAGAGGTTAACACAGTAAAGGAGTTTAAGCATGCGTGGGATAGGCATAAGGCTATCCTAACTATAAGATAAGGCTAGGGACTAATGAAAGTATTTAGAAAATTGGGCAGACTAGATGGGCCGAATGGTTCTTATCTGCCGTCACATTCTATGTTTCTATGTTTCTATGCTTGACTAAAACTATAGAATACCTTTAAAATAACCTTCAAAGGGCTACTATAATTTGATTTGTATGCTCTATTTATTTTCAAAGTGTCACTTATTTTACTGGTGGCAGGTGCATCCTTAGCAGCCGGTTGATACCAGGGATATTGATATAACTTGTAGCTGTATGGCATCTAGATGGCACACAGTTAGCCAGATTTGTAAACTAATTAAAAATAATTAAACAGCAGAGTCACTGACAAGATGAGGCTGACACAGCTGTCTTCTAGACAAGAATGTGGTTTCCATTTCTAACCAAAAGTGTGTTGCCAGGAATTTCTTTCTCTGCCATCAGTCTGATTATGGGACAGATAAAAATACTACAAAACATACCTAGAAACAAAAAACAATGGCAGTCATTCACAAAATAGCCATAAAGTAAGAAATCATATCTTGTTGTGTGAATGCAATTTGATGCCCGTGGAATGCAGCTGAGAATGCTACACAAATGGGGCATTTATGCCACTGAGGCTTAAATCTGGGCCTACTCTAACTGTGGCAAAACTCACACAATTGAGAACTAAAACATAATGGTGTTAAAAAATAAATAAATGAATTAAAATCCAACAAACTTAACGGGACTCTACAGTAGGGATCGACCGATATTGATTTTTTAGAGCCGATACCGATATTCTATGAACTTTCAGGCCAATAGCCGATATAATTTGCCAATATTCTGTACATTTACCATTTTGGAAAATAAAAACTATTTCTAAAGGTAAATACACAAAATATACATGCCATGTGTAGTGGATGCAGTGTGTTTAAACAGGAGAGCTGTGTGTGTTTGTGTAGTGTGTGTGTTGTGGATGCAGTGTGTGTTTGTGTAGTGTGTGTATGTGTGTTGTGGATGCAGTGTGTGTTTGTGTAGTGTGTGTGTTGTGGATGTAGTGTGTGTTTGTGCAGTGGATGCAGTGTGTATTTGTCTAGTGTGTATGTAGTGGATGCAGTGTGTATTTGTCTAGTGTGTCATGGCCGCGGTGGCCATGGGCCGAGGCCGGCAGGGGAGGTCACAGCACATCCCCTGCCAGTCTATGCAGGGCCACCACTATCCGAGCGCCGGCCCCACTGTATTCCATGGAGGGCCGGTGGGGAGATCAAAGATCTCCCTGACCAGCCCATTTAAATAGACCTGCGGCTGAGGAGGGAGATGACCCGGCGGAGCTCTATCTTGCAGGCTAGAGTTCACTCACCACTGGACCACCAGGGATGGTGTGCGAGTGCCGGTCCCTCCCCTCCCAGACACCACGTGCCTGTCCCCCTCTCCCAGGTTAAAGGTAAGAAGGGAGGGGGGGATTTAATGCCTGCTTAGTTTTTTTTTTTTTTTATTGTTTATTTATCCCCCTTAGTTTTTTTTTATTTGTATATTTACCCCCCAACACACAACATTTATACACAGCACTCTCACACACATCATACACAGCACTCTCACATACAGCACTCACTCTCACCACAGTCAGCACTCTCAGCACTCACACACATCACACACAACACTCTCACACACAGCACTCTCACACACAGCACTCTCACACTCAGCACTCTCACACTCAGCACTCATCACACTCAGCACTCTCACACACATCACACTCAGCACTCTCGCACACATCACAGCACTCACGCACACATCACAGCACTCACGCACTCTCACACTCAGCACTCTCTTACTACTATACTGTAATAGGAATCAGGCTCTCAACCTGTCATGGTCACCAAGACTTAGATGGGTAATGCAGATTCTGCTTTAGCTAAACCACAGCAGAGATTACAGTATGGAAGCACCAAGAGGGCCAGATACACATTGCCCAAAGACTCTTTGCACCATAACCACTACGGTCCGCTATACTGTTTATTGGGCTTAGAGTGTCCCTTTAAGGAGTTAGCCTCTGTATACATAGCAGTTGCATTTTGCAAATCAGAGTCTGTAATGAGCAATCAATTAGCTTTCAAATTGTTCTAAGAGTGTACTGAGTTTTCTTTACCAATGATCTATGGTGCTCAGGAAATAAGCAAACTCTTAGCCGTCCAACTGAAGACCTCTGATGGTACAATAGGTGGTAAGGATTCCTTATTAAGGAATAGGACATGATTACCCACCTTAAGCTGCAGCTCTTGGTATCTTTTTGACATGCGGATAAGTAACTTTTCTTCGTTTATCATCGCAGGCTTTTCTTGGTAATACTGTACCATGGCCTCAGCTGCTTCTATGTAAGCCATTTCCAGAAAAGCCTTGTCAAAGAAAGAAAAAGCAAATGTTTTCCATGTGATTAAGAAAGATCTATTATAACTCGGGGCTGGGTCTAAATGATCTAAACAGTTATAAGAAAGGATAATTAAGAGGAACAGGTTAAGGATAATATCTACAAATATAATGATAAAATGCGTGGAGTTACAGTGCTACAATTAAATTAAAGTTTTTTGGGGTTTTTTTATTCTTTATTTTTGTGTGCATTGTTAAGTACAAAACAGCCCGCTTGGCCACAACAGCCTTGCGGGTGATGGTTGTTACAGGACTTCACAACATAGTTAAGGCATACTTTTGTCTGTCAGTTCCAAGTTGTAATGTCAGCTAGATCTGCACCTTTTATTTTTATTTGTACAAGTCAACTAGTGTGGAACTAAGGCCTCCATGGAGTGTATTTGCAGTGTATGTCATTCTCCCTCGAGTTCCGGGATCATGGTAATTCGGGGTGTGGGTATCTGAAGGTTGTCATTCCAGAGGTAGTTGTCAGCGTGTTTGTACCCCTTAGAGTGTTCCGTTAAATTCAAGTTTTGTATTATAGAGTATACAAGATTACATAACATAAAATAGGAACTGAAATAAAACTTTTTTCTTTGATAGTATGTCCCAGTTTTTCATTAAAGTGACAGATTTAATTTGAGCATATTACAATATGTATGAAATCTATCTAGATGTTATTTTATTTATGTATTTAGGTAATTACTACTTTATCTCATCGGCTGCTCTTTGGTCAAGCTCATTCTCAATGTTCATTCGCATTCAGTGCACCCGAATTCTCAGTTAATTTGGTCCACATTGTTTGCATGTGAAGAAGGCTGAACTTGATGGACGCAGGTCTCCATTCAGCTATGTAACTATGGACTGCGCCCTCTCTGCTCCTCAATGAGAAAGCTGACCCATGGATCAAGTAAGCAAGATTCGTGCTGCTGATCACTTTACACAAAACGGTTCATTAGCAAGGGAGCGAAGGACTGGGCTGTGTGTAAACAGATAACAGCTGCAGTGGGGCTTCCTAAAAGATCATATTTTAGATCTCTAAGTGGTTTATTCACTAAACAGTGGCTGATTTGGAGATTTTTTTCCCCAACTTCGCTATTTCAATGTCGCAAGCCTTGAAATTTAATGACTAAAGCACTAATATCTGATCCATTAATACTTCCACAGGCACTTTATCTTAATACCGTACTCCGGGCAGAGGCTAAGCGTATTCGAGATACCTGGTTTGTGGATTTCATAAGAATATAGTTGGTTACTTTCCCAAATGGTAATCCCAGATTGACAACATCATTCTCATTGCAACTTCCTTCTGGCAGGTTGCAGATATGGACCACTCGACCAGTGTTTGACTTCCTCTGGGCAAACTGTCATAAAACACCAAGTACAGGTTACCAAAGCAAATACATGTATCTATATATATTTATGGTGGAATGGCAGTTTGTAACATTTAATTCTTCCAAACATATGTGAACACTTTAAAGGGGACTACATCAAACTCAGCATTGCATAAACAAGCTACCCAATAAGAAAAATTCATATGGTCAAAATCTAGAGCACCACCTTTGCAAAGACTTCTGATTGAGCTGCAGTAGGAAGTCTATATGAACTCCAATGAAAAATGCATGTTAATTTATAACTACTAAACAGTGATTTTTGTCTATATTGTAATATTGTATTTGGGCAGTGGATTGTCCCTTTAAGCTTCTTTTCCAATATGCACAGCAGTAAAAAAAAAAAAAAAAAAAAGTAATTGTCAGCCATTTCAGTTTAAAATGAAATCAACCACGGAACTCAGTCGACGGTAATCATGCCTTAATAAACTTAGTTTATTTCAACTTTCACTCTCTTATAACAATTAAAACATGCATTCATTTGCACTGCACTATGTCGCCTTACTCCCCCTCCACAGCTGATAACCTGAATCTTATTGCTCTGTAGTTTTTGCCCATTGTACTATAAATGTTAAGTTCACATCCTTGCCAGCTTACATGGTTTTATATTTTCTTGGTGGAATTTACAATTATAAAAATAATGAGCACAGCTTATATTTTATCTGATGTACACCATTTTTTGACATTTTATCTTTATATTGGTCTATACATTTTGTTAAATCAAACATTCATTGTAATTCCTTTCATTAGTTTAACCTTAATGTTAGGCCTATTAATTTGTTGTGAAATGCGCTATAAAACATGTGGAGAGATTTATTAGTGGGAAGCCAATATTAAGCTTCACTAACCCCTCCTAAAATTCAATACTTGCCAGTAAGCTGTGAGAAATAAAATTAATTAATACAGATTGAGTAAGATACCACCCTGCATCTGCCGGGTGCAGACATAAATATCTATTTGCAGAGTGCATGGCTAGACTTTTCTAGAAACCTGACCACTTTGTTTATGATTAAACCAACGGCCAAGTGTATCTCCAGCCTGCTCTGTATAAAGGCTGTAGCTTTATTTGGAAGTGAATATTGCCCCTCTAATGATTCCCAAACCTGTGATCAAAGACATACAGGAAAAAAACTTCTAGCCAGAAAACCACTATAGTCATTAAATTCTGGTTTTGGTCCCTCTCTGTATATATTTTATCAAACAGCATAGCTAGAGTTGAATGATAGGAGTCTAAGAATGAATTATTGTCAAGAACAATTTTTAATACAACAGCTGATAAGGGGTATCCTCAGCGTGCTTCACTGCCACAATAGGACATTAAAGCTGGTAAACCATGGCAAAAATTGACTCATCCTTGGAAGAATGCAACAGATACAAAATCAATCAACCGTTGGTATTAATGGCTAAAAAACATCTATCTAATCTAATCTAATAGATCATGAATAGTGGTGCAACACACAAAATATTAATATTCAATGTCTACGCATCTCATTTAATGTAAAAGGATGGTCATTTAGAACAAAACTGACATATCTAGCCAGTGATACATTCATTCACACTAAATACTACTGTGAGTTTTATTGCTGTGGGGATCTGTGATACAATCATAAACACTACTCATTACTGTGTCATTACCTATGTACACTGCATATCACTATGAGTTTATTTTGATGGAATTTAATGACACAGCTATACATACTGCATATTGATATTAAAGGGACATTATAGTCACCAAAATAGTTTTAGCTTAATGAAGCAGTCTTTGTATATAGCTCATGCCCCTGTAGTCTCACTGCTTAATTATCTGCTACTTAGGAGTTAAATCACTTTTGTTTCTGTTTATGCAGCTCTAGCCACACCTCCACTAGATGTGACTCATACAACCTGCATGAAAACAAATGGTTTCACTTTCAATAAGATGTAACTTACTTTAAAAGATTTTATCTCCTGCCCTGTAAACTGAACTTTAAAGGACCACTCTAGGCACCCAGACCACTTCAGCTTAATGAAGTGGTCTGGGTGCCAGGTCCAGCTAGGGTTAACCCATTTTTTAATAAACATAGCAGTTTCAGAGAAACTGCTATGTTTATTAATGGGTTAAGCCTTCCCCCTAATCCTCTAGTGGCTGTCTCATTGACAGCCACTAGAGGCGCTTGTGTGCTTCTCAATGTGATTTTCACAGTGAGAGGATGCCAGCGTCCATAGGAAAGCATTGTAAATGCTTTCCTATGCGACCGGCTGAATGCGCGCGCAGCTCTTGCCGCGCGTGCGCATTCAGCCGACGGGGAGAAGAGAAGGAGGAGAGCTCTCCGCCCAGCGCTGGAAAAAGGTACGTTTTTACCCCTTTCCCCCTTCCAGAGCCGGGCGGGAGGGGGTCCCTGAGGGTGGAGGCACCCTCAGGGCACTATAGTGCCAGGAAAACGAGTATGTTTTCCTGGCACTATAGTGGTCCTTTAATCACATACAGGAGGCACCTGCAGGGTCTAGTAAGCTATATAAGAGTCTAGTAGACATCCCGGGTATAATAAAGTTTGAAACATGAAATCATAGATTATAATATAATAAATAATTATAAAAAATAATAATATAATAATAAATTTAATTAATAATGTAACCAAACCAAAAACACTGAAATTTGTCCAAACAAGGGTGCAATATTACTAGTCACTGTAATACTAGAAATTGCATATTGGTTTAGTAAACATCCCGGGTATGAAAAATTTTGAAACATGGGACTGCCCAAAGTCTGAAGTCACAATCAGGACAATGGAACCTGGTTTACTTTCTGATTTTCTTTCCACTGTCATCTCGCTTCGAGCAACAAACCACGGCCATCCTTGTAGGTGCTGACTTTTTCTCGGTTGGTGGGATGTACTCCATGAAGTGACGACCAGTCAGGCATTCCAGGTTGACAACGCCAACAGCACGACATCCAGCTCTATTCACAGCCATTGATGGTGTTTGGTGGTTCACAAAGATATGTTCTGCAACTTTCCAAATTAAGTCAAAATGAACCACAGGCTTGTCACTCTTTTTTTTTTTAACAGAATGTAGGCATTCTACAAGCATTGCTCAAGAAGATCAATGCTGGGTAGAATGTCATTGCTCGGTGGGCTCTGTTGACACCTCCCATGGTGTTATTGTAGTCTATCACTACTTGTGGCTTCATGATTTCTTTCCCACCTTTCGTGCGTACCATAACAGTGGAGGTATTATGAACTGTACTCATTAGATACACATCTTTCTTGTCACGCCATCGCAGTGCCGCCATTTTGCCAGGCAACCATTTCTCCGGTCTTTAGCTTCTTATTGTCAAACATTAGCGGCATGTCGTGTCGGTTAGCCCTAACGGTTCCATAGGCATCTATTTTGTTTTTCAGAAGAAACTCATAAAGTTCAGGAGACGTATAATAGTTGTCGGTTGTTACGCAATAGCCCTGATTTAGCAATGGCTCAATGAGTGAAAGAACGGAAGATGTTGCCATTCCATAGTTGCTGTATTTTGGATTGAATTCTGTTCCATTTCCAGTGTAAATGAGTGAATTCCAAATGTAGCCAGTTGACGATTCGCATAGCATGTAGGATTTGACCCAAATTGTGCTCTCATTGATGCAATGTATTGTACCTAGCTGAGCCTTCCCTTGTAGGCCATTAGACTTTCATCTATGCTGATATCTCTTTCTGGCACATAACTCAGTTGGAAATTCTTTAGAATGATTTGAGATCCTTCCAAAATTTTCTCTAGTTTTGGTGCAGAATGAGTAGTTTCATCAAATTCTTTGTTGTTTTCGGAGTGTAAAAATGTTATGATCAGGGAAAATCTGTACTCTGACATGACTGTACCAAAGAATGGAGTGGCAAGTAATTTATTAGTTGTCCAATACCACTTCTGCAGGGGTTTCCCCACCACTCCTTGAAGTATTATTACTCCTAGAAATTTACAAATGTCATCTTTGGTCATTGGTTCCCACTTTCTGCTTCTTGAAAACTTCTGATGCAGAGTAGCTAATTATTGCTCTTTGTACCGGTTTGTCTCAGTAACTATTTTTTCAATAACCTCATCGGTCAGAAATAATTGTAAGTATGCCAAGGGGTTGTTGTGTTCAACATCTACTTTCATACCAGATGCTACAGCAAATGGGAATCTTGGGTGCGCTGCCTGACCGTACCACAGTCAATAGAGCACCAAGTTCGCACATCACTGAGCTCAGCCGTAGAATCATCACTGTCGTCACTTTCAGTGTCTGATGACGAATTTTCCTGTGAATCACTATCGCTCAATTGTACAAGTGATTCTAATTCACTATCACTGTTTTCTAGCTGGTCTAATACCACTTTCGACCGAAAGGGATGCTTTTTGAATGCCATGGACGTTCTCAAGTTTCCAGGCAGAAAGAACAGTAAAAGTGCAGGCAGGACACTGGACAAAGCACTGGCACAAATCTGAGGTGAAAAGGTTTGATACAGTAATGTAATTCTAACAGATTACACTGTATCACTATGTATTATGTGTATTTGTACTTTTGTTTTTTAATTTCCCGTCTGGTTCCGGCAGGCGGCGCTCGCAGGGAAAGGGAACTCGGAAGACGGATGCCGGCATTGGGCGTAGGACACTGCAGGAAGACACCAGGGGTAGTAGGGACAAGGTAAGTGATACTACAGCGTAGTCCCGAGCATGGCTCAGGGTTACCGCTTTTGGTACTGAAAATTAACCCAGAGCCATGCTTAGGATTACCGCCAGGGAGGTTAACAGAGCAGGAGATAAGAAAATAAGAAATTCAAAATTAAACAGTATTTTCAACACAGGAAATGTAAACATTAGATGACTCTTTGCAGGAAGTGTTTGGAAGGCTGTGTAAGTCACATGCAGGGAGGTGTGACTAGGGCTGCATAAACAAAGTACTTTATCTCTTAAATGGCAGAGAATTGAGCAGTGAGACTGCAGGGGCATGATCTGTACACCAAAACTGTTTAATTAAGCGAAAGTTGTTTTGGTGACTAGCGTGTCTCTTTAAGCTCTGTATAGGTATTGAACATACAGCCATGGGAAAAATTAAGAACACCCTTTCTGAAAGCCATGATTTTTACATATCAGTACATAATAACATCATATGTTCCTTAAAACATCTTAAAATTAGGTAAATACAACCTCAGATGAACAACAAAACACAACATATTACACCATGTAATTATTTATTTAACAAAAATAAAGCCAATTTGTTAAAAACAAAGTACACCTTATGATTCAAAAGCTTGTAGAATCCCATTTAGCAGCAATAACTTAAAGTAATTATTTTCTGTGTGATTTTATCAGTCTCTCACATCGTTGTGGACAAAGTTTGTTCCACTCTTCTTTACAACATTGCTTCAGTTCATTAAGGGTTTTCTGGCATTTTTTTTACGTGCAGCTCTTTTAAGATCCCACCACATCATTTCAATCAGGTTTGGGTCTAGACTTTGTTTGGGCCATTGCAACACCTTGATTCTTTTCTTATTCAGCCATCCTGTTGTAGATTTGCTGGTGTGCTTGGGATCATTGTCCAGTTGCATGACCCAATTTCAACAAAACTTGAGCTGTCAGACAGATGGCCTCATATCTTACTCTAGAAGACTTTAGTATACAAAGGTGTTCATATTCGACTCAATGTCTGCAAGGTTCCAAGGTCCTGTGGCTGCAAGACAAGCCCAAGTCATCACCCCTCCACCACTGTGCTTGACAGTTGGTATGAGATGTTTGTGCTGATATTTAGTTTACGCCAAACTTGGCAGTGTGCAATATGGCAAACCATCTCCACTTTGGTCTTGTCTGTCCAAATGACATTGTTTCAGAAGTCTTGTCATGCTGCCATGTTCTTTTTAGCGAGAAGAGGCTTTCTCCTGACAACCCTTCCAAACAAACCATACTTGTTCAGTCTTATTCTATTTGTACTGTCATGAACTTTAACATTTAACATGCTAACTGAGGCCTGTAGAGTCTGAGACGTAACTCTTGTTTTTTTTCTTATTTCTCTGAGCATTGCACAGACTGACCTTGGGGTGAATTTGCTGGGACGTCCACTCCTGGGAAGATTGGCATCTGTTTTGAATGTTTTCACTTTTGAATGATCTTTATCAATGTAGAATGATGGAATTGAAATTGTTTGGAAATGGCCTTATAACCCATCTCTGTTTGGTTGGCAGTAACAATTGCTTCTCTAAGATCACTTCTGATATCTTTCCTCCTTGGCATTGTGTTAACACACACATGAATGCTCCAGACCGACAAAGTGCTAAATCTTTGGCTATTATAGAGGTAGTCACACTTGCTGATGATCAATTAGTCAAGGGCATTTGATTAGCAGCACATGTCTGTTACTTAGCCTCTTAATTCCTATAGAAGCAATACATTTGTTTTTATTGTTTTATCAGTCAAAGTTCAATAAATGAATAGCATTTTACAGCATTGTGAAACAAGACCTCTGGAAACAGTAAAATAAAACATACAGTAGTAGAAAACCTAGGAAGTTTAACACTTCAAAACATGTTAGAACTGACTCAGCCTACTTAGGTGAAATAAGACATTGTGCTGGAGCATTGATTACATGATTTGGCAATACTATGTAACACAACAGAAAAAACGACAAGCCTGGAAAGGGCTAAATGATGAAAAGAGATTTAAATAAACAATTTTACGTCATTGAATACATGTGTAATGCGTCATATCCTCATTAGTTAGCACAATAAAAGTACAACCTGTTTATATCTAAAGAACAAACCAACATTTCTGATTTATGTAAGTGCAGGTTAACATGTGAATTATTTAAATGCCGTAGATTGTTGCCACCTCGAATGCGCTTTGTCAAACTAATATAGTAAACCTTAAAGGACCACTAAAGGCACCCAGACCACTTCAGCTCAATGAAGTGGTCTGGGTGCCAGGTCCATCTAGGGTTAACCCTGCAGCTGTAAACATAGAGGTTTCAAAGAAACTGCTATGTTTACACTAGGGTTAATCCAGCCTCTAGTGGGTGTCTACCTGACAGCTGCTAGAGGCGCTTCCGCGCTTCTCACTGTGAAAATCACAGTGAGAAGACGCGGACGTCCATAGGAAATTATTGAGAAATGCTTTCCTATGGACTGTTTGAATGCGCGCACAGCTCTTGCCGTCGGCAGAGGGAGGAGAGTTCCCCAGCGCCAAGAGACCCCGGCGCTGGAGAAAGGTAAGTGTTTACCCCTTCAGCCTGACGAGAGTGGGACCCTGAGGGTGGGGGGGACCTAAAAACCCTATAGTGCCAGGAAAGCAAGTTTGCTTTCCTGGCACTACAGTGGTCCTTTAATGATCAACAGCGTGGAATTGAGTCACTTCAATGATGATGATGCTATTGTACTCAGTATGACAATGCATTACAACTCAATAATAGCAGAGCCTACTAATGCCTAGAAAGAATAATAAAATATCGGGTATGAGAAAAAAACCAATGCATAGATGACCAATTACATGACCCGAGCAACTGCAGTGATAGCAGTGAGCCCCAACACTAGGCCCTACTAATATAAGATAACCTACATCATGCCTGCGCATAGTGGTGTATAATTAGAATAGTATTCTACAGGCCAAAAATTATATTGGTAGTCCTACTTTAGTGCACAGGGTCTATAGACCTAAAATCTAGAGAACTTTATGTGTGCATGAATGAGAATGTGTCGAGCTTATAGCAAAGACAGGCACTCAACCTGCATGACACACACATACACACTTTAGAATCAGTAGTGTGTGCACAGGATGTGCCAGGTTGGCCCAGGCACACCCTAATGCAGTAGTTGAAGAGTTAGAGATGGCTTCACTGTTAAGCACTTGCCTGGAGTGCCAGCTCTAAAAAGGCTCATTGGAGCTTTATGGGCCAGTGGATAGAGCAAAAGATCTCACCGACCAACCCTGCTTCCCCTCCTAAGCGACCTGCACCTGCCAAGGGTGCAAAAGGGAAGGGCAATTTTTTTTTTGTAAAACAAATATGGGGAGGTTGGACACAACAAACACGGCCCTCCACCCATAGTCACCAGTCACACACACAGCATCCATATCACACTTAGCCACAACAAGCCGCTCTACACATGCACAACACACACACAGTCACCAACACACAATAACCCCCTCCATCACACGCATGATTTGTTAAGGGATAATTTGTTTCATAAATAGAAATCATGCTTAATATTTTGTATCCAGTAAATATGCACCTTATATTAAAATAAAAATACAATATACTGAAAGAACTCCCAGGTGCACAAACATGTATACAATATTATAAGCTTGCTTTAGGGCTCAGTCGGGTATCCTGATCTTTACCTGCATCCAAAGTTGACATCTTACTAGTAAGGTATAAGCATGGATTGAGATGAGCACAGGCATAGAAAATCACTGTATGGGGTAGTAACCATTATTTCAAACTACTCTATGCACTGCTACAAAACAGAAAATTATTATCTTGGGTATTAATGATTTTAACATTTCACCTTTGTAGCAATAAGATCATGAGATGTTGGGATACACATATATTCATATACACATACGTCAAGGTTATTCTTTAATACGTTTGTCACGGTTAATCACTAAAGTGAGTATTTAAGGTCAAAATAGCCAAACTGGAAAAATTCTCTAAGTCAGCTATGTTTTCAGTTTTGGCTAGTCTGGTCTTAAATATGAGCTTCACTTGAAATTCACTTTGAATTCTCACTTGAGTAAATAATCTTGTGTGCCTTAAACTAAAATCGGAGCACTTCTTAAAAATAATTTGCTCTCGAGCTGCTTAAGGATGCATTGGATAAAGTTTTGAAAATATCCATGTTTGTTGGCAGCTGTGGAGATAAATAGACCACTGGCTTAACACTTAAAGTGCGTTAATACAATGCTCCAGTAAATGTTCCAGGAGATTAGACGATATTACAATCACCTTCCCATTACAGCACATCCAGTGCTGACAGGTATGTAGACATCTGTGAATTCATTCAGCCCTCCCCAAGAGAACGGCAAGTGGTCTTAGCACCAGGATTAGATACCAGAGATTGCTTTGCCACTGTCTTGGCGTGCAAAGAAATGTAAAAGCTTTAAATCAAACTTGTACTTTATCTGGTACAATTTTATAATCACTTTTAGAATAGGAAGAATGTAGAAATCCTAGTTTCTAAATACTGTGGTTGTTATGTGTCATACAAAATTACACGACCTGGCAGGAATATCCACTGTAATCCATATATTGATATCATTGCATTAAAAGACCATTGATAATAAATCAGTATCTTTATTAATAAATAAAACAGATCAACATAAACGAATACTATCCTATGTACAATTAAATACATATTTTCATATATGTACCAAGAATCATGCATGCATACAGCCACAAATTCACATAGACACTCAAATGCAAACACACCAACAGGCTCCACACTTCACTATATTTTCAAAGATGATAAGAAATGCATAATTACTAGCCTGATTTAAAAACCTTTAGGATAATTTAAGAAACATTAACCACCATAGCTCAATAGATATGGTGCAGGAGTTTCTGGTTGCTTTCTTTTACCTTCTACCTATAAACAAACTGAAAACTAGTAGTTTGGTTCCCTGACAAAGCAGCCAAGAGTCAAACTTACTCGCCACTGCAAACCGGGAGGGTCGCACACTCACTAGGGGTGAATTTCTACTTGCCATGGCTGAATTTTCACTTGTGTTTGTCAATGACTAGTGGAGGAATGGAAAATGTGAGCCCCTGGCACAAGCATCAGCAGTTTAGGGATTTGTCATGGGTTTAAAACACGTGCTTTAGACACGTTTAAAGCTCATTGACAAGATAAGCAATGAACATCCTATGAGCTTGTGCAAGATGTCTAAGAAAGGGAGAGGGATTTAATTTTATCTTAACATCTGAAAAATCTGCTGAAAATGGCAGTTTAATGTAGCCCAAACTGTGAGCAGCTGGTATAATGGCTGTGGATTACAGCTTCAACCATGAACATGTGTTATTCTGTCCAACAGGAGAGTGTTCAATTCATTTCGCATTCCTGGAGGGCTACAGGGAATTATCCCATGTGTTTAAATCAGGAAGGTTGAGAATCTAAGGACAGGAGGCGACTGCTGAAGGAAGCATAAATAGGGTGATGGGGAAGAGCAATTACCTTTATTGCAGAAGAGGGTGGTCCAGGGAAGGGCAACCCAGACTGAAGGAAGGAAGCAGCTGGGGCAGAAGGCATGCACAACTGGTCAACATCTCCCGGGAAACCTGCAAAATATGACACATCTGTCAGTATATAACTTTTATCTAGTTATATGTCACCTGTTTCTCAATTACTCTAAAACATGCAGCTAACCTAGAGATAATTAAAACAATTGAACTATAAATCTGGGCTAGTAATCAGAGTTTGCCTATCGGACAGAAGTCACAATAAGGGTGACATACATAAATAATTGACATACATAAATAAATGAAACCTTGTTAGAGTACTTGGTGACAATTTATTACTCTACGATCTGGCAATATTTTGCTATTTTATCCCATGGAAACAACTATATATGTACAGTATATAGAAAATTAAGCCCTGATTAAACAAAACAATATTTAGCAGTGTTTTCCTTTTTAATTTAAGTGTCCCATGAATTGTCATCCCGATAAAGGAACTTTATATGGTTTTGAAATTATAATGTACTGTAAAATGAAAACATTTTATAATATATCCAGAACTGCAGTGATGGGTTTTATTTGCATTATTGTGAATTAATTTTCATTTTTGAAAGGTAAGATTGGCAATCACTCTTTCATTTTACTAAAATAATAATGAATGGTTAACAGAGCAACCTGAAGGTCAGTAAATGTGATTTCCTCATTCAAAGCACTAGTCTTAGTTTTCATCTATCATGTCTGTGTCATTTTCTGTTAAAATAGAGGGACTGTGCACACCCGTACCTGTGGAGCAGACCCTCACTAAAAGATTGTACCTTAACTATACCACCACTTTAAACACGTAACAAATACAGACAGAAAATCTATAGTACCCTTTTGCTATTCAATTTCCCACTTCACCAAGAAGAGAAACAGATTCTGCTCATGTACAGCATCACTGTATATCTGAGCAGGCTCATCACCTGACGCATTGCACATGCTTGAATAATCAACATACCCCTGATCTCTCTCACTAGTCTTTAACCCCTTAAGGACCAAACTTCTGGAATAAAAGGGAATCATGACATGTCACACATGTCATGTGTCCTTAAGGGGTTAAAGGAGTATGCGTTAATCTTTGAAGCTACACTACTTCTGAACCATGTTGTTTTCAAAATATTGCTCACCTTCATTACCAATGGGATTGAAGTCGGTATTCATGGATGGTGCTAGAATCCCATCATTCGCGCTGGACACACAATGTATACCGGCACTGGCAGAGAAGAATAAAATCAATTAGTTCTGTTCTTAATCCCAAGCACAAGGACAAACAAATTCACATCAGTAAACTCACTTTTCAGAAACCCCCATCACCTTCTGAATGTGCATCCTGCCTTTAACATGCAGCTCCCAGTCCTGGGAAGAAAAGGAGAAAACTACAATTAAATAGCAAAGATTAATTTGTCTGCCAACCTACTCGAAATGTAGGAAGACTGTAGACTTGTGCATTCAGTTTCAAACTAATTGCAATTTCCCTTATGAATCGCTGTTCCGTCCTTGATGTAAAAAAAGACATGACTGATGGTTAAGGTGCAGCTATCAAATCAATAAATTATTAAAGGACCACTATAGTGCCAGGAAAACATACTCGTTTTCCTGGCACTATAGTGCCCTGAGGGTGCCCCCACCCTCAGGGACCCCCGCCCGGCTCTGGAAAGGGGAAAGGGGTTTAAACTTACCTTTTTCAGCGCTGGGCGGGGAGCTCTCCTCCTTCTCTCCTCCTCCGTTCCGCCCCATCGGCTGAATGCGCACGCGCGGCAAGAGCTGCGCGCGCATTCAGCCGGTCGCATAGGAAAGCATTTACAATGCTTTCCTATGGACGCTGGCATGCTCTCACTGTGAAAATCACAGTGAGAAGCACGCAAGCACCTCTAGTGGCTGTCTATGAGACAGCCACTAGAGGCTTTGGGGGAAGGCTTAACCCATTAATAAACATAGCAGTTTCTCTGAAACTGCTATGTTTATTAAAAAATGGGTTAACCCTAGCTGGACCTGGCACCCAGACCACTTCATTAAGCTGAAGTGGTCTGGGTGCCTAGTGTGGTCCTTTAAGAATTAAGCCAGGGATCAGCTAGACCAAATGCTTAAAGGAACACTATAGCATTAGAAATACAAACCTGTATTCCTAACACTTTAGTGTCTTTGTCCCTAGTTATTTACAGCCCCCTCCCCCCACCCACCACCACCGCCACCACCACCACAAGTGCAATAAAAATCAGTAAAATAAATGTTTTGCTGTTCACCTCTCTGCATCCCGCAATGTCATGGAGGAGGCATGGCCTCTTCCGCGAAGCTCCAATCTATTGATCCTAATAGCAGAGGATTGAGGACCTTATGCTCATGCGTGGCAATTACCACTCGAACATCCAAGCTTCCACATAGGAAAGCATTTTGCTCAATACTTTCTTAAAGGATCACTATAGGGTCAGGAACACAAACATGTATTCCTGACCCTATAGTGTTAACACCACCATCTAGCCCCCTGGGCCCCTCATACCTCCATAAATATAGTAAACATCTTACTGTATTCAAGCCTGAAGCTGTAAATCTGCATGCTGTTAGACTCAGAAAGACAAGCAGTCTGCTGACATGTGGTAGCCTGATCCAATCACAGTGCTTCCCCCATAAGATTGGCTGAGACTGACAAAGAGGCATATTTTGGCCAATCAGCATCTCCTCATAGAGATGAATTGAATCAATGAATCTCTATGAGGAAAGTTCAGTGTCTGCATGCAGAGGGATGAGATACGGAATCACAGGATGCTGTGCACAGTGCTGCCCTGTGCTCTGCTGACTGCAGATCTGAGAGGATGGAGGCATATTATGCCTCTATCAACTCTGAAGTCCCTCTGGTTCACTCTGAGTGACTGCAACTGGAGGTGCTCCTAGCTTTCAATGTAAACACTGTATTTTCTTAGAAAATACAGTGTTTATATGAGAGAGGCTGCAGGGAGCTATAGTTCTCACCTGAACAATCTCATTAAGCTGAAGTTTTTCAGGTGACTATAGTGTCCCTTTAAGGGGTTCCGTGCTTTACTCAATCAGTGCAGCGAAAGCACCTATAGTGGATGTCTATATTACATTATTATTTGCACAGTATGCAGAGCCAGCTTTGCCTCAACTAATAATTTATAACCAGTCCTGAAACTGAACCTGTTAACAAGGCTCTTATTTCTCTTCCAAACCATAGCCAATAGCTATAACAAAAGCCTTTTTTCAATCAATCAATTTAGCCCTAATGAAGTTCGTCTGGAAGTCTGGTGCCCCCAGAGTTAACAGAACCCAAATGACCTTGGCAAAACGATTAATAGACTGGCTCACTAAAAGCTCACACAAACTCTGGATCGAACTGAAGAAGGCCCAATAGGAGGGAGACTGCCTGCCCAGGCGTGGATCTCAAGTCCCTTGAGCGACTAACGACTGAAAGAAAACCAATACAAGGATGTCACAACAGCTGACTATGCTGCACTCCCCCTTATCCTCACTCACACACACACACACACAATCCTTACGTGGCTGGCGGCCTCACGACTGGGGATATGGCTGGATTCGGAGACACGGATTTGTTATATCTACAACAATGGTGCACTGCCACAGACATCAAACAACTCTAAGATCTTCTACCAGAGGGCGACGTCATGGGCCTACAAAGGTTCCAATACCACCAGATTCGGCGCTATTACCTATCACTCCCGGTAGAGCACCTAATACACAGGCAACTGACAACCTTTGAAAGAATGTGCTCAGACAAAGAGGAATCACAGTCCTATATTCATTCCTAATTACATCCATCCCGAGGGCGCCCCTGAAATATATATGGCATGCTGGGAACAGGGCGCTGAAACAATGGTGTCTAAAAGACAATGGGGAAAAATCCACACGCTAGCACACCAGGGTACGTTAAGTACAAAGTTACAAAAGTTGAACTACAAACTTATCACCTACGATTACACAAGCCACAGCCCCATACCTTCAACGATATGTATACAGTGCAATGTACAATGCTATTCCTCCAAATCTTTACGATAAATTACTTATGATAATCTAATATAGTGGACCCTCGGTTCTGGAACGCTCCCGTACTGAATTCACAACAATTTGGTATTCAAACAAAATATTTGAGAAAAAAATGTCTCGGTATTAGAACAAAACTTGGTATTAAGACAAAATCAAACAGCATTAACCTTGATGGTACCACTTTGGAACCTGGTTGGTATGACGCATCCGCCTCCTAGAACTCGACAAAGTGAACAGAGCTCCATTTTGTCTGCGAACAGAGCCCCATTCTGTCAGGAAACAGCTCCATTCTGTCAGCAAACAGAGCTGACAGGTAAAGTGAAGTTACATTTTCATTTCATTTACATTGTGTTTATTGGTTTTCTGTATGAATTTATGCATTTAAAATATTATTAAACTGTAAAATGTGTGTTAAAATGCTGTACTTTTGGGGGTCTGGAACGGATTAATCTATTTTACATTAATTCTTATGGAAAAATTTTATTCGGTTTTCGAACAACTCGGTTCTCAAACAGCCTTCTGGAACGGATTAAGTTTGAGTTCCGAGGTTCCACTGTAATCCAATAATTTAAATGGTTACATTTTATAGTTTCAAAGAAAAGGAGAAATTGGAGTCAAGGTTTGCAAATGTTCTCCCAGCTTGGGGATAACCCCATAAGATTCATACACATACCAAATACACTAGAGGCCGCTTGCGTGATTCAGACACTGACGTCCATAGGAAAGCATTAAGTAATGCTTTCCTATGGTTGGTTTGAATGCGCACGCAGCTCTTGCCACGCACGCTCATTCGGCGCTAACGTCGGCAGGAGGAGGAGAGTTCCCCAACGCTGGAGAAAGGTAAGTGTTTGAACCCCTTCAGCCCAGCGGGAGGGGGGCCATGAGGGTGAGGGGGGGAACTAAGGACTAAATTTCCTGGCACTATAGTGGTCCTTTAATTAATTTTTTAGATTGCTATTATGTCATGTGAATAATATTTACATGATAACATTCTCTAGCAAAATTCCTGTGGCAGCAAAAATAAAAAAAATAAAAGTCTGAATTAAGAGATACAAATGCAGATTTCTGAGAAGGAAGGTATTTGTGCATTGAGCATTCTGTCTAGTCTCCATGAAATAGTTTCACAAGCAACCCATGTGTAAAAGCAGTTTGTGTCCTTACCTTGTGTTCTGCTGGACATTTTAACCCTGCATTAGCTTTTTGAATTTTACAAGACTGGGTGGGATGCGAGCCAAGTTTATAAAGCGACATAGGCCTTGTAAAGGCATCCTGATTACACAAGGTCTAATGAGGCATGTCGTACATGTGCCCAGCTTAGGTTAGATCAGGGTCAGGATGACATTGGGTGTATCGTACAGCAGTTGCTCTTAAATGTAAGCGTCCTTGCATTAAACCAAGGAAACTTTTGAGTCTGACATATCTTCATGGAAGTGTGTTGAGGGATTATCCATGCAAGTGTTTGTAGGAATTATGTTTCACATATCCTAAGGGAGTCAGAATCATGTACCCCCAAACTCTTTAAAAAAAACTATTTATTTTTTTTACTACTAATCTGTATATAGTTTAAATAAAATGTACATGTTTCCTTATATTTAAATATAAAAGCTTTTTAAAAATAATCAAATAAAATAAAAAGACAATATTTTGAAGGCTGTATTGATGGTTTTTTGATTTCAGTAAGGTAGGAGTCTGTATGTCCATCTTTTCTAGTTGAAACGCTGCACATCCAGAGATATTTGCACTTTTGTGCCAGGGGCTCTTTGCAGTCTCAAGCACACGTGACTTAGGCAGCCCAAAACTCTGTCCTGAACTGCCTAATGTCAATTATGTGCAAAAGTTACTTGTCACAAGCACACATAGCCAGTTGGCGACAGAAGTAATGAAATTCTCCATGGTGTGCCTGCAAGGAGAAGCCTTAATCTCCCATCCCTCCTCTGTGCACTCCGTGCATAGCTTATATCGTTTTGTTGGGTTTTTTTTTAAACCCTCTCTCACCACTCCTTCTTTCCCTCTCCTTATTGGCTCAAAACATGCGCAGGTCCTTTGAGCCAATGAACTGATCCAGTCAAATGCATCTCTATGAGGACAGGGATGATGTCAGATGGTGGCATGGAGAGCAGTGCTGGGGGTTTTGCACGGCGCTAGATTTCAAATAAATGTAATGTCTCTTTTTAGGTTTTAAGGGTGAGGACTTAGCTAGTAATGCCCAATAGGACATTATAAAATATGTGTGTAAATAGTGGTTTAGAGCCGGGTCCCCAAGGATGGCATAGCACGCCCGCCATCCTTAAGGGGTTAATATGTAGCCCCTCTTTTTCAAGGGACCAAAGGTAATTGGACAATTGACTTAAAAGCTATTTTATGGACAGGTGCTGGCTAATCCTTTGTTATTTCATCAATTAAGCAGGTAAAAAGTTGATTCCATGTGTGGCGTTCACATTTGAAAGCTGTTGCTGAAAACCCACAATATGAGGTCAAAAGTGCTTTCAATGCAAGTGATACAGGTCTTTAGTCTGCAAAAAATCCATGAGCAAGGTAGTAGGAACATTAGGAGTGGCAACAGTTTGGCACTTTTTGAGAAAAAAAAGAACACACTGGTGAGCTCTGCAGCACAAAAAAAAATGGACGTCCATGGAAAACAGCACTGGTGGATGATCATAGAATCCTTTCCATGGTATAGAAAAAACACTTTTCAACATCCAGCCAAATAAAGAACACTCTCCAGGAGGCAGGCACGTCATTATCCAAGTCTACCATGAAGAGAAGACTTCACAAGAGCAAATAAAGAGGGTTCACCACAAGGTGCAAACCATTCCTAAGTCTCAAGAATAAAAAAGCTTTGCCAAAAAACATCTAAAAAGGCAAGCCTGGTTCTGGCTTCTTTGGACGGATGAAATTAATATCAAGCTTTACCAGAATGATGGGGGGAAAAAAGTATGGAGAAGGCACTGGATCACTAGTGTTTGTTGATGATGTGACAGAAGCAGAAAGATGAATTCTTTAGCGTATGAGGATATATTATCTGCACAGATTCAGCCAAATTCAGCAAAGTTGATTGGACCGTGCTTCACTATACAGATGGAGAATGACCCAAAACATACTGCGAAAGCAATCCAGAAGGAAAAGAAGTGGAACATTCTTTCAATCAACTGATCTCAACCCGATCGAGCATTTCACTTGCTGAAGACAAAACTTACAGCAGAAAGACTTACGAATAAACAACAACTGAAGACAGCCGCAGTAAAGGCCTGGCAAAGCATCACAAAGGAGGAAACTTAGCATTTGGTGATGTCCATGCATTCCAGACATCAAGTAGTCATTGTCTGTAAAGGATTCTCAACAAGGTATTCAAAGTTAACATTTTATTCATGATTGTTTTAATTTGTCCAATTACATTTGAGCCCTTGAAATAAAGAAACTGTATATGAAAATTATAGCAATTCCAAAACATTTCATACGATATTTTTGTTCAACACCTTGAATTAAAACCCAAAGTCTGCACTTCAATTGCATCGGTTGTTTCATTTAAAATCCATTGTGGTGGTGTACAGAGCCAAAAGTATGAAAATGATGTCAGTGTCGAAATATTTCTGGACCTAACTGTACTACATTTCTTATCATTTTGATTAATTCTCTTTTACACAAACATTTGTAGCTCTATCCATTTGTTGGAGATGTACTGAAGATTTGCAGCCAAATAGTAAAAAAAAAATAAGAATGAATAACTTCAAAATAATTTAAATTTAGCAAACCAAATAGTTTTTAAATATTTGAGTACATTGGACCACTCTTTGGAGTTAACTTTTTTCCCTATCAAATTATCTATCAAAGTGGTGCTAACAGCTTTTTGTAATGATAGAGTCTGTTACAATTGGAAAAAGTAATGGATTTTATCACAATTGGCAAATGTCTACCTGCAAATTCCATCCAACCAAATTTACAGGCAGACAGCTGCCAAGACTGTCTAATTATAACTCATTTTAAAACACCTGTCTTGAAAGTGAAATGATTAATTGCTCTCTTTTCCTGTATGACTTGCATATAAATTGTAGCTTCCTGCTAACAACAGCTGCAAATAATTAGATTACAATAAGAAAATTAGACTGGAGTTGACAATTGCTCAAATCACGGCAACCAACATTTCCCTATGATAAGAATGTGAAAACCCTCAATATGGGGACCACTAAGATATATCAACGAATGGGATTTGGGTGAGACACACGAGAAAAAGGAGAGTGGGAAGAAATTTGGGAAGCAGACACGAAAATCTCGGTCTGTGTCTTATCGCAAGAACAGATGTTTAAAATTCTATTCAGATGGCACGCAACCCAAGTTTGGTTACATAGAATAGGTAAAAATCCAATAGACCTCTGCTGGCGACTTTGTGGTCATAAATGAACATACCTACACATGTGATGGGATTGCCCAAAATTACATATCTTCTGGAAGAGCATTAGGGATCTACTGACAGAAGTCTTATGGAGACCACAGACTCTCTTCTTGTCTCGCCCAATTGAGGGAATTCCCAAACATAATCAAAAACATTTGAAATTAATCACACTAGTGGCCCGTAGGATCCTTGCAGCTGGATGGCTCAAAACGGAACCCCCAACATTTCAAGATGTTATTACAAAATGTGAGACAATGTGATAAAGGATGAACTGACCACAAAGGTCCGGCATTTACACACAGCATTCTCTAAAGCTGTAACTAACTCTCTGGGTAAATTGCGCTCAGCTGTGCCCTCCTCTTTCTTCCCCTCCTCTCTCTCCTTTTCCTTCTTCTATTCATTTTTTCCCCCATTTTTATTTATTTTTCTATCTCCTACCACTGTTCATTAAAAATGATGAGAGCAGGACACATAATTTGATACAACAGGTACAATAATAGACACAGTAAGGAAAAATAATATGTTTTGTATTTAAAGTATTCTAAACTCAACTGCAGAACATATCATGTATATTTTATTAGGATTATATTTAATTACTCTCTTCTTTATGATATAAAGTTCATTAAACATGTTATGTGTCTAATCTTAGACTGATGCTTATTCTGACTAATTTGTACACTGTATTTCTACACATCCCCCTCTCTTAAATAAACAATTCATAAACTAACTTCCTCTGGACAATAGATACATACTCCGGAAGAGCTCAAAGTAGCTCTCATACATCAAAGGAGCACATTATGCACTATAAATATTACACCACAGTGTAATTATGATGCAAAGAATCTGTTATTTTTTCCAAACCATATTGAAACAGTTTGATAAAAGCAGAGCTCTCCCCAGCACTTGTAGAGTGCCCCTTTCCAACCACATTGATAAGGCAGAATTTACACTAACACTGTATTATGAAGGCCAATTCTATCCAACACTAAACTCCGGACAGCATCCTGGATCCAGAATTGGTATAAGTAATGAGGAAGCGTAAATTATGGCTGAGGATGTGACGTCTCTAGGTGCTGGGGAGAGACTTCTTTTTTTGTCATATTTCTATAAAATGGTTTGTCAAAAACACACAGACTCTTTGCAGCTATTTTGGTCTAAAATTTGCAATTCTATTGTCAGTTATAAACAAGTCACAGTTTAGTGATTAAAACCTTATCAACCGATATACAGTAGCAAATTAGTAGAAATGATACAACCAGACTGCATATATCAAATCTAAATACAAAAATCAGTTATGCAAAGAGATTAGACTCAGTTGCCCCCCAAGAAATGAGATTTAGATATATTCTTTTAAAGTAATATAATTTAGAAATGCTAGAATAAAGCAGTGTTCCAGACACTAGACAGAGTGTAAGCAACTCCCAGTCCCCATCTTTTTCATTATTTACTTTTTTTATTTTTCAAACTACCCTTTCTGTGTAAAATTCTACAAATTAAAAAACACATTTTTTTATTGCAGAAGGTATCTTTGGAGCATATTCAATAAACAGGGCATTCTGGATATTTAACAAAATAGACAAGCAGAAAAATTATCCAATATATTATATTTTAGCTATAATGTGCAGTTCTCCTGTTGATTCTCCACAATTTTGTAAATAAATCATCTTCAAATGCATATGCCTTGTATTTAATAAAACCTACACAAAACTTCCAACAGCACCAATTGCTCTACACCCTCCCAAAAGCCTGTCCATCACTCATGCAATGTTTGTCCAATTTTCGTCCCTATCGCTTCTCTTGCTACCTGTCTTTCCTAGTTTTTGGAAATCTTTCATCGTAACTACCTCCTAACCATCCCCATAAGCTTCCCTACAGCTTCTTACTCCTTTTTCTCCAGCTAATTTGCTCCTTGTACCTACCAAGATTAAGTATTCTTCTTTCCTCTCTCAATAGGCAAACTGGCTAGCAATAAAAGTTTATAATTTTCTTAAAATGACCTACCTTTAAATTAAAGACCTTTTTGTCACACATGGTACATGTGTGAGGAAGGTGCAAAGGGGGAATCCCATGGAAATCATTCAGTTCATGTGGTTGGAGAGTCTTCATGTTGGTGACACAATTTGCTGTCTTCCCATTATTGTGTCTGCTGAAAGCTGGGGAGTTCGATGGACTGAATTTGGTATCAGGAGTTGGTTCTTCTGGGTTGTAGAGCTCATTTCTGGCTTCGTAATGCTGGTTGGGTGATTGCCATACACGAGATGATTCCCATTGGTTGTTTTGTGTATTACCATGCGGCACTAGACCTATGTCTCCTTTCTTGCTCATGGATTGGTGCTGTCTTTGTGTATCAAAATATTCCTTTTTATATCCAGATGGATGGTCATGCTTAGGACCATACTGACCATCAGCAGTAGAACTTGAGCTTGTAGTATTTACTGTGAAGCCATGATACACAGGTTGTTCATTATCTGCACTGAATGCCTTGGAGCCACTATAAAATGTTCCAGGCTTGCTTCCACCCATGCCTTTTCCAAATGTTGGCATAGAGTTCTGACTTGGATGTTTGGGTGCCATGGCTTGATTCTGTGCAGAAAATGGTACTCCACTGGATGGAAACCTGGCATTGTGCATGGTAGATGCTAGAGAAGACACTCCATGTGCTCCAATCATGGTGGCATTTCTAAGAGGATTGAAGAGTGGCTGTGACATAGCCACCTTAGAGAGGACTTGGTTGAGGACTGTAGCAGCTGCTGTGTTATTTGTCACTGCACTCTGAGCAAATTTCAGCCTCTGAAGGGTGAGATGGGCTTGCAGCTGAGCAAGCTGAAGACTGGCAGGGGACGGGAGGAGAGGGTTTGCTGCTCCACCACTAAGTGTGTTGTTAAAAGGATTACTGTCCAGAAATGGGGTGACACTGTAACAAAATACAAGAGTTTACAGTTAAAGCAAATATGATACTTAATGAAAACAAATTGTTGCTAATGACCTGCTCTCTGAAAGCACTGCGAGGAATCTCCACAGGGGGGATGGTTTGACACCTCTATTTTACTAAAAATCATCTAGGGTGTATCACTAAATGCATTGTACTGCACTCTCCTGTCCCCAACCCCAAAAAACTACCTGTATCTACAATGCATTAGATAGATAGATAAGATAGATAGATAGAACGATAGATGGATAGAACGATAGATTCATCACATCCATCATTTTATTAGCAGATAGATAGATAGAACGATCGATCGACCAACTGACAGATAGAACGATAGATAGATAGAACAATAGATGGATAGAACGATAGATTCATCACATCCATCATTTTATTAGCAAGCCTTACAATAATGCTATATTATTCTGTTTTATAGTAAATGTAAAAATAACTTGCCTGAGAAAGGCACGTTTTCTTGGTTATTCACTAAACTTGGAACTGAGAAGGTAATCCCAAACTTTGGGCCACAAAACCAAGCTGGAGAGTTTTTCCAGTTGAGCTATTTGTCTGAAAAAATTTGTTCCCCAAATTCCCAGATCAACTGATTAATCCTGATTTATTGACTGCACATGTGATATAATAAGTGTTTTATTTTGCAGCTTTGAATATATACAGTTCTTCGCAATTGTATCCAGATTCTTGCAAATCCATTACATCATATAACTAAAATAGAAAGGTTAATTTTATTTTGTATTACATTTCTTTATTTATATTTTCATTTCTTGTTTGTTTGTTGTTTCTTTTTTTTAAATAAAATTCCCAACATAAAACCTGGACCACTGAAAATAAAAGATTAATAAAAATATTATTTGGAACAAGCTAAAAAAATATGTTAACATATAGCAAAGAACAAACAGTTGCAAATTTTTAGTAAGCCTTCTCAGCCTAACCAACAGAAACATTTCTTAATTGAGATCTGATTTTAGATGCAAAAATCCAATACTAGTAATGTAAATAGGTTTAATCACACAATCTAAAACAGCAATTGAAACATTACAATATGGTGATGTAGATGAGTGCAACATAGAAACATAGAATGTGATGGCAGATAAGAACCATTCGGCCCATCTAGTCTGCCCAATTTTCTAAATACTTTCATTAGTCCCTGGCCTTATTTTATAGCTAGGACAGCCTTATGTCTATCCCACGCATGCTTAAACTCCCTCACTGTGTTAACACACTTTACAACTTCAGCTGGAAGGCTATTCCATGCATACACTACCCTCTCGGTAAAGAAATACTTCCTGATATTTTTAAACCTTGCCCCTCTAATTTAAGACTATGTCCTCTTGCTGTGGTAGTCTCCTCCTTTACTGTGTTGATTTCCTTTATGTGTTAACATTTTTCTATCATATCCCCCCCGTCTCATCTTTCCTCCAAGCTATTAAAGGATCTTAACATGTTCCGTTAACTTTTCCTTGTAAGTTTTATCCTGCAATCCATGAACCAGTTTAGTAGCCCTTCTCTGAACTCTCTCTAAAGTATCAATATCCTTCTGGAGATACGGTCTCCACTACTGCGTACAATACTCCAGTACTGTTGCACATATAAGGTTTAGCAATTTATTGATAAACCTTATATGTGCAACAGTGTCAAAAGCCTTACTGAAATCCAGGTAAACAATGTCTACTGCACCAACCTGATCTATTATTTTAGTTACCCGACCAAAAAATCAATAAGTTTAGTTTGGCGTGATCTCCCTGGAGTAAACCCATGTTGTCTCTGATCTTGAAATCCGTGTGATTTTTGTTCAACAATCCTATCCTTTAACATGGTTTCCATTACTTTCCCCAACGTAAGAACAGCTTTTACATTAACAATGATCTACTGATCACAGTATCACAATGTAGGACTGCACAATGAAAATCCAGCAGCATGAAAAACTGCAGCATTAACAAGCATCTGCTAATAGTAATATCACAGAGTGGGTCTGCGAAATGCAAAGTAAAAACTACTTGTATCAATAAGGATCTAATGAAGGTAATCGCATACAGCAAATCAGCAAAATGCAACGGAAAAACTGCTAACGTCAACAAGAATATTGTCAGAGAAATAGCAGACAGCATCAACAAATATCTACTACTGATATTAATATCACAGAGTGGGTCTTCAAAACAAAACGGAAAAACAATCAGGCTCGATGAGGATCTACTAATGTTAATATCAGGTCTGTGAAATGCCCTGGAAAAACAACCAGAATGAATCTGCATTCTATAAAGGATCACTACCAGCAAGAAAAATCCACTGATCAATGGGAAAAAAATAAACTTTATAGTTGAGAACACAGTTTTATGGTTTACGCACAATATACACGTCACACAAACAAGGCTAATTTAAAGTGAGAATTCAAAGTGATTTTCAAATTTAAAGGGATACTATAATTACCTAACCAACTTTAGCTTAATAAAGCAGTTTGGTGTAAAGATTATGTTCCTTCAGTCTCTCTACTCAACAAATCACTTTGTTTATGCAGCCCTAGCCACACCTCCCTACGGGTGACTTACAAAGCCTACCTAAACACTTCCTATACAGAGAGATCTAAAGTTGAAACTTCCTTTATTGCACTAATTTAGAATGTATCATCTCCGGCTCTCTCAATAGCCTTCTAGAGTCTGTAAGAGCCTCCTGTGTGTGATTCAAATTCAATTTACAGAGCAGGAGATACAAACTTCTAAAGTAAGTTGACAACTGATTGAAAATTAAATCAGCTAATTGAGCAGTGACTGCAAGGGCATGATATATACATCCAAACTGCTTCATTAACCTAAAGTTGTTGTTTTTTGTTTGGTGACTATAGTGTCCTTTTAAGTCTAAAATATCCAAACTGTAAAAAAAAAAGAAAAATATTTTGAATTCACTTTGAATTATATCAGGGCTAAGAAAACTTTTAGTAGCACTGTGCCAAAGTAAATCTAATCACACACACAGTACAGAACACAGATTATATGGATTAAGCCATACTAGTATGTTTTCTCTTTCAGAGCCTGGTCATTCATCAGGCAGGGCTTGTGTTGTTGGAGTCAGAATGGCATTATGTTCACAGAGCGTGTGAGAATTCTAAGAGAATTACCTTAAAATTATTATCATTGTTTTTTTATGAACATGTACTGGGACTATACACAAATCAATTTGGCTAAAAACTCAAAGTTCCCTTGGGAATTCGTTTCAGCTTTGTTTATAACAAAAAACTCTAGTAGCTACCAGAGCAGATCAGAGCCGGATGCACCACCTAAGAAGCTAAATTAAGGGTTACACAAATGTTAAAACACACAGAGCTTTGCTTTAACCTTTGCTTTAACCCGCTTTCTACACTGAGGCTGCTTTTAACTCAGCATTTTTAAGGGGTGTGAACTGTTTGTTTAATATCCCATGGTGCTGAAGTATCATGGCTCTGGGATTAACTAAGCAATGTCTGCTATGGATGTGATGAGATGTTTAAATTAGAAATACAAGCTGCACCTGCGCATTACGCTACTGGAGAAAATCGCACAAGCACTTTCCTTGGCTTTCTGAAACATTATCTGAGCACTTAGTCCAAAAAAAAGCAACTTAGAGATGACTAAAACTTCATTCTACAAAAGGAGAGACATGCAGGCACCCATTATACGAAGAAATGGACCTTGAGTGGACAAAGTGCTGACATCTAAACATTAACATGTATCAATGATTGATTACTTTCACTCACTTACACGAATAAAGAGATGCCAACAATGAATTCTATCTGGGTAATAATATTCGCCTTGATTTATCAAGCTCTCAGTGAAAGTTTTCTAATTAGGGCACAGTATTAATGTTTTATATTTAATATTAATGAATTATAGCTGCCCTTTATGGGCAAAATTCCTGAGGATCACAGTTTTTTCCCTCTGTCTGTATATATTCTCGGAAATTTAGCCCAAGAGGAATTATTAAAACAAACTTTATACACATCCACACATAACTGGGAACTTGTCACTTTCTCCTATGAGCACTGGGTTTTCTAGCTGGTTGCCAGGGCTCTGGGTGATACCCTTATTTCCCGATGGCATAGTAGTGGCATGCAGAGCTGGCCAACTTACAAATTTTGCCTTTAGGAATGGCTCTCCTTCTCACACCTCCAAAGTGTTCCTCTTACAGAAGAATGAGAGAAAGGTGCTAAAACCTTGAATCCTACTGGAGATAATAGACTGTTTTTGACCCCTAACACAAGGTGGCATCTTCCATTTAAAAACAAGAAAAACAGTGTTGCTCTTAACAACGATCAATTATGCCTCTTAAAATATAATCTGTGAATAATAAATACATCTAGTGCAGACCATCTGACACAAACACATATATAGATATATTAAACAAAATCTCACTCACATTTACCATAACCCTATCAACCCTGTCTCTGGGTATAAAAAGATCCACTTGAGAGGGAATATATCCAACATCTTGATATCCAATTGCACACTATTTTCTTCTTGAGCACTCCTACCCTCTTACGTGAGACGTCTGGGGAACCTAATGCGTGGCGATGGCCGCACTCGCAATAGGACTTTCCCCATAGAAAAGCATTATACAATGCTTTCCTATGGGGTTTCTGGTGAAGCTGAATGTCCTCATGCATAGCGTGAGGACATCCAGCATTAGTTAGGCGACCAAAAGTCTCCTAACGACTCGGAAGTCCCTCTAGTGGCTGTTTGAAAGACAGCTACTAGAGGTGGACCTTACCCTGGCAGGTAATTTTGCAGTTTATTAAAAACTGCAATAATTACCACTGCAGTGTTAAGGGGACTGGAAGCTGAAGCGGTCTGGGTTCCTATAGTGTGCTCAATAAGAAGATAGCATTGTCTGATTTTTGGCTGTTCAATTTTGGGCATCTTGCATTTGCTTACAAAGTAACCAATCATTTATATATTTTTTCATTTAAATGAGATGATGCTGATGTCTGCATTGCTAATTTGCAAGCACATTCAGGAGACTCCAGATGTTGTTTAGTTTTTGTTGGAGATCACCCTACATCTTGTTTTGAGGAAGGGTGGTGATGAGCAGGTATTTCTAATTACATGGAAGACAGGCCTAGCTCAGGAGATTGAGCTGGGCTTTCCAATATCCTGGCAGAAGTATTAATTAGAGTGCCTGAGTCACAAAACAGTGCATGTTTGGCATAGCTTATTGCAATACACAAACGTTCTCCACCCCTGAGGATTAAAAGCAACACAATAGTCTAGAGAACCTTAATAGGAGAACAGCAAAAGTTAATGGTTTCTTAACAGGACAATCTATAGGCAAGGAAACTAGAAATTAGACCATCAATATCTTATGGGAGAAAGCTGTCGTACAGCTATTACGTAACCTGCTACTACTTCCCCTACATCATTTTGAAACCTGCTCATGGCCTCTGTCAATTTTAATGCTGGACTCCTAATAAAGTGTACTTGACTTTGGCTTGTCTTATAACTTATCAATTCTGTGTATCTCAATTCACCTGCCTTTGGCTTGTCTATCATTTACACTATTTAGTTTCCTTATTGCTTTAACTCTGGCCAACCCTAAGGACTGGTTATGTACCTTTTCCTGTTCTGAAAGTCTTGCTTTTTAGGGTTTAGCTTATACTGACACTAGCTGGAGCTGAAAGGATTCAACATTGGTAGTGTGGTTAAAAATTTAGAATTTCCTATTCTATATCCTTTGTATCTGGAAAACAAATATAAAACACAAATACACCATACAAATTCATGATAGGTCTCTGAAAATGTATGACATGTTTGTTATGCTTCATAAAATAAATAACAATAGTTTTTTAATTTTGCATACTTGTTAACATTTTTGAGAGGCTAAAAGAAAGCAGTATACTCAATTTCATAAATAAATATATGTTTGAGCTTCAGAATTTCTCCTTTGCAAATTGTATTACAAGAGCAGGAGTGAACAGTAAGATTTGTATAATTTTTATTTGGCATTGACATCTGGTAAATTACTAATTTTATTTTAATTCACAATTATATTATTTTATATAGACCACCTTCCCAGCAAGTGTTCCTGGGCAAGACGCCAAACAATATTTCCATTTACCGCAAATCTTTATAGATTGTAAGCCCGTTTGAGAAGAGCCTTCTATACCTGTAAATATTCCCCTTCTAGAATTATAAAGAGTTATGGAATATGTTGGCGCTAAATAAATGACAAAAATGAACATAAAATGACACAGCTATTGCTTTATCCATGATGTTTTTCTGAAAATAGCAGTTTCTCATTTTTTTATATTATTATATTCGCTTATTTTTATAACGTATGTTTGTTTTTTGTTTTAATTAAGATTGTGTTTTAATTTTTTTGTCAGGATGGTGTGTATGTGATGTTTACATTGTGTTTGATATTCAGTTAATGCAAATATTTTTATTTAACTTACTTTTTCTTTAAAATACTTTTTTTTACATAAATATTATACTTTGTGTGTTTTCATTCCTTCAAGTGTTGCAGGATTATTAGTACAAGTCTGTGAAATCAGAACAGCAAATATTTTAATTCAGATCCAAAAAGACCCCTTACATTTGTAAGACTGAATAAATTAAAGCATTATTTTATTTTATTTTTTATATATTGCTCTCTTATAAAGCATGATAAGGATTTTAAATTATTAAGGTAAATTCATCAATTTAATTTATCATATATAGCTATATTCTAAAGTTTATATTACATGCAAAATATTCTGTGTATTTCAATGTGCTTGATTAAATTATTGTCAAAGCAAGTAGATCTTTTCCGTTACCAACAACTATAATAGTATCTCATAAAGGAAGGCGAGTAGTATCATTAAAACTATAACAAAATCATATGATAAGCAAAAATAGTGTACTGTAAGTAGAAGAACCAGCTAAACAAGATAAACTGTAAATACTATACTTGTGGGGGCACTCAACTGTAACTATCATGTAGAAAATCTCAAAATCTAAAATATAATCAAAATTCAAAAATAATAACGCACGCAATCAAAACGTATTGCAATAAAAACCAATATGGTCTTAAAGTTTAGGGAGATAGAAATAGATACTACATATAAATTACTTTCTACATAGGCCCTGAAGGGACTCTCTGGTCCCGAGTGCACAGCCCAGGTGACCCCCGGATCGGATCAACTCCTACTCAGACCATACGAATCTGCATCTTTTCTGTCTATTTCATTAACATCTCTTTCCTGGAACAAATTATTTATATTAAACAAAAGAAGAACGGACTTCATCACTACATGGCCAGACTTGTTATAAGCTTCAGTCACACTATGATATACAACCAGTGGTGAGATCCAACCATTTTCCTTCACTGAACATTTGTCTCCTATTTGCACAACTTTCTGTGGACTGTATATATAGATATATATATATATATATATATATATATATATATATATATATTTATTTATTTATTTGTTTTTTGCTTCAGTTTGCTATTTGTTTTCCTTATTATTTGCTTCTTTATAGTTATCAGTTTTTTTATTTTAAATTTTTTCACTTTTTTATCATTATTTGGATTTTGTTCATTTATCGAAGATACCAGGAGACCAGCAACTATGGCAAATTTTTTATAGAATTACTTTAAGTAACATAGGAATATACAAAGAATTACTAAGGCGGATTCACCAGCCTCTATAAAGAATATTGACACAGGTTCTTATTGTTCTTAAAACTCATTATTACATAGTCATATGCTGTATACAATGGGATTGATGTTCATATAATTGGAGGTTATAAAATATCGTTTGTATTTATATATTTATTTCACTTCACTTTTTTGCACAATTTTGATGAAACAGGGAATTTATTTTGTAGATATTGTGGCATATACCTTGTTCTATGTAGATCGTAATTTATATGTGGTATCGATTTCAATCTCCTTAAACCTGTTGGGTTTTCCTTAAGAGTGCATCGCTAAGCAAATTAAAAACTTCTCGCATAACTTTTTGATTGCAGTATTATTTTTGTATTTTAAACAATATAACTGTCTAAAAAAAAAAATACCATTTAAAACTGAGGTTTCAGTTTACACAAATCATTATACAGTGTAAATAATGGATTGTGATATACCTTGGAAATGACCTGTTTACCACTTCTTACCTCTTATTTTAATGGTGAATATTCAAAAACAATTACATGTAAAACAGATTTAAAAAAATATCACTGCTGAGCTTTAAAAATACATAAAAAAATAAATATAACACCTTTGGTTGTCTCTATAAAAGATAGGTCAACTAACAAGCCGTATACAAAACTGCATTGAATTATCTTTCCGTCTGTCTATCTGTTATTTGACTACCATCAGCTTCTCTACTTATCCCTGTTTAAGTAAATTACACTTAGTTACATGGTAGTCTGAAAATTGTCCTGTTTGAAGTAATGTATAAATACCCCATAAAATGGTGGGGGGGGGGGGAAGTCTACAAATGTGTACAACTACAGTGGAACACAAAAATGATGACACCTACGTAACATTTTTAAGACACATGCACATAAATATTACATTGTAGCTTTGATAATAACAATTGCATGTGTTTTGTAAAGATATAAACATGAGCTCTCTGACTTTTGTAAAAAAAAAAAATATATGTAAACATGAACGCTGGGATTTTTGTAAAAATATATAAACAGGAGCAATATTATTGTAAATCAACAGAAGCAGCAACAAGCCCTCGTGACATTACCCCTATCCCTCACACTTGGTCCACATCCAAATTACTCTTATACACAACATAGCGATTGAAGAGATGGGTCTAGTATGACACACAGTAGAACAGTTATTTTGTACTTGTCCTCACTGACCTTGACATTCCCATAAAATTTCACCTTGCTGCCCTATATTCCAAGATGGCATTTATGTGGTATTTGAGGTCAGGTGCACATTGCTGAACAGTACATTACTAATTATGAGAAACCTCCGTCACTTAATGTAACAGCTCTAACAAGACCGGACAACACACAATATCCTACCATAAGCCAAAAGGTGATAATTTTCAGATCATTGTTTTGAGGCGCAATGATAAATGTCTTCCTGTTTGTACTATTTACACTCCTGCCTGCTCAAATCAGCTCACATCGTGCCAGCTTCATACTCTTTCGGTATTTACAATCTTCCCTTCTTCGAAGTCGCACAACTTGTAATTAAAAGGCCGAGAGGGGCTGGAAGACGACGTCAGGTTCTCCGTGATGTCGTTACTGTTACACTCACAATATCTAGCGCTTGATGTTTATGCCATATGTCCTCTGTCTCCTCACTACTGCTACTGACAGCCCCAGCTCGCTGGCTTCCCAGGACAGGAGGAATGTTTCACAGGCATGCAAGATTCTCTCGTTATAATTGGATGTGTTATATTCACAGCCAGCTAAGTAGCACTGCCGAGCACTCATTTCTTTCCATGTTGTGTTTCTCTATTTTTAAATCCCCATGAATCTGACTACAGAGCTAATATCCTAAATACACACACCAATGTACATACAAATACAGAACCTCCACTTACTACACAAGCTCAGAAACCTAAATTAAAATATAAAATGTAGCAATCGGCTGTATTAAAAAAAAAATAACATACTGAAAGAACTACTGATTTTAGGTAAAAATAGAGGAAATGGAAAAAAAGTTACGTGGGAGAGTTCCACTTTGAATTCCAAACAATTCACATTTTAGTGAGAAACCCTGGATACGTTATAAATAATTGAAAACCGAATTTCTAAAATGTATGTTAAAATAGCAGCATTGGAAAATCCCTCAGCTTAACTATATTTCCAGTTTGATCATTTTTAATACATTTTGGAAACACTGCTCTCGATTAACCACAATGGGCTACCTAGTAAATAAACCAAGAACGAAAAGATATGCCTTTGAAGTCCAAAGTTGTCCAGTGTACCTCTCATGGATTAGTCACAAATTTTGAAAAGTGAAGATTTGTATAGCTTTTTTTCCCAGTCCACATGTTGGTTAAAAGAAAACTGCTAAATATTAAGCAACTGGAGAATTCTCTCTTCCAAAGTATTTAAATTGAGATTTATTCTCTAAACACAAAAGTGTAGTGAATTGAAAACTAAGTGGCAAAACACATAAAAGCACTAAAATAAGCCATGCTGTAGCCAAACTACAACAAAGTTCTCGATTTAACAAGCCTTCCAAATTATTCTATACTGTTACAATAACTTTCCAAATTATTCAATCTTCTGAAGTCACCATTAAAGTCTATGGGAATTTTTTTAGATAAATAATTTGCAAATATTTTCTAACACTAACGAATCTTTTAAAAAACTGATTGAATCAAAGTTCATTTACGAGACTTTTTGCTAGCACAGACAATGTACAGACGTGGGAAAATGAAAGTACACCCTCTTTGAATTCTATGGTTTTACATATCAGGACATAATAACAATAAATTGCTTCTTAGCAGGTCTTGAAATTAGGTAAGCACATCCTCAAGTGAACATCAACACATATATTACATATATATATATATATTACACTGTGTCATTCTAGATCAAATGTGAGGCCACGTGTCCAACAGCTAAAGCTTGACCACAATTGGGTCATGCAACAGGGAAATGATCCCAAGCATAACAGCAAATCTACAACAGAATGGCTAAAAAGGAAAAGAATCAAGGTGTTGCAATAACCCAGTGAAAGTGTATAACTCAACCCAATCGAAATGCTGTGGCGGGACCTTAAGACAGCTGTGCATAAAAAAATGGCAGCAAAAAAAAATTAACTGAAGCAACGTTGTAAACAAGTGTTGGCCAAAATCCCTCTACAACGATGTGAGAGACTGATAATGTCTTATAGAAAACAATTACTTCATGTTATTGCTGTTAAAGATGGTTCTTCAAGTTAATGATGAATCATAAGGTGTACTTAGTTTTTCAGACATGGCTTCTCCATTTTGGCTTTATTTTTGTTATATAAATCATGAAACGGTGTAAATTGTCATGTGTTGTTCGTGTGAGGTTGTATTTACCTAATTTTAAGACCTGCTAAGGAACAGAAAATTGTTATTATGTCCTGATGTGTAAAAACATAGAATTGAAAGAGGGTGTACTATCTTTTCCCAATAACTGTAAATATTTGGAACTCTAATTTTCCATATATTTGTTCAGCTAGTAAACATACATTGATAGGATAAACAGTTTTAGAGTGGTTTAAGTTGAGTAGACGCGTTCATTAGCTCGGACCCTCTTCTTACGGCGATGTTTGAGACTTCATAGAGCCTTGAACTGGGTGCCATGATAAGCTGAGCAGGCCAGCTGACTCCCTTAGCCTTTCACTATCTCCCCATTCAGTAAACTGTGTGAGAAAGGTACATAGGAAGCATATTATACTAATACAATTAGATGAGATTCTTCACTATCATCATGTGTACCTTGCAATTTAAGGTTGCCTTTTATGCCAGCAAATAGTTTTTTTTTTAAAGAGCACTTTAGATAATGAAATAACTTGTGCAAGTATAACAGATAAATGATTCTATATTAAGTGGACAAAATAACTCATAATTTATAACAGTAAATCTGTGTGCAACAGGTTTAAACAGAATGTTTTATAACTGCAGTGGTGGCAGTCTATTTTCGGCTCTTTGGTATTTCTCCTTGAGTACTTCTTTAAAAAAAAAAAGAAAAAGAAAAAAGGAAAGCATGCCATTAACCTTTTCACTGACAGCTTATTTTTCCTTACTAAACAACATGGGACAGATACATTTTGTTTACCAATGCTGTTTCTGTGTAAAGATTTATGTTAAAAAATACTTACAAATTATGTAACTGTAATAAAAGTAATGCGTGTGTTGGAGTGTGCATGTGTGTCTCTTTGAATATATATGTGTGTGAATGTATGTGTGTATGCTTGTGCACGCATGTCTGTATAGGTGAGTGATGATCTAGTTATGTGTATGTCTAGAATGATTATCTAATTGTGTGCGTTTGTGAGTGGCTAGTTGTGTGAGTGATTCAGTGGCTAGATATATGTCTCTGTGAAAGTGTACTGTTAGTTTGATATGTTTGAATGAGAGTGGCTTATTGTGGATTTGGGGTTTTCATGAGCTGTAAACCATAATCATCGCACTAATCATGACAAATCACGGCTTGAACTATCTTGCTTTGCATGTAATGCGTCTATCTCATATATTAGTTTCCCCTTTTACGTTGCATTACTGAAATAAATGAACTTTTGCACGATATTCTAATTTTTCGAGTATCACCTGTGTGTATATATATATATATATATATATGTATATATATATATATATATATATATACTTTAGTTACTGCAGCACCTTGTTTTGAGAACTTGTCTTGAGCTTGTAGAACCACCTTTAGCAGCAATAACTTGCAGTAATTGTTTTCTGTATTACTTTTATCAGTCTCTCACATCATTGGCCCACTCTTCTTTACAATGTTGCTTCAGTTCATTGAGGTTTGCTGGCATTTGTTTAGGCACAGCTCTCTTAAGATCCCAACATGGCATTTCAAATGGGTTGAGGTCTGGACCTTGATTGGGCCATTGCAACACCTTGATTTCTTTCTTTTTCAGCCATTCTGTTGTAGATTTGCTGGTGTGCTAGGGATCACTGTCCTGTTGCATGGCTCAGTTTTAGCCAAGTTTTAGCTGTTGGACAGATGACCACATTTTTTCAATAAATTCTTTGGTATACAGAGGAGTTCATGGTCAACTCAATGACTGCAAGGTTCCCATGTCTTGTGGCTGCAAGGCGAGCCCAAGTCATCACCTGTTCATCACCGTGCTTGACAGTTAGTGTGAGGTGTTTGTGCTTATATGCTGTGTTTGGTTTTCGCCAAATGTAGCGCTGTGCATTATGGCCAAACATCTCCACTTTGGTCTCGTCTATCCAAAGGACATTGTTCCAGAAGTCTTGTGGTTTGTTCAGATGCAACTTTGCAAATGTAAGCCATGCTGCCATGTTCTTTTTAGAGAGAAAATGTTTTCTCCTGGTAACCCTCTCAAACAAACCAAACTTGTTCAGTCTTTTTCTAGTTGTACTGTCATGAACTTTAACAGGTAACATGCTAACTAAGGTCTGTAGAGTCTGAGATGTAACTCTTGGGTTGGGTTGCAATTTCTTTGAGCACTGCACAGTGTGACCTTGGGATGAATTTACTGGGAAGTCCATTCCTGGGAAGACATCTGAATAATCTTTATCAATGTAGAACAGGGGTTCCCAACCCAATCCTCAACTACTCTCTACTAGTCCAGGATTTAGGGATTACCCTGTTGTGTCTACAGTTGTTCTTTTCTTTTTCTAAAAACACTTTACACACAACTGGGTAATCCCTAAAACCTGGACTGGTAGGGGGTACTTGAGGACTGGGTTGGGAACCCCTGATGTAGAATGATGGACTTGAAATTGTTTATAAATGGCCTTATAACTCTTCCAAGTTTGATGGGCAGCAACAATTGTTTCTCTAAGATCACTGCTGATGTACTTTCACCTTGGCATTGTGTTAACACACAGATTCTCCAGACCAACAAACTGCTAAAACGTGGGCTTTTATAGAGGTTGCAACAATTGTTGATCATTACTTAATTAAAGGCATTTGATTAGTAGTAACTGTCTGCTACTTAGCCTCTTACTTTCTATGGAAGCAGAAAGGGTGTACTTAGCTTCTCCATTTTGGCTTTTTTTTTTTTGTTAAATAAATCATGACACGTAATATGTCATGTGTTGTTATTCATTTGAGGTTGTATTTACATAATTTTCAGTCCTGCTAAGGAACAGATTATTGTTATTACACCCTGATATATAAAACCATAGAATTCAAAGAGGGGATACTTTGTTTTTCCCATGACTGTGTGTTTATATATACCCATAACACCCCAATGGCATTACTTCCTAAAATGCATGTTTTATGGATCATTAAAGGAAGTATAGCTACACTCAAAGCACGGGAATCAATGATTACTAATGCATTGTTTGCCACCATGCGCTGTGGTTTCCCTTAATTTTCGGTAGAAGTTATACAGTGGCTGCTGAAATATTTAGCACCCAAGAGTTTAGTTCCCATTATGTTGTTGGACTCAGTTTTACTAAATTATAATATTGGCAGCTTTGATCAATTTAAATCACTTTTCATTGGTAATGATATTTGGAAATTATTCATTTTCCAGACAAGCCTACTACATGTTAGATACAAATTCAGCCAAAACCTTAAAAATAGTTGGTTGAGGATAGATATATTTCTAGGTAACTAAGCATTTTAACACTTAAAACCAATATTATTTGAATTGTACAGGTGTTAATAAAGGGCATCGATTCATTTCCTATAACAAAGGAAACATTGAGTCCATTAAAAATGTTCTTTTTGAGGTTTTTTGTTGTTGTTGGGTTTTTTTAACATGACTAGAAATGGATGAAGTGATGGCTGACCTTGGGACCACAAACGACTGCAGGCTAAATTTCCCATGAAGCAATACCAGGCTTGTGCCATGGTTAACTTTTGCTGACCAATATGGATGAACAGTACATGTGGAAATGCTCTGTGGTCTAAAAACAAACTCCATGAGCATAGACTGAAAGACACGTGGCTATTTAGGGGGAAGAGGTGCAGCCCTGTAACTATATACGGTGGAATAAGGCTTCTTCCTATGTGTAGCTAAGCTCTCAATGACAAGTCTATATTGTGTACTCAGACAGAGGCCAGACTCCAGTGTGCCTAGCCCTTTGCTCGTCTGTCATTACTTTCTATACATGACCTCTTGCTTTGCCCCGAAGGGGGTACTAGTTCACAACATTTGTATCTGTTTGGACCAGAGCCAAAAATACTTTAATCGTAGGATGTGATCGTTCTAGGCGTTGGGCCAAGACAGCTTTCGAAAATCCATATTTAAACAGAGATCATGGCTACAATGTATGCCACTCCATGTATGAAACAGCATTTTCTAATACATGCATATATGTCATTGTTTCATGACATTAATAGTGACAGGCAGTGTATATCCTTATCACTAGACTAAGAGAAGACTAGTACAATATCAAAGTATTTAGCCAGGATACGAACATTTGCATTTTACACTTTTCAAGCACATCCTGTGGCCTAGATATAATTACACCCAGTATTATAGTCTTATCTTTTTAAGTTCACAAAGATGAAAGACTGAAGTGTTGTTAATACAATTTTAAAAAACGATAACGTATTTTCAATGTCTTAAATAATAATGATAACATTAGAAGAGTCACTGATAGCAAAAGTAGAAAAACAAATCCTTACGCATTTTGCTAACATCTTTATTCAAAAGTATAGTATAATAAAGACCAAAGTACCATTAGCCTGAACTGTATTTTCTCCACTTTTGCTATCATTGACCCCCTCCTCCATGAAGTCATGCTCTTCAACAACAAATCGCAAGAGTGCTTGAACCTTCTCTGGCATTATTACTGGTGCCAAGTCCTCACAGTCAAATCACTCCACCAGAACAGATATAAATGTTTATAAACGTCTTATATTCCCACCTATGGAGGCACATTTTAAACAACATTCCTAATGCTTACCCATCAGTGACTGAGACAGTTTTTTGATGGCAGGTTATACTTTCTGGCCCAGATAGAAGATTAAATCAATAGGGACGAGGATTGACTCAGCAGTATCTGTAGATATATCTGCAGAAGTTTATGTTACTGAGGATTTGTAGCAGATGAATGATATTTAACACATAACCTCCATAATGTAGCCCCATGTAGCCAAAGCGCAGCTAAGCGAAAAAAGGCCTTGACAGGGGTTAGGAGGCGGGCATAGGAGGAGGGAAGGAAGTATGGAGTTATGGGTAAGTAGGCTTGGCTATTTAAATAGGCAGCCATTTTAAATCCTTCACTTTTAATTACTACCTTGCTGAGTTTGTCCCGCCCACCCTCCCTGAATTTGGTTCGGACTTGGGTTATCCCGTTTTTTCACAGCGGCGGGATAGGGAGCTGAAGGAGAAGAAATAGGCTCCCTAGGATGAACGTCATGGAGACGTAAAACTGTGGTCATTGGTGGTTGGTAGGTTCCGAGTCCTGTCGGTGGCTCAGAATCTGGTGGGGCAGGGGTATCCGGGTATACCCCTGCCATGGTTAATTTATGTTTGGCACTTTAAGTTGGTATGTTGGAATATGTTGATACGTATGTTATATGTATATGTATATATGTTATTTATATGGGGGTCATTGCCTGTTATATTAACAGAAGGATTCGGTTACGAGGGCGGAGTATGGGGGCAATGACCCATGTTTATTGTTAAAATTATTATTGCTTAATAAATTATTATTATTCAAGATTGTTTAAATAAAGCTGTGGACAAATTTTCCCATATACCTTTGTGTCAGTGAGTTATTGGGTTAGGTATGTGGGAGGGTTGTCCTGGAGTCCGACTGCCCATATGGCGACTATACACCGGTCATGCATTTAAATAAAAATCTGGGATGGTGAGCTCTAGTCTGGAGAGTCACTTTACATATTTTTAATTACCATTTGCTACTAAAGATTATTTCACTAAGAGAATTACTCTGGGCACCAATCGTTCTAATGAAGTTATTATGGTGCCCTGAGTGTTATTAAGTGTTTGAGTGCAAATCTACAGAATAAAACACAAGCTATGCTCTATGTGAGCTGAATGTCACACAGTATGAGAAGCAAAAAGATTGTAAATAGGTCATATCTGTGACACTGTCATACAATATCATATATAACTGAACTATTGCATGCATTATGCTTCTGATGTCAATTCTCTCTAAAAAACCTCATTACTAGTGATGTTAGAATTCTACTAACAAATGGTTTCAAGGGGCCATAAAGGTCCTGAAAACCTTGTCCGTTGGCTAAATATTTAACAAGACAAGCCGTGATGTGCTATGGATTGTAAAGCAATAGCATTGTTAATCTGCTAGAGCTTGGTAATATGGAGGGTTCAAAGGTCACTGATTTGTCTTGTGGAATATTGGTGAAAAGGAATGCGCTGTGCTGAGCGCAATCAACGATGATGTATTTCATTTTAACATATGTCCGGCAGCTGGGGAAATGCAACGAATAACTCACCAAGGGACAGGCAGGGACTGACAGACTTGAAGTGGCTAACACGGCTTGTCACGTTCTGATACAGTAGCAGTTACACAGATCTGCTGATACAAGTGGTATTGAGACATATGGGACATGTTTGTTAATCCTTTCACTGTCAGAATCCCCCAGAGGCCCCCTTTATTCAAATATACCTCTTCTAGTAACTTTCTACATGTAAACACTGGAACTTTTTATGAGAGAGAAATAATGAAAAGAAATAAATATTATTAACCAATCTCATATATTATTTTACTGTATGTTATTTAATAATTATACAACTGATAATTAAATCAGGGCTCAACTAGACAGACCTAAATTTACTAACCACTGCAAGCCTGGAGGCTCCATGGCAAGTGTAGAAAAAGCAATGGCCAGTGGGCTAGTGGAAATTCTGAACTCTGACTAAAGAAAAACTCAGAGCACCATAACCACTACAGCTGTCTGTAGTGATTATGTTGCCAAGAGTGCTCTGGCACCCCACCCTTTTGTAAGGAATCAACCCATTTTTTAACATGGGGTCCACTGAGTGCCCCTCCTTGCCTCAAGTTTACAAACTTCTGGTTGTCCTGCAATTATAGTGGATATGGGGCGTGCTACCAAAAGCGGTTTGACTCCTTGCAATGGGGAGACGCCAGGGCAGTTCTGGCACTATAACCGCTAATGTGAGCTGTAGTGGTTTTAGTGCTTGAAGTGTTTTTATATAAAATTATAATTACTATAATATTCATAAATTATGTACATTAGATCATTAAATCATATAGAGTAAAATTATAAAGCTTAAAGTTGTTGATATGGATAATTAATGAAATATTTCTCTGGATGCAATGGGCTGGGAGGTATGCTTTATGTGTAAAGAGTGTGTCCTCTTTTTTTATTTAATAAAAGTGCAGATTTTTATTAAAATTTGCACATTTATAAATTAACCTTGTAACGCCCCCTGGCTGTCCAATCAGAAAAAAACAGTTCTGCCACTTCCTGGTTTGGTTAGTTTAGTGGATCCAAACTCAAGAGGCAGCAATTGCTCAGCGCATCTGCCTTGAAAAGACTTCTCATTGAGCTGCATTGGGAAGTCTGTGATTGACTGGCAACAGAAAGTCTGGGCAGGGTTAAAAGAGGAGATCTTTGGCAATTTTTAAATATACCTCTAATGAAAAAAATGCATAATTAAATGCTTGCATGTTTTCATTGGGAATATATCCTCTAATTGAAACAACTATTTTTTTTGTGCGTATTTGGGCATGGAGTGTCTCTTTAATGGCTAGGGTCATTACCAGTTAGGATATGGCTGCAAATCTAATAGTGCCAGGAGAGTAGGTTTAAAGAGGGCAGTGTATTTAATCATATTTATAACAGATATGACAGCTGTATAAAGGAATGGGGGTTAAGCACCCAGAATGGATGAGAATATGGGACATTAGTTTCTACCCTCTTGAGAGCCCACATCTAAAGAGAACAAACCAATAACTTCAACATATTAGCAAAATAGTCTTCATATGTTTCAAACTGCTCAAAAAATGGTTTAACACTGAATAGAGGGATAGCACCAAGGGACTCCAGGCATGATGGATGATCAGTACGATGAGGTGAAATGGTTGTAGTGCCTATAGTGTCCCTTTAATTTTTACTAGCAAAGTGGGATGGACAGTTACCATAGTGATCGAAGGGAACGTATAGTCCTGAAAAAACGATTGCTATTTTTGGGACAATGGGTTCCCTTTAAAAATTGTATAGAAGAGACATATCCGTTAAACACTTGAGGGTATTCACTTAAATAGTAGTTGTGGGGATTTACTATGAAATTGCATCATTAAAGGGGGAAAGGCCAAACTGTAAAATTTCTCCAGTTCTACCAGTCTTTCAGGCTAGTTTTGCTTAAAATCTGCTATTTCCAAACAATTCACAGCTTTGCAAACTATGCTGTGACTGGATTTATTACCAGAGAAATTCCATCACAGAAAGTCACTTGTTAGAACCTTAATACAAACAGTAGTAGGTGAATTAGAATATTGCTGTGAACATATTTAACTTAGCAGCAATCTAATTAGTGCAATAAACCAAAACACTAAGCAAAAAATATAAAATTAACTATATAAGATGTGCTGTGCCTTTAAATCTATGAGTGACTTTTAAAACAGTAGAAAGTTTTTTTTCTCAAGATTTTTTACAATCTTCTACTGTTTTACAAGTCACGCCTAGGTTTAAAGGCACAGCGCATCTTGTATAGTTCATTTTATACTTGTAAAACATACTCAGTTAGGGACTGTTACGGAAAGTGCAGTACAGTCGGCAGTAATACACAGCATATGTCTTGAATGCCATGCACCTTTCTAACCATACAGTCCAATGAAAATGTTGTTGCATATAACTGACAAGGACACCACCTAGTGGGCACATAACGAAAAGATAAGAAACCCTAAAAACAGGCAACCACACTAGATCCATTCACCACCACCTAATAGTCAAACAGGCTTATTTACTGAAGTGAGGCTTGTCGGGAATTCAAAGTGTGTCTCAGATTTAAGGCCAAAGTAACTGAACTGGATAAACTTTCCAGTTCAACTACCTTGGCCTTAAATTTGAAATTCACTTTGAATTCCTAACAAGTCTCACTATAGTAAATAATACTGAAAGTGTTTAGAACTGTGGTTCCCAAACCAGTCCTCAAGCCCTCTCTACCAGTCCATGATTTAGGTATTACTTAGAAAGAAAAGGGAAAAAAACACCGTAAACACAATTTGTAATCCCTAAATTCTGGACTGGTGGGAGGGGGACAGGTTGTGAGAACTGTTTTAGGAACCACTGGTTTAGAATATTCTATATGTGGAACCAATATCTCAGTCATTACTGGCTAACATAGACATGCCAGTTTTCATCCTCCTCCTTCTATTTATTAAAAATGTGTTTCTATTCCTACTTCACCAGATGAACCACACAGGAATAGCTGTTGTAAAGTCTTTGTGTAAGCATGTCTGTGCAATGTACACATGCACGTCTTGCTGGCATATCTGCTCAAAAAAATAACAATTTAGTATAAATCCCATCAGAAAAATATGCTTGTAATTTGTTTTGCATGTTTTCCTTGGGGATATATGAAATCTAAGCTTGCAATAGCTGTAGGTCTATTATCTGCAGCAGGGCCGGATTAAGAGCCCTTTGGGCCTATTGCTGACTTTTACGATGTACCTAATTACAGAATCTTATCAACAGAAAACACTAAAACAGCCATACATCCAAAGAATCATGTATCTGGTGGAGCTGGAGCTGGTGCTTCCTCTCATGATACATTTATAAGAATACACATACCCTGTGCTAATCTCTCGCTTTTATCTCTCAAACTCATATATCCCACAATGGCATCCTATGAAGCATGACATTGCTGGCATTGGTAAAAGAAGGTGGGCCAGTGTCACAAATCACATCACTGCCGGGTCCAGAGAGGGGGTGGGTCTGCCCAAAGAATTGGATGGTCAGCCTGGCATGAATCACGCAGGCCAGCCAACTAAAGCGTTATTTTAGCACCCTGAACTTAACGAGAACAAATCTACTGATGCGCTTACTCTACGCTATCTGGGGACAGTTCCCTGATGTCCCCAGCACTCACTTGTCCACTCCTTTCCTTCCTTTCTTATTAGCATGCAGTAGCTACCGGTATGTTGACTAGGAGAGAGAAAAAATTTAGCTGTAGTGAGTGTATGTGCCACAGGTTAGAGAGACTGAAGCAGCAAGAGCATTTGCACATGGTGCTGAGTCAACAATATGCTAACTAGTTTATAGTCAGACAGCCCACACAAGTTTTGTTATCCTACATCCCTCCTAGGTTCTCATACTTAATCTACTCCACACAAATCAAGCTTTTTCCATTTGTATGGGCCTGGAGATTGCGACAAAAGTGACCTCGCCACTGGTTTTTGGAGGGGCATGTTTGCCAGCCTCCTGCCCTGCCACTACGGGTTTGTTTTCCTGGCACTGGAGAATCCCTTTAAGTGTGGAATAATAGTAGAGTTCAAACATGGCCCTTTAAGAAGTTTATTGGGGCTTATGGACTTTCATTGAACTGGTGCTGGCTCTTTAAACACATTTTTGGGACATGTGGAAAATTGGGACAATGCCCTTTTAAGACTGTGTCCCCAGACGTGTTTGGGACACTGCCCCTTTAAGCCTGTGTCCCCAGTGTCCCCAGACTTGGTTAAAGTACTTTATTCATGACTTCTTTACACTTGGTTCAGTAAATGGAGCTTACTGAACCAAGTACCACACAGGCGGACCACCCAGAAGTGGAAGTGTGCAGGCAATTTACCTCCCAGGCTGGGAGCCTGCTGTAGGTAAATAGCCGACCGCTGGGTGGCTGCAGTTAGTGCAAACCAACACGTGGCAACGGCCATCTTTGTTCATTCGAACGAGGTCAGCGGTATGTGTAGCCAAATTCATGGAACTGAAATCGTGGGTAGGAGATTGCGAGACCCCAACCAAGCTACGGCGGTTCGTGGGGTCTGCGGTGGTTGTGGTGTCTGGCGGACGGCTTGGAGCCCTCTGGAAGCGCAAGGAGCATCCAGAAACGGAGGTACCCAGTCAGGGTGCCGGGCGGTCCGTTACAGAGATCCCGGACCTGATCTGCAGCTACTGCATGCTTTCCACTGCTTCCATAGCTCAAACCTTTTGTTTCTGTCCCATCCCAGACTTCTCATTGAGCTGTATTAAAGGGACACTAAATTCACCCAGACCACTTAATTTCATTCAAATGGTCTGGGTGCAGTGGTCCTATTAATAGCATTTTGTAAAAACAGCAATGATTACCTTGCAGGGTTAAACATGCCTCTAGGGGCTGTCATACTGAGAGAGCAAGACGATGTCAAAAGGTAAGTAAAAAGCTTTATTTTATTAATTTTCTGGCAAGGAGGAGCTACTCTATATAGGGATGTAAATACTATAGCATTAGAAAGGCAGGTTTGTATTCCTAACGCTATAGTGTTCCTTTAATGTGCAATGAGAAGTCTTTGCAAGGCTGGTGCTCTGGGCAATTGCTGTCAATTGAGTTTAATTCCACTGAGCTAACAAAACCAGGAAGTAACAGGGAGGTGTAACAAGGTTCATTTATAAATTGATTTCCATTGAAATTGTCATATTTATAAAATAAAAAAGAAGACATACTCTTCACACATCAAGCACTTCATCAAGCTAACGTGCGTTATGTGTTTGGAGTGTTCCTCTAATGGAAAACTGTCATGATTTTTATTATTACTGACTATAAAATATTACATGTCAGAGCCACTGTGCTTACTATTGTAATTCATACAAATAAACACATATAAATCTTTTCAATGCATGTCCTGGCTTGCCCTGGCTCTGTGGGTGCAGCAAAGCCCTTTTTGTACATCTCAATAGCCGAAACTAGCGTGAGATTCCTGACAATTTGCATGTTGTCAGAATTTGTGAATAAGCACTAGTTTTCAGTTACCAACTTATCTTCATGGGCTTTGCTTGGATAAACAGTGTTTATGACCAAAGAGAAATCCTCGAGGCTATAATACATGGAAGATTTTTATTTTAAATAAAATAAATGTTAGATTTACTTTAACATATTTTGCGTTATTTACTAGATTAAAGGGACACTGTAGACATCCAGACAACTCTAGCTCATTGAAGTGGTCTGGGTGCCAAATCCCATCACCCTTAGCCCTGCAAGTGTAATTTTTACTACCAGACAGCCACTGGAGGGACTTCTGGGTTCTTAGACGACTTTTGGCATGAGGACCTCCAGCATCGCCAGAATCCCCATAGGAAAGCATTGAATAATACTTTCCCATGGAGAGGTCTAATGTGCGCGCGCAGCCATTGTCGCGCATGCGCATTAGGTTTCCCCCACCGGCGGACATCCGCGGGATAGGAACGCGGGCGGAGCCTGACCCAGCGCCAAGGGACATCGGTGCTGGATTCAGGTAAGTGTCTGAAGGGATTTTAACCCCTTCAGCGACATGGGATGAGAGGCAGCAAGGAGGAGAGCACTCCAGGATTCTACAGTGTCAGGAAAACGGGTTTGTTTTCCTGGCACTGGAGAATCCTTTTAAGTGTGGAATAATAGTAGAGTTCAAACATGTTTTCAATTCTGAGAATTTCTGCTAAAATTTGACATTCCCAAGTTTCTGGTTAGTGAATAACAACAACTATCACAGTTATTCAAGATAATGGGTTAATTTTTAGACAGATTTAAACATCATGAGGTTTATTCACAAAAAAAATGATTTGTAGTGAAATTAAAATTGACAAAATAAAAGGACAATGATGGACGTACAGTTTAATTTATTGGTTTTGGGGCAAATAGACTGTTCCTGCAGTGTCAGCATTGAAAATGCTGCAATTTCTGAGAAAACTCATTGTTTACACTGCTGCCTAAGGCCACATCAAGGAGCTGTCCCTCTGACAGCCACCAGAGGGACTGTCACTTACTGGATAAGGTTCTGCAAAGATTGCAGGGCTTACATTCAGTGCCTCCAAGTTCTGCAAGGAGACACTGAATGCTCCCCACAGAGATGCATTGATTCAGGAGGAGAAGATGCAGATTAGTCACAGTTTGGTGATTTCTGCACATGTGCTCTAGTCCCATATTAATTCTTTGGGATGGGGGGCATGGAGGGAAAGCTAGCAGAATCTAAAATTATATTATAGCACTATAGCGTTATAGAGGTCCTGTAAGAGAATCTGTAAAAAAAAAAAAAAAAATCTCTAATTTAGCTATAATTACAGTTTGTTGTTTTTAGCTTGAATTCTGCAATTGGTTTTTCAGTACAACAAGAATTGCTCTTTACCAAATAAACTCTACTGTGTTAATCACCTTGTGGTTAGTGGGACTTTCACGTTAGCAATTAGTGCTGTTAGATCATTAAAATTAAACTTGAGTTCCCTCTCTGTTGTTTACCCCTTTGCCCCAGCGTTTCAAAGCATTCCTTTCTGTGCCCTTGTTCAAGGCAATCTTCATAGCTTGAAGAGCTTGTCACATGCCAGAGGCCAGAGACACACTTTGCAGCTCTCATATCACAAAATATGATCACGTTTTACACTACATGCCATTCCTCCTGTGTGCCTGGCTCTGCAGCCTAAAAAACACTAGTGTTTCAAGGGCAACCTCATCTGCTCAGGGGCAAGAGAATACCGTTTCTGTGCTTCACCCTGGAAATTGATTTTAGGGTGTCCAGGCGTTTATTTACAAAGCACAGGACTGTCAAGAACTGAAAATTTGAATGGCAAAATTTAGGCTTAACTAGCTAAGCTGTTACCTAAAATTATCAGGGTTATATACTAAAGTGAGCGAATTTAAAGTGAATTTCAAATTTTTCCAGTTTGTCTATTTTGACTTTAAATTTGGAATTCACCTTAAATTCTCACTTTAGTAAATAACCCTGTATGTGTTTAGTCAGCAACCTATGTCATGTCCCATGCAGGGCACTCAAAACTGCCAGAGACAACAGGCTCTGACCTATCAGGAGTCCCAGTGGGACTTCAGATCTGCTAGTGCAAGCCGAGTGGTGATTGCAGGTGGTGAAGGACAAGCATTGCAGCACTTAGAGGAAGGAATCTTTATTAAAAATGGCTAAATTAGCATTTATTTGTGTGCATTTTTAGTTTTTATTCCTACCTATCACACTCAGATGTGGTGCTGTTTTTAGGGGAATACAATGTTTCTAATAGTAAAAAACTAAACAAAAACAAAACACAAGCTTTAAAATGTCCCACAATGTATACTCTTTGGAAACATCTGGCCCTTCTCCAGGTATTCTGCACGCAATAGGGTTTCATGTAACCAGTGAAATAAAACTCTCTGGGTAATTTTCATTTGGGTTATTCACTAAACCAGGGATTTGAGAATTTATCAGGGAAACGCAAATGTTAGACCACATGTCTAGAATGAAGAAACAGTTTAGTTGGGAATTTTCACATTAGCGTATTAGATTTTGGCCAATCCTTCAAATTCCATCAACAATTCTCTACTGTTCAAGATTTATTGGTAGATTCTACTGAATAAGATAGGTTTATCTCTTGTAATTAACTACCAGTTTTCCCTCTGACTCACATCTAATAGCCCTTGGTACAGGGATAGGCAACCTTCGGCACTCCAGATGCTGTGAACTACATCTCCCCTGATGCTTTGCTAGAGTTATTACTGTTAGAGCATTAAGGGAGATCTAGTCCACAACATTTAGAGTGGCGAAGGTTGCCTGCCCCTGCTATAGTAAACGAGCCCAGTAGTGTTATTCAGTTATATCAGTGTTATTTATGTACCTTGGACTTCATTAAATATTCTAACATTTTAAGGTAAAATAGCCTACTTGGAAAAATTAGCTAACTTGGCTATTTCTCCATTGTCTCTAATATGCCAGAAATGTGCAATATCCTGGACAATACTCTATAATTCCTCATTTACAAACTAACCCACACATGCAACCCTGTAGTAGACTGAGGGGACTTTAAAGCAACTACCCATACGGAGGTTTCTATTTGTTGTTTATGTGGCAATTGTCCAAGCAAAACGAACACTTCCAAAAAATAAATCTCGTCTGTTTGCTAAGATAAGAAATTACAATGACCACTCCCATAGTACATGTTGCACAGTCTATGGATATAGCATACTGTACCTTCTGATAAACAGTGCTTTAATGCACCCCTTCCAAGTGCCCTACTATAGGAGTCCCAGTTCAAATTTAGAGTACAAACACCTCTGTCTCTCTGTTTCATCCTAATAAAATAATCGACCTCTTTAAGACTAAGGGGCTCATTCATGAAATACCAAACCGTAGTGCCCATTTACATTAAGATTTAAAGATGATTGATATGTTTGTGCACTGTGCGATTTTAACTGTCTCATCATACTGGTGATGTGTTTCATCATCTATCAAATGGTGAAAATACTCAGATATCATACAGTTATCGAAGGGTTGATATACACATTGTAAATGAGGAAAATGTAGTAAACATCAAATGTGTTTACACAGAGAGAAGATTATGAAAGATCTCAGAATATTTCAGTCACAAGCACACTTTCCAATAAAATGAATATCTCATGTAGAAATATGTCATGTCTCAGTTAATTTATACCCATGTAAACACCATTTTGCTTGGCTTTGAGACAATATTCTCAAACAAAATTTGAGCAAACAAATAAAAAAAACGGCAAAGGTGGCAAAACAAAATCTTATCAGAACAATTAGCAGCTGTGAAATATTAAAACATATAAATAAACCCCATCAATGCATAGTATTTCAGCCCTAAAATCTGATCATTCATCGGTGACAACAGCCCACCCAGCACTGGTCTTTCATTCACACTGTACACATCTTGGGAAGTCTGTGTCTATCAGATGTGCCCAAAAGGTAGATGCCCAGATGTTTCGCCCCCCCTATGTAATAACTTTATTAGCTATATTAAGATATATTTGTTCTCCTGACTCCTTCCTTATCTAGTCTTGTGCTTCGTTTCCTCTAACTCCTTAATATTTTCTGTTTTACGCCTGTCAGAATTTTGGGGTCTAATTACTAGACGTTTACTTTTCAAGTGCATATTGTAGCAAATATAGTCAGCCACTGCGAAACTAAAGTGATACTTTGTATAAATATCCTCTAATATTCATTCTACGGAGCAGAATCATTTGTAAACCATTTATCTAGCGCTATGTATTCAAGATTGTCTATGCTAGGCGATATTTCCATTCATTATCTATCCGAAAAGCAACAGACACTCTGCCCCTAAGATCATTTTTTATCTTTGTTTTCTGGTGCCCATATATACGGCATATAGCTTTGATAAGATATAGCTGTGGAGATTGAGCTAATTTATTTTATGTATATATTTGTACTACTTATTGTGTTTTCAAAGCATACAAGGATAGGGATATATCTGAGTAGATTATTGTAGTGGTAAAAAAGGACAGTATATGTTTTGAATTAATTATGTCTAATAAAAGCTATGATTTAAGTCCAATTACACTATATTACTCTCTTTTCTTGTTTGTTAACCATAAGGTTATCCCCCATTATCCATTTTTCAGTTTGTCAGGTCATCCCTTGAGCTCTACTTTAACTAGGAATTCACAGTGGATTTCAAATGTTAAATCAAAGACAAATGGTAAAACTTCCCCAAGTCAGCTATGTTTTTATTTAGGATATGTTTGCCTTGAGTTTCAAATTCATTTTTGATTTCCAGAAATGTCACAATTTAGTGAATACATGTTTTAGTGTTACAAGTCAAATAAAACAGCAGATAAACAATTCAAGTGTTCGTGATATGATTATAGTGTCCTAAGAAATTTTTAAATTTCATTTAACATTTCTGCAGGAAGACTATGCCATGCATCTACCACATTTTAATAGTTTGTGTAAAATGACACAAGCACACATATCATGTTATTAAACAAACAGGAATATCAACCATCAGCTTTCTGCAGCAAATGAATGCAAAAGGAGGCACCGGCGAGGTCCTAATTCACATGTAAGATACAAAATAATCAAATCAATACTTTACCCTTTACTCATACTCAAATTATTAGTACAGTTATCAAAACCATGTATCCAATGCCACAATCTCATTCCACACTGACATTAATACAACAACCTACAACTACTCACAATCATGCTTTTATTACAAGTAACCAACACCACTTATATTCATGATACAAATAGTTATCCAAAAATACTCATACTCACACTCTTATTCTGATTATGCAATGCCACTCACGCTATTATTACAATTTCCCAAAACCATTCACACTGACTACCAACTGCCCAAGAGCAAGCCATGTATAATTTCAAATACCCACATCCACATGCTCGCAATTAAATCTTCTGAAATCCATTCATACTCAAATCATTATTTTGGCTACTATTTCTAAAGATTATATAATCCAGGTTTAATAAAAATCTTTTATGCAATGTTTTTTTCTCATCGCTACCCCCTTCCACATCAACTAATTCTTCCGTGGATGAGGCCCTAGTTCAACAACTATGCCATCTGCCATCACCTGGGGGCTGCCGGTTTTGGTGCATTGTATGACGCCATCAACTCGGGCACAAATCCATGTGGAAGATAAGACTAAGCTCCTTCTCCTTTCCAGGGCAGTCAGTGAGAGTTTGTTTGTGTAGAATGCTGCCCCTCAACCCCCTACTCCTTCAGCCTGGGTTGGCCACACTACTCCAGCAACAGCAGCTGTTTATTTCTGTTAATTTTTACACATTTGCCTTTGGTTCTAAGGCCCCATTCACACCTTCAATTCCCTCCCACCTCCTGTGCAAACTCTGAAGGCCAGACAAGTAGATCAACAGACAGGCCTTACTCATACTCTAACGGTGTAATTATTTATATAGTATAAACATATTCTGCAGCACTGTACAACAGGAACATAAAAAGTGATAAACACACAAAGATCAATTTATTATGATAAGAAATACAAATTGTGAAGACCCAGCTCAAATGAACTTGCAATCGTCTTTTTATATGGATAGAAAATATAAGAATTATGCTAGCTCTATGTTTCAAGATTGAATCATTATTATTATTATTATTATTATTATTAAAGTGCCCACAAATTCTGTAATCATTAGGACCAATCTCCCTGTCTTCTTCTCAAAATTATTATTCCAGATTCTAACTTTATCCAAAATAATTGATGGGTCAGTTTGTATAGTTTTAATTGTTAGCTGGGAGGAGTTGACAAACAAACAAATCAGGCAGCACTTACTCAAACTATATATGTTTGAAATTAATTTTAGAAGTTGGCTGTTAAGATTGGCATATGTATATATATAAATATATATATTTATATATATATATATAGTTATTATTATTTTTATTAATTTATTTTTTAATCATTTCTTTGTAATAACGTGTGTCATACATTAGATAAATCATTCAATCTGTCCATCTCTCCACCTATATATAACATAATGTAAATGTGTATGATTTCAATTTACTATAAACGTACAAATCCTTAGCAATTCTGTTAATACAGTTAAAAAAACTTTTAGCAATCTCTTCCTATTGTGGGGTTTCTATGTGAAATGCTGAACTTGATGCACTTGAGTCTTTTTTCCAGGCTATCCTACTGTGTAACTATCTGGGTCATTTAATAAAGTGAGAATTCAAAGTACATTTTAATTTTAAAGGAACACTATATTGTCAGGAATGCAAACATTTACTCCTGACACTATTTTGCTGGTGTGGCTGTTAAGGTCTCCGAACCTCTTCCAGAGCAGTGAAAAGGTGATCTTATTTGCTCCTTCTCAATCTTCAGTCTTGATGATCTCATCCCATCAAATGCTTATCCATAGCAGAGCATTGGGAGACTATTTCACATGCGCCCTGTGCAAATCATCATCTCTTCAACCATAGAGATCAATGCATCTCTATGGGGAACGTTCAGCACCTCAATGCAGAGCGTGGAGATACTTAATGCCAGAGACTAGGAAGCACCTCTAGAGGCCGTCTGAGTGACTGCCACTAGAGGCTTTGCTATGCACTTATGTAAACACTGCCTTTTTATGAAAAGGTAGGGTTTACATTCAAAAGCCTGCAGGGATATATTATACTCACCAGGAAAACTACATTAAGCTAAATGGGTTCTAGTAACTACAGTATCCTTTTAAGCACAGAGGAGCTGCACTGAAAGTGTAGCTGACTTACAGATTTTTTTTTTCCATTTTGAGTATTTTGACCTTAAATTTGAAATTCTATTTGAATTCATAATAAGTCTGTAAGTATGGAAACAGAATTAGCCACAAGTCAATACCTGCATGCTCATCTCTGTGGCTCCCTGCCCGTCTATTTGGCTATCTCTGTGGATATGATAATGTTGCTATCACCATTTGGTGATAAGGCCAATGTTTAATAATAAAACATGTTTATTTCACAGTATGTATCTATTTAAAGTCCTGTGTAGTGTATGATAATTCAACACGTGCTTTACATATTTAACACTGGTTTAAATTGCCGTTCTATCTGCAGTAAATGCAATCTGTTCAGAACCACAAATGCAAGACTAGATCAGTCAATTTAAAACAAACTTGTAGTGCAATCTGAGGCTTTCATTCAAGAGTTTATACTTGTTTGCTAGGATTTACTTAACTCCATCTGTTCCTAAACACCTTGGAAGTTTAACAGTTTTTTTTTTTTTTTTCTATGAAATCCACCAGAGGGCAGTGTCATACTGACATTCACTTTTAGAAAAGGGTCATATGCATTTAAATATCCTGGACTCATTGACTAGATGTATAAAAATACTTTGACTGTGCAAGCTTAATGAGCTACTCAGAAAGCTGCATTAAAAGTAATTATAGCAACTACTTGCTAACTGCAAAACAACTAAACAAAAGAATAAATATCTTAATGAGAAACTCGGGCATTTGAACAAGACTTTTATTCAAATTATACATTTTTATGTTTCCACATTTCATTCTTCCTGTCTATGTAAATGTATCTTTCAGATTTCAGAAGAAATTCTGGATTCTCATCACATATATGTGGGTCCTCAGTAACTTTATTAATAAGACAATTATTGAATTAGTTTTAAATGTGGAGAAAAATCATTAGACAACCTGCAAATAGCTGGTAATAGCTTGTAAAAAAAAAAAAAAAAAACAATTACTTAAAACTATTTTATTCTATATTTAAATTTAAAATCTACTTGTATCTTGTATTATGCGTTTTTAAATGCATCGTCAATAATACCATCGTTATTAGTGAAGGCAGTCATCTCCACTCTGTCCCTTTAAAGGACCACTATAGGCACCCAGACCACTTCAGCTCAACTGAAGTGGTCTGGGTGCCAGGTCCATCTAGGATTAGCCCTGCCTGCTGTAAACATAGCAGTTTCAGAGAAACTGCTATGTTTACTTTAGGGTTAATCCAGCCTCTAGTGGCTGTCTCACTGACAGCCGCTAGAGGCGCTTCCGCGCTCCTCACTGTGATTTTCACGTTGAGAAGATGCCAGCGTCCATAGGAAAGCATTGAGAATGCTTTCCTATGAGACAGGCTGAATGCGTGCGCGGCTCTTGCCGCGCATGCTCATTCAGCCAATGACGTCAGATGAAGGAGGAGATTCCCCAGCACCGAGGGAGCCCGGCGCTGGAAAAAAGGTAAGGGATTAACCCCTTCCTCCCCCTTCAGCCCAGCGGGAGGGGGGCCCTGAGGACTATAGTGGTCCTTTAACATTTGCACTGTAATGTAATTGGTTTGCAAAGACAGGGCTTCTCTTAACCAAGGTTAACATGAAATAATCACTGTGGTCTTAATGACCTTGAATTTGACCTACATCAGGATCTTAACATTGGTCTGCACCGATTAATAATAGCTTTACCACTAATTTATTCCTGTGTATTATTTGGTTGTAGTATTAGAACTGGCCTTTTAAATAATACAAATATTATTTAATAAGAATACATCCTTTGGATTAAAAGATTGTTTGAGTAGATTCATCCTCAGCTTGTGTTCCTATGCTCTTTAACAAATTCCTCATTTTTATGTTGTTTGACATCTTGTTTGTACAGTTCTACAGACTATGTTGACACTGCATTAAAAGTAGTAGGAATAAGATATTTTTTGTAGTTATTATTATTTCTCCAGAGCACATGCCTTTCCACAGAAAAGGCTATTGGTGCCTTGACATAAATCAGTGTTCACTATAACTCAACTGTCACTGATTTGTCAAAACAAATCTTTGAGAAGGTCCTTGTCTATTAGGAGATTTCAACACTCAGGGTGTCAAAATGCAGGCAGTAGTTTAACAATTTCATTACTACCTTTCTAAAAACAAAACAAAGGAATAATGAATCTATTATTACCAAATAATCTGGACTTTGCACCTTGAAGGAACATTGTAGCGTTAGGAATACATATCTGTATATCCCGATGTCCCTTGTCATGTAGGCCTCCCAGTATGTATAAAAAGAAATGGAAAATTAAGTTGTTAAAGTGTCTACAGTGTTCCTTTAAATAAACACTTTTGGCATTATAACAACTTTACCTCAATGTGGTTTTTATACCTGAAGTGCAGATTGGCACCGTTTGGACAATTTTAAGGTTAAATTGTTCATAAACAGTTTAACCTTTTAAGGTAAGATGGCACCCTTCAGGCACCATAACACCTTAACTTTTATTGTGCCTTGAGTGTTTCTTTAAAGAGGAACCATATCTTCTTTGTAAGTGACAATTCTTCTTTCCCTCAACTTGAAGTAAAGCTTTTGACATAATTGCTAGGGTAAGGATTGCAGGAGAGGCAAATATAAAACCACACAAAACCTCTATACCCAGGGCACTATATGATCCTCCAGGCATCGACTTTTCCTCTTCCCCAGGCTCCCCTGCTTCTCTTCGACCCCAGGCTCCCCTGCTTCTCCTCTGCCCAAGCTCCCCTGCTATTCCTCTACTCTAGGCTCTCCTGCTTCTTCTCTGCCCTGGCTCTTCTGCTTCTTCTGTGCCCAAGCTCCCCTGCTCTTCCTCTGCCCCAGGCTGTCCTGCTTCTCCTCTGCCCAATCTCCCCTGCTATTCCTCTACTCTAGGCTCTCCTGCTTCTTCTGTGCCCTGGCTCTTCTGCTTCTTCTGTGCACAGGCTCTCCTGCTCTTCCTCTGCCCCAGGCTGTCCTGCTTATCCTCTGCCCCAGGCTCACCTGCTCTTCTTCTGCCCCATGCTCTCCTGCTTCTCCTCTGCCCCAGGTTCCACTGCTCTTACTCTGCCCTAGGTTCTCCACCTTGGCTGTTTTAGATTAATTGTGACTGTCATTTTTCTTTAATCCTGGTTTAGTGAATGACCCTCAGGGAATTTATCAAGGAACTGCAATTTCAAGCAAAAATAGTCAAGCTAGAAACACAGTTGACTTGACGTATTTTTCTTTTTGGTTACCTTGGCCTAGAATTTGCATTTCCCTGGTGAATTCCTGAAAATTAATGGCATAGTGAGTAACCCAAACAGGTACGGGAAGCGTTTCCTAAAAACACCGAGTATCAAGTACATTAGATTAACAGGCAGTCGTGGGGACTCACATCATAAAAACAGAGTTTAGTAAACTGGAAATAAGATCTGAGTCACTGACTGACTCATACCATATGATGTGATGATGTCAGCGGATTAATATAAAATCAGAATAGGTGCATTAATCAAATCATTTATATCAGTGCTGTTACAAGAGAGGGGCAGAAATAAAACACAGTGAGAGACTGAGAATGGAGTGCAGTAAGAAATAGAGAATGAAGCAT
>OW240922.1:96072964-96191466 GCA_933207985.1 Pelobates cultripes | reverse complement strand
AGAGGCAGAGAGAATAGGGCACAGCAAGAGGCAGAGAGAATAGGGCACAGTAAGAGGCAGAGCGAATAGGGCACAATAAGAGGCAGAGAGAATAGGGCACAGTAAGAGGTAGAGAGAATAGGGCACAGTAAGAGGCAGAGAGAATAGGGCACAGTAAGAGGCAGAGAGAATAGGGCACAATAAGAGGCAGAGAGAATAGGGCACAGTAAGTGTTAGCAAGAATAGGATACAGTAAGAGGTAGAGAGAATAGCACACTGTAAGAGGTAGAGAGAATAGGGTACAGTAAGAGGCAGAGAGAATACGGCACAGTAAGAGGCAGAGAGAGTAGGGCACAGTAAGATTCATAGATAATAGGGCACAGTAAGAGATATTACAGAGAAAAAGGGCACAGTAAGAGTCAGAGAGAATAGGGCACAGTAAGAGGCAGCGAGAAGAGCACACAGTAAGTGGTAGTAAGAATAGGATACAGTAAGAGGTAGAGAGAATAGGGCATAGTAAGAGGCAGAGAGAATAGGGCACAGTAAGAGGCAGAGAGAATAGGGCACAATAAGAGGCAGAGAGAATAGGGCACAGTAAGAGGCAGAGAGAACAGGGCACAATAAGAGGCAGAGAGAATAGGGCACAGTAAGAGGCAGAGAGAATAAGGCACAATAAGAGGCAGAGAGAATAGGGCACAGTAAGAGGTAGAGAGAATAGGGCACAGTAAGAGGCAGAGAGAATAGGGCACAGTAAGAGGTAGAGAGAATAGGGCACAGTAAGAGGCAGAGAGAATAGGGCACAATAAGAGGTAGAGAAAATAGGGCACAGTAAGAGGCACAGAGAATAGGGCACAGTAAGAGGCAGAGAGAATAGGGCACAATAAGAGGCAGAGAGAATAGGGCACAGTAAGTGTTAGCAAGAATAGGATACAGTAAGAGGTAGAGAGAATAGGGCACAGTAAGAGGTAGAGAGAATAGGGCACAGTAAGAGGCAGAGAGAATAGGGCACAGTAAGAAGCAGAGAGAATAGGGCACAATAAGAGGCAGAGAGAATAGGGCACAGTAAGTGGTAGCAAGAATAGGATACAGTAAGAGATAGAGAGAATAGCACACTGTAAGAGGTAGAGAGAATAGGGCACAGTAAGAGGCAGAGAGAATACGGCGCAGTAAGAGGCAGAGAGAGTAGGGCACAGTAAGAGGTACAGAGAATAGGGCACAGTAAGAGTCATAGATAATAGGGCATAGTAAGAGATATTATAGAGAAAAAGGGCACAGTAAGAGGCAACGAGAAGAGCACACAGTAAGTGGTAGTAAGAATAGGATACAGTAAGAGGCAGAGAGAATACGGCACAGTAAGAGGCAGAGAGAGTAGGGCACAGTAAGAGGTACAGAGAATAGGGCACAGTAAGAGTCATAGATAATAGGGCATAGTAAGAGATATTACAGAGAAAAAAAACCATTAAAACAACGTAATGTGCAGTATATATGAGGCCATCATCAAGATCCACAACACTAATGTGCACTGTATTAGTATTATAGAGCATAAATGGCTGCACCCTCTGAAACTATTTTGTTTCCTGCTTTTATAAAATTTGGTTGGAGTAAACAAACATATATATAATATAAAAAGACAAAGGGAAAATTATGTGTTCTTTAACTTTAATCCATAAATCTAGTATGACAGTGTACACAACACAAATAGGGATGCTGACCACCCATTATTATCTTCCAGACTGCCTCTTTGGAATCTTTCCCAGGCTAGTTTAACCCATTCACTGCCAAGCATTAGTTTAAGGCACGGGATCCATGTGAGACTAAAACATGGGCCAGTATTCAACATTTGTAACTCAATCCGTTGGCAGCAGACGTGAAATTACAGCCATTTAAGGAACCAGACATGTAAAATTTACAGGTTTACAGCGCTTTGGCTCAGAGCACAGAGGGACAGTGAAAGGCACACCGCGTCAGTTAGAATAATGGCCGGTTTTTCCCTTCCAAGTCACATACAACATTAAGCTTCAGCCACATGTTGGGATGTGTGACAGCATCGTCGGGAAAGAACCCTGTATCTCTGTATGCTCTGCGTGTCACCACGGATAAAGAATACAAGATGGATTCTCCAAGGGGTGTTTTATTCAACGTCAACGATACTGCTGTGGAGGACGATAAGCCTTTCTAGGTACGGGCTATATAATAAAACTATTTAAACTGCAAGAGCAAGGCTGTACCCATGACTTTGCAGACAAGAAGCTCCAGTATGCACACTTCAATTGCTAATATCCACTTTTTTTCTTAATATATGGCAACTAAAAATATTGTGACATTATTGCGCATTCTGAATTCAGCACAAAAGTCTTGCACAATTCATTGCACCAACCTATAAAAGGACATTGGCGGATGCTGTTACGGTGACTAGGAGACCAACACCTTGGTCGCAATGCAGTGATTGAAGGGTGCGATATAAAGAAACGAGTATGTGAATTTGCTGTCATCAACAGGGTGTGACCTTTCGCCTTATGCTTAATGTCAAGGTGCTGTTTGGTGCAAGAATGCTACTGTTAATAGTATTATAAAACTTAAGAGTGCACCTACAGTGTGCCTTCAGGCAATATCAGTTTTAATGTTGACACACTTATTTACAAACTTGAATGCACTTGCAAACAAACACCCCTATGTGGAGTACAGTTTATGAATTTGTTAATGTTTATAAATGTATGTTAGCCTGCAGGACTGAAACGGTTTATGACAATGAAGAGGTGTGATACTGCTATGGAGTAATTTTGTCATGTGACATGTACAGAAAATGCAATACTACCTACAAGAGTTTCGAGTTCCAAACCAGGCTGGCATGGAGGAGGTTAAAGCGACACAGACTGTTCCTAGAGGGGGTGCGTCTTGTGGTCTGGCCACTGAGTGGAAGGTGCTCTCAGTCTCGCAGGGGAGCGGCTGCTTGCGGACACAGCACTTTCACATCTGTCGTTACCATCAAGATGTGCTTGTCAATCTCCTGCCCTTTACAGAATCCCCCCTAGTGTTACCAGTCCGCATGGTCTACAGAGCACACGCCACTTGGGTATAAACTACATATTTATTGGGGTATATTTAAAGATCAGTGTGCCGGACACAGCAATAACAAACAGCTGCAGAGAAAGGCCCAGCATTGCAGTGCGCCCCGGTAGACCTACCGAAACACCAGATCCTTAGACAATACGCTTCAAAAGACCCCTTCATGGGCTGAAAGATGTCTGTGCCTTATTATTATTGTGACATTTACTGGCAAACATAACAGGGAAAGAGAAGCCCAGAATGGTGAAAACAATGGTGAAAACCAAACTGCTTTTTATTAATTTCAATTTAAATAGAACAGAAATTTAGCATGCCTAAAGATTGGGCACTGAATTGCATTTAACAGCTGAAAAAGCCCATAACAGACATAAACATAAATAGGAAACAAACAATATTAAAATTGTAATACAGAGAAAATATAAAGTTAAATGAAGTTCTGTATTAAATTACAGCAAGCACACACTCAGGCCTTGTACTACTAACAAGGTACATAAATGTTTCAGACATTTCCAAAGCCCATTTTCCCCTCAGAATAGATGGATGGATTGATGCTACTTTAATTTTGAACTATTGAATTTTATAACCTAACGTGGAAATCTTGGTAATTGACAAGGATCCATTTTATACTAAAATAGCATAGCTGGTATAAAAGTTGTAGATTTGCTCCAATTAGGCTAATTTGGTCTAAACTTTTCAATTCTATTGTTGTCAGATTTGCATAATTCCCTATCTAAATATTGTAGATGGATATTTTTTTTTTAGATTTTTTGGTTTGTTTATTTATTAAACAGTAACTGTGACTAATTGAAAGCCAAATTGCAAAATGAAAGAAAAATAGTTACACTGTAACTTTTGTTGACTTAGAGAAAATTCCAAATCAGCTTTTAACAGAGGGTTGTAGTCGATGGAGTATATTCGAAGCTTGGGCTAGTCACCAGTGGGGTACCTCAGGGATCTGTGCTTGGACCCATTCTCTTTAATATTTTTATTAGTGATAGTGCAGAAGGTCTTGATGGTAAGGTATGTCTTTTTGCTGATGATACTAAGATATGTAACAGGGTTGATGTTCCAGGAGGGATAAGCCAAATGGCAAATGATTTAGGTAAACTAGAAAAATGGTCAGAGTTGTGGCAACTGACATTTAATGTGGATAAGTGCAAGACAATGCATATTGGACGTAAAGCCAAAGGGCAGAGTACAGAATATTTGATAAAGTCCTAACCTCAACATCTGAGGAAAGGGATTTAGGGGTGATTATTTCTAAAGACTTAAAAGTAGGCAGACAATGTAATAGGGCAGCAGGAAATGCTAGCAGAATGCTTGGTTGTATAGGGAGAGGTATTAGCAGTAGAAAGAGGGAAGTGCTCATGCCATTGTACAGAACACTGGTGAGACCTCACTTGGAGTATTGTACGCAGTACTGGAGACTGTATCTTCAGAAAGATATTGATACCTTAGAGAGAGTTCAGAGAAGGGCTACTAAACTGGTTCATGTATTGCAGGATAAAACTTACCAAGATATGAGACAGGGGGATATGAAAGAAACATTTAAATATATTAAGGGAATCAACACAGTAAAGGAGGAGACTATATTTAAAAGAAGAAAAACTACCACAACAAGAGGACATAGTCTTAAATTAGAGGGACAAAGGTTTAAAAATATTATCAGGAAGTATTACTTTACTGAGAGGGTATTGGATGCATGGAATAGCCTTCCAGCTGAAGTGGTAGAGGTTAACACCGTCAAGGAGTTTAAGCATGCGTGGGATAGGCATAAGGCTATCATAACTATAAGATAAGGCCAGGGACTAATGAAAGTATTTAGAAAATTGGGCAGACTAGATGGGCCAAATGGTTCTTATCTGCCGTCACATTCTATGTTTCTAAGTTTCGTAAAGCTATACTATGAGTTATTAAAGGGACACTATAGTCACCAAAACAACTACAGCTTATTGAATTTGTTCTGGTGAGTAGAATCATTGCCTTCAGGCTTTTTGCTGTAAACACTGTATTTTCTGAGAAAATGCAGTGTTTACATTACAGCTTAGTGATAACTTCACTGGCCACTCATCAGATAGCTGTTAGAGATCCTTCCTGGGTCATGGCTGCCTAAAATGCATCCAAACATTCAGTGTCTCCTCCCTCTGCATGCAGACACTGAACTTTCCTCATAGAGATTAATTGATTCAATTCATCTCTATGAAGAGATGCTGATTGGCCAGGGCTGTCTTTGAATCATGCTGGCTCTGCCCCTGATCTGCCTCTTTGTCAGTCTCAGCCAATCCTATGGGGAAGTATTGTGATTGGATCATGCTACCACTTCTGCTGATGCAAGCAGACTGCTTGTTTTTCTGAGTCAAACAGCATGCAGATCTACAGCTTCAGGCTTGAATACAGTAAGATTTTGCTATATTTATGGAGGCATGATGGGCCCAGGGGGGCTAGATGGTGGTTTTAACCCTATGGATGTTTGTGTTCCTGACCCTATAGTGATCCTTTAAGCTAGGCCATATACATCACTTTTCCTCGCTAACTACTTGTGTAGCTACTTTGGCTAGTGAGGTATTTACATAGCTGATAGATATTAACCGTCTGTCTACATATTCGCTGTATGTGTCATCCCGCAAACGCTTTGGGCAGACGGGGGGGAGGGAGGCTGGAGAGATTTTTGACATGTTGGAAAACATTCATAACGTGTTATAGGAGCTGAGTTCTATTGTTGCCTTCTTATGCAATGACATGGTATAACTCAAAGAAAAGTAAACCAACTGAGAGGCAGTTGGGACATAACAATACTATAGCATGGTGAAAGTATCTTATCAGCAGCTGACCACTGCTATCAGGCACTAGGAAGCCTTCAGGTGGTGGTTGCAGCATAGGAGCATTGTCTGACCTTTGTCTCGGTACAAAGGCTGTCACCTTCTCTAGGTCCCATCTGTGCGGTGGTCTGGTGGTGTCGGGAGGTGCTGTGTGCCGCATAGCATCTTGAGGAAGTCCCAGCGTAGGTAGCAGGTCCTGTGCTCCCTGCAGATAGTAGACCTCGTGTTTGTCTTCACCCTTCGTGACAAATAGGGAGCGGTTGAGGCACCATCTATATGGTATGCCTTGTTGCCTGAGGTGGGAGGTAAACGGTTTGAAGGACCCCCAGGCTAGAGTGCCACCAGACAGATCCGTAAAAAAGGAAAGTGACATCGCTTCAAATGTGTATGGGGTGCAGTCTTTGACCGCTGCTACAGTTGCTGCTTTATCCTTCCTATGTTGAAAGCGGATTATGAGGTCTTGGGGGGGCGCCATTGGGGCTCTGGCCGGCTTTGGGTCTCTGAAGATACTGTCTAAGCTGATGGCCTTGGCGATAACAGCGCCGCCAGGAGCATTCGCACGAAGTGCGGCAGTTCAGCTGCTGGAATGTCATCTGATACTCCCGCACCTTCAGGTTGTTCGCCCGACGTGCGTATTACAGGGAGGAGAACCTCCGGTCAAATTCGTCATTTTGGCTCTGTAGACTCTTGATCTCCTGTTATAAGGAGGTAATGTGGGTAGTATTTGCTGCGGAGGTGTTCTCCAGGGCGCCCAGCCTTCCTGTTAACCCTTGTATATCTGTGCAGAGGTTAGTCATGTCCGATTGGATTGTGGTTTGGAGGTTTGCCAAAAGTTTCTTGAGCACCGCAGTAGTAACTGGTGCTGTGTCAGGGCTCGGGGGTTTGGATGCTGCTACCGTCATACTGAGTAAGTTGGGTGTGTCCTCTCCCAGGGAGAAGTCATCCAATAGTTCAGGGAATGTCTCTGGGTAGTCGGCCATCTTGGGCCTAGCTGCTCCGTGTGTCTGTCTCCACATGGCTCCGATATTTAAGCCTAGTCTAGGCTGGTCAGGTTTTCGTTTTTTTGGTCTTTTGACCCATGCTGGTTCATCGACTGCTACCCGGTGTTTGCAGCTGTTGTGGTAAGTATTTCTGGCACGAATAGGGTGTTAATTGATTCAAATCTCAGGAGCTCCAGTGCCATGTGACCGCTCAGCTCTGCAGCTAGGCTCTGCCCCCCTGAGCAATTTTAAAACCACAAACTTTACAGAGCAGATTTTTTAAAATAAAAATTTACCAGTCCCATTTATTTTTTTAGGTCATATATTGACTTTAATTTCTCTTGTGGCAGCAAAGTGGCACCATTGCTACATAATTTATAATTACACTTAACCCACCAAAACATTAAAAATTTTGGTAAAGTATTCAATATTAATAAATAAATCCATTACAAAGTTTAACAACTGCTTGTTTGATTTAAATATCAAAAGCCAAATTAAAAAATTAAAAGAGCATATGAAATTCAACATAACACCAAAATTCATACTGCCCAAACACAGTCCAACCCACATAGATAACTTGCCTTTTTGGGTGTTCTGTTGACTTCATGCTGTTTGGAAGAGGTGACGTAAATCTCTGTAAAATGGTCCAAGCCGCAGTCACCGCTACTTCCCACTCTAGAATGTTCTGAAAGGTTTCTTGATGATCTATGCTCAGATGTTGCTATGTGTGAGTAAAGCAACCTTTTCTAAAAGCAGCCAAGACCAGTATTGTAACATGTTTCATAAAAAAATAAAATAAAAGACTGTTCTTTGAAACTTAAAACTAGTGAGAGCGTATCTTGTGTACTATCTGTGGTTTTTTTTATGTCTTGAGACCACAAGGACTTGGCTGCAGTTGCTGTGAAACCTGTCTGTGTGATTGATTTACATTAGTGTTATTTTTCTCTCAAAGTTTGTTTTTCGCTGAGTAAGTGCCGTCTGTCCCTTGTCCTTGTGAGTGAAAAGTCACTGAAACACTGGAGTAGCCTTACACATTTTTGGCACGGTCTGGATGGACAGGGAGGCCATTTCTGGCAATGACTTATACAGACCCTCGAATCCAGAGGACAGAATGATTTAAGATACTGAGGTCCAAACTGATCCATACAAACAACTCTCTGCCTGAATTTGACATGAGCAATATGCTAAAGGCAATGTTCTTGGACACCCTATTGGTAGTTTATTTTCAAATCGTTTCAGGTAATTGGGTCAGATAAGCAAATAATGTGTTTTTAACCCTTTATTTACCGGAGTGGGAGAGTTGGGGGGGAGGCAGTGGAAGCGATAGTTCCAGGAATGCTGCTTTGTATTCCTGGCACTACAGTATCCCTTCAAAAGAAACTCACAAAATCAGAAAGTGTTGCTAGAGGAACCATCCTAAACCTGGAGGAAAGGGAATTTGGCTATAAAAGCTGGAAATCCATAAAACTGGTGAGAGAGCTCAGTGGATAGGACTCAGTATCACAGTAATATCAATATCTCAGTATCACAGTTTGATTGCTGGTGAATTCACCACAACCTTCAAGCCTGTGCAATTTGCAAACTATTCACAAGCTGGATATACATAATGCATCAAACTCATTATTATTCTAAATTTTGCACTTTTTTTATTAGACTATTTTTTTTTTATTTGAAAACTATATGCAAAAATATACATAATAGTGCCAGGAATAGGGATACCTTTTAATGTCTAAAACATTTTGCTCCGGTGAGATCTTTAAAATAAATGTCTTGTGACAAGAGGTTGAATTATTTGCTTTCTACCATTAGAGGCCTTGCACTTCAATTGTCATAAAAGTGTTAAATATTTATAAAACAGAATTTAAACTGTATGTCACATGGATATTCTGATTATACACAGAGGGATTTACTCACTAAACTTAGAATCGCGAAAAATCAACAAGGAAACGGCTCATTTTAGACCAAAATAGGAAAGTTGCATTGCATTGACAGAAATTTCCAGTTTGGCGATTTATGGGCTAAAAATTGCAATTTTCAGGCAAATTCACAGTTCAGCAAATACACACCACGGTGTTAAACCCATTGTGATTTTAAAATGTCAAAATTTCTGCCTTTAGCCAAAATGTTATTTGAATCCACCCTGTACAAAAGGCCATGCCAGGAGACAATACTATATTCTACCCACATTTAATGAATAACATGTGTTCTACCCTCTCTGAGCGTCAATTATTCAGGGAAATTATGCAAGAAACCGAAAACAAAGCCGTCTGCAGAGCAGCTTTATATCTGCAGATTTACATTAGGAAGGCTTGTAATTTGTAATAAATTGCAATATCTACGATAAATTTGGGATCTTCCCTGGTTCACCCTGGTAGAAAATAAAAACTAAACACAAACAACAGCAATAAGATTATACACAAGGAAAGAGCTGGGAAACCTTTTAGAAAAAAAGTTTTTTTGTTTGTTTGTTTTTAAGTTTTTTGAGTAACACTGACCTTGTGATGTATTACAGGGACACTCTAGGCACCATAAAAACTTCATCAGAATGAAGATGTTATGGTGCAAGGAGGTCCCTGGTCTCAGGCTTTCCTCAAGGAGTTAAACCGTTAGTAAATGATTCAAAGTCTTGAATCCAGTGCCCAATTGTTCTGCCCAGCTATTTCTGCTGCAATCCTAGGCTTGAATCAGGAAGCCTCGGATTGGGAGTAGTTTATTGAATGAGAATATCACCTGACACCTCTGTTAATCAGTAGTTCCCCAATCACAAAATGTTGTGAGAAAATATGTACGTTCCTCAAGCCATTTTAAGAAAAATATGTACGTTCCTCAAATCATTTCGTAGATGATGAGCTAATGAGTGTAAACTAACATTATCTGCCTTTCAGTGACTCTCAGTCCGAGACTTCCTGCTTCAAGTCTAGGACTGCAGTGGAAAAATCTAGGCAGTGCAATTAGATGGCAGATTCAAGACTTTGGGGTTAAACAGTTCGCTTTGGTTTCCTTCAGGAAAGACAGCGCCCAGGGACCCCCTCGCACAATAGCGACTTCAATTCCATTGAAGTAGTTATGGTGCTCAGAGTGTTCCTTTAAATAGTCCTATAAAAAGTGCTAGATTTTGTTTGCATCACTAAGTTAATACAATTACTCAACAAAGTTCGAGAAAAAAAATTTAAATATATATTTTTAATAAACATCACCAATAAATGTGTATTTCTCTTGTATTTCCATTGGTCATGGAGAGTTATGCTTTCTGTACAGTAAAATACTGGAAAATAAGTAGATATATTGTATGGATAAAAAGTTCTGACGTCACATCAGGTTTTCTTATTATTATTTCTTGTTGTCACTATGGGGCAAAAATCCAATATGGCGATATCCTTATATTACGAACAGTCAATCTTAAAGGGGGTAATTACTGCTAATTTTAAATAGCTAAAACCAGATTAAATTATATGACTCTATTGTGAACCTTATTTTAACTGGATGTGAAAAAACGTATGGTCACTGACAGAGTTGCTTTAATAATTCCACTGACAATATTCTAAAATTAACAGCATAACTGTTGTGAAATAGTATTTTTATTTTTTTGCACTGGGCTAAGTATGAAGAAACTCTGTGTGGCCTGACTGTATTAGTGAAGGCTTACTCTACTGAGGGACCGTTCATTGAATAAAGTCTGACCATGGAAATGAGATAAACTGTGCATGAAGCACGATCATTGCCATCATAAAACTGGAATCCGTCCAGTGAGGAAGCGTGGGTGCACAATGTATAGGAGTGAGCTGGCCCCCCGAAACCACTCCAGCTGTGGTATCTGAGAGTGAAATGGGTCTAGCCATGGCAGTGATTTTCAGGACCATAGTCTGTTAATTTACACATTTATGGACACAATAAATAAATAAACGCAAGCTCACCAGCTGTGTTTTAACTACAAAAGCTATAATCATCAGCTTGCATGTTGCAGGACAGGTGACTGGCTGAAGATCATGGGAGTTTTAGTTTCACATAAAACAATGGAAGAATTACCCATTACCGTAGCATTATAGATTGACCACCCCTGCTTCCCACCCTCCCATGGGCAGTAATTCAGCTTACTAGTTTTTTACAAGTGATGAGTCCCTTTTTAAAAAGGGTAACATGTTTCTGTGCTCAGTCTTTTTAATATAATAGAGATCATCATGTCCTGCTGAATACTGGCCAATAGAGACCTGGGTCAGCTGAGGGTAAAGTAGATGACTCGTGTCTGCAGAGAGCCCAACTTTATGAAACATGGAGCCCTAGGTGGTTTGATAATTTGCCCAGATTGGGTCTGGATCAACAGCTTTTAGCCAAGAAACCAAAAATATTGGAATAATGCACCCAAATGGGTTATGAAAGCTTGAGTCGCATTAGACCCTGGTGTAAATGGCCATTAGCTATGTAATGTTAAGAAACATCATTTGAACTCTGAACCCTGAAGGGTTATTCACTAAAGTGAGAATTGCAACAAATTCAAAGTGAATATCAAATGTAAGGTCAAACTGAAAAAAATCTATGCTTTCATTTTGGCTACTTTAGCCTTGAATTTGAAATTCACTTTGAATTCCCAGCAATTCTAACCTTTGTGAATAACCCTGTACGATACATGCTTCTAGGATATATATTCTGAATTCATACAATATTCCCTATCAATAATAGGTTCATCGGGGGAGCTCCTGGTGTTCCAGGGCCTCAATTTACCTGCATCACATTTACTAACTGGAATATTACACAAAACACCGCCCACAATGGTAAAGATATTGTGCACTGACAAAGCACTGCTACCCAAAACATTTACTTTTTGTTATGATCTTCAAATAAATGTAGGGTTTGAAGTTTGGGTTTGGTCTGGATTTTCGCCAGGACCGAACACTGGCTGAAATCTTGACCCAGATTGTTAAAATCTGGGCCTGAATGCTTAAAATCTGGGCCTGGATTTTAAAAATCCAAATGATTTGCTCTCTGGCAAGTGGGGGCATATCTACTAAACTTAGAAACTGCTGATAGCCTTCTCTAACGAAGTGTGATATTTTGTTTGAAGAACTGCAAGAAGCATGGAAAGTCAAATGTGGTGTGGGAGGGCATTCCATAAGTAGTGCGCAGCCCCGGAGAAGTCATTCAGGCGAGAGTCTGGAAAGGTCCAAAAAAGGGATAGTAACAGGTCATTGGCTGAATTTGCTATTGAGGAAGGACATACAAGCAGGGGAACAGTTATGGAGAGCTTGGTAGGTAAGCACAAGGACTTGGAGCTGAATCGTAAATGCTGTGAACGATTCAGTTCAAACCAGTGTAGAGTAGAGACTGACACAGGGTGAAGATAGGGAGTTGTAGGACTTATGGCAGATGAGTCTGGAAGAGGCATTCATTATGGATTGCAGAGGGGCAATCTGGACACTTTTCAGGCCAATAAGCAATAAGAGCATGGACAAGCATTTTTCTGTCACAGTAAAAGCAACAGGATTTGGTGACAGATTTTACATAAGGGATAAAGGGATTGTTATTATTATTATTATTATTGGTATTTATATACGCATGGTCACTGAAGCCACAGTTACAAAGGGTGAGAAAAGGAAGCGGGTGGTCAACAGCGTGGAAAGCTGCAGAAAGATTGAGACGAATAAGTAGCCAATAAAGTCCCTTGGATTTTGCATTCACTAAGTCATTAGTCAATTTGGTTAGGGCATTCTCTGTGGAAACCTTGGGAACAGAAGCCAGATTAAAGCGAATCTAGTAATGAGGTGAAATTCATATAGTCTGTAAGTCGAGTATAGATAAGCCTTTCAAGGAACTTGGAGGCAAAGGGACAATAGCCGGGCTAAGCACCCAGGTCCAGAGAAGGCTTTTTTCCTTATGGGTATGGTCAGTGCATGCTTAAAGAATGAGGGGAAATGCCAGAGCAAAGACAGAGAGTGAAGATTTTAGGCACAGTAAGGTAAGGTGCGAGGGAATGGGGACACGATATAGGGCAAGAACAAAGGAGAAGTGCAGAAACTTCCTCCTCAGAAACTACAATGTCGTATTTAAAATCTGGGCACAGAGAATCCAGAATAGCAATAGTATATGTAACAATTATTAACACAGGGTTTACTTACTAAACCGTGACCAGAAAAAATGGAACTGCAAAATTAAGGCAAAAATAATTGCTCTGTTTAAAAAAGGAAAAATTATCCAGTTCAGCTATAATCAGCTATAATTCAGATATAACTTACAAGTAACCAAGATTTTCTGCTTAGTGAATAAATTATTTTCATGTGAATTCCACATTATATTATGTTATTATGTAGAAAATAACTACATGAGACATTACTCTGCTGTACCCATATATGTTGGTTCTGGGGGACATTCAACCAATGACACTATAATTCTGTCTTAAATAAACCCTGGAATACAAACCTAACTCAATGACCCAGATTACAAATATTGCCAATCTGTGATGTTAAATTAAATCACCTAATAATTGGTCAGCATAATTAACGGTTTGTTAAATTAAGTCCTGAATGCCTCCCCACCACCCCCAAACACACACCTAGAATCAGTAAGCAAGATTCCTCATCACAAGCTTCTACAATTGTTCTACTGTATTCTGTAGAGGCCGATGCTTTATTAATGAAACAACACATACAGAGAAACAGATGCTAACATAGCAGCAATGGAGGTCATAAAATATACTGACAGACACTTCCCAGGTGTCAAGTTAACTTCATTAACTTCTGGAAAATTCAACTGTTAAACACAGATTTTAGCGCTCGTAAATTTTAACAAAATATTCCAATCTTGTTATAATCTGTGGTTAGAGAAGAGTTTTGATTTTATTCGGTAATAATGCAATAACAACATTCCCAGGATTACTAAAGACAGGCAAAATAGAATAAATAATTGAATAAAATAAATGTAACTGCTATTTCACATTTAGCATTGCTTTGGTAAATCCAGGCACAATGGAATGCACAGTGTGGATTTTTTTTAATAATAAATGTACTGTTAGTAAATAAATAGATCAATAATAAATAGAATCCTTTTAGCTATAGATAATGAATCTGCGCGTTTCTCTGGCACACAACATTTTATCGCAGGAGATTACATTAAGATCAGAATAACTCCCAAAAGTATTTGGGTGCCATAAAATTATTCAACATTTACCATGTTTTTCTGAGTTTTAATGTTGCCACATGCTGTTAAACTGCAACAATGTAAGTGATCCAGCATAGTTTATTTTATCCAAAATGGAAGGCAATATGTAGCAGAGTTAAATAAAGCAGACAAACTCTGCGGGGAGTCGGCTTTATGACTTGCAAACTTATCTGGAAAGATTTATTTAGATAGGCAACTGTATGCATTTTCTATTAAGCAAAGCCTTGTAAGCGCATTGGGAGATTGTATTAGACAACTGAGAAATGGTTACAAAATTAAATGTTCTGGCAACGCAAAGTGTGCATTTGGTAAACAGGAATATGAGGTAAACTGACACTACACAGCAAAATGAGACAAAAATGTTGCTGTTTAGTCATCAATCCAAAATAAGTGACCGTTAAAGGGACTCTATAGGCACCAGAACGACTACAGCTTAATGTCTTCTCCTTGCAGGCATTTTACAGTAAACACTGCCTTTTTCACTGCCTTTTCAGAGAAAAGGCAGTGCCTTGTTGCTGCTTAGTAACATCTGCCTAGGTTGCTGCCTAGTAACACCTCTGGTGGTCATCACTCAGACGGCCACTAGAGGTGCTTACTGGGTCAGTGCTGCACAGTGTGCAGCGTGAATGTTCAGCATCTCCACGCTCTGCATGGAGGCGCTAAATAGTCCTCATATGGATGCATTGATCCAATGCATCTCTATGAGGAGAAGCTGATTGGTGCAGTGCAGCGTTTTGCCAATCTGACAATGCTTTTCTATGATCTCAGTCAAGGAGACCAAGCAGGGGCAGCTGCGAGTACACCAGCGCAAAGAAAAGTGAGTAAACTCACTTTTTACTTTGCTGATGGGCTGGCTGGGGACCTAAATGGCGCATTTAGACCTATAGTGTCAGGAATACATGTTTGCCTGACACTATAGTATTCCTTTACGTGAATAAGTCTCTTGAATTATCTTTTGGCTTTATTTAGAACTGGACAGCACTGCAGACCATGTTGATTTAGAATAAATAAATGCTAATTATTACTCATTATGGGTTTCCAAGTTCAAAGGGGAGACAGGGAGAACTAGGAATTCCCCCTCCCCCCTTCTCCCAGTAGCAACGCCTACGCTGGCTAAGAAGTTGTGACGGGCAGGATGTGGCCCACTGGCCATTGTTTGCACACCCTTGTCCCATAGGATAAGAAGCATATATCATTACGTAAGAGGTGGTTAGCCCTCTATAACTTGCTCTATGAATATATGGGAGCTTTCTTGTGTCTTGTCAATACTGCTAAACATTGTTCCTTAAAGAACAATTGTCAATTCCAGAGAAATGACAGTGAGTCTCAAATATAATGATAGAGTATAAGAGTTGTAAATCAATACTGATGTACAGCTCACTTTTTTTTTTTTTATTATTATTATTTTATTGAGAAGTGCTTCCAATGTCAAACTCTAACTGGTTTTATTTCATAAAATGATGGTTGTTAAAATATTAATTTGCTCATTTCCCATAAAGCTTTACTGTCCCTTTATCTAGAGTGTATTTAAAGTATGACATTGTTATTGTTTACATAGGCATCTGACATAACGATGCACCCCCTACCCCAGCACCCGCGGATAGCTGGCATCGTATTCCAATCGGCTGGCTGTGTAACCAATGCCCAGGAGGATATACTGGGAATAGAACAAAGAATCATCTGGCATTCCGGGAGCCATTCAGTCCTGCTGGAAAGATTGTCAGATTATCAGGAGAGAGTGTCTAGAATGCCACTTCCCCATGAGCTCCTGCAGGGACATTTATCAACGGGACAACTGCAGGTTTGGCGTAGGCCAATGCCAAAAGAACTCTGCATTTCATTTTATTTCCTTCAGGGGGTTGATTCTTTGTTTTTCTTTTCATGCTCTGTGACTTTGCTGGAGATTCATGAGAATCAGCCATTTGAGTCTGACATTCACCCTGTATCGTTATATGCGGAACTCTCAATCCAGAAATACTGGAGAGCCATGCACTAGTCTTAAACATTACGTGACGGCAAACTTGTGTGAACAAGGAACAAGAGAGTGTGCTCTAAACAGCGCTAAGCTGGAATTTCACTCCACCGGTAGTTAAATAAAGTTCTGACTAAATCCCACCAAAAGCATTAAAATGATTAAAGGAACACTAATACAAATGTGTATTACTGACACTAATGGTCTAAATAACATATAGTCCCCTGGCCCTCCCTAACCTCCAGTTAAAAATGTGATTTAACTCACCATTTTCCAGCACTGCGCTGGTCCAGTCGCTGATGGCCTCTCCCACGCTCCACCCACTTGGCTGAGTATATCAATATTGATGATCTCAACCAATCCAATGCTTTCCCATAGTAAAGCATTGGAAGGCTATTGTGCATGCACAGCATCTCCTCACAGAGATGCATTGACTCATTTGCATCTCTACGGGGAAAGTTCTGTGCCTCCATGCAGAGCGTGGAGACGCTTAATGTCAGTGCTGCACATTGTGAAGCATTGACCTAGGACGTGCCTCTAGTGGCCATCTGAGTGACTGCTACTAGGGGTATCCCCAGGCAACAATGTAAATGTTGCCTTTTCTCTGAAATGGCAGTAATTACATTAAAAATGTAGGGACAGGTGCCTGCAGGGACATGCTAGACTCACCAGAACAACTACATTAAGCTGTAGTTGTTCTGGTGACTATAGTGTCCCTTTGACCTTACTTTTATATTATTTTCTAGATTTGTGCACGGTGAAAAAAATTTGGCTCCATGAACCATTTTTTCCAAAAATAAACAAAATTTCAGGATGGCTGAATATTGCCCATATGGTTGGTTTCGCATGGCAGAATTTGGAAAAACTGATTTGGAAAATGAATAAGATGAACCAAGGTATGAAATATATATATATATATATATATATATATATATATATATATAATATATTATTATTTATATATTTGCACATATGATGTAAAATATGCATATATTTTGCAGTACACTGGTAGGAGCATTTCCCCATCATTTGGTTCACAGGTAAAGAGAGAAAAAGTAACTAAAGGAGGGAAAACAAAGAGTGTCAAAATGCTCTTAGTTACATAGCATGGGGGATGTACTTTCTGTACATATATACTTTTGTTAGTCATTTTGGATTCTGTGACCACAATTAAAATTTGTAATCTCGGCATGCCAATTTTTGTAAATGTTTAGCTTTAAAACCCTAATTTACTTCTTACAATATATGTTTTATAACTTCTGCAAATGTATTGAAAACCAAGACATATTGGGCATTTTAACAATCAGGACTTTTTGGGAATATACAGTTGCAAGAAGAAGTATGTGAACCCTTTGGAATTATATGGATTTCTGCACAAATTGGTCATAAAATGTGATCTGATCATCTTCTAAGTCACAACAATAGACAATCACAGTCTGCTTAAACTAATAACACACAAAGAATGAAATGTTGCCATGTTTTTATTGAACACACCATGTAAACATTCACAGTGCATGACATCTCCAAGAGCTAATTGGAGTGAGATGTCAGCCAACTGGAGTCCAATCATTGAGATGAGATTGGAGGTGTTGGTTACAGCTGCCCTGTCCTATAAAAAACACACACCAGTTCTGGGTTTGCTTTTCACAAGAAGCATTGCCTGATGTGAATGATGCCTTGCACAAAAGAGCTCTCAGAAGACCTACAATTAAGAAATGTTGACTTGCATAAAGCTGGAAAGGGTTATAAAAGTGTTTCCAAAAGCCTTGCTGTTCATCAGTCCACGGTAAGACAAACTGTCTATAAATGGAGAAAGTTCAGCACTGCTGCTACTCCCTCTAGGAGTGGCTGTCCTGTAAAGATGATTGCAAGAGCACAGAGCAGACTGCTCAATGAGGTGAAGAAGAATCCTAGAGTGTCAGCTAAAGACTTACAAAAGTCACTGGCAAATGCTAACATCTCTGTTAGCAAATCTACAATATGTAAAACACTAAACAAGAATGGATTTCATGGGAGGATACCTCAGATGAAGCCACTGCTGTCCAAACAAAACATTGCTGCACGTTTACAGTTTGCACAAGAGCACCTGGATGTTCCACAGCAGTACTGGAAAAATATTCTGTGGACAGATGAAACCAAAGTTGAGTTGTTTGGAAGAAACACACAACACTATGTGTGGCAAAAAAAGGCACAGCACACCAACATCAAAACCTCATCCCAACTGTGAAGTATGGTGGTGGGGGCATCATGGTTTGGGGCTGCTTTGCTGCGTCAGGGCCTGGACGGATTGCTATCATCGAAGGAAAAATGAATTCCCAAGTTTATCAAGACATTTTGCTGGAGAACTTAAGGCCATCTGTCTACCAGCTGAAGCTCAACAGAAGATGGGTGTTGCAACAGGACAATGACCCAAATCATAGAAGTAAATCAACAACAGAAGAAAATACGCCTTCTGAAGTGGCCCAGTCAGAGTCCTGACCTCAACCCAATTGAGATGCTGTGGCATGACCTCAAGAAAGTGATTCACACCAGACATCCCAAGAATATTGCTGAACTGAAACAGTTCTGTAAAGAGGAATGGTCAAGAATTACTCCTGACCGTTGTGCACGTCTGATCTGCAACTACAGGAAACATTTGGTTGAAGTTATTGCTGCCAAAGGAGGTTCAACCAGTTATTAAATCCAAGGGTTCACATACATTTTCCACCTGCACTGTGAATGTTTACATGGTGTGTTCAATAAAAACATGGCAACATTTCATTCTTTGTGTGTTATTAGTTTAAGCAGACTGTGATTGTCTATTGTTGTGACTTAGATGATGATCAGATCACATTTTATGACCAATTTGTGCAGAAATCCATATCATTCCAAAGGGTTCACATACTTTTTCTTGCAACTGTATTTTGAGTCAGTTTTCTTTATTTGCACTTGGTGTGTAGAAATTAGAAAATGTAGACCTAAGAAAAAATATTTTGTTTGCTTTTTTTTCCAATTAAAAAAATATTTTATTCCTATTTAATATTGAATTATGTATACATAGAGGGTATCAAAAGATAGTCCTATTTTTCTTTTTATAATTATATATATATTTATGTAATGTGTATGGGCGTGCTTAAACATAAAGGGAGAAATTGTGGTAGAATGAACACAGGGCAAAAGTGACAAAAATACCTTGTTCACAAATGTATTGCAGCACAAAAAAGTTTTGGTCCTTAAGGTGTTAAAACACAACTCCAGGCATCATGGCAACTTCATCGCTTTGACGTTATTTTGATGGCTGGAGTACTTTGATGTAGTCCCTCAGCTCTTTGTTAAACCACTTATTTGGTCAATAGCAATCTGTGGTGCCTCCCTGCTACTTCTGTATTGCTTAGCACCTCCTTGTTAACCTAAGTGAAGATGGGGAGTAGTGATCACTGATGTCCACAGATCCATACAGATTGGTAAGGACAAAATAATTGACTGGATCCATCATTCTAACAATTATTGCACTTTTATTTCACTCGCCCCCCCTTTCATTTTTATGAACAATGGTTAGCACTGATCGAGTCCTTCATTAAAAAAACAACTTTTTTTGTGAATGAATAAGAAAACGTTGATATGTTCTGTATAATATGTATTTATATAGCACCAACATATTCCAAAGCACAGGGTGCTTTTGAGTAGCTTTGCAATAAAGTTTAAGCTAGGTTTACAAACTTATGGAGGAAATCTATGAAAGGAAAAACTGATGCTAAACTGCGGCAAATTGCTAAATAAAGCACAATAGCCTTGGTAATGCCTGTTAGATTTTTAATCCTGTGCGTTATCCTCTTGTATAGTTATTTTCCAATCAAATGTGTAAATTTTGACAATATTTAAAAACAAACAAAAAAAAAAATTACTCTAGTATGGGTTGTCTGTAAAAACAAACAATAGAGAATAAACCCTACATTTTGGGGATCAGGGGAACTGCAAATTTAATGCTAATAGTTTAATCCTATACATTTTCAAATCCATTCTTAACCCTCCACATCTTTCAGTTAGTAAGTAAATCGAAGTTGTTTTCACATTCTGTGGATCTCTGTCACGTCTTTCTTTGAGTGTTTTTTTTGGGATTTCCAACCCTTCCAGCTCCAAAATGCCTTTCACAGCAGGAAACAAACTATTTCTTGAATTTGAAAATTGTTTTGGAACACTAAATCCTGTTTTTCCCAAGGGCATGTTAGATTACGCAAGATCCCACGTATAAAGAAGGATTTGCACATGAATGTTCAAATAATCCTGAGTTTTTATAAACTGTGACAAGTGGCTGGTTTGGTAATAAGGCACACTGAGAAATGCTTTAGCATTAAATGGCCAACATCATTCCACAGATAAAGCTGTCAATACATACTCAGATAAGGGATTTTAGTTCATTCAAACAAAAAATGTTCCTTTTTACCCGGATTATCTTGGAACAGAAAGAATGAAAAATGGAACGAGAAACACCTGCAATTTTAATTTCTAACCAAATGTGCCGTAACCTTTCAAGAAAACGCTGACACGCTCACTATACGGCAATGTGAGTCGACATTATGAGGGGTGGATTCTGTTGCCTAGACTAGTACTAACCCACAATAATCTATAAATCGCTCGTCAGCAAACATAGACAGAAAATTATTCCAGCTGGTTTATGCCAGATTGCTGTTAGAAGCAGAAAAATCAAACGTTATCGTTGCGAAAATAAAAAACGCTGTCTCCAAATCTCAAGGAAGAAACTATATTTTTATTTAGCTAAACCAATATGACAAAATATAGGGATTTAGCCTGAATACATAGGGGTAGACTAGAACATTCAGTTTATGATCGAGCTTGCACAAATCGCATTAAAACGCCTTTTTCAACCATCGACAAAATATATCCCCCTTTGACAATGTTATTTACGTACAATTTCGTATTTGATACATTAACCTGTCAACCAAATAATGTTAATATATAAGGCATGATGCTAGAAACAATCTTTCATTTGTAGCAAACCAAAAAATTCTAATAACGTGTAAAAAAAAATTTTTAAGTGTCAAAGAAATTACAGAAAAGCCTGAGTGTGAAAAAAAATTATTTAAATGGTTCAGCAAATTTTTAGGATGTTTATAAAAACAGATCTCATGCTTAATACCCAAGGAGCCCTAATGCATTTTGTAAACACATTTAGAAGTATTTAAAAAAAAATAAAAAAAGAGTGTGGCGTAGGAAAACAAAAGTGATTAAAAAAAAAACAAAAAGACAAAACACTGCAATGTTTTGTTTTTCAAGTCTGATTTAAAGGATTTCATTACAGTTATTAATGCAGGAATTTTTTTTAATGAAGAATAATGGGGGGTTATAAATAAAAAGGAAATGGCAACAAAGTTCTAAAGGTAGAGAAATCTTTAAAACAATCAGGGGAATGTTCCTTCTGAATGTGTTCTATTTAGAAATTTGCCCTAGAATTACTCTAGATTTATTTACTAAATTTTGAATTTTAGTGAAAAGAAAGTAGATTTACTAAGCCTGTATTTTGTAATTCTGTTTTCAAATCACTGCATTGCAGTTTTTAACTATAGATTAATATATAGACCACAGCTATGTAGACATGCAAATAAAATTTAACCTCCTAAAAATAGAAACAATCTACACAGAAAAGTTACCTTTAATGCAAGTTTGTAGCTTAATTGATGTTAAATCTATTTGGAACTATGAAGAACACTTAAAGGGTCAACAAATCTAATAAAACCTATGGATGAGGTGCTTTAAAGCTAAAAGGTGCAGATAGAAGACACAGTCAATGAGATCTTAAAACAATTAATTGTGAAATCATAATTTCTATTATAGAATCTGCAAATGTTTTCTTTAAGGGCTATTTACCACGGTAAGAATTCAAAGTGAATTCAAACTGAATTTTGAAATTTAAGGCCAGCGTTGCAATCTACATAGGATCAATTCATATTCAATGCAAAGTGAATGGTGTTTTTTTAAAAAAAAATTAAAAATACACCAATGGCTACTACAGGACATTATACTAGCTAATTAAAAAAAAAATAGGAGTAATTCCTTAAATAATCAAATGTCAATGCTCTGTGACCAACAGAGGTAACATAAAATAGCAACCAACAGAAAATTAAAAAGCATTTAAACTTATGTTAAATTATAAATACTAGATGTGTTATCCTGGATATGTTGAAAAGCTGAAATGTGTAAACAACTATTTCCAGTTAAAGGGTTACTCCAAGTTTGCTGTTGGACATGTAATTACACCTCCGGCAGCATCATAAGGGCACCATTAGCCAGCCAAGGACAGGAGTTTCGGGGTGGCTAATGTCAATTCTGTGCAACTTGTTTTGTATAGTGTCCCATTCATTGGCTGAGAGCAGTCAGCTGACACTTCCAGCCAATGAATAGTGACTGGATTGGTTTCTGCAGCTCTGCAGAAGCTGGAAGTGTGTCACCCAGGAGAAGGGTTATCCCCAAGTAAGAGGGCAAACTGTTACTAAATAGTTGGCCCATTACAAGGGCTTGTGGGCTATGGTACTCCTGACATCATAACCACTACAGTGGGCTTCAGTGGTTATGATGCTTGTAGTAACCCATTAATCAGGGAGCCTGCATCAATTCAGTTGTGCTGAAAGTAGTGCAGCCATTCTGATAGCCAAATCCTGTTAAACCCCATAAAAATAGTGTAAATAGATAAAGAGGAACTGAAACTTCCTCACTATGTTTTTTCAAGCAGGGAGGGTGGGATTTAGATGAAAGAGAAACCTCAGTTTTTGACAAACACTCCACAACTGTGTCTGTACAATGTCTGTACAATGCTGGATGAAAAAGTTCTCATGCTTGGATTATGTTATACCGAAATGTGGTGCTTCCTTCTCCCATCACACATGGCCTAATGGGTGAAATAGTTATTATAACATACAATAGGAATTTCCTTAGCGATGTCCCTTTCCTCCATATTTTAGGGGGAATCCGAGCCATGGCTGTTGAATTTCATGGAGAATAAAAGAGTCCTTTCTTTCTTATATGACCCGTGGGACATTGAACTGTTAGTTCATGATAATATGCAACTTAAAGGAGAAAGTGACAACAAAGACAAACTTCTTCTGCCACCAAAGCTTGCCAGAGAGACAGTGCATAATTAGGAAATATCTATTTTGAATAAGTACTGCAGCACTATTAAAAAGTTCTTTAACTTTTATTTCACCATAAAATAATTGGACCCAGCAACATTTTGTCCTACTAGAGATCTTGTCAAGGGCCTACCAGGTCCGACCACAGAAATGGTGTTGCGGCTGCAGTATTATTAAGAGCCAAAATTAATTTCGAGGAGCATTCCAACTCAGGCAGTTGAAGTTGATATGCCTTTCTATAAGAGGAACATTACTTTTTTGAGAGGGGGGTTATCTCACCCATTAGGCCAGTAATGCTGTTTAGATTGTATAACACTGCACCAACAGTGCCTGCCAGAAGACGGCGTGCACAGGGCAGTGTCTGTCCATTTCCGCTTGTTTAAAAGTACAAGTGCCATAGGAATCTGATCCAAGTGTACGGTTAATTCCTCGGCCTGTTCAGTCGCTGCACCCTAACGATGCCAGTTGTGATGCTGGATTTGGGAAAGGGAAATGCATCTTTTGGAGCTGGATAATTTCCATCAGCTGGTATCAGTTTCAAATGTTAATGATTTTTCAGCTTGCTTTTGACCTGAAACAAAGTTCATTTAAACGAGGGACTTGTTGCATCAAACATCCATTGTGTGCTCCCCGGCTGCCATCACTGTACATTCTACCACCAGTCTACAGAATGGCTGAGGATTTGCACTTCTAGCACTGATCAGGCTGTCCCTCAGCTAAGATTACTACATTAACTTCGGCATTTTGCCTTTCTTCAATCCCCGTCTGTCTCTATTGTTAGGTACACATGACAGAAATAGCCAGGAATGTATTTTGCTGTTATCTAGGTGTTTAAAATGACTTGGTTATCACATGGCCCCATATGACCAGGCCCAAATTGAGATATAAGCTGTCAAGAAGCAATGAGTGCAGATCACTGGAGGTTTTCATGCTTTTAACTAACCAGACAAAAAACAGGGCTCAGCTATAAGTCACCCAAAGGACAATTCGCTTAATATGCGTGTTATCTCAGCCACTAGCAATCAAACATTATTAGATCAAAGCAGCTATTATTTGAGTTTCCAACAGAACAATAGAAGGAACATTGAGCAACATTTATTTAGTGGAAAAAAGTAGCTAAATATTATTTTATTTTGAGAGTGAATATTTATCCAACTATTCCAATTGTTTTATACAGTTGGAATAGTTGGATAAATATATTTTTAAAAATGCATTTTTAGCAGACTATGGTTTAGGTCTCTTATGCACTATTATCTTAAGATAATAGCAAAACATTTTTACTACTAAAAGCAACACTTAAAAAAAAATCACTATCACTGAACTTTTTTTAAATTTTTTTATATGGCATTGGATTAGGGATAAGGTACACTAACAGAGTGATTCATACATTGAGGGCATTTAAACATGCAAGGAATAGGAACGGGGCAAAAGAAAGGTGATTTTTTTTTTGTTTTTATCAACATTTCTATGAAATAATTTATTATAAATGTTAAAATGCTCTTAAAGTCATAACCTTCCTCTGTCTACTGGAAGGCAATTCTATGTACCCACCACTATTGACTTTGATGTTGTTCTAAGTGACATGTCTATGGCAAGCTTGTTTACATTCCTAACTGTGTTAACAAGTTTCTACTCGAAGGTAATCCTATGTATTCACTACCTCTTCCTATGTCTATCCTAGCCATAGCTTTTACTGTTTCAGAAGGAGAAAGATTCCTTGTACCCACCGCTCTTTGAGTGAAGTACATCCCCACAATTCTCATGAACACACACACACACACACACGCACACTTAAAAGCTCTACTCTGCGACTTACTATGTGACTGAAAGTGGAACTCATGAGTGACATCACTTCCCACTTCTTCACATCAAGAGATAAGAAAGACCAAAGGAAGAAGCAATAGATAAGAACTGCAAAATGCACCAGACAGATATCCATGTGGGATTAACATACCATGTTTTCACAGAGATTATGCTCCTATGCTCCCTTCCACTTAAAACAAAATAGTCAATCACCAAGTTTTAGCAGTCAAGGAATGTAGGTATAAAATGGCAATTAGAACTTAGTTTAAAACATAGGTGAATTAATCAGTAATGAGTCTCTGCTCAATCAATGCAGAGTCAGTTTTTTATTATTATTATTATTATTATTATTTTATTATTCATATAGCTCCATCAGATTCCGTAGCGCTGTACCAACCTGCTTCTTACTAATGAGCACTTTTTTTGTTTTGTCTTAAATAAATGTCAGTGTAAAAATATTGACTTTTAAAAAGTGACCAGCATTACAGCAGTGCTGTATTCATAGGCAGACAGGGACAGATTTACCAGTGAGAAGTGTAGGCAGCTGCTTATAGGTGACCCTCTACTAGGGTCACCTACCCACACAACAAATTTACTTTTTTTTTTTTTTTTAGTTATATTTTGCATATATATATATATATATATATATATTTTTTTATGTTGAGGGATTAAGACTTTCCTGACGCATCCTCCACATCATGAAACAAAGAACAGAGAACTGTTGTTTTGGGGAAGTGGAGGTATGGGCATCTGAAAATTAGGCGCCTACAGGCACCTAAGATTTAAACCTGGGCCTATGGAAAGAGGAAATTAACAATTTCAGATTCAAAATGAGGTTTAATGTTCAACACTAGCCAGAAGAAGATTGAACCTTTGTGCAATAGAACTTATAGTGAACGGTACCATGCTATAGGATAAACAATGCAGGTACAAGGTAGGTACAATATGCTACACCTGCACAGTTAGACAAATAAATTTTTGCTTTTGATCCAGACCCTATACTGTAGAGACATGAGGAGCCAGGCCACATATGCAGATATGCAAACCCAACTTTGCCCACTTTGACACGGCTGGGAATTAAGTGGAAGACAAATGACACTTTCCCTCTGCTTGACTGATACAAGTCTAGAAGAAGATTAAACTGGACATACACTCTATTGGATTAGAGAAATGATGCCCTCACAGCAATGAGCAGGATGGAGGCTGCACACTTCCTGGCATCTAGATCATTCCAGCCATTTTAAGGCTGCATGTCAGGGTTCTCCCTAAGGTGTTCACAGCATTCATAGCGATGACCCATATATATATATTTATATATATATATACAGAGCTAGCCAGAAAAATGTATACACACTTCAGCAAAAGAAAAACCTGTATAAATATGTTAACACTAAATTCATTCAGACATCAGGGGATGTTTTTCTGTGATACATAACATCCTCTAGGGTCCCCAAGAGGTATAAGTCGAGAACAGTCAAGTTCCCTGCATGTTCTCCTGATTCAACACCTCTCGACTTTTACCTATGGGGGACCCTTAAGGATGTTGTGTATCGAAGAAAACCGGCTACACTGGCAGCTCTTAAGGAAGAAATTGAAATGCCATGTGTAGCAAATTCCACTGAAAACTTTGGACAACGTTGCCCGAGCAGCAGTTCTCCGTACTTCTAACAGTCTGGATGCTAATGGTAACCACTTTGAGCACCTCTAGTAATTGTAGACGTCAAAGGTAACTTGTAATCATCTATTGATGAATTTAGTGTTAAAAGATTGGGAGAAGTATAAGGGTGCCTATAATACAACAGGTGGCACACTATACTAAATCTTCATTGTGCTTGTGAGTCTTTTTGAAGTACAGTGGAAGCCATCTTGTTCTCAGACAACAAGAACGTGTATTCAAGTACTCTACCAATGATTGCCATGCTCCATTTTCCTTGATACTACCTACAATATATATATATATCATACTTTGAGAATGGGCTCCTCGGTAAACAGCTGTTGTGATACAGATGATCATTAAAATCTGTTAGTTTCAACACATTAATTTATACTATTTCTTATGTTATGCAATGCTATTTTTTTAGAACACTAAATCCACAACAATTAAAATGTGGCTCATATAAAGACGAGGAATGTCACTGAACACCACATTTGCCAACTTTAAATCATAACTATAATCCTTAAACCTGTGGGTTCTTTATTTTAATCTTTAGTAAAACAACTTGTGAACAATCAAAAATATTTTTTATATCTGCCTGATGTTCTTTTCACTCATTCAGGCAAGACACGAGGGGAATGTATAAAATCTAACCTTGAGATGTCCAAAAAACATGGGGTCGGTAATGACGTCATGTAATTAGAGGTTGTGGCCTTGTGGCTAAGGCAGGGTCTGATGAGAATTACTTGAACCTATATCCCTAAAAGAAACAATGTGTATAACACAATGCTACGCACACACAAAATACTACGGACTCATCACATTGTTAGTCTGACTTACTTAACGCGGGGTCTTTAACACATTGCAAAGTAAATATACAGCTAATCATAGCCTGGATAATAATATCTTGCATACTTCTGCCCTTAACTCTTTCCATATGGAAAACAGTTACAATACAAATACAATGATATCTACCTACACAAAAACACAGATTCTACGCCCTGCAATCATTATATGTTACATTTATTTTAAATGTTTCTACATGGCGACTCTTGGTAGGGTTTCCTATGCACAGTATGTAATATGCAATTTATGCTGTCAAGAAAATAAATGTATAAATGTGTATTCTCTAAAGTGAGAATGGCTTGGAATTGACAAGAAATGTAAATTCAACCCAGAATTGTTTAATTGGAGAAATCGTCCATCTTAGCTGGTTTTCCACCACATCATGTTTTGTTCTGAATTTTAAAATTCAATTTAAATCTGATATTTAATAAATAAACTCTTTTGGGCTTCATTCACTAAATAATTAATTGTAGTAAACTGAATAACCAATTGCAATATTTAAGCCAAATACAAAAGAGCTATTTTGGCTCAAATTTAGCAATTTGTTTTTCAATTCACTGCTCAGTACGGGTGATCCACTGGAATAGCTAGGACAATATTGCTTAGTCAATAGGTTGAATAAAAGTGACAAGATATCAACAGTAACAGAAATATGAACCTGCATTCAGGGGTTCCCTGACCTCTAAAACAATAGTCATGGTACATATTGTTCTGGATTTTAAAAAATATACAAACGGATTGCTTGTTGAGATTATTCACCGCTGGCAATTGCAGAGATACAGAGTGGAACAAATAGAAAAGCACAATTTTTTAAATTGTGGTATCCTGGCCAAAAATGAGCAATTCTCATATTATTTAATAAACCCCTGTTTATTTGGCTGCTAAGAAAAACATATAGTCTCTATAAATTGTCCACAGAAAGTTAGTTACCCAAGATGTTAATACTGGCTGCATTCTGAATATAAACCTCTAGGGGGACCACTCTTACAATACCAAGTAATCAAATTGCCTCTTTATATCGAAACCCTGTCAAAAACATTATCACTAACACAAGGTTCGTTTCATTCTATGTATGACAATTTTACAAAGGACTGATAATATGGAACTTGTAAACCACTTATTACAATTTCATATCTGGTTCATTTTGGGCTAAACTTTGCTACTTGTTCATATCATTAATGTGTCCTAACAATGGGGAAAATTCCGAGCTAAAATTTTCTAATTATCAACATGTCATGGCTGTCAATGAGCCATTAACAATTTTGAAGCAACGATGGCCTTACTGTTATGATACTTTTCAAAAGCACTTTTGCCATTATCGGATCAGTAAAAAAGAGCTCCTACAGCTTACATAAAAGGGACACTGCAGGCAATGTAATTGCTTCATCTTATTGAAGTGGCTACAGTATCTGGAGACCCTTGTACTTTTGTTCTGTTCAGCATTAAACCATTTTTTATGTTTTGATGCTGAACACAAGTCCCCAGGCGCTATAACCAATTCAATGAAATCAAATAGCCTGTAGAGCCCCTTTAAATACACAAGTTTTAGCAATCACAATTATGCTGATGAGGAGTTCTCAACACTTTAATGGAGCCATCGAAAAAACAGCAAATTCAAACTCTTAAAGGAACATGACAGTCACCCAGACCACTTCAACTCAAGGAAATGATCTGAGTGCAGTGTCCCTGTCTCCTTAACCCTACAATGTAAACCATTGCAGTTTTTGTTTACATTGCAAAACGGGGACTGTCTATTGTCAGCCACCAGATTCACTTCTGTGACACAGACGGAGTAAAACTCAGTAACTTGACACGAAAGCCCCGTAGGAAGGCATTACGCCAATGTTTTTCTATGGGGAATTTTTAATACGCATACAGCACTCGCCACGCATGCGCATTCATTTTCTCTACAAAAACACTGGATTGGATCCTCACAGTGACATCAGCTAGGGAGAGGTCAGCAATGCGAGGTGACCTCGGCGCTGGAATACAGCTAGGCAGAGGGACAATATAGTATTAGGAATGAAAACTTGTATTCCTAATGCTATAATGTCCCTTTAAATGACTTTAACACTTTACTTTCTAACCTTTTCTAACAATTAACTCATAACCCAGAATATTTGTGTTAAATCATGAACAGAACGAAAAGCTTAAACACCTAACCCAACTTGATAAAGTAAGCAACATAACCTAGCACTGTAAATAAAATATAATTTACAATATAAATTATTCAATTTGGGGCACAGTGCAAATAAGGAACAATCAATATGGAAGCTAGCAGAATGCCTCAAATATTTAGCACTTTGTATCCAGAAGAGAATTTGTTTTGCTTTTCTAAATCTCTCCGTGTCACGTTTTGGAGATTATATATTCTAATAGAAATATTTTTACTATTTTAATATATTCCAACAGTGCACATCATGCAGTTAGACCATACATGTTGTAGCAAAATCCATTCTAAAATGATTTTTTCCTTGCTGGTTCTTGTACCCTCCCACCCATACCTGCAGAGTCCATTAACACAATAATAGACCAATAATAGGCCATCAAGAAGCACAGCAAAGCTTTCTGGGAGCTCAGCAAAGTAAAAAAAAAAATTATTATTTAACTACAAATTCCCAGAAACCTCTGTTCTGAGCAGAACAGAGGTTGTAGACACAGAGCTTTGAAATCAGCTTTTCAGTCCTTCCTATACTTTAAACTTTACAGTGCTGAAATAAATATGTTCAACAATTCATACTTCATAGAGCAGAATGAGAGGTTCATGGCATGCCAATTTACTTCCTGGGGTGGGGTGATGATGTAATATGTGAAGATTTGCAATAAAATAATTAACATTAAACATATCTTTTAAACTTTTATTATTTTGAATTGATTGTGTTTGCATACGGTAATCTATTATCTATGAAATGTAGTAAAAAAAAAGATACATTTCATTATTGACAGTCTCTTTGAACTAATCTTTTGAGTAGAATAGAAAAAAGTATAACAATAAAACAAAAAAACAAAACAGATTAGAAAGCTGTAGGACCTCAATGTGGTAGAGATAGGGATAGGCAACCTTTGGCACTCCAGATACTGTGGACTGCATCCCCCATAATGCTCTTACACCCATAATGCTGGCAAAGCATCATGGGAGGTGTAGTCCAAAACACCTGGAGTCCCGAAGGTTGCCTATGCCTTATTGATTTAACTTGATGACCCATTCTCCATTTGTAAAGTCAGATCAGAGAATCATTCTTCAGTATGTGTTGAAGATTATAGGGACACTCCAGACCCTTGTAAAAAAAAAAAAAAGAAGAGTGTTGCATTGAGGGACTCAAAATAATCCATATATCTTGTGAGCATGTTTCTCAATCCTGTGATGTTTTGTACAAATCAGTCAATAATTCCTGTATAACGAAGTACTCACTTTATTAATATTTTAAACATTTCGGTGTTGCTCCTTCCTTTAATTCTAAGGAAACTTGTCCCTTTACATTCCCTAATTGGCCATCAAACACTGGTGCATACTTTTCCTGTAATTCCCTAATCCAGTCAAGTCTGGTCTGATTTTCATTCAACACATTACATGGATACTTATGCACTTGAGGCATCCCGAGAGCCCTTATCCACTCCCTACCAAAAAGTGGAGGTCCTCCATTCTCTAAGATATACAGAGGTAGTGTCTTCTTAAACTTGTTGAATGTAACTGTGACTGTCACACAACCCACTGGTATTAACAGCTCTTTAGAATATGTCTGCAGTTAAATGCCGGCTGCAGAAACCCTGTGTAACAAGGCTGCAATATAAAGATCCTGTTATATATGTATTAATAAAGTGAGTACTTCGTTATACAGGAATTATTGACTGATTTGTACAAAACATCACAGTACATACACTCACACACTCATACACAGCACAACCGCCCATACATCACAAATCCATTTTGTGAATGGGGAGCTACTGATAGGCTGAGAGCATCATAGCCCAGTACAGGGCTTCCTTTTTCAAGCCTCAGACTCAAGCACTTTTGGTTCATTAACCCCTGAGGTAACCTGGTGCCAGTGGCCTCCTCATTCTGATAAAGCTGTTATGATGCCTGGGGTTTTCCTTTGAAAAAATTATTGTAAGCAGTTGCATTGTGCCCGATGAACATGATGTGTCTATTCCAACATTTGGCTCTCCCTGAAATAGAATGTGGACCATTTGGGTCCCTATCCAGGGTTTAAAACACTGCACTGTGAGCTTGGGAAGTTAATCGCACCAATTAGCACAGCTAAAGACGTTTAGCACTTTTTGACCACATCAGGTGTTTATGTAGCAATAGTATTATAACAAGAAATAAAATACATATTTAAAATAACTTTTAAGGACACACAAAGCCCCCAGTATCTACTCTATGATATTAGCCAACTCTATAGCTCATTAATACATATTTATAGATACATCAAATTCTAATTGATCTACTGAACATTAATGGGGGACCGTTTTATATTACCCACATTATATGCTGCCAAATGACATCGATGTGTTCACGCCTTGTCATGCTGTCTGCTCTTCTAGTCTCTGCTGTGCTATATTAAGCAATACCATCCATCACCCTTAAGCAGAGTGTTCAGTGTCACAATGCAGTGTGTGTCTTCCTGCATGGTGTAGGGATTACTCTCTGCAAATGCCAGGGTAGATATTAGATATTTGTAAAAACACTTACAAAAGAAAATGTGTATTTTATAATCAATTCAGGTAATATTTTTCTAATATTTCTAATATTACGAACACATCTACATATAAATATATTAAATAGTTGTTAAGGTTCTGTATGAATGGGGAAAATTGAAAGAAAAGTACATAAACTGAACAAATTTAGAGGTAATGTAAGGTAATACTTTCTTGCAAAAAGAGTTGTAGATGCATGGAATATCCCCGGGAGAGCAGGCAAACGCTAACACAGTTTTAAACTCCAGTAAAGCAGAAAATAAAATCATTTCGAAAGCTAGCAAATGGGGCAGACAGGATAGTCCAATCTGCTGCCAATAACATTTATATTTCTACATTCCTTTGAATTATAATGCTGAAAGGGATCCACTCTAATGCATTTAATAGGTTTTGGCCTGATTAATATACTGTATGGTTTTCTACATGTTTGAATATTTATAGTTTTTAGACACACACAAAAAAAGTAGTTTTTTTGTAGAATGCTGCACCATAAGCTTTTCTCCTTAGCCACACACCCTCATGACAGTAAGACTTCCTTAAAGGGATTCTATAGTAACAGGAAAACACAGCCGTTTTTTTTACACTATAGATTTCTATAGTGCCCCCTTCCCTCGTGCCCCCCTACCGCGGTGCTGAAGGGGTTAAGACCTTACCTTAGTCACTTACCTAAATCTGAATCTCTTGGCGCTGGGTCAGGCTCCACCCATGCTCCTCTCCACCAGCTGGGAGACATAAAGTGCATGCGCGGCACTGGCCACGTTCACATTAAAATTTCCTCATTCTGTGCGGCATATTGCAAAGAATTTATTTTTTCTTGCAAATAGTACGAAGCATTGACAGTTGGTAGCATATTAATGAGTCCAAAATCTTTCAAATGCTTTACATTTGTATTGTTGTGTCCTTTTAATTTTTCAAGTTCAGTTACTTTGACCTAGAAATTCTAATGTAAAGCCACAGTTCCGAGATTAATGAACGATTCATCTCACTCACTTGGTCTGGGTGCACTGTCCCTGTCCCCCTTAACCCTGCAATGTAAAACATTGCAATTTTAAAGAAACTGCAATGTTTACATTTAAGTGCTAAGACTGCCTCTAGCGGCTGTCTACCAGGCAGCCACTAGAGGCGCTTCCTGCAGCTTTATGGAGTTTGACTCCTTGAAACCACATTGGACATCCTCACGCTTTTCATGAGGACATCCAACATCTTCTAAAATCCCATAAGAATACACTGAGGCTTTTTTATGGGGAAGGCCTAATGCGTGTGCAGCCCTTATCATGATGCACATTCGCTCACCCCCATTTGCTGATGTTGGCGGAGAAAGAGCCCGACCCAGCACCAAGGGACTTTAGCGCTCCAATCAGGTAAGTAACTGATAAGGTTTTTAAACCCCTTCGCAGCCAGGGCGGAGAGGCACCGGAAGGGCAGGGGCAGAGGAACACTTTAATGTTAGGAATACATCTTTGTATTTGTAACACTCAAGTGTTCATTTTAGAATTACAACTAAAAGGAACATTAAAGGCATCAAGAGCACTTAATCTCAGTGATGAGAGTTAGAGTGTGTGTGTGAGTATGAGTGTGTGTGTGTGTTAGTGTTAGAGTGTGTGTGTGAGTGTGTGTGTGTTAGTGTTAGAGTGTGTGTGTGTTAGTGTTAGAGTGTGTGTGTTAGAATGTGTGTATGTTAGTGTTAGAGAGTGTAATTGTGTGTTAGTGTGTGTGTTAGAGTGTGTGTGTGTTAGTGTTAGAGTGTGTGTGTGTTAGTGTTAGAGTGTGTGTGTGTTAGTGTGTGTGTGTGTGTTATCGTGTGTGTGTGTTAGTGTTAGAGTGTGTGTTAGAGTGTGTGTGTGTTAGAGTGTGTGTGTGTTTTAGTGTTAGTGTGTGTGTTAGAATGTGTGTGTGTTAGAGTGTGTGTTAGTGTTAGTGTGTGTGTGTTAGTGTTAGAGTGTGTGTTAGTGTGTGTGTATGTGTTAGTGTGTGTGTGTGTGTGTGTGTGTTAGAGTGTGTGTGTGTTAGTGTTAGAGTGTGTCAGTGAGTGTGTTACTGTGTGTGTCTGCTACTGAGTGTGTTAGTTTGTGTGCGTCTGTTAGTGAGTGTGTGTTTTGTAAGTGAGTGAGTGTGTGTCTGTCAGTGAGTGTGTATGTATGTCTGTCACTGAGTGTGTGTCTGTCAGTAAATGTGTGTGTCTGTTAGCTAGTGTGTATGCGTCTGTTCGTGAGAGTGTGTGTGTGTCTTAAGCACTTACTGTGACGAGACCAATCTCGCCACTGTGCATTGGAGGAGCCTGGTTGCCCGCCTGCTGCCTTTAGACTATGGCCCCATGTTGAAACGCTTGATTTTCCCCTGCAAAGACACGAAAGCCGGGTCATTCGGTGCTTGCCCTGTTTGAGCGGTGATACCCCAGATAGCTATGCCATGGAGCCCATTCGTATAATGAAATACTATGGGAAAGACTTTGGCTCCATGGCAATTGAACTGTATGTGTGTGATCTGAGCGCCATTCAGTAATAATGTGCGCTCAGATCTGAGCTATCTGGGGATATGTTGAATGTACCTGTTTTATGCAATGGCTGCACAGTTATATATTTTATGTATTTTATTGTCTTTTGCTGCCATGTGTTCAATGGAGTTTTGCCTCTGTCCTTGGAGATAATTGGATTACTTCCCAATTATCTCCAGGATAGAAGACTCTGTGGAACTGGTTTTGGGCAGAAAAGCCATGCTTCATTTGGTCACAAAGGACTACGATCTGTCTTTTGAACCACTGGACCAATTTGTATGATTTTTACGTATGTTTGTATTTGGAGTATGCTGATTCATACGTTTTATGTGAATGAGATGCATACTTTTAAAATTATGAATAATGTGGAAAAACTGTATTTCTCTGCCTGTGATAATTACATTACCCATTGTGTAAGGTACTTATATCACAGGCAGAGGGGAGGATTTTGTGTGGGAGTGTCTGAGTGTATTGTACGTGTTTATTGGTTGCTTTTCCAAAACCCTGTGGGTGGTACTAATGTGTAAGAATGTCTATATAAGAACAATAAACCCACAGCTCTGTCTGTTCACTGCTTGACCCTCAACATGGAGCTTTGTCTCGTTCTTGGGGTGATTTATTGTATGCTGTTCCAGTTCGACTGCTAGGAGTGTAAACCTATTCGTATGGTTTTTCCTATTCGGCTGTTTACGGCATTCCTATGGTTCAAGTTCTGCTGTTTACGGCATTCATATCATTTCCTGTTCGGCAGATTGGTGTCTTTGGTAGCTTCCTGTGTATCTAGAAGGGGAATATCCTCTAAACAGCATTTAACCCCTTTTATGCCTGGGGTGCCGTTACACTTACCTTTCTCCAGCGCCAGACTCCCTTGACGCTTGGGATCTCTCCGCCCGATCCGCCTCTCAGCTCCGAATGCGCATGCGTGGCAAGAGCCGTGCGCGCATTCAAACCTCCCATAGGAAAGCGTCTTCTACCTGTGATTTTCACAGTGAGAATCGCGGAAACTCCTCTAGCGGCTGTCAATGAGACAGCCACTAGAGGCTGGATTAACCCTCAGTGAAACATAGCAGTTTCTCTGAAACTGCTATGTTTTCAGCTGCAGGGTTAACCCTAGATGGACATGGCAGCCAGACCACTTCATTGAGCTGATGTGATCTGGGTGTCTGTAGTGGTCCTTTAAGTGTATGTGTATCTGCATGCACTGGCGTAGATACCGCGGTCGCACTGTGACCCCTGTGACCAGGTGCCCGCCGCAATGTGTTGCAGCCCCAGCCTGCGCAGAGTAAGTGCGCGTGGGGGGGGAAGGGATCCACCGATCAGTTTTCGCACCGGGGCCCCATGGGTTGTGTGTACGCCACTGCTATAATGTATAAGTATACAGCTTTGTATTCCTAATACTATATTGTTTTCGTTAAGATATTGCCACTTCACTAATACCTGATAGCTACAATTTAAGACAAAATAGGTGTAAATATCTATTATTGTGTTTTATTTCCTTATTTTAGTTTTTACTACAAACCAGTTCTGATTTAAGTTAGACGCCCAGGTTGGACAATGGCTGCTCTTGTTTCTCAGACAAAGAATTGGACTAGAAGCTGACACTGAGTTGCAATAAATCAGAACATCTGGCTTCATAATCCTGCGTTTCGCGGAGATCAGTGCAAAAGAATTTGTAGGGATCGTTCTTTAGAGAGCAAATTATTTACAGTTTAAATACATGTCCACTAAGAAAGGGAGGTTCCCTGACTTCAGAGAAACAGAATATTTAACCTTGATCTGCACAAGAAAACTAACAAAGTCTCCCTGGAAATGGCAATGAGTACATTCTTGGTTGTTAAACCATGATCTACATTAACACTGCTGAACATTCATACTTTTTAACAATTATTTTCTTAATAATATTGTGTAACAACACTGTAAAACAATACTGTATAACTCTGCCATATATTAGCAATACTGCACAATACTACTGTATAAAATACTGTAAAATAAGTTGGCAGTAAATTAATTGAATGGATCAACAAATACACAGAAAATATGACAATATTCCAATGTAGATCCAAGAATAGCCCAACACTGATCCTTAGAAAACCAACAGAGAGACAGACCCAATAATGATCCCCAAAAGCAGACTGGAGTTGTTCCCCAGATACCCAACATCTTTACCAGAGATCCACATTACTCCTCCAATGGTAGTCTTAAAGACACAGTACTGTTTTGAAACACCCAAAGAAAGACCCAACAACACTCCCCAGAGATCCAACTTTGGTTATAAAGAAATAACATTGTTCCACAGACAGATCCAACATTGTTCCACACAGCCCGGTCCAACAAAATTCTCTGGAAATTTAGCAATAAACACCAGAGGCTGACTTTCTCTATAGAGTACCAACACTGCAAGATACAGTGAAAACATTGCTCCTTACAGACCTACCATTTCTCTCTACAAACAGACACAATGTTATTCTAAAAAGAACCAAAAGAACGATCCAGCACTGTTTCCCAGAGGCAGATTTAACACAGCTCCACACGGCATTTCTCCAACAGAAAGACACAAAATAGCTCCAAAGACAGTCCCTACATTGTTCCCCAGAGACAGACACAAGCATTGTTCTACAAGGTGGACATCACAAACAGGGTCCTGGACTCTGTACAGAATGGTCACTAAACACTGGCAGAACATTGTATGTTTCCAACCCACCCAAGGAATTTCATTTAATTCTACTTGCTTTACTGTCTTGTTCCAAATTTGCAAACTCTAGAACATGTTTTTGATGTACACCAGCACAGCATATAAGAAGAAAGTGCAATGATATAAGCTTGCATAAGTATTTTTACACCCTTGCACCAACCCTGTGGCTTACTTTATCATGTAACCTTAACCCTACATCTACAGTGACCCACAATAGCAATGGGATTAAATTTACATGGTACAGAAAGACTAAACATGGTGAGTGAGAAAGATACTATTAGATACTACTCTCAGTAACACATTGGGCAAGGAAACTCCCATAAAAAGCAGGCATTTAAAAAAAGAAAACAGAAAAAAAAAGAAAGAAGGTCTGGTATATACAACTAAAGTGTAAAATTGAGCATTCTACCATAAAGCGCATCCGCTAGGTATTATTATAGGTCACATATCTAGCTTGAAATGACAGAAGTAGGTCCGGTTTAATTCAGGGAGTTTAGTATATGTTGTTCACCAAGCTGTCAGGCCACAGTGTGCGCATACAATACAAGATCCCTTGGCCAGAATCATAGGTGGATCATCTATATTGCAGAGCCTTGGAAACATTTTTGAAATGTTGAGGGTTCATAACCAGCAACTTAACTGTTAATGAGTGAATCCATCCCAATTGGCTATGCAGCTTTATCAAATCATATTAACCTTCAGTTTTAACAGTGATCTGAAATAAATGGGCCATGGTGAGTCAATCCCACTGGCTGTTTGATGTTTAACTATTAAGTAAAGTGTCTCTTTCAAGGGAGAATTTTTTGTAGAAAACAGAAAACCTTTTAAACCATTTCCAAAAATAATAATTACATTTTTGTAAATAAATTAATTATATATAACTTCAACTTCCCTACACACTTCATAAAAAAAAAAAAAAAAAAAGTTTGTTCTTACTTCCTGCAAAACTTATTTTATATAATTATTATGAATTGTAAAATATAAAATTTTTAATAAATTTTTACTGATACGGTATCTATTTCATGTATTGCTTATATAACTTTCAAATGCACCTACTGTGTCCACAATACCTCTCTAGTCTTAGATTGGATGCTGCCCATGGACAGGGCCGGATTAACATAGGGGCTGATGGAGCTGCAGCTCCAGGCCCAGGCCCATGGAATAGGCCCATTGATTTTAAAAAAAAAAAATTTTTTTTTTTTTTTACATTTTTTTTTTCACACACTACTCTTAGGGATTCCACCTGGCTTTTATTTTATTGGCACAGCCAGTATTTGAGGCTGCCTGGCTGGTGCCAATATTGCAGTGATACTGGCAATATAAATGCTGGTATTTTTCTCAGTATAAATGGAAATTACTATGCAATACCAGCACTGGCCAGTAGGGGTCGCTGTATGTGGAGACAGGCAGGGATAGGAAGTTCCAGCATATCCCTCCCTGCCTATCTATACTCACTGAGCCACAGGGGAGCAGCTACAGAGAGTCCAGACAGCAACTCCCACCCTGCAGAGACAGCCTACAGCTCAGGGAAGTAAGGGATGGGGGAAAGGCTGCAAGGAGACATACACTGAGACACTAAGGAACATTGGGAGACATTATGACACAGACACATGTCTCCCAGCCATTGTCCCTGGTGTCTCAGTGCCTCTAGTCTCCCAGTGACCCCTAGTCTTCCAGTGACCCCTAGTGTGCCCCCAGTCTGCCAGTGTCTCACTGTCCCCATGTCTCCTAGTGCCTCCATGTCTCTCAGTGCCTCAAGTGTCACAATGTCCCCAAGCTAGTGTCCCTAGTGTCTGTGGCCCTGGTGTCTCAGTGTCCCCATGTCTCCCAGTGCCCCCATGTCTCAATGTCCCCATGTCCCCCAGCCAGTGTCTCAAGTATCTTTGTCCCTGGTGTCTATGTCTTCAAGTGTCCCCTATTTTCCCATTGTCCCCATGTGTCCCAGCCAGAGTCCCCTAGTCTCCCAGTGTCACTGGTGTCTCCGTGTCCCTAGGTCTCCCCGTGTCCCCAGGTCTCCCCGTCTTCCTAGTGTCCTAGTGACATGGGGACCCTGGGATACATGAGGACACAGGGAGACATGGGGCACTGAGACACTGATACATAGGAACACTGAGACCTGGAGTAATCGACACATGGGGCACTGAGTCATGAGGGCACTGGGAGACATGGGGGCACTGGGAGGAATCCATCTATACAGCAGAATCAAACTAAGTAGTTTTTTGGTGATTTTACAAAATTTTCTCTTATGTCACTCCTTGTGATTTACATCATGTGATGTCACCCATACATATTTAATTATGCAAATTAGTAAGGCGGGATGTTTTTCCAAGAAAGGTGGCAACCCTAACTACTTTTCACATACTCTCACTTAAGTATGGAAACTTAAGAGGGATGTAAACTTGTGTGGACTGGCTGACAATGAATATAGTTAAAGGGACACTATAGTCACCAGAACAGCTACAGCTTATTGCATTTGTTCTGGTGAGTAGAATCATTACCTTCAGGCTTTTTGCTGTAAACACTGTCTTTTCAGAGAAAATGCAGTGTTTACATTACAGCCTTGTGATAACTTCACTGGCCACTCCTCAGATGGCTGTTAAAGATCCTTCCTGGGTCATGGCTGCCTAAAATGCATCCAAACATTCAGTGTCTCCTCCCTCTGCATGCAGACACTGAACTTTCCTCATAGAGATTCATTAAATTAATCTATATAAGGAGATGCTGATTGGCCAGGGCTGTGTTTGAATCATGCTGGCTCTGACCCTGATCTGCCTCTTTGTCAGTCTCAGCCAATCCTATGGGGAAGCACTGTGATTGGATCAGGCTACCACTTCTAATGATGTCAGCAGACTGCTTGTTTTTATGAGTCTAACAGCATGCAGAGTTGCAGCTTCAGGCTTGAATATAGTAGGATTTTGCTATATTTATGGAGGCATGAGGGGCCCAGGGGGGCTAGATGGTGGTGTTAACACTATAGGGTCATGAGGGGCCCTGGGGGGCTAGATGGTGGTGTTAACACTATAGGGTCATGAATGCTGACTTTGGTCTCTCTAACACAGTGGCATGTTCCCTTTCTTCTACACTCACTACATACAGCTTTTCTCTGTCCCGGACCATATACCAGGAGCTTCTGCCTGCTAGTAAGAAGGTAAGGAGACAAGTGGACCAGCGAGTGCTAGGGGACAGTCCTTAGAAAGCGTTGAGTGAGCGCATCATTAGATGCATTTATGCCAAGCTCAGGGTGCTGTCTGCATAGTATGCCCTTAGTTGGCCAGATTGCATGATTGGCAGGCAGCCTGACATGCATTCATGCCAGGCTGGTCTTCTAATTCTTTGAGCAGACATGTCCTCTTTTTGGGCATGTTTGCCCCTTTTGGCAGGTTATGTGATTTGTGTCAGTGGCACACCCTTTTACCGTGCCTATTGACTTCCTACTTGACTGGACACTACTGTTAGGGGTTATGGATTTACTTGAAAGATGAAAACATAAATTAGTGAGAGATTAGCCTAGGGTATGTGTTTTCTTATAGCTGCTGTTTTCTTTCTCTCCAGCACCATCTCCATCAGATACATGATGCTTGGGAGTGTTTTACTGTTTTTGGTCGATATGATTCTGTAATTAGGCCCGTCATAATTGTCAGCACCAGGCCCACTGGGCTCTTAATCTGGCCCTGCCCATGGACAAGAAAGTTGCCACTAAGCAGGAAGGGGTTGGATCAGCCTAGTTGCAAAACTAGGTGGGCAGGATTTTACAGACTAACAAAACTGGTCTTAATAAGCCCATAAATGCATATTTTCTATTTTAACTGCCTTGATCAAGTGGTGCAGTTTTTAAAATCGTATTTAATGGTGCAAAGAAAATATATGATCTCAGATCCTGACAAGTGAATTAATCTTCATAAACACTGTCTGTTTAAGAACGGCCCATAATTTCCTGATTTGACCTTCAAGTACCAACATCCCGGTAAACAAAGTACCTCCTTTTATGAAAGGTAACTAGCAAGAACAACTGCTTGCAGCCTGCCAGATACAAGAGGATAAATGCCATGAGACGACTGCCTTGTGTCATTTGCTTTTTTCACTAAAACAGCTGCAAAGTGGACAAAAGATTAATTGTGTAACTATTGCCAGAATCAGGGAAGTACATACTGCATGTATAAAGGAAAAGTCTGCAGGAAGGACCCAGGGAGGTGTCCGAGAAACAGTATTAGTTGAGGAAAAGGCCAAATGGCTCAGGCTCAAATATGTATCATGGACTGGACAGCTGGAATATATAGAGGATGTGATACTCCAATGACTACAATTTGTTCTGGCAACTAATTATTCCTTGTGATCAAAGGGCAATTAACATTAAGAGCTTTCACTAATCTCATGCATAATGCCCTCTCAACGTTGAGTGAAATGAAGGCTCAGAACATTTATAAACACAGGATTACAAACCAGGCTACAACACGTTATTTTGGATGTAAATTCACATTTAATAGATTGGTGAAAAATTTTGTTTAGATCACAAGGTCCTATGAGAAGGGCCATCTTCTCCGTTAAGCTAAATGTGTTTGTCACCAATTACTTTTCAATTCTGTGAACCTATTCAGCAGCACTATAGAACATGCTGGTGCTTGGTATATAAGTATTCCAACTGGAAAATACAGCACAAATTGAGCTTTCACTCACTTGATTATTTCAGAAAATTCATTTTAAAATGAACCCTTCGCAAAATTAACTGCAACTGTAACTAGCCATTATTTTGGTATTTGTAAGCTTAGTGAAATAGTCCTCCCATCTGTTCTGAATCTTCTACAATGATTTAAATTGTCAATATAAAAAAGTGACAAAATGAGCCTCCAGTAAGGGACCAATTGCCAGGAATATGCTGGAAACTATAACATAGTACATATTATGTCTCTCATTGAGCAGTCGGTGATAGACTGAGACAGTCAGCTGACATTCCCAGCCTAACACTGGCCGCATGACAAAACCACCCTCATACTGCAGCGTCAACATGGTGCTGTCCCAGGGTAACATGTATACCATTTTAACGCAGTTTGATAACTTACTTGGGTTCTGGCAGAAGCTGGAGTTGCATCCTGCACGCTTGGTCTTCTCCAGTCAGAGAAGCCGAATGGATCTATAGAGCAAAGTAGTTCTTCACTCAGAAAACGCAGCTAATGCTCTCAGCCAAAGACTGCATTCCTGCATTGCTCTAAGCAGTTATGTATATATGTTTATGCAGCTTGTCCTGCTGGAGAAAAACAGATTCAGCAGATGTGGTGCTGGTGCCTGGTAGGATCAAGAACCACGGTGTACTAAAATGGCACCTGGACACTCCTGGCACCATCAGGCTGTAGTGGTTAAAGGGACACTATAGTCACCAGAACAACTACAGCTTATTGAATTTGTTCTGTTGAGTAGATTCATTACCTTCAGGCTTTTTGCTGTAAACACTGTCTTTTCAGAGAAAATGCAGTGTTTACATTACAGCATAGTGATAACTTCACTGGCCACTCCTTAGATTATTATGATATTTATGGCTTAGATGGCTGCTAGAGGTGCTTCCTATCTCAGTCTTGCCTAGTTTGAATCACAACATTCAGTATCTCCTCCCTCTGCATGCAGACACTGAACTTTCCTCATAGAGATCCATTGATTCATGAGGAGATGCTGATTGGCCAGGGCTGTGTTTGACTTGTGCTGGCTCTGCCCCTGATCTGCCTCCTTGACAGTCTCAGCCAATCCTATGGGGAAGCATTGTGATTGGCTCAGAACAACATTTCTGATGAGGTCAGCAGACTGCTTGCAGGTCTGAGGCAGACAGGGGCAGAGCCAGCATCTTCAGACTTGAATACAAGTAAGATTTTACTATATTTAGGGAGGCAAGAGAGGGCCAGGGGGGCTAGATAGTGGTTTTAACACTACATGGTCAGAAATATATGTTTGTGTTCCTGACCCTATAGTGCTCATTTTTACAGACTGGAATATGTGTGCCCTGTTCTGTTCTAGACAGAGGTCCCCGTAGTGTAAGGTGATGAACCATACATTATTACCCATCATAGTATTAGGGGTTATTTACTAAAGTCTAAATGAATGGTTGATCAAAGTGAATTAAAAGTCAATTTCTCATTAAAGAACAAAATAGGTGATCTGGAAAAAATCTCCAAGTCACCTTTGTTTTCCATTGAGCTATTTTCACTTTGAATTCTTAACATTAGTGAATAACCCTCCAAGTATCACAGAGTCACTGTCATACTGTCATGCAGTTCATTTTATTACAGTATTATACAATCTGCATTATTGGTTACTTTAACATGTATCTGGAACCAGAATGTAATTACCAGGTAATTATTTCAGATGCCACATTTGGTGAATATTTTTATGATTCATCCTGTTTGTTTCTCCTTTAGCTAATTTTTCAGATCTTCTACAGGAATGTATGTTTGTGTGTGACAATAAGTTAATACTGTCGCTGTCCGTAAGAGCGCATTCTGGAGCTGTGGTAATTTTACCCAGTTCCAGCATTCGGGGACACAGCCATTACAATTTAACAGGCACACCATCCCATCCCGCTTCAGACCCATAATCTTTTTTTACGGTCTCTTAAAAATCACAGTCGATGATGCAGCTCTGAGAGAGGTCTCAGCTGCTTTGTAATGTTATAAGATATTATCAGGTCATTCCTATTAGTTAATACGGTGATAAATGATTTTCTCATGATCTGCGCTGACATATTTACAAGGCAGACTGTCATTACTCTGAAAGATAACACGCGCAGAGCACTGGGGGTGAATGGGAGACTTGGGAGTCAGAGACAAGGGCTATATAGAGTTTGCTAGAAAGAAAATCGTTGTCTTCTGATGCCTCTGATGATAATTGTCACATCATGCCATGTTCTGCGGAGATGTCTGACTTTGGTTTCTGGTATCCAGTACTCTTTTTACAATTCTTGTTTAGTTTTTCTTGTTTTTTTGGTTTTCTATTCTATGTTTGGTTTTCTTTATGCTGGGTTTTTCTGGGTTCATTCCTATATTCCGTCCCTGGAATTCCCAGTCTCTTGGATTCATTTGTTTTATGTTGCCACACCCGTTTGTTTTCCATCATTCCTTTTGTTTCAGTGTTCCTGCAGGCAGCTGCTCAAGTCTTCTGCCCTTTCTTGCAGGTAAGGACTATGTGTGCTTTCTTTGGTTGGTTTAGTTTGCATTAGGCAGAGTAGGACCGGCCAGATATGGGGTACATTGGCATTGTGGCAGGCCTATGCAATTTATGATCATATAATGTGACTAAATCCCCATACTTTTCATACATAGTGCTTAGTTATGTCTCCTCTTGTTTTGCCTATCATATCTTGTCTTGTTTTATTTTGTATTCCCAGTCCATGTACAGTCCTGTCCAGTCCTGCCCCTGTTTAGTTAATGTTCTCTTATGTATTGTGTACATGTTCTGGGTTTAGCTTCCTATCCTTCTCTGGTTCTGGGTTCTACTAGTTCTGTCTTGTTTTCATGTTTGGTGCCTGTTCTAGTCTTGCCTTATTTCTAGTACTGGATACATCTCAGCATTCATCTGCTCTAGCTTCCACTAAGCTGCTACAGGGTCTTGGTTTGTGGCCACACAAACGCTGGTGCTCAACACCAGGGGGCGTGCGGTTACCCTGCACCGAGCCCTGTAATCCTCTTCCACGCTGAAGACTCCCAACTTCTCATCGGGCATACTGGGTCCCGGTCCTCGCACTGCCGCCCGGACAGTGTCTGGGTCGCGGGCACCGAACCGCCACCCTGACAATAACAAGGGTTTTAAAGGACTTCAAGTAACTTTGTAACAAAATAACATGGGAATATAACAACTCTCTTCACCTATTTGTACATAGCAGCTTGATAAACCTTTTTATGCATCTAAAACTGCTACAGGATGCCATCGCTATCAAACACCTGATATTAAAGGTGCACTTCGAGCACCATAAACACTAAGATAATGGTTTGGCAACTTACCCTGGATCCACCGGGTGCTGGTCACTTCCTCATAAGCCATAAGCTCTTGCACAAAACTTCCATAAGCTCTCCTGAGCATCAGCTGATCACTCTAAGCCAATAAGCTAAGACCTGAACCACCAGGGTCCGCTCAATGCTGTGATCTTTAGCTCTAACCTATGTAAGTTGTCAAACTGTTGTCAAACGGATTGTCTACTTACACTGGGTGATGCCAAGGTGTTCCTGGCAAAATGACTACTACAGTGCACTACAGGTTATGCTGCTTGGAGTGTTCCTAGATATCTCAACAGATGAATATAGCATAGACGGATATGTTGGTGATGACAAAATCATGTCTACTTGCCATAAGATACATTTAGAGGTTTCAAGGCTGGGGTCCGTTGTGAAAGTCTAATTATAGCTCTTTACAGTCACAGGTATATTTCACGAATATATGTTTTAGGGGGATAAACCTGTGTTGTGTTTGCAATTGTTTGATATCCATGAAAGTAGAGTATTTCAGTGTTTTTTTTTAACAAAAGATCAAAAGATAAACAGTAACAACAAATTTTCACAGTCTTTTTTTTTCTCATATTTACTAAGGGTGCCAATATTAATTTGAGGCCACTGTAGTTACACAATATACATTTATACAATAGACATTCACAACCTTGCTCCAGCTGTACATAAATCCCAGACTCACTCTACATGTAGCGTCAATTCAAACTTACTAGATGGTGCTGCAATTTCCCAGTCATAACAAAGTATGGTATGCCACTCTCTTCTGTGATGCTTATGGGTGAAATAGGACAAATTTACCCTTGTATGGAATAAAAGAGACGCAATTGTCATTCATCACTAGCAAGGTTCTAGTTGTATTTGTCTGCAGTTTCTCAGTGTGTTTCTCTTATTTTTCTTTGTTATGTTATTGTTTCTCTGCCTGCTCTGTCTACAAAAACCTAACTGATATGGGGAGACCCTGTTGAGAATTTCGCTTTCTCAATTCATACACTTCACTGATCTATAAATAGGGTTCAGAAATCTCTGACTTCACCGCTATATTTAGGTGCTGATGTGTGTTCCCTAAAGTCACACTGAGGCAACGGCTCTTTAAAAAAAAAAGTAACATTCTCTTTGGGTTTTTATAAAAATAAATCATCCAGGCAGCTTCTAATAATACCATGAATGCTACATGGTACCTCAGACTGTACAGAATCCTCTGCCACACACTACAACATGCACGAATGAAGCCACACAACTAGTACACTAACACAAAAACTACTATATTAAACACATACCAAAACTCCTAAACGGTAATATACCATCACACAAACTGCCATACACTCGAAACGTATAGTCACTAATTTTAATGCACTATCACAGAAACTTCCATGCACTCAAGTTGTGTAAAACACTAACACACTATAATAAAAACTACCACACACTCAAAACTCTTAAACAATGCATGGTTTATTCACTAAAAACAGAATCGTCATAAGTTAAAATCTGAATGGCAAAATGTAAACAAAAATAGATAATCTGTAAAAATTCATTTTTCCCTGAACATTTTCTCATTCGTTTTTCAGTTCACTATTATTCAGAGTTTATTAACCCCTTAAGGACCAAACTTCTGGAATAAAAGGGAATCATGACATGTCACACATGTCATGTGTCCTTAAGGGGTTAAATAAACACAGTCACAAAACTGCAAATTACATTGCATTGAGAGGATAATTGCAAGTTTTAGCCAAAATAGCTACAATGTTTCCAACTCAGCTCTTTTGGTCTCAGCCCTGAAATACCCTTATCATTGTTTTACTATTCACAATTTAGAGAATAACTAGGCTTGGGTTTGTCTGAATTTTGTCCATGAGATAGGTTTGGACAGAACGATTTGGATGAACCAAAACCCCTAGGTGGCGCAAGGGTTAATCATGTGGCGGCTAGCCTGCACTTCCTAACCAGCCACCACTTGACACTTACAAGCCTTTAAATCATATCACTCTGACTGAGCTTTATGCAGACCTTTCCCGCCTTAAAAGCTCATTCTTCGTAACAGTTGCGGTTAATTTTTAGAGCCAACACCTGCCACTCATGGGTGGGATTTGGGGTAATTTTAGAATGCCCCCGCCCCCCATTTTTATATAGAGTCCTCCACTTGTTGATCACAGGTGAGTGGACAGTGACCTGTCCACGCTCCCTTATTGAATTTTAAGCCCTGACCCAATTGCCCGCAGGTGGAAGGCACCTGTGCCAGGTCTACCTCGGTCTAGGCTTTCTTAGCAACTGAGCAGCACTAGTTTTTCATTACAGTGAGCAGTCACTGGATTGCCTCCACCAGCGGCATGACGAGTGGGTACATATGCAAGGTGTTATGCCTCCTTTATACTAATATGTGGTCCTATTGATCACCATAGTTTTGTTTTGTTTTTATTAACTTTTTTAATGTGACAAATGCTTCTGCTGCCAGAAGACAAATATTTGGTATATTTAAAGTCTGAATCACAAAACAAATTAAATTGTTCATCCACTGGTAGTCTCAGACTTTGGAATTTCGGACCAATTGTCGATCACGCAAAATTCTGACAAAACACAATTCATCTATAACCATTCCTACTGCACCAAATGCATACAAGAGTATCTCTGAAACTGCTATAGTAAACAATAAAATGCATTTACCATCTTAAACGCTCCATTATATACTCCTAAACATGAGCAGTAAGCATGCCACACATACTCCGAATTTCATATTCAGATAAGTACATGTAGATATATATGGATATAATCTATACATTGTTCTGTAAAAACTCCAGTAAATGTACAGATTTAATCTTCGTCACATAAGATGGATTCCTGGAGCAGTTGAGGAGCGGCAGATGCACTTTGCTCCACCCCCATGTGGCGCAGTTGGCATCCTACAAGCCTTAACATCCAGACTTACACTAGGCGTTATGAAATTCTACTATGTCAGACTTCCAAATGCATGCCTGTCACCCAGCATAAAAGCCCAAGAAGGTCAAAAATGATTACATGTTAAAACTTTTCACCTATAAATTTAGCTAGTACTTTGCATAGCACAAACATGAAAATTTGTTCGCTTTAAAGTATAACTAAGTTATATAGCTCATGACAGGGGTACTTTAACAATAACAAACTCACATAGATACAGCAAAAATTCATGTAAGTCTGTAGCCAGTTCTGTGGGTAGTTTTTCTTGCACTTTAATCTCCTAACAGTCTTGCTTTGACAAGAGATGTGCAGATGAAAACTTAGGCTTCTTTCGTTTTTTATGCTTCTAGGAGCACTCATTCTCTGTCTCCTTGCACAGAGATGCTTATAACTGCAGCCATTTACAAAAATCACAATGCTACAACCCTGCTCCTATAGTGCTTGGCGCCAGAGGAAGAATCTATACTTCTTCTGCCCAACCAAATCTTTATATCCTACAATAAGCCCCATCTCTCATAACACATTGGTTTGTGCAATCGGGTGTGTTAGCTACTGATGCTGTCAGCTACCGATGCTGTCAACTGCATCTGACAGTTTCATTCAATAATGTATTAATGGAGCTGCCAATAAGCTCATCGCAACCACAGCTTAGGCATCAATTAAGATCATCCTGTGTAATGAATGGAATCCTACCAAATGTTTAACTACTAGATAAATCCATAAGGCAGGGGTACATTGAGGCTTCATTGAACAGAATGAGAGCCTCCTTGTTGACTAAGCTTCTTCGCTATCTGGATAGAGCTCACTAAAAACGCTAGAAATCAGCAAAAGCAGAATATGATCTGTTTTTTTTCTTCACCTTTAAAGTTCTTTTGTCGAACCAAATTCCATCCATGTAAATGGAGTTCTAACAAATCTATAATTTGCATGCAGATACTCCTGAGTTACATTTCTCTGAACTCCAGAGATTTTTCAGATGAATTGAGCACTGTTCTATGCAGGGTTTGCAAATTCCTGACTAGTTAAAGTGGCCAGGGCCGTCTATAATATGAATAGGACCCCGGGTAAAGCCTTTTCTTGGGCCCCCTGGGCCCTGTCACTGCACCCTCCCTCCCCATTACGCCCAACCCGCAATCACACTGACAGACATACTGACACATACACACACAGACAGACACATTAAAACATTCGCAGATACATACTGACACACACATACACTGACACAAAAATATATACTGGCAAACATTGACACACATTCAGACATACTGATACACACACAGACACATACATACTCACAGACACACTGACAGATATATTGACACAGACACACACAGACACATACACTGACAGGCGTATTGACATACACAGACATACTGACATACACACACGCACACTGGAACACAGTGAGACATACTGACATACACACACAGACATACTGACATACAAACACACAGACATACACACAGTATGTTTGTGTGTGTTAGTATATCTGTGTGGTGTGTTAGTATGTCTGTGTGTGTATGTCAGTATGTCTGTGTATGTCAGCATGTCTGTGTGTGTATGTCAGTATGTCTGTGTGTGTTAGTATGTCTGTGTGTGTATGTCAGTATGTTTGTGTGTGTATATGTCTGTGTGTGTGTATGTCAGTATGTGTGTGTGTATGTCAGTGTGTGTGTATGTCTGTGTGTGTGTATGTGTCAGTATGTCTGTGTGTGTGTGTATGTCAGTGTGTCTGTGTGTGTATGTCAGTATGTCTGTCATAGACACACACAGACATACTGACATACATACACAAACAGACATACTGACACAGACATACTAACACACACACATACTAACACACAAACACATACTAACACACTAACACACACAGACACAGACATACTAACACACACACATACAGACATACTAACACACAAACACAGACATACTAACACACACAGACATACTAACACACACACATACTGACATACATTTAGCCACCCTCCAGGTTCTTACCTTTTTATGGAGGGTGGTTTCCCTGGGGTCCAGTGGCAGGCTGAGGCAGATGGGAGTTCTTCTCTGGAACTCCCCTCCTCCCTGCCTTCCTCCTCCCGCGCGGCTATCTCCGGTGGGAGGAAGTGACACGCGGTACTCACTTCCTCCCAGCCGGTACAAGAAGGGGCCCGGTTGCGCTGTTTAAGCGTCACAGCGCCCGAACGGGCCCCTTCTACCACATGCCCACAGGGTGGCCCTTAGTGCATGGGCCACCCGGGGGCCTCCTTAGTTGGCGGGCCGGTGCGGCTGCACCGCCGGCCGCCGGGTGCATGGGGGCTGCTGAAATCGTGGGGCCCACGGGGCAGCTGCTCTGGGGCCCCCAATGAGCAACTGGGCCCGGGGCAGCTGCCCCGTTTGCCCCGCGCTAAAGACGGCCCTGAAAGTGGCAATGTCACCGTCTGTGGATTTTGCAGAATTTGCCAAGACCCCCGACGGTGACCCGTTGGGGGTCCTGTGGGGGCAGGTAAAGGTGAGTACCTGTCCCTCACAGATGCGGCCATCTTTATCTTCAGCTCCTGGTGCACCAATGTCACTGCTGTATTGTTGCACATGCGCAAGAGTACAGCATTAAGGTCTATGGAGGATTCTGCGTGACCACGAGTTACTCTATAGACAGAACCAATTTCCTGCTGCTGTCACTGTTGACGGCTGTGGGAACTGACACTGTAGCTCTGCCCAGTGTCTAAGAAAATCAGGCATAGGATATATACAGAGACAAAATAGTCCCTACTTTGTCTCTGTATATCTCTTGACTGGGTTGGAATTTCAGTGAAATGCCAACAAAATCAAAATTAGTATTTCATAAAGATTCTATCTTTATGGCATACTCATTTTTCAGGGGAAGGTGACAGAGCCTCTTTAATTTGAACTCTCGGTCAATGGTCCTGCACACACAAAAATATGTCAGATGGGGTCATCTTAGAGGTATCACTGTGACATCATTTCTGCAGATCTATCAACATTTCTTTCAGCATGAATGCAGAAAAAGTTATGACCATAAAACAAACAAAAAATGCAAAAAAATAAATAAAAATAAGACAGGTACAAGCCAGTATGTCAATATAAACGTAAACAGCTGAAAAGTGACGATTATAGAATTTTACGGAATGTTGACGTAAAAATGTCTCTTGTGACTTTTCTTATAACAGCATATGTGGTTATGTAAGTATATATCAAGATAATTATTCAGAATTATTGCAAATAAATAAACAGAAAAAATATATATCTAAAATATCACACTGTTTAGTGTGATACACATTAATAATAAGCCAAAGGGTCATTCACAAACTTCCATCTAAACCAAATATGCAGGAACCAGATATAAGGATATTTTTTCTGCCTTATTTTTTACCCCCTCGCCTTTATTCTTCCAATATATTTGATATATGAACAGGAAAAAATAATACAGAATTTTCCATAAAAGCAGTATATTAACTTGCTATAAAATTAATGAACAAGTTACATCCAGCTACTGAATGGCTCATGTAGGATTCCTTTGTCCAGTCTCAGTGTTGGTATGCACCAACCTGTGAGTTTCTTTTTTGTCATTTTTACAATTCACTAATTAATATATTATAAATATGTGCTTATCAGGATTATCTATATTTAAAAAAAAAGTGAAAGAAAGAAAAGGAAAAAAAAAGAAGTTTCAAGACTCAAGAGTCTCTTCATGACTTTATTTTGAGCACATGCTCCAGGATAATAAGCCCTTTTTCTCCTCTCACGGGCAGTGAAGAGGTTAACCATATTGAGGACGACTGGTACCTGTTCCAGGAGTATGTCTATCCAAACATGTGCAGTGTCCAGTATCAGATTTGGCAGGGCATTCATCCCAGCTCAATCATTTTCCTCCTGTGAGTGTAGCAAGAGATGAGTTCCACTTAAAATACTGCCACACAGAGTGAAGTGTAAATCCACTTGAAAGGGTACTCTGGGCGGATGACAGATTGAGTTTTATATGGGATCTGGGCCTTCCCCCCAACATGCAATTCACCTTCCTCACCAGGGACTGGACCCCAACTCTCAGCATGCTTAGCAATGAAAAATGCAACGCAGCAGGTGGCAATAGTAGTAACTCTCCAATGTATGTTTTAATCATTTTATCAATAAAGACTGGATTATTTCAAAGTGTTGGACAGTGGAGAATTGTGTCTTTGCTGTGCTACTACTCTTCACTTATAAAACAACAAGGAATTCATAATTCTATCTGTTAAACCATTATTATTTTGCCATGACCCCCAACTCATGGAAATCAGAATTTGTGCCCCTTAATATCCCACTTGTAATATAAAACAAAATTTAAATTCTTCAAAATTTCAAATCCAATCATTATTTTTTTTAGAAACTGAAATTTGACACTCTGAGTATTATAAACTCCAAGGCATTTGGGATCAATTTGACAAAATTGGCCTCTCCCCTGTACCGATATCCTGCTCCCTGTTCAGCTGACTAGATAATGCATAATTTACACTCAACATTATCAATATTAGTTCTGTTCAATATGGAAAACAATCACAGGCTGAGAGCATTAGGCTAACCAGCTCCCACCACTCTCAGCCAAACATCGCCATCTAGTTTGGAAGACTCTGACACAAACAGATTGTTAAAAAAAATCAAAGGATTGCACACACAGCCTCTTTGCATCATAAGCAGTAGACACAGCAATAAAAAGTCAGTTCATTTTAATCGATCCACCTAAAAATAAATTTTGATTTGGAAGAACAGAATTTTGTCATGTGGCATGTTGGCTCAGTTGAGACAAATCGAAAATCATAAACAACATTTTTTAAAGTCAATGAGAGGTCAATATGATTGACTTAAGATTGAATGAAGATTTGACTGTGTCCGTGAGGGACACTTTAGTTGCCAGAACAACTTAACGTGGTTGTTTTGGTCTCTACTGCTTGTCCCTGCAGGCTTTCAGAGAAAGCTCACTACATTACTGCATTAGAGGCAGTCAATCTGATGACCACTCGAGGTGCTTCCGAGATTGTGCAGCACTGGCGTTCAATGTCTCCACACACTACATGAAGATACTGAACGTTCCCCATAGAGATGCTTTGATTGGCGCACTGCGGCATTTTGCTTTGCATTCGCAATACTCTTCCAATGCTTTCTTATGAGAATGCATTGGATTGGCTGAGATCATCAAATTTGATTCTCTCAGCCAAGAGGCCAGAGCGGGCAGAGCAAGCTGTGACCGGACCCATGCAGTGCTGGAAAAAAGGTGAGTAAACTCAGCTTTTAAGCTTTAGACAGGGTGTCCGTCCACGTAAACAGCGCTATTAGAGCTATAGTATCAGCAATACAAGTTTGTATTCCTGACACTATAGTGTTTTTTTTTTTAAACTCTTAACCTGAATAAGAATGTAGGAAAAGTTGAGTTTATGTAAAAAAAACTTTTTTTTTTACATTTTCGAGAATTTTTTAGACTGATTCATTTTGACCTAAAAAGTGCAAATCCCTGGTCAACTCCCCACATTTCAAAGATTACTCTCTGTTCCAAGGACACATTCACCTGTGGTAGAGATTAGTGGCCAATCACTTGAATAAAAACAATTTTAAAAATTCACTACAATTCAATGCTCAGTGAATAAACCCCTCTGCAATGCAGTTTAATAAACCTTGACTTACTTACTTTGTATGTATGCAAACCAATCCATTGGTGAAAATTTGACCCAAGTATTCCTAAAATACTGAACAAGAAGCCATTACCCAGAATTCCCAGCTACTATGTAGAGGGTGATTTATGACATACGGAACAGGATTTCCAAGTTACCGTTCTGGATCCCAACAAGTTTTAAGAATATGCCCACATTAGCAGATGTCCACCTGTGCCAATAAAATGGCCATCTGTGCTCTTGTGAATACATACAGCAAACATGCGCTTTTGGGGGGTCTTCAGTTCAGAAGCAATTTGGTGAGGATATCTGAGCCTAGCTGTAATACGACTGTCGGCTAAAGTTACTAAGAGCCACATTTATAAATTTGCAGCTAAAAATCCAAGATTCTTATGGTAGCAAAAAAATAAAAATATATATATTAAAAAAATTTAAAAGTCTTTAAAATCTATAACCTTGCCATAAATAAAATGATGGTGCTGTGGTATAATTTTGCAGGGCAGAGATTAAAGGGGCAATATTTGACCATGTGACACTATTGATAATTAAAGCATTTACCAGAATAATTTCATATGCTCTTGTAGTTTAACTTGAGGCTGCTCTATGGCCCATCACTGTCTACCTGTTGTGCTCTCAGCTGCTGAAGACTATCCTAGCAAGCATCTGCCTACCCTTGTCCAATTTGCACAGATAATATAGTCAAACTGTTTAAAAAAATAACATGGTAAAAAAAGATGTTCCTATGTGAACACAAGAAAAAAGAAAACAATTTAAAAGTGAACATTTTATTAAAATTAAATTGTATTTAAAAGTGAAAATCATATTTAAATTGTAATTTTTGTAGTTTAACATCCAGAACTACTGTTTGAAACATCATGTTTCCCTGATGTCCTAAGTGATGATCATGTAACATGGTGGGAATCAAAGTGAATTTTAAAATATTTAGTGACTAACCCTGTGTCTACAGGGTCCTGTGACCACCCCCTATGCTTGTGGCCCTTGTATTAGGATGCCACTTGGATTTAAGCTTCTTCTGTGGGGACACCCTGATTACAGCATCTTCTCTAAAGAGTTCACCCTGATTGAAGCCAAATTTTTTAGGACAGCCCTCTCAGTAAAGCATGTTCCTTGGGAATATCCTTCTTCTTACTGCAGCCCCTTCTGTAAGGATAGCCCCTAAGTGTAGGCACTTCTCGGAGAACTCCAGTAACATTGCCGCCTCTGCTAAGAGGATTATTGAAACTTTGACTATGAAAAGCTGCTACAATAATTTTCAGTTCAGAAATAAATATATATATATATTTTTTTTTTTTAACCTGGCATGTGTAATTGTAATTATGAGAGTCAAGTGCACATGCCTACATCCTGTGGGCTCTAGCAGGCAATTAACAGAGCAGGAGATAAGAAATTCTAAAATAAACGGAAAGTGCAATAAAGGAAGTTTAAACATTAGATAGCACTTTACAGTAACTGTGTAGGTCACATGCATGGGAGGTGTGGCAAGGGCTGCTTAAACAAAGTGATTTAACTACCAATTTAAGGGGGCATGATCTTTACACCAAAACCACTTTATTAAGGTAAAGTTTTGGCGCTTATACTGTCCCTTTAATTTTTCCATTTTAGTATGAAATTCTGGAATTAAGTATTGACAGCGAAACAGACAGTGCTGTTTACCACTTTGTTTAGGTATTGCATTAAAAAAAATAAATGATAAAAAATAATTAATTATATTCAACTAAGACGGCATCTGTTTTTAGATAAATCCAGTTTTCCAGCACAATTGTAGTATTATCTATGAAGTGGCTGGTATACCTAAGCCAGTTTGAGCTCTCCTGTCAGATAAGATAATGGGAAAACCACTATTATTATTATTATGTTATTTATATAGCACCATCAAATTCCGCAGCGCTTTACAATGGGTGGACGAACAGACATGTAGTTGTAACCAGACAAGTTGGACACACAGGAACAGAGGGGTTGAGGGTCCTGCTCAATGAGCTTACATGCTAGAGCGAGTGGGGTAAAATGACACAAAAAGGTAAGGATAGTATTAGACTAGTGACAGTTGCAGAAGAGGAATCAGTCAGGAGCTAATAACAGTTTAATTGATACAGTTTTATGAAGAAGTTGGTTTTTAACGATTTTTTGAAGGAGTGGAGACTGGGTGAGCATCGGAGTGAGTAACAGAGGAGGGAAGCGAGTTCCACAGGAACAGTGCAGCCCTCGAGAAATCTTGAAGGCGAGCATCAGAGGTGGGAGTACAGACAGAAGATAGACGTAAGTCTTCAGCAGATTGTAAGGGCCTAGACGGGACATACTTGTGTATAAGGGAGGATAGATAGGTGGGAGCAGCATTATGTAGCGATTTGAAAGCAAGAACCAGAATTTTAAATTGAGCTCTATATTTTATATGAAGCAAATGTAGGGACTGACAGAAGGGTGAGGTTGGGAGGTGCGGGCAGACAGGAAGATGAGCCTCGCCGCCGCATTCATTATGGACTGTAATGGCGCTAGTTGGGAGCACGTAAGACCACTGAGAAGTGGATTACAGTAGTCAAGGCGAGAAAGGACAGTGTAATGGACCACCACCTTAGTCGCATCTGGCGTTAAGTAGGGGTGGATGCGCGCAATGTTTTTGAGATGGAAATGACAGGATTTGGCGATAGATTGAACATGAGGCTTGAAGGAGAGTTTGGAGTCAAAGAGAACACCTAGGCAGCGAGCCTGCGTGGTGGAGCTGATGGTAGCAGACACAGGAGTAACAACACTTGAGGGAGGAAAGACCAGAATTTCAGTTTTGGTCAAGTTTAGTTTAAGGAAGTGGGCAGCCATCCAGTTAGAAATAGCAGAGAGGCAGTCAGAGAAACTAGTCAAGAGGGACGGGGAGAGATCAGGAGAGGACTGGTAGATTTGCGTGTCATCTGCATAGAAATTATATTGGAAGCCAAAGGAGCTAATGAGTTTACCAAGGGAGGCAGTATAGATGGAGAACAGTAGGGGACCAAGGACTGAACCTTGGGGGACACCAACAGAGAGGAGTTGGGGAGAAGAAGCAGAGCCAGAGAAAGAAACACTGAAAGAGCGCTGGGAGAGGTAGGAGGAGCACCAGGAGAGAGCAATATCTTGTAGACCGATATTGCGGAGGATGAGAAGAAGCTGTTGATGATCACTACACATATGTCTCCATTCAATTTCTTTAGAAAGCTCTGTGAATGCACATCAAACAGAACAGCATAATCAATGAAGATTCCAAAGCTAAAAAGATGTTGATGCCACAATGGGAGAAATGAACATAGTACTTAAAAGCAGCATTTCTTTGCTTTTAGATATATTTTTAGCACACAAAGCAATAGTGGTTATTTTTGTAAGATTCCTAAGAATATCTGCTTGCAGTGTCCCTCTAAATTATTCTTGCGACATTCTAAAACATGTTTTAAAACAAAATATAACAAACCTATGTGCAAACATCTGACACTATTTATTGAATAAAGTGACGTTTTGAAGCTTTTTAAAAATTTTCTATCCAGTGTGCAGCACTCTGGCTTATGTCAGTGCTGTATAGAGAACTGTATTATTACTTTTACATAATTCTTTATATGGCTTTTAAATTAACTGTTCTTGTAAAAAGATGAAAAAGCCTAATGCTCATCACCAAATGGCAAACAACAAGTACCATAATTCTCTGACGGCCTACATCTATAATTTGCAATAAATAAAAAGTGCAGTGGCAAAATAATGCGATTTTAAACACCTGCTTGCAACTATGTGTGCGCAGTAGTTATAGAGAAATGGCACAGAACGCTGCTGGTTTCAGTTCGTATGCTCCATTCCTGTCTGAACAGAAACAGATGCATTGAATTTGTCATAAAATAGCAATAAAAAAATAATAGAACAAGTCTGTGACCCCGAATTAAAAGGGGCTCCTGTTCTGCTGTGAATTTTCCTCATATATGGATCAATTTACCTCCATTAGATCAGTTTGTAGCTACGTGTGTTACGGCATGGGACAGCTGTGAGTACAGGAGAGTGCATCGTGGCTACGTATTGCCATTAACTCTTTAAAATCGAGAGTAATGTCTCCCATCAAACACTAAGTCGTTCACAGAGGTTTACCTGCACATGTGCCACCTACCTTCTCACCTAACGACACCCTTCCAAAAAATAGGATTGAATTTGAAATATATAAAAATATAAATTCCTAACGTGAGCTATTGCGATTATTTGCCCATTTGCTTTTTAAGTGTTTTTCAAAGGGAATAATTTACAGTAATTCCACAATAAAGCACCTGTTTTTTTTTTGCATAAGCGTGTGTACATGAAATGCATTTTAGAACACCTGTGGTTGTCTCTGAAATGCCACCTTTGGAGACGTTTCCTTAACTTGTGCTAAACTCTTTGGGGCTCATTCACTAAACACCGAATTGCAGTGACCTGACTACCAAACTGCAAAATGTAGGCTATAGTAGGCACAATATGATTTTAGCACTGATTTGGAAAGGTTTCCAATATATATATATATATATATAAATGTTTGCCATTTACAAAAATCATTCTAAAATCATTAAAGCACCATTGGGAGCTCACTATATAAAAAATAACTTAGTTTTGAGGAAATCTGAGCAGTGTGGCTATTTTTCTAATGCTATAAATTTGAACATGTTTTCAGAGAGCAGGTATAGGTTCATATTGCATTCAGCCTGAACATGGTCTATTAATAGCAAACTCTCTGTATCGCGTAATAGAAAATGCCAACATGGAGTTTATTTACTGAAGAGAGAAATATAAAAAAATTGGAAGGAAATGCCAAATTTTAAGCTGAACGGGTGAACTGGAAAAAAAAATCCATCCTGAATATATTTCAAGTATATCTAATATGGATTTAAAATTGTAAACCCTTTTTTTGTTTCAATCCCTATATATCCACTAAAGCATAATTAATACTGTAGATTGCATGAGATGTTATTATACTTGTATTTTTATTTTACTTAGTCTAGTGAATATCTTGGGGTGGGGCATAAAGCAAGCAAATGTGGAGGTTGGGTAAAACAATTATTTTGGTATTTTTTTTTATGGAGCGCGAACATTTTCGGCAACAAACCTAAAAAGAATTATGTAAGGTACACTTTTCTGCTTATTCTTTTCAAATACTTTTCTGCTTATACTGCGATCAGCAGCTACAAACGAAAGGTCTGCGTTAAACCAGCTTCATGGACACACAGACAGGTGTCCAGCGGGCTCCTTACGAGGGGCAAGTTTAACTACAGTTACTTTGAAATATAGGTTTACAAATTACTCACATATTTTATATTTTTATGGCTGCGCAATGCACAAGAACTTTTGTGAAACAGGTTTTAAAATTTTTATTTCATGCCGCCGTCATGAAACGGGTTACATAATGAAATAGAAATATTATCACACATAGTTCTTTAGTTTTTTTTTTATAAACTGTTTTATAGAATAAACAAATATTTTGTCCATGGAACTCACCATTTGTTTTTATTTATCTATTTTGTAGTGAAACCAAACTGTAAACTGCTTGGTTACCAAACAATTTAGCAATTTGGTTTTCAATTCACTATAATTATTTTAATATTTCCTAGTTTGTTGCATAATTGGAAGCGCTACTGACTAGGTTTTTTGCCTTCCTTTGGATCAACAGCAAAAACATATGTGAGGAAGGCTGAACTTGATGGACGCAAGTCTCTTTTCAGCTATGTAACTATGTAAATAACATCCCATAATATTTGTGCATAAACAATGAAGAAAGCTATTTGTTTTCTATTTTTAAAATCACATTACATTTTACAGCTACAATGAATACAGTACTTTAACCAATTGAATGTGTAAAGTGTGCTTGGAAATGTATTCATTACATCGAAAAACAACATAAATAAACTAATAACAAATAAACTTGTCTGAAAGACTGGAGAATATATACTTATATCATAATGATGATAAGAATGTTTAATTCAAAGAAAAATACATTTATCTTTGAAGTAAAAGAATAGAAATGGAGACTTTTTAGCTTAATTTCAATTCATACTCAGAAGGTAAAAACCTTTCTCTTTTATCATCATTGTAGATCTTTCAATGTATTTATGTACATAAAAAAATTAGATTTTATAAAATTAGACCTACTTTTGTGTATTTCTCATCCTCGGTTCCTCTATCAGAGAAAAGACAGACAGATCCGTAATTCAAAAACTAGTAAAAGTAAATACTACTTTATTTTTACTTTTACATTATTATGAAAGTATTAACATATATTAATACATACCCCCAAAAAATATGTTGTGTTCAAATTTTTATTGTCCTGTAAGTTATATTTATATGAGCTGAATGTCCGATTTTTATGAAACCATATAATTCACGTTCATAAAAACTTCTCCAAAAAGGAAGGGCAGGCGTATCAAATTCATTCAAAGGTTAAGATCGCCGTTTTGGTTGTAAATGTACATTTTGGTTGATGGTAGATTCAGCACGAGAGGTCAAGTTTTATTAATCACGTCTAAGCGCTTTTTACAACAACAACATACGCAACATATTTTCTTATTAAAAAAAAAAGTGAAATCGGATCTTTAAATTCATGGTTTAACTCAAACAATTTGTGTAAATGAAAAGAAAATGTACAGTCAACTAATTTTAAATCTGACAAGATATATGAGAAGATGCAAAACAAGGGATTTCAATTTAAAGTGTTTGTTTTTTCAATTATTTTAAAATGATGTGGACCATGTGTATATTTTCCAATTTATGTTCATATATATTGTTCTTAAATTATTGAATTATTTATTTTGTACCAAGATAACCAAATACTGAAAGGCAATTATGTAACAATATTTATACATAAACACTTACATGTTTATTTGTCTGAATATATATAAATATATATAAATATATACACACACACATATACAAACACCAACCCCTTACACACACACATTCCTTGCCAACATCCAGAATAGTTCAGTGTCAGGTATCACTCCCTTAAATGGACACTCCAAGTACCCTCACTACCTATGCTCTTTGACTGTGTTCGTGTAAAAGAGCCCTCTATCTGAGTCTAACACATCCTATTCATTGTTCAAGATTTAATTCATAAAAACAATTTTGTTAATAAATGAAAACCAAGCGAGTGTCATATACAAATACCCTAAAAGCTTGCAGGGCTGGGGTTTATGGTATTTACTGGACTGAAAAATTCCCAAAACACTTGTTGGTTTCAGCAGATGCTGACAATTTGCAGCGTACAAAGCATATTCAGTGAGTGAGTAACAGGGTATTTTGTTTTGGTTTCATCTTTTAGTTACTTAATCTTTATAATGCATTAAAATGTTGTGCTCAGCTCTAGTCTGACGTGTTCTTTTACGTCCTTACTGAAATTTCCAAACACATTAAACCATATAAAATGCATATATAAAATGATTTTGGAAACATGCAAAACAAGCCAAACTCTTGCAGACCTGTGATAGTTGGAACGTAACGTGTGGCCAAGGGTTTATGTAAATGGCAACACAGTTCCTGTTGACAGTTTTATATTGCCAGCAATATTCGTCAGGACAATTTCTCATTTTATATTCCTGCAGTAATGGCATCAGTATTTTTAAACAGCTTTAGCTCGTCAGTTTTGTAGTCATGTTAAAAAAAAACACAATTCAAAATTCACTAGGATTGTCATTAAAGCAGGCGTCACATGGTTACTGTAGTAATGCTCATTTCACTAAATTGCAGCATCATTCCATTGCTGTTTATAAAAGTGAGCCATTTCTGCATAGTATACACTGTCTGTTTAGAGCTTTAAAATGTACCTTAAAGTTGGCACTGTTACCAACCCTGGAAAATTAGTATTTCATTTAGATAGTATCTTTATAAAATACAAATTTTGACTGTGTTGGAATTTAACTGAAATTCACTGAAATTCCAACCCAGTTAAGAGATGTACTATAGTCCCTACTATGTCTCTGTATTTCTCCTCCGTCTGACTTTCTTAGACTTGGGGCAGAGTTACAGTGTCAATCATGACAGCCATCATTATTGATGGCTGCAGAGAATTTTCTTTGTATATGAAGGATAACGCACACTCGCTGGATCCTCCATAGACCTTCATGATGTACTTTTGCGTATGCTAAAATGCCAGGAGCTGAAGAGGACCCACCGGAAGAAGGTGGCCACGCCCATGAGGGACATGTTGAGGTAAGTAAATCTCACATTTACCTACCCCCCTCAGGCCACCGGACCCTCAGCGACAATGTCACCATTGGGCAAAGTCCCCAGATGGTGAGAGTGCCTAGACCATGCAGGGCTATTAAGATCAGTGCCGTTATGAGAAACACTGGAATGTCCCCATTAGTGCAATGGCCAATCAGTTGATGCTGTTACATTTAATGAACAATAAACCAGAGTAGCTGGACTCAAGGGCCACAACCCCACCTGTTTCTAATCAGTGAGTCACTGTTTTAATGGAAGGTGTGCATGTTAATCAGGATTACCCTAATTTGTAGCTGAGCTTTTGTTTAAAGAACTCAGTTCTACATCCCAGCATTATTGGAATCTTGGATCCCGTTGTTATAGAAGCTCAGTAGATTGTCCCTTGAAATATAATGTCACCTTTTTCCAATAAAACACAGTACAGCGACTGCATGACTTTGGGCATCCTTGGCTGATTAAAGACCAATCCAATGAAAACAGGAATTAGAGGACACACCTCTTTTAAACCACCGTTTGGGCAACTAACTTCAAGGCAGTCGCCTACTAATTGGGTTAATCTTTAAATTTTAGACCACATTAGTCAAGTTAAAAAATAATTGATCAAATATGGCATTTACAGGGTTGTTCACTGAATTGTCAGGTAATGAATTTCACATTTAGACCCAAAATGTACAACGTATTTTCAGTTTAGCAATTTAGACTTAATATTTTAAATTCACTTTGAATTTACAATTCTCACTTTGCTGAATAATCTGCTAATTTCAATATGCAGAATGTTTTGTGAAACTGATTTAAATACAATTATATGTTCAAAATGTACAGTGACATCCAAACCAGTAGGAGTTCAGATTATTTGAGAAAGGCTAATTTGTAAGTTGACCCAAAATTTACAGCTGGTTAAAGTGAATATACGCTGCAGCAAATCTTTCACTGCACACAAGATCAATGTGTTTTTCTAGGAATTTTAGAAGCAGGTTTAGTCTGGATAGATCTGGGCTACTGAGAATCAGATCTCTTTGTTTTGACAGAAATTATAATTTATCATTATATTATATTTTATTTTCAAACAATGAGGCATGTTTTGAAAGCTCATTTGCAGGCCATGCAGAATTTCATGGGAATATCAGAAATCCTGTACTTGCTTATTAACTAAAAGGAATAGTGAGACAGGTGTGCAGTTCCAATTCTGTTCTTTCTTCAAGGACAATATATTAGCCCCTTTGATCCTGAGGAGCATAGAACTTCACAAGAGGCCAAACTCATTGGCTTTGATAAAACCCCAAGACTGGATAGCTTTATGGGAAATGTAGTTAACTAATATTTGAAGTGCCAAGGTAATCCACTTGCAGTAAAATATATCTTTCTTATAGTTCATCATCATGGTTGTCTTTATTGACACAGTCAAACACTGGTCCAAAATAGCCCTATTAAGTGGTTGACCTCTTTACAATAGATGTCTTGCATGACAGGCATATAGTCGTACCCTTGGGCGTTAAGAATATACCGCCCCATACATATCCAATAATACACAGACACCAATATGTTGGGTAAAATTCTGTCCACAGCATTTTTTATTATATGTCAATTTTAACACGAAAGGTCATTGTCAAACAAACCCTGTGACACAGTATATAAATAACCCCCTACAACATTACAATGACAATGACCCCAACATTAACAACATAACACCATAACAATAAAACAACATAAATAGCATCATGAAACATAATAAAGTTCAAACAACTTGCCCGAAAAATCCAATGTAGGGGTATACCGAGATACCCCTACACCACCAGGTTCTGAGCCACAGGATAGCTCGAAACCTACCATACCAACTTTTAAACCACATACCAAACTTTAGAGCACATAATTAACTAAATTGTTAATAACAACCCATTCCACCCTCCAATTTACCTAACCAGTCCCTGCCATTGTGACCAGAGAGAGGAAAACTCCTAGCCTAACACAAAATCAGGGAAGGTAGGAGGGACAAAAACAAGGTCTGTGACAAGGCATTAGAATGGAAAACTTTTAAGATGGCTGCCCTATATGTATCAGCCTGCCTATCCCAGATAGATAGTCAATTCAAACACACTAACTCTGAATGCCTGCCTCCTAACTCTGTCACGGCCCATCCCAGATAGCTAGCCAATCCAAACACACTAACTCTGAATGCCCCGCCTCCTAACTCTGTCACGGCCCATCCCAGATAGCTAGCCAATCCAAACACACTAACTCTGAATGCCCCGCCTCCTAACTCTGTCACGGCTCATCCCAGATAGCTAGTCAATCCAAACACACTAACTCTGAATGCCCGCCTCCTAGCTCTGTCACAACCCATGCCAGATAACTAGCCAATCCAAATACACTAACTATGAATGCCCGCCTCCTACCTCTGTCACGGCCTATCCCAGATAACTAGCCAATCCAAACACACTAACTCTGAATGCCCGCCTTCTAGCTCTGTCACGGCCCATCCGAGATAGCTAGCCAATCCAAACACACTAACTCTGAATGCCCGCCTCCTAGCTCTCTAACAGCCCATCCCAGATAACTAGCCAATCCAAACACACTAACTCTGAATGCCCGCCTTCTAGCTCTGTCATGGCCTATCCCAGATAGCTAGCAAATCCAAACACACTAACTCCAATGCCCGCCTCCTAGCTCTGTCACGGCCCATCCCAGATAACTAGCCAATCCAAACAAACTAACTCTGAATGCCCGCCTCCTAGCTCTGTCACGCCCATCCCAGAAAACTAGCCAATCCAAACACACTAACTCTGAATGCCCACCTCCTAGCTCTGTCACGGCCCATCCCAAATAACTAGCCAATCCAAACACACTAACTCTGAATGCCCGCCTCCTAGCTCTCAAACAGCCCATCCCAGATAACTAGCCAATCCAAATACACTAACTCTGAATGCCCGCCTTCTAGCTCTGTCATGGCCTATCCCAGATAGCTAGCAAATCCAAACACACTAACTCTGAATGCCCGCCTCCTAGCTCTGTCACGGCCCATCCCAGATAACTAGCCAATCCAAACACACTAACTCTGAATGCCCGCCTCCTAGCTCTCAAACAGCCCATCCCAGATAACTAGCCAATCCAAACACACTAACTCCGAATGCCCGCCTCCTAGCTCTGTCACGATCCATCCCAGATAGCTAGCCAATCCAAACACACTAACTCCGAATGCCCGCCTCCTAGCTTTGTCAATGCCCTATTCCACTAAGCTGTGCTGTCCATGGGCTACAAGAAATGTGATATAATTTGCATAACCTCATGTCACAAAGAGATTAAAGGAAACTAGGGTGCATGAATGTATCTAACACAGCTTCACCCTGTAATGAGTTTGATGAACAATTTTTGTGGGAAAACTAAACACAAAAAAACCCCAGAAGATAGTAGGAAATCATAGCTCCATCGCCCTGTTGCGCTCCTCGATGATGGTAAGATAAAAAGGAGTTGTGTACAGTCACATACAGCTATCACAAAAGAAGCATGCATAGCAGACATGTCCACAAGAAGTTCAATTCATTGTGAATAAGACTACTTGCGCAAGTTATATGTTGCCCAGCTTCTCTCGTAAACTTGTGCCAATAAACTGATTCATGTTTCCATGAATGAAGTTTGAGAGCAATACCATCTGTACAAATGTACAAATGTTAATGAGACCTGAGCTGTACGTATTTTAAATACAATGGGAAAATTGGCAAAGTTAGATAGACATTTGCCTTGATATTAGTGCCAAAGCAAGTGTCAGAGTAGAAATACATAGTCATTTAATGATGGGGTTATTCACTAACGTGTGAATGTGAATAGAATGTAACATTTCAGACAAAATCAGCCACATTGGAAAGTCTCTATTTTAGCTCTATTTACCGTCTGGCTGTTTGTAAATCACTTTGGACTTCCAATTATTCATGCTTCAGTGAATACCCTGTAAAAGTTATATTGCTAGAGATACAAAATATATTAATGTGCACATTTCATTTAAGCATAGGGCTTTTCACTATATTTTGCACCTTTGTAAGTAGATATGAAATCAGTGGAATACGTAGATCCTTTCTCAGAGTTTAAAAAACGTTATCCAATTCTACACACAGCTGGCGTGTTTCACTCACCACAAGACAGATTTTATATCCACTGTACATGTTGTTCTTTAAGATGATTCCAAAAAAGATTTAAAAAAAAAAGTCATGGTGAGTATTACAAGATTTATTTTATTTACATTTTTATTAGTGTATGTGTATATATATATATATATATATGCATATAGATAGATTTGTATACATGCACTCAATAGTATAAAGAAATAAAATGTATTCAAATTATTTCATAGTTTGAAACACTATTTTTAAGTCAGAGTTTGGCAGCAACATTTACTTAGTGGTCTATTAACAAAACAGTGACATGTGGTAAACTGAGAACTATTGTACAAAATTTAAAGCAACACTATCGTGCCAGGAATACAAACATATGTTCCTGACACTATAGCGTTATACTAACTATTTAGATCCCCTGCCCCCCCTCCAATCTTATGGGAAATGTGAGTTTACTCACCTCTTTTTCCCATGATGCGCAGGTCTCGCTGCAGTTGGCCCCACATGGCCCTGACTCCATGGCTGAGATGTTTAGTCTTGTGATCTCAGCCAATCCAATGCTTTCCCATAGGAAAGCATTAGGAGGCTATTGTTCATACAAGGTAAAATGCCACCCTGCGCCAATCAGCATCTCCACATAGAGATGCATTGAATCAGTGCTTCCACTAAGATAGGGAGCACCTCGAGTGACTGCCACTTGAGGTGTTACTAGGTAGCAATGTAAACAGTGCCTTTTGTCTGAAAGGCAGTGTTTACATTTAAAAAGCCTGCAGAGACTGTTTATAGACACCAGAACAACTGCATTAAGTTGTAGAGGTTGCTGTGACTATAGTATCCCTTTAAGATAACGCAGTAAATTTAGGAAATAATCTGAAATTAAAAATTTTTTTTTAGGATTTTCTTTCCACCTATACTATAGTCAGAAATGGAGATAACCTAATGCGCAGACAGTAAAGGAACATGTATTGGTCCTTAGAGTGGCCATGCTAGTGCCTAAAACAGATAAATGAAATGTCTGCAAGCAGATAGAGAATAAAGCAGAGACAGGCCGTGTTCTAGGATAGCAGAGATAAACAGAATCAATAGTCAGGCCAACGTAAGGATAACAGAGAGCAAGAATCAAACAAGCTGAGGTCAGAAAACATAAATCCAATACACAGTACAAACACACTCTCAGATAACAAGAACCACGACAGGGTAAGGACAGAAGGACAACCATACAATATAGATATACCCTATACTGGGTTGTGTTTGGTTGCAGGGGACCATGATGTCATAAGTGTGCATACATCATGAAAAAGCACCACATAGACTGACATTATAGAAGGAGGCCAATGGAAGGGCTCTATGTCATATATGATGTCATAATAAGGCACCAGGAAGATAAGGATGAGTGAACACAGAACACAGAAGAGACATCACTGCCGGAAACACAAGCCGTTGCGAGGGACAGGTATCATCACACCTATATTGCAACCTAGTGAAATTCGCCACAACTTACTGTATTTTGAATAGCCCTCAAAGTTACATTCAGTAAAATAAATAACTAAATCACACACACACACACGTATCAAGTTCCACATGTTAAACTACTACTAACTCTTTATTAATCAAAAGAATGTATATAAATAAACAAATCTTGTCAACAATTTTAAATAGAATAAATATTTTCTTCTTAATGAATAGGGATAACATTTTCTCTAAATAAAAATACTTTAAGAAAGATCATGTATTTTTTTTATAAAACTTTGGTGTGCATTTACAAAGTGTAAAAAAGCATCCTTGCACACCTGCTGCTCACATATAACTGTGCATGAGTAAATCAATGTTCCGTCACATACCTTGCCCGCGACAGCCACAAACATGTAGACGCCAAGCTGACACATTGAGAAGGCAGAGTACGAGTATCTCAAAATTAGCAACTACTTAAAAGGATATTCCAAGCACCATAACAACATTGGCTTCCCTATGCCTGTCTCCCTTATTTCTGTTGCTTACAACTGTGTTTGGAAAAAATACATACCTTCTGCTCATATACAAAGCATAATTCCCCCTTTCCCATACAAGTACTCGCATGGCTTGTGAATAGGCAGCATGCATATGCCACACAAGTCCCCATTACTCTGTGACAGTTTCCATCATAGGTTTCTATGAGAGATTCTATGGTACAACTATGTCTTGCTCTGACATCTTACATACGATCTTAGCCATTAACACATAGCAGAAAAGTATTCTGTTCTTTTACTTTAAAGCAGTTTGAAGTTAAAAATTATTACCCCCTATTTTTAATGCTGGACTGTGGCAATCCCATCTTCTTTACTTTGTTCTACAGGGAACAGTTTCACTCATATCTGTACTAACCTACATATCACAAACCTGTGCTGGTACCGACCACAAACCTATCCTGGAATATCTCCTGTAAATCAATATAGCACATCGGGAGCTACTCTGGCTCATATTTGGTAATTGGTATGTCTGGGCAGCATAGTATGAATCCTTGTTTATTAGGTTCTATATTTCATGCTGATTGGGTTTATATTAGGACTTCGACTTCCAAAATAAACACTTTTCCTTTCTTGCAGATTTTTTAAATATATTTTTTAATTTGACAATTTTTATTGTTTTTCCAGTTGTTTTCTTGCAGACGTTTGTTTCTATTGTAAATTTCTAAGTGTTCTTAGGATTGTAATTTTTCTGTATGATCCAAAGTCCTTCACTTTAGTACATATATCAACACTCAAATATCCCTGTAGAATTTGCTGGTATGATAAAGAACTTCTGTCCTTAACATCTGCAAGCCGCCACGCTTCAATACATGCAGGAAAATGTCACTTTTGAGTCATCTCCCCTCAGTGCATACGATAAGATAAGGTATATGTTTGTGTTACAAACATTTGTTTGTCTCTTATTAGCAAGTAGATTAATATCAAATCAAATTTTAGGTCAAATCGGAGGACCAGAGAGAATTTGCGTGGGTTCACGCACTTTTTACTATTTACAAGGAACATTGTAAGTATACATTGAATCACTTCTTAAACACGTAGCATAAACCATGGACATCGTTTTTTTTCTACAATCTGGTGTAGACATACAGAAATCACAGGAATGTCTTGGAAGATTTCATCCAGTAAAAATAGAGCTAACATCAGGCAATTCGAGAGGAAACAAATATGTTTTATTTATATAAATATTTATATCTATTAAAAGTTCAGGAAAAAACAGCACAGTTCCTTAACTGTCTGGACTTGACAGATTTGTTCCTTACCATCAAAACATTGATGGCAATAGGACGGATACAATGAAAACTTGGTGCAATAAACTCCAAAAATTCCCAAGATAGAAATTAAAAAATACAAAACAGGCTAATTACACCCTAACAATAGTCATTTCAGAAGGTTGTCAGACTTGTTCATGAAAAAGCTTATAGAGTAACAAACAAGACAATCAGACAACCCATACCATATCTACGTTGTCTTGCAGTGATCACATCTGCCAGAAAAATCCTTGGAGAGTGTGCAGACGTCACATTGGAGGATGTCCAGGAGGTTCTTAAACTCATAATACCACGCAAAGCCCTTGGACCTGATGGTTTTTCCGATTATCTGGCCTCCTTACTAGAAAATCTATTTCATAATGCATTTTATAGTGAGACCTCAAACAACAGACTTCACAAAAGTTTCCATAAGTTATACCAACCACTACATGATATAATGAAAGCCAAATAATCCTGAATAATCAGAAAATTAAATTACCACCATCTATACTAGCAGCAAGGTCACAATCATGTTCACACAGTGTCCAACGGTCATCCTTAAAGCGGCGCTGTCACCGTCTGGGGACTTTGCCAAATCTGTAAAGACCCCTGCTGGTGACATTGCCACTGGGGGTCTGGTGGCCGCAGGAGTCTTCAGAGCCAACGTCACTGCATTTAGTTCTTTGGAGTATCCCGCGAGATCCTTCAGAGACACAACCAATTCCCTGCAGCCATCATTGATGACAGCTGTTGGGATTGACACTTAGACTCTGCCTTGTGTCGAAGAAAGTAAGACAGAGGAGAAATGCAGATACAAAGTAGTCCTTATTTTGTCTCTGTATCTCTTGGCTGGGTTGGAGTTTCAGTAAAATTCAAACACAGTCAAAATGAGTATTTCAGAAAGATTCTATCTTAATGAAATACTTTTTTTTTTTCAGGGGGTGACAGTACTGCTTTAAACAACCATTCTGGCATGCATAGAACGCCAATGTGATTGCAGAAAAGCACATGATATGAGCCACCGGCATTTTTCCCCAAATGCCTTGAGACAATATCATGCTTGATCCAATTGGAGTCACTTCCCCTAGAAGTGGAGTTGCATTTGAAAACTTATAAGTCAATCAAACAAAATGAATTCCCCACTTACAAAGCCCTGTATTGCATCCACCATAAATACTTTTTTAGAAAGCAAGCAGTCTAAAAGTGAGTGCTGAAATAACAGAAACACTATCGACTGGCATCTTAGTTTAAAAACTAGTAGAACTCAACAATAAAATAACCACAGATCGTATGTGGAAAGTTAAATATCCCACATTTAAGTGTGAGAGGAAGAAGCACCTAAAAATACATTCTTACATACATCCAGGACAAGTATGAGGTATGATTTAACCCCTTCAGTACCAGGAATGTGAAGGGGAACTCCTCGTTACCATGGCAGACCATGTTTCTGTCTAGCAATTAGCATTACAATAAAGTAATTAGGAGTCAAGTGCCTTTGGGCAATTAAAAAAAAACAGATTTGGCACACAATTTCACATTTAGCAGCAGACAGTACAGTGGTTTTTGGCAAGTCCAATGTATTCTGTTTATACAAGGCAGCTCAGTTAGCCTAAGTCACTAATGTAGCCACTTCTTCCCCTAACATCTAACAGACATCCCTTTATGGACTCTGCAGGAAGACTCAGTGCTTCTACCAGGGAACTCTTTTACAACACAGACCACGATATAGACCATTACACTCTAATCACAATTTAGGATATTTATCAAAAAGTTATAGATACGAGAAAGATAATTTCTGTCATTATTTTGACCATTTTAATTAAAGTGTTCTAAATGTGATCTGAAAATTGAGGGTTTTCCTTATAGCAAATTCCAACAGTTTATTTTACCAGAATTTTCGATTTTGGAAGATTACCATATTCAGTGGAATAAAAAAAGTAATGAAAGATAACATTCTTATGTCAAAAAAAGAGGTGGAAAAACTGATAAATATATTGTGTCACCAAAATAATGGTATACATTTTAAAAATGGTGGTTCGGCACAAAAGAAGCAAGAGATGGACACCCCCCCATTATAACTTCTCTCTGAGACAAATAATTGTTAACAATTATGGTTAACAACTACTACCTTTCTGTCAAAATATCAAATTCCATCTTTTGTTTTAAAAAAAACAAAAAACAGAAAACAATATTTACTTATACATAAGCATCTTTGAAGGGGATTGTCCTGTGTGAAACCGAAGGTTGGATTTAGCACCTCTGAGACGTCTAACCGCTCATTATCTTTTTTTGCAGCATGTCCCAGGGCTCTCGTCTAGTTCAAGAAATGTCCTATCTCAACTAGAACTGGTCAAACTCTCTTTTAGATTAGTTCCTGGACTCAGATAGCTTCTTGTGGAAGGGTTATAGATCACTCACCTGTATGTGTGGTTTCACTTTCACGTTTCATAATGAGAAGCAGACAGTATATGATGCCAAGGGCTTTATAGGAATCTTATGACTGTACACTTCATGCTATGTATGTGACCCCTCTCTAGAAGAAGACAGTAATGGACTGGAGCAATACAGAGCAAGAGCAAGATGGGTTGTTGTTGTTGTTTTTTTTTTGTATTATTTTACAAAATCTCTGTATCTGACATCATGTAAAAATCATGTGCATTACATATAACATCTAGTAGAACAATAATGAAGAATTTGTGCAATATGCAATTTGTTTTTCAATTTACTTAAATTTGGTGTTTGGTGAGAAGAATAACTAGAAATATTACAATAATAGTTTTTTTGGGGGCAGGCTGCTCTTCCCCTTCCCCTTCCCCTTCTCGTACATGAAATGTGCTTTGTTAGATTTAAATGTCTTCTTTAACTAGTGTACAGCTCTGCAGAATATGTTGGTGCTATATAAGTAATTGTAATTGTAAATTATTATGCACTATTCGATAGATAAAGAAAAAAAAACTAATGTATGGAACTTTAAAGGCAATAATGATCTTCATTTATCTTCATGGAAATTACACAACACTACATCGGAATTCAACCTAAACTAGAATTCCTCCAAAATGTATTTTCCTTTAATTGCCCGCTCCCCTTCCTCCCTCCCATTTAGACTTAATATTTAATTAACCAGCTGAAAACAATCACACCAAATTAATTGAAGAAAAGTTGGCTTGCAGTAGGTTAGAAATAAATATAAATTGAAAAAATATATGAGTACAGTTTTCCAGGGGAAAAGTTACCCTATTTTCTCATCCCATGGAAAAAAAAGTGTTAAAAAATTCTTCCAGTAACTCTCTGTAATCTTCATATTGACACCAAAATGGTCACAAATTGGATTAGCATAATATTATATTATATTTTAGTGAATAAAGAGAATGGTTTGATTAAAAATGGAGATTTTTCCCCCCAAAATGTTGAAACACAAGCACATATGTACCTTAGTCAATAACTAAAATACTATATATATAATTTCACCTGATAATATATATTATTGGGTAAAGTTATACTATGTATATTTTATATCTTATCTGTTACATAATAAGGTGAATTTACAAAATGTTCACTGAAAAAAAAAAATTCCCAAGATTTAAACAGGGTAGCTAATTTAGAGTATACAGTATAGTGAAATCTTTTATTGCTAATTCTCAATTTCAAACTAGAATGCTAATATATAGATACCCAAGAAACTTATTAGAAAAATCCAATCACATTTATTTACTACTTAGGGCATTAAAAACAAATTCACCAAAATCTGAGCCATAGAGTATAAAGTGCATGACAGTGATTTTGAGTCTTGGAAAAACTTTGTAAACAAAACGCGTAGACTTTTTTTGCTGCAATTACTTTTTGGTTAAAATCACTGTTGTGCACTTTATACTCTATGCTTTAATTTTTTTTGGTCAATTTGTTATTATTATTATTGTCATTTATACAGTTACAACAAACATTGAGACAATTACAAAACATTACAGGAATAACAGGTTGATGAGAACGCTGCCCATTTTAACAATCTTAATTTCCTAATGGGGGGAAAAGACGTTTCATCTGGGTCCTTCTCATTCTAGTTTGGAATTTGGGGTTGACCTATCTTCTTGGGCACCGTTTTGCAAACAAAACAAGTTACATTGGTTTTTTTTTTTTTTTTTTTGCATTTACGTAAGCCATCACTATCAGTATTAAATTCAGCATAATTCTCTGTGTTTGTTTTTAATTACGCTGTATTTGTGGTTTCTCATTGGTGTTCAGATCTCCTTCCTACCTTTTAAAATAATTTTTCTATGAAAGTCATTTAATCACAAAATTTTACTTTAACATCTCTTAAAATGTAATGATTATTTTAACGCTCGTGCAAATCATGGAATCTTTTATGTTCCTCTATTTATCATAATGGAACTCACTTATTTTTTGTTATGAGAATTTAGAAATTTCTAATCTTTACCATAAAGAAGGGCATTATGATGCAACTACTTAGGACTGTTTCATGTATAGTAATTTCAACTGTTATTTTATTTATTCTATAACATCCCGCCTGTGCAAGATATAGATAAACATTTAGATATAGATATAAATCTATATATAATTCTGCTTGAAACCTGCACTCCATAATCCAAATCATAATAGTGCCCGGGCTGATCCGTAAACAATATAGTGACACAAAATGATAGCACTTCCTGGACTTGTTTTGAAAAGTAAAATAAAATGTAACTTTTATTTCAGTTTTGAAAATAAAAAGTCAACGTTTCCGTTTTGGCAAAAGTCATCAATGCTTTTATCACTCAATAATGAGTTGCGTTTGTGTGAGTGATGAAAGCGTTGATAAAAGACTTATGCCAAAATTGAAACGTTGACAGTTTATTTTCAAAACTGAAATAAAAGTTAAGTTTTTATATATATATATATATATAAACACGCAAGCATATGATTCCATGTATTATAATTTCTCCCGCGTATCTGTTACTCAATGTATTTATTATAATACGAATCAATTTATTTCTTTTTAACATTTCCAGGAAATAAAAATGGTAATGAAACCACTTTTTAGAATTTGTTGCCTCACATGTAACAACGAATTATGTATGCCACATCCCAAATGCTGATGCATAAAAATAAAACGATAAGTACAAAATTTTAAGAATTTTTGCATAACTGATATAATCAAAGGCACTATATCAGTGAATTAAATTTAACTATATCAGATATAAAACCAAAAAAAAAAAAAAAAAAACTCTCTGCCGTATACACGGCTGTTTTCATAGGTGTGTGATTTATGTTGGATTTAAAGTTCAGACCAACTAAAAGCCAGTTATTTCTTTAATGTTCCTGCAAAAAGGAAAGTCCATACACTCTGGCTTTTAAAATGTAATAAACTTTAATTCCTACCTTCTTATTGGTTATTAAAATGGATACGATAGAGTTTCCTAAGCCAGACAATGAAATTACAAAACCAATTGTTAATAGGAATTTTTCCTGGAAAAATTAAAGAAAAAATTATTTAAAAGTGTTACTACGGTAATATAAACACTCACATCAAAAAACAGAAACCGCACAGGCTTAAATAAATGGAACATTAAGATGTGTGACTTTACCGACCTCCTCAAATGAAAAATTATTGTATGGATAAAATCAAGTACTTAGTATGAAGTTAAATGCTAGCCAGATTACGGAACAGAAAGATAACATATGAAATAGTAGCCTTTTAACGCTCAATGGCGTTTTCATCTATCGATTAATCTACTCTGTAATTAAATATGTCCACAAATCAATTTTTTACACTAACCAAACATGAACGTCAGAATATATTGATGTATTCAATAAGTGTTGGCTTTTAATCACTAGAAAAAAACTGAACTTGCAAACAATGCGCGTAAAAGCTATGGTGGAATTCACAGAAAACTGACGGCTGATGGAGGTGCCAGAAAAAATATGGCTTCCTGCAGACAGCGTACCGAAGCAGAATTTCAAAATAACATTATCAGTTTACAGTGTAAAATGAGGACAAGTTGGAAAGGGCATAGGTATGGGTTGGTACATATATAACTTACCTTACCTACAAATCAGAGGAGAGATGTCTATCGTAAATTACGTGTTACCAGTATATACAGGAGCTGGGTATAAATACGATGTATGTGTGGATATATAGAGGGTCTGGGTATAGATAAATGTATTTATGTTTGGGTATATAGAGGGGCTGGGTACAGAGAGAATGTATGTGTAGTATATAGAGGGGCTGGGTACATACAGAATGTATGTGTGGTATATAGAGGGGCTGGGTACAGAGAGAATGTATGTGTAGTATATAGAGGGGCTGGGTACATACAGAATGTATGTGTGGTATATAGAGGGGCTGGGTACAGAGAGAATGTATGTGTAGTATATAGAGGGGCTGGGTACATACAGAATGTATGTGGTATATAGAGGGGCTGGGTACAGATACAATGTATGTGTGGGTATATAGAGGGGCTGGGTACATACAGAATGTATGTGTGGTATATAGAGGGGCTGGGTACAGATACAATGTATGTGTGGGTTTATAGAGGGGCTGGGTACAGACAGAATGTATGTGTGGTATATAGAGGGGCTGGGTACAGATACGATGTATGTGTAGGTATATAGAGGGGCTGGGTACATACAGAATGTATGTGTGGTATATAGAGGGGCTGGGTACAGATACAATGTATGTGTGGTATATAGAGGGGCTGGGTACAGATACAATGTATGTGTGGGTATATAGAGGGGCTGGGTACAGATACAATGTATGTGTGGTATATAGAGGGGCTGGGTACAGACAGAATGTATGTGTGGTATATAGAGGGGCTGGGTACAGATACGATGTATGTGTGGTATATAGAGGGGCTGGGTACAGATACAGTGTATGTGTAGTATATAGAGGGGCTGGGTACATACAGAATGTATGTGTGGGTATATAGAGGGGCTGGGTACAGATACAATGTATGTGTGGGTATATAGAGGTGCTGGGTACAGATACAATGTATGTGTGGTATATAGAGGGGCTGGGTACAGATACGATGTATGTGTGGTATATAGAGGGGCTGGGTACAGATACAATGTATGTGTAGTATATAGAGGGGCTGGGTACAGATACAATGTATGTGTGAGTATATAGAGGGCTGGGTACATACAGAATGTATGTGTGGGTATATAGAGGGCTGGGTACAGATACAATGTATGTGGGTATATAGAGGTGCTGGGTACAGATACAATGTATGTGTGGGTATATAGAGGGGCTGGGTACAGATACAATGTATGTGTGGGTATATAGAGGGGCTGGGTACAGATACAATGTATGTGTGGTGTATATAGAGGGGCTGGGTACAGATAGATGTATGTGTGGTATATAGAGGGGCTGGGTACAGATACGATGTATGTGTGGTATATAGAGGGGCTGGGTACAGATACAATGTATGTGTGGGTATATAGAGGGGCTGGGTACAGATACAATGTATGTGTGGGTATATAGAGGGGCTGGGTACAGATACAATGTATGTGTGGTATATAGAGGGTATATAGAGGGGCTGGGTACAGACAGAATGTATGTGTGGTATATAGAGGGGCTGGGTACAGACAGAATGTATGTGTGGTATATAGAGGGGCTGGGTACAGATACGATGTATGTGTGGTATATAGAGGGGCTGGGTACAGATACAGTGTATGTGTAGTATATAGAGGGGCTGGGTACATACAGAATATATGTGTGGGTATATCGAGGGGTTGGGTACAGATACAATGTATGTGTGGGTATATAGAGGTGCTGGGTACAGATACAATGTATGTGTGGTATATAGAGGGGCTGGGTACAGATACGATGTATGTGTGGTATATAGAGGGGCTGGGTACAGATACAATGTATGTGTAGTATATAGAGGGGCTGGGTACAGATACAATGTATGTGTGGTATATAGAGGGGCTGGGTACATACGAATGTATGTGTGGTATATAGAGGGGCTGGGTACAGATGTATGTGTGGTATATAGAGGGGCTGGGTACAGATACAATGTATGTGTGGTATATAGAGGGGCTGGGTACAGATACAATGTATGTGTGGGTATATAGAGGGGCTGGGTACAGATACAATGTATGTGTGGGTATATAGAGGGGCTGGGTACATACAGAACGTATGTGGGGTATATACAGATACAATGTATGTGTGGGTTTATAGAGGGGCTGGGTACAGACAGACTGTACTGGATACAGTTAGACCATATGCATTATCAGTATACACAGGTCCTGGTTACTGACAGACTATATACATTACAGGTGTATATAGGTTCTGGTTACAGCATCATAACCATTATAGCTCACCCCATTGTAAAGATCTAAACTTTTTTAGAATGGTTTGATGTCCTACCTGGTATCTGCATGACGTCACTCCCCACCTCCACTACTGATGATGGAGAGCCCGAAGCCCCTAAACAGTTTTACTGAGCTCAGCCTTGCAATGATAGGCTTAGCCCAGACAGAGAGCCTTGTGGTTCCTGTTGTAAGTAGTGGAGGCAGGAAGTGGTGGAAGTTATACTGTTCTAACTGTTGTAACTACTTAGAATAAGGGTGAGTGTACCAGGCCTGCCATCATTAACACTACAGCGATGTGCAGTAATTATTTGTACTATTCAAGCAACTGACTAATGATATTTGATGGCATCTTGAATTTATCATTATGCAATGAGGACATCACGTAAGCAAAGTCACGTCAATGAATGCTGCATTGTTCCATACACTCTGTCTATCTTTGTAATATTATTAAATTCAAGAAGAACTTTTAGGAATTGTGTTATTAAACTTTGTTACATTTGGAGTTTGTGAAACATCACATTAGAGCATGGTTCTCCAAACTGGCCCTGAATGACAACTACCATGATTCTTTGAATGAAATAGATAGCCAGAGAATCATGGGAGTTGTTGTTCAGCAACATCTGGAAGGTCAGAGTTTGGAGAACCCTGCATTAGAGGAATACCCTCAGCACCATAACCACTATAGTGTTCTCTAGTGGTTTTGGTGACAGGAGTCTCTTTGTGCAGCTCTACAATAAACTCTCAAACCATTTCAGAATGGTTTAACATTGGCCTGTCACTGTCTTTGTGTGGACCCCACACTGCTTTTAGTTTGAACTGGTATAATTAATTAGAAGTTTATTCTGCATCATACCAACTCATGTTAAGCAAACATCATCATTTCTCGATGTTCTCAGCAAAGTAAAAATGTCCTAACTTGGTATGAGTTGGTACAATAATGCGGACATATGAACTTTTTAAATAGTTTAAATAGTTTGGAAAATTATCGGCAGTGTGCACCAGCGGAATCCTGGCACATTAACCACTTCAGCATTCTCTATCCGTTATTGTGCTTAGGGCACAGAATTAAAGGGTGACTTCAATCACCGAGATCACAAGAATGCATATTCTGTGCAAAGAGGATGATTCATTGGCTGAGAGTGTTAATCAATGGCAATATCAGTATACAGCTTCTGTAGCTCTGCATTCAGCTGGCCTTGACAGAAGGCTGGGTGCCCAGTGATACCGGCTGGTTTCAAGTAAGAGGCAAACTGTTGCAAAATGGTTTTCCTACCTAACCAGGCAAAGCTTAACAGAGGGTGCAGCTTAAGGAAGGCTCTACTTCCTTCGTCAAATCCCAAATCTCCGCAATACTAACCTGCTCGTCACATCCATCCTCTATAATCTCACATTCTATCCTCTTTTCTTCCTCAAGTGTCCCAAGGAGGACAGGATTCTTAGGATGGCAGCGGATTGGAACGAGATCCATCACCGCAAACATGGAAGAATAAAAATGGGCGAAATGCAGACAGGAAGAAAATACATGGGGGACAGTTAGGACTTATTAAACTTACAAAGCTTTTTGTATGAATAAATAAACTATCCCATGAACATCAAGCTGTCTCCAGAGAGATATCTGTAAACTCCATATAAAACAATATATACTTTAATTAAAGTCTTTTAAATACTATAAATACATACTAGAATTTTAGATGGAAAATAATCTTATATAAACCTCATGTTCAGCCGGCCACTGAATCTAAAAGTGTGCCTTATTTTAAACTCCCATAAAACCTTCCACCTTCCTGTATTTAATATGTAATAGCAGTGTCCTAGTATGGCTTTTGGGAGATTTAGACTGCATTTTCTTTTAATATTGTAGCAAAAAGGAAATTGACGGGTTGGGATGGGTGGGCTTAAGGAGCGCAACTCTTTATTATTTAAAAATAAATAAAAAATGCAGAAATGTCTGATCTGAAAAAAAATCTACAATTCAGCTATACTCCTAGATGAGCTATTTTTGTCTAAATTTTGTAATCTGGCTTTCAAAACACTCTACATCCAGTTAGTGTGTTAGGCTGTGGGTGCCGTTCCTCCAGTTTATGTAAAATCATTTTCACATGGTTTGACGAAAAGTACGGAGTTCCCAAAGCCCACTCCCTCAGTTGCTGACATGATAATTCAAAATTTAATCTCCTCATCCATCCAAATATTTGGACAGCGTGAAAATGTATTGCGTGCTTACTCAGTGCAATGATGGGCAGAGAACGCTGCACTACAACAGAATGCGGCTGCAACCCCTCAAAGCTGCCAAATCGTGCTGATTGGAAGAGATAACAGGGAGTCAGTGAAACAGAAAGGGTTGCTGACATTTAGTGTAGTTGAAATTGCCCATCACTCAGAACCATTAAGGCACTACATCACTACACACGCTCAGACAATGTAAATATTTGTACAGATAATAAGGAAGAAAAATTTATTCCTCATCACATTGGTGAGGTGGCGTCAAGTGCTGTAAATCCCCTTGTTTTTGCCAAAAATTTTGCCAAAAATCAGAGTAACTGCTCCCAAGGACTCTTTGCACCATAACCACTACAATATACTGGAGCAGTATGTCACTTAAAAAGAAATATGTTTAAACAGCAACTAGATTCATACTTGCAAAAACATAATATTCAATTATATAATTTTGGAACTGTAGGGTAATAGCGTCTTGATCCAATGATAAACCTGCCATTCTGGGGTTAAGAGGGAATTGTTTTCCTAGTTTGCGGGTAGTGCTTCAAATTGGATTTGTTTTAGTTTTTTGCCTTCTTTTGGATCAACAGAAAAAACAAATGTGAGGAAGGCTGAACTTAAAGGACACGTCTCCTTTCAGCCTGTGTAACGATGTTCTTATGACACTTCATCCCAACATTTCCTTCTAAGAATCTTTAATAACAATTAGGGTACAAGCAGGCTACTGGCTACTGGTCTTACATAGTTACATAGTTACATAGCTGAAAAGAGACTTGCGTCCATCAAGTTCAGCCTACCTCACATTTGTTTTTTGCTGTTGATCCAAAAGAAGGCAAAAAAACCCAGTTTGAAGCACAATTTTGCAACAAGCTAGGAAAAAAATTCCTTCTTGACCCCAGAATGGCAGTCAGATTTATCCTTGGATCAAGCAGTTATTACCCTACATTGAAAGATTATATCCTTGAATATTCTGTTCTTGCAAGTATGCATCTAGTAGCCGTTTGAACATCTGTATGGACTCTGATAAAACCACTTCTTCAGGCAGAGAATTCCACATCCTGATTGTTCTTACAGTAAAAAAACCTTTCCTTTGCCTTAGACAAAATCTTCTTTCTTCCAGTCTAAACGCATGGCCTCTTGTCCTATGTAAAGTCCGTTTGTGAATAGATTTCCACACAATGGTTTGTATTGGCCCCGAATATATTTGTATAAAGTTATCATATCCCCTCTCAGGCGACGTTTTTCTAAACTAAAAAGGTTTAAATTTGTTAACCTTTCTTCATAGCCGATTTGTTCCATTCCTTCTATTAGTTTTGTAGCCCGCCTCTGCACTTTTTCTAGTGCCATAATATCCTTCTTTAGAACAGGTGCCCAAAATTGCACAGCATATTCAATATGGGTCTTACCAGTGATTTATAAAGAGGCAAAATTATGTTCTTGTCCCGAGAATGAATGCCATTTTTCATGCATGACAATATCTTACTGGCCTTGGCCACTGCTGATTGACATTGCACATTGTTGCATAGTTTGTTGTCTATAACAATTCCCAAGTCCTTTTCATGTGTTGTTATCCCTAATTCGCTTCCATTAAGGGTATACGTTGCTTGTGTATTCTTTACGCCGAAGTGCATAACTTTGCATTTTTCAACATTAAATTTCATCTGCCATTTGAGTGCCCAGTCCCCCAGTCTATCTAAATCCCTCTGCAGCAAAGTAATATCTTGCTCACATTGTATTGTTTTACAAAGTTTGGTGTCATCTGCAAACACTGAAACATGACTTTCAATGCGGTCTTCAAGATCATTTATAAACATGTTAAATAGAAGGGGTCCCAAAACAGACCCCTGAGGGACACCACTTGCCACCTCTGTCCAGCTTGAAAATTTACCATTAATGACAACTCTTTGTACTCTGTTTTTAAGCCAATGTTCTACCCAAGAACAAGCATTTTCATCTAGACCGATTTCCTTGAGTTTGAACACTAATCTATTGTGTGGAACTATATTAAATGCCTTGGCAAAATCCAAATAGATCACATCCACGGCAACACCCTGATCTATACTATACTTCTTGTGATGCTGTTTTAAACCAAGGGCCCCTTTTACACGTTGTTTACCATATTGCTGTCGCAATTTCTATTTGGATAGCATTGGATGAAATCATTATTCCGAAATTTAGCTTTAGCTATATAGCAAGCGAAAGGCTGGGCTGAAGAATCCTGGCGAATCCCGTTTGTATAAAACCACTCAAAAATGGTTTGACATAAAATAAGGGCATGGTGTTAATAGGCCGCTGGCTCGAAAACTACAACAAACGGCTTTAGTGGTTATGGTGAATAGACCGCCCTTTCAAGTACACTGAATGCTAATTATATAATGATAATATAATGATATGATGATAATGGCAGTCCCTTTGGGTTTTTTTTTACTAGTGGTGTTCCACATAATCATTTTTATATTATTGTTATTTTTTGTGTATTTATTACAGTATTGCACTATTATTTGTTTATTTTGCATTTTATGTTATGTACATTTTGGACAAATATCCTGACAATGACATTGATAGATCTAAGTATATAAAAAATAAAGTTTCAAGATCAAAAATAAATAAATAAATAAATAAATAAATAAATAAATATATTATATAGATGGCTGTATATGATGATGTTGAAGTGCCTGTATAGCTTCAACATCACATACAGCCTACTGAGTATGATGTGGAGGGCTGTATAGCTGGCTGTGAGCGTGATGTGGAGGGCTGTATAGCTGGCTGTGAGCTTGATGTGGAGGGCTGTATAGCTGGCTGTGAGTAGGATGTGGAGGGCTATATGGCTGCCTGTGAGTATGATGTGGAGGGCTGTATAGCTGGCTGTAAGCATGATGTGGAGGGCTGTATAGCTGGCTGTAAGCATGATGTGGAGTGCTGTATAGCTGGCTGTAAGCATGATGTGGAGTGCTGTATAGCTGGCTGTGAGTTGATGTGGAGGGCTGTATAGCTGGCTGTGAGCATGATGTGGAGGGCTGTATAGCTGGCTGTGAGTAAGATGTGGAGGGATGTATGGCTGGCTGTGAGTATGATGTGGAGGGCTATATGGCTGCCTGTGAGTATGATATGGAGGGCTGTATGGCTGGCTGTGAGTATGATGTGGAGGGCTGTATAGCTGGCTGTGAGCATGATGTGGAGGGCTGTATAGCTGGCTGTGAGTAGGATGTGGAGGGATGTGTGGCTGCCTGTGAGTATGACGTGGAGGGCTGTATGGCTGGCTGTGAGTATGATGTGGAGGGCTGTATTGCTGGCTGTGAGTATGATGTGGAGGGCTGTATAGCTGGCTGTGAGTATGACGTGGAGGGCTGTATAGCTGGCTGTGAGCGTTGATGTGGATGGCTGTATAGCTGGCTGTGAGCGTGATGTGGAGGGCTGTATAGCTGGCTGTGATGGATGTGGAGGGCTGGGCTGTATAGCTGGCTGTGAGAAGAATGTGGAGGGATGTATGGCTGGCTGTGAGTATGATGTGGAGGGCTGTATAGCTGGCTGTGGAGTGTGGATGTGGAGGGCTGTATAGCTGGCTGTGAGTATGATGTGGAGGGCTGTATAGCTGGCTGTGAGTATGACATGGAGGGCTGTATAGCTGGCTGTGAGCGTGATGTGGAGGGCTGTATAGCTGGCTGTGAGCGTGATGTGGAGGGCTATATAGCTGGCTGTGAGCGTGATGTGGAGGGCTATATAGCTGTCTGTGAGCGTGATGTGGAGGGCTGTATAGCTGGCTGTAAGCATGATGTGGAGTGCTGTATAGCTGGCTGTGAGAAGAATGTGGAGGGATGGATGGCTGGCTGTGAGTAGTATGTGGAGGGCTGTATAGCTGGCTGTGAGTATGATGTGGAGGGCTGTATAGCTGGCTGTGAGTATGACATGGAGGGCTGTATAGCTGGCTGTGAGCGTGATGTGGAGGGCTGTATAGCTGGCTGTGAGCGTGATGTGGAGGGCTATATAGCTGGCTGTGAGCGTGATGTGGAGGGCTATATAGCTGGCTGTGAGCGTGATGTGGAGGGCTGTATAGCTGGCTGTGAGAAGAATGTGGAGGGATGTATGGCTGGCTGTGAGTATGATGTGGAGGGCTATATGGCTGCCTGTGAGTATGATGTGGAGGGCTGTATGGCTGGCTGTGAGTATGATGTGGAGGGCTGTATGGCTGGCTGTAAGCATGATGTGGAGGGCTGTATTGCTGGCTGTGAGTAGGATGTGGAGGGATGTATGGCTGGCTGTGAGTATGATGTGGAGGGCTACATGGCTGCCTGTGAGTATGATGTGGTGGGCTGTATAGCTGGCTGTGAGTAGGATGTGGAGGGATGTATGGCTGGCTGTGAGTATGACGTGGAGGACTGTATAGCTGGCTGTGAGTATGACGTGGAGGGCTGTATAGCTGGCTGTGAGTATGACGTGGAGGGCTGTATAGCTGGCTGTGAGTATGACGTGGAGGGCTGTATAGCTGGCTGTGAGTATGAAGTGGGGGCTGTATACCTGGCTGTGAGTATGATGTGGAGGGATGTATACCTGGCTGTAAATATGATGTGGAGGGCTGTATGGCTGGCTGCGAGTATGATGTCGAGGGCTGTAAAGCTGGCTGTGAGCATGATGTGGAGGGCTGTATGGCTTGCTGTGAGTATGACGTCGTGGGCTGTATAGCTGACTGTGAGTATGATGTGGAGGGTTGTATGGCTGGCTGTGAGTATGATGTTGAGAGCTGTATAGCTGACTGTGAGTATAATGTGGAGGGATGTATGGCTGGCTGTGAACATGATGTGGATGGCTGTATGGTTGGCTGTGAGCATGATGTAGAGGGCTGTATAGCTGTCTGTGAGTATAATGTGGAGGGATGTATGGCTGGCTGTGAACATGATGTGGATGGCTGTATGGCTGGCTGTGAGCATGATGTGGAGGGCTGTATAGCTGTCTGTGAGAATGATGTGGATGGCTGTATAGCTGGCTGTGAGCATGATGTGGAGGGCTGTATAGCTGACTGTGAGTATGATGTGGAGGGCTGTATGGCTAGCTGTGAGTATGATGTGGAGGGCTGTATGGCTAGCTGTAAGCATGATGTGGAGGGCTGTATAGCTGGCTGTGAGTATGATGTGGAGGGATTTATGGCTGGCTGTGGGCATGATGTGGAGGGCTGTATGGCTGGCTGTGAGTATGATGTGGAGGGCTGTATAGCTGGCTGTGAGCATGATGTTGAGGGCTGTATTGCTGGCTGCCAGTATGATGTGGAGGGCTGTATGGCTGGCTGTGAGCATGATGTGGAGGGCTGTATAGCTGGCTGTGAGCATGATGTTGAGGGCTATGTAGCTGGCTGTGAGCATGATGTGGAGGGCTGTATGGCTGGCTGCCAGTATGATGTGGAGGGCTGTATGGCTGGCTGTGAGTATGATGTGGAGGGCTGTATAGCTGGCTGTGAGCATGATGTGGAGGGCTGTATAGCTGGCTGTGAGCATGATGTTGAGGGCTGTATAGCTGGCTGTGAGCATGATGTTGAGGGCTGTATAGCTGTCTGTGATGTACAGGGTCTATATGATTGCAGATACAGGCTCAGTGCACATAGTGTATTTACTACCAGCTGCTGTCAAGTCTCTGCATATGACATTGCAAAGTGAAACTTCCCATTGCTCACACTTGTCCAGTAAGGCTGGCTTGGAGGTTAATCTCCTTCACTCACTTTTAATATGAGTTCACACTGGGTCTTTCAACAAAGAAACCCCCAAAGCTAATATAACCCATCATCATATAGTGATCACCCAGACAAACCCAGACAAACCCAGCCAGGCTGGGGGATCCAACACTTACAGAAAATGCCTTTGGCGATGAAAAGGTTAATGGATCCCTCTTTATATGTGTGATATTAAACATTCACTACACATGACAGATAAACCTATGGACCTCCTACAGCACAAAATGGGTTAGTGTTGAGGGATCGGGAGCACAGATCCATAGTACATAGTAATAAAAAAGTAATACAATGTGATAGAACACTGTAATACAATGTGATAGAACAGAGTAATATAATGTGATAGAACAGAGTAATACAATGTGATAGAACACTAATACAATGTGATAGAACACTAATACAATGTGATAGAACAGAGTAATATAATGTGACAGAACACTAATACAATGTTATAGAACACTAATACAATGTGATTGAACACAGACACGTGCTTTATATCCATCTAGCTCTAATAACATGAAAGGAAACTAATAATCCCAGATCACTATCAGTCCTGCCCCAATGCCCCACTGCGAGGTATTAGCAGTGATTTACCTAAAACAAACTCTATCTACCCCAGTACCGACTGACACTCCAACAACTATACTGCTGCCCCAAATGCAGAGTGTCCAACAACTGCCCCAGTGGCGAACCTCCAATAACTGCCCCCAGGGCACATCTTCAAATAACTGCCCCAAAGCTGAGCATCCAACAACTGCCCCCAGTGCAGATTCTCCAATAACGGCTCCCAGTATTAACTCCCTTTCCCCAGCTCTTACTTTTGCCCCAGCTGCGGGCGGACGGTGCCTCCGGACGGCTCCGGCTCTCGGTGGTCCCGGGGCTGACTCATAGCAGCCGGCAGCATTCACAGCGATCCCGGCGGCAACTCAAATCCGCTCCAGGCTGGCAAGGGGGGCAGGGGCTGTCAAAACAAACCCGGCGGGGAGAGAGTGAGACCTGCCCCTCTGACTGACCACCCCTACCCCTGCACTGCCCACTGACTTACCCCTCCTTCCCCTGCACTGCCCACTGAATCACCCCTCCTTCCCATGCCCTGCCCACTGAATAAACCCTATTTCCTCTGCACTGCCCGCTGACACATCACTTCTCCTACACTGCCAACTGAATCACTCCTCCTTCCCTTGCACTGCCCATTGACTCACCCTTCCTTCCCCTGCGCTGCACAAGGACTCACCCCTCCTTCACCTGCACTGCCTACTGAATCACCCCTCATTCCTCTGCACTGCCCAGTGAATCACCCCTCCTTCCCCTGCACTGCCCACTGAATCACCCCTCCTTCCCCTGCATTGCCCACTGACTCACCTCTCCTTCTCCTGCACTGCCCACTGAATCACCCCTCTTTCCCCTGCACTGCCCACTGAATCACCCCTCATTCCTCTGTACTGCCCACTGAATCACTCCTCCTTCCCTTGCACTGCCCATTGACTCACCCCTCCTTCACCTGCACTGCCTACTGAATCACCCCTCCTTCCCCTGCGCTGCACACTGACTCATCCCTCCTTCACCTGCGCTGCACATTGACTCATCCCTCCTTCACCTGCACTGCCTACTGAATCACCCCTCATTCCTCTGCACTGACCATTGAATCACCCCTCCTTCCCTTGCATTGCCCACTGAATTACCCCTCCTTTCCCTGCATTGCCCACTGACTCACCCCTCCTTCTCCTGCACTGCCCACTGAATCACCCCCTCTCCTTCCCCTGCACTGCCCACTGAATCCCCATTCCTTCACCTGCACTACCTACTGAATCACCCCTCATTCTTTTGCAATGCCCATTGACTCACCCTTCCTTCCCCTGCTTTGCACATGGGCTCACCCCTCCTTCACCTGCACTGCCTACTGAATCACCCCTCATTCCTCTGCACTGCCCACTGACTCACCCCTCCTTCCCTTGCACTGCCCACTGAATAACCCCTCCTTCCCCTGCACTTCCCACTGAATCACCCCTCCTTCCCCTGCGCTGCACACTGACTCATCCCTCCTTCACCTGCACTGCCTACTGAATCACCCCTCATTCCTCTACACTGCCCACTGAATCACTCCTCCTTCCTTGCACTGCCCATTGACTCACCCTTCCTTCCCCTGCGATGCACATGGACTCACCCCTCCTTCACCTGCACTGCCTACTGAATCACCCCTCATTCCTCTGCACTGCCCAGTGAATCTCCCATCCTTCCCCTGCATTGCCCACTGAATCACTCCTCCTTCCCCTGCACTGCCCACTGACTCACCCCTCCTTCTCCTGCACTGCCCACTGAATCACCCCTCCATCCCCTGCACTGCCCACTGAATCACCCCTCATTCCTCTGCACTTCCCACTGACTCGCCCCTCCTTCCCCTGCGCTGCACACGGACACACCCCTTACTCACTCTCAACTGAAAGCATATTGTTGCAAATAAATGTTGAATCACCCGTGTCCCTGCAATTTCTACAAACTGGCAACCTCAACTATTCTATTGCTCCTTACTTACCGTCCTTATCACTGCACTGCTTCCTAACTCCAACTGCTAAATTGCCCTCCCCTGAGAGCCCAGCATTCTGTACTACATCTGTCACTCCAGCCTCCAGGTCCTGTACTGCCCCCCACTTACTGATCAGACCCTAGTTCCTTTACTGCCCCCCACTTCACTCTTACCCATTTCTACCACACTTAAAGGGACACTCAAACAATGATAAATATATTTATTTTAACTGAGATTGTCATATGTTCTACTTAAAGGGACACTATAGTCACCAAAACAACTTTAGCACAATGAAGCCGTTTTGGTGTGTAAATCAGGCCCCTGCATCCTCACTGCTCAATTCTCTGCCATTTAGGAGTTAAATCACTTTTTTTGTTTATGTATCCCTAGCCACACCTTCCCTGGCTGTGACTGACACTGCCTTCATAAAATATACAATAATACTTCCTCTTCCCTCTGCATTCCAGGACCAGCACACTAACTCCTCCTCCATCTGCATTCCAGGACACACACACTAACTCCTCCTCCATCTGCACTCCAGGACCAGCATACTAACTCCTCATCCCTCTGCACTCTGGGGCCAGTACACTAACTCCTCCTCCCTCTGCACTCTGGGGCCAGTACACTAACTCCTCCTTCTGCACTCTGGGACCAGTACACCAACTCCTCCTCCCTCTGCAATCCAGGACCTGCTCTCTAACTGAGAAAGATATTAATAATGAACCATTTTTCAAATATCTCTTTATGCTGGACAAACCTCTCAAAATTAGAATCCGCTCACCTTTACCCCATTGTGCTTGTCCCTGATTAGCCATTTCCAAAAATTCCCAGTGACCACCTCATCTCTCCACTCCCATCTGTCTTGATGATATATTCCAGAGACAGGAATATTTCAGAGACAGTGTAATATTGGCATAAACTGGGCTGGCTGTGTGTGGAGTCAGGTTTCTCCTCCATGGTGCCTGTGTCCAGTTCCATACTCTAAATAGACCTTCATTACTGAGGGCAAATCCCAACTTCAATTCCCCAGCCTGAGAGGTCCATCTATCTGTGTGTCCATCAGCGTGTCCTCTGTGACTGTCCCACGTCAAGTTCCACTGCCCTTCCTTTTCGTCCCCTTTCATGTTTTCTTCGTCATGGATTGATGTCCAACTGGAAGGGATTGAAATTCCGAACTGTTGAAAGAATGTTATATCACTTCAATAAAACAAAAATAACAGGTCAATTAAAATAAAAATCTGAGAACGCTTTGTCAAAGAAAAGTTTACTGCCCGCTGTATAGTGTAATTGAATGCTAGTGGGATGGTTCCAGGACCGCTTTTCTAAAACCCAAATATTAAGTTGGGGAGAGCTTTGTTTATTGTTGTTGTGAACAGGCTTAGTTGTAAAACCCGAGACACATGGCTGCAAAGTGATTCAAGGAGATAAAACTGGGGAATGTCCCTGGAAAAACAAGTCTGTTGGCAGACATAAGAAAAAGTGATTTGTGTGTGTTTGAGATTCAAGTGTTTTCTTTGTCCACCTCCTGTTTAGAGTACGGTATAAAAAAAAATATATATACTGATGTACGGGTTTAAAAGAAAAAATCGAAAAAAATCATCTTTGAGTTATTCCTCTTTTTTTCTGTCATTCATACCTCAAACTTTTGTTAAGAGGGATGCAGACAACATTTGGTGTCAGCGTCTGTGGTTTTATGATATGTGAAAAAGTAATATTTGAGTCTCTCTGATAATGATGTGAACATACAAACACTGAATTTAGACTGTTTTCATAGCTCTATGATATACTTACTTTAACACAGGCATCTAATCTATGAATCCCTACCCAATCTGACATACTGTTATATTTCTTGTGTGTATTTACCCCTTCCTCATAGATTGCAAGCTCCTTTGAACAGGGACTACTGCACCTCTTGTCTTAGTTATATTCCATACTGTTGATTGCTTGTCAAGTATTCCGATTTTATAATTGTAAAGTGCTGCGGAACGTGTTGGCACACATTAATAATAATAAAAATAATAATTTCTAAGAAATTTTAGATGACAATACCACATTATTGGTTTCATTTAGAACTGCAATGCAAAACTAAATGTATTACAATAAATCACATTTATCTTCACTCCTGCTTTCAGATTGGCCTTCGCTTAACAGAGAAATCATTTATCAAAGCTCTGCCACTCATAAGAAATGCAAAATATATTACCCAGTGCCTGCAGTACATAATACTAAACACTGATTAATGAGGGTTTGACCCCTGAGAGCCAATGGGGGTTACTATAAGGCATTAGGCAAATTAGGGCATTTGTGGAGGGCATGCCTTTTTGAAATACAGTTGCCCAACTGAACCCAATGAAGTATATTTACCACATGGGTGTTCAATCTTTTGGCTTCCCTGGGCTGCATTGAGCGATGAGGAATTGTCTTGGGCCACACATCAAATATAGAATATAGTTAATGTATGTAAGTAAAACTTTAATTTTGGTATTGTAATTGTTTAGTAGAGAACTCCCTTATTTATTATCCTTATATGGGATAGTCATATTTAGGGATACCAAATTAGGGAGCTATCTACTAAACACATACACATGTGTACACATATGCACCCTCAGGGCACTATAGTGCCAGGAAAACAAGTATGTTTTCCTGGCACTATAGTGGTCCTTTAAGTGCCAGTACATATGATGATGATGCACTGCTTGGTCAAAGTTTACAGCTGATATTCACTTCAACTAACCCCTGTAAATCACACTGACTGTATATATCATACCAGCTGCGGACAGTAAGTAGCAATATTTCTCAGTGCAGAATTACAGTAAGACAGGTAAGAAAACACAGTTTTGTGAGTATCTAATAATATTTCTATCCTGTGTGTAGACGAAGTATGACCATGGAACGTTCCTGTCACCGGGTTACATTGTATCTGTCTTATCTGTACATTGTTTGCATATGTGGAATTCAGCACCACTTGATTCAGCATCCTAAACATAACCATGGTCTCAAATGTTCCCCCCAACCCGACCAACAAACAATTACTATATCTGCCTGTTCATTTCATACATAGCTGCAATGTATACACAATGTGTGCTTATCATTAATCACTTGGTGTTGGCACTAAACACTTCTTGGCAGGATTCACTCCAAGGGACGAGGACTCCACGTGTAATATCCAATACGGTATCGTGGCAGAAACCAGGATGACCTCTTCCTAAAATAAAGAATATTCTTGCAATTGTCATGTTTTTACCCTAATATATAAAATACTATATCAGATTTTACTTAAAAAGTTTTTATATACATTACTAGTAACCTAGTTCTTGGTTAAACTGTTTTTGAGTGATATGACCAAGAGCAGGGTCCTTGATTCACCCATGGCACAGTCCATACTGCCCGTTATACAGCTCTTCTTCTCCTCCAGACATCAGGTCCCTTTCCCCCCATTCCTTCTTTACTCACTGGTGAATAAAGCGAGGAGAGTGATATAATTAAGCTCATGGCATCCCAGAGTAATTCTGTTTTCAAACCTGCCTATTACTCTCTCTTAACGGACCACACTCCATTGTCACCTTCCATTTATGCTACTTTCCTACCTTATTGCTTATTATTAATATTATTATTGCCATTTATATAGCGCCAACAGATTCCGTATTGCTTTACAATATTATGAGAGGGAGGGATTTAACTATAAATAGGACAACTACAAGAAAACGGACAGGAACGATAGGTTGAAAAGGATCCTGCTCAAACTAACTTACAGTCTATAGCAGGGGTAGGCAACCTTTGGCACTCCAGATGTTTTGGACTACATTTCCCTTGACACTTTGTCAGCATTGTGGCTGTAAAAGTATTATGGGAGATGCAGTCCAAAACATCTGGAGTGCCGAAGGTTGCCTACCCCTTGTCTATAGGATAGTTACTATCCCCTTCGGTGCCACCACCTCCTCTAGATTGTAATCTCATTTGAGCAAGGCCCTCATAAACTTATTTTTCTTGTAACATTTTGTAATTGTCTAATTTATTGTTAAATTTCCCCTAATATTTTATAATATTGTGAAGAAATACAGAATGCGTAGGAGTCATATAAATGCCGATAACAATATGTATGTGAACCAATTGGTTTTGTTAGTTTTTTTGTCCTCCATTTAGATCAACAGCATAAAAAATGGATTTTAAGGATGAAGTTGATATAGTTTAGTCTTTTTTATCCTTGATTATTATGTAACTTAGTGTGTGTCACTATGTGTATGGCTGTGCATATATTTTTGTTTGTATGTGTAAATGCATATGTGTGTGAGTGTAAATGTGTGCATATGTGGCTAGTAACATGTATGTTATCAGTACGTTTTGTATGTGTGTGCGTGACTTGATGAGTGTTTAACTAATTATGCTTGTATGGCTAAATTTGTGTGTGAAATTGGATAGTTGTGTATGCGTGTGTGACCAATGAGAGAGCCTAATTGGATATATGTGAGTTGCTAGTTACATATGTATGTGGCGAATTAAAAGTGTTACCCACTCTCGAATATAGCACTGAAAATGTTTGATTCATGCTCGGAAGGTAAAAGCATAGGCACACATGGGGGCCCAAGACTTTTCACCTTATTATAATAATAATTGTAATGTCTCTTTTACCTTCTCTCCGTCATCACCTGACTCCACCTGTGCAAAACATCTGCCCGACTCGTCTCACAAACAGTAAAGCTATTTGGGGTTCACAACATTACCAAAAGGACAGTCAGAAAATTTGTGAATATGTCCTCAATTTCAAGAAACCATGTTTACAGTTGGGTAGCCTGTACCATGTATCATGACTTGTCAATTCCCTGTGATTTGAGGTTTAGTAAGTAAACTGCCCGATAGTTTCACGAAACATACACTAACTAGAGAACTGAAAGGCATTTTAGTTTGTTATCAGGATAGTTTTCTTTTTTGTGCTGCACTACTGGGGTTCTCCAAACTTCCATCCTGCAATGCAATCCTGCTATTTAAATCAGTTACAATTCTGTATTTTCTTCGTAACTGGGTGCCCAGTGTCTTTCCACTGGCTAGTGCAAAGCTTGAGGACAGATTCCAAAATAAATATCAGATCACATTACAACAGGGCATCACCTGTCAGGTTAACAAGGGGCTTGGGTTATCTCTCTCTGTACCAAGTGACCTGTGTCAAAAGTGTTAATAGGAGATCATGGAATCTGCTGTAATTAAGATATTTGCACCTGTTTTTTCCTTTTGCTTGGTATGTTTTATATAGGAAAAACCAAAGAAAAAAGTTACTTGCACACTATCCCAAATTTTTATGCCCATTTAAATAGCTGGAGGTTTTTTTTAAAAAAATGGCAATTTAAATGTAAACTCACCTGCCAGGTTTTTTTGTATATGTGTATGTGTGTATATGTGTATGTGTGTATATGTGTATGTGTGTATATGTGTATGTGTGTATATATATATGTAGTAATTATGGTTCTTGGATAAATCCTTTAAAAAGCCACCCGCACTCCCTTGCACACACATACTCTGAGTAAATTCCTGCTGACACCAGGCCAAGTAGTGTGAAAATGTCAATAAAATCAACAATAAACGTGTGACAGGATTTTTATTCCCCCCAACATATGGTGACAGGTGGAAAGGTGACCGCAGAAGTCATCTCCTCTACAGCATTCACTTTCTTTAAAGGGAACCTGTCATCCATAAATTGTGTGGATGTCAAGTTCATCTTCAGATAGGTAGAAATGATAGATTATAGTTAATTTACACTTTATAAGATGTATACTGACCTAAAGATTTCCTTCTATCCCAGGCATGGCTTCATGGAATGGATGAGTCCTTTGGGAAATAGCACAGAGAACATCTCACATAGGTGCCTGTTCATTTCTAAAACTTGACTTTCTGTGAACCTATTAATGATTGTATACATGTATGTTTTTGCCTTTATTTCTATTGGTATTGATGAGAGCAGTAAGGCTTTTGGGGGGCTTCCACATGAAGATTTGCCATTCAGATTACATCTTTGATGACATTCCTTCCTTACTGTGAGACTGATTTGTTGGTTGTTGTTTTTTTGTTCTCTGATGAGCCTCAACCCCTGGTTTGTTTGCTGTACTCCTCTTTGTTTCTCGTTCTGGTAATGAATATAGGACTCTGACCCATGGACAATTGGGGCTGACACAATATTGTGCACAATTTCTATAGAGAGGACAAGAGACCCAGGTCATTTATTGTCACCATTAAGCAAAATTTGACTTACGGCTTATTAAGGGTCTTCTTTAAAATTAAAACTCAAAATCAGTAGTCTGGTCAAGTTGCTCAACAAAACTGAGATCTTCTGGAACTTGGTGGTTTGGACAGTTGGATCCTTGACATCTCCTGTGTTAGAACTCAGCAATCAACTTGCTAAAAGCTCTAGAGCTCAGCTATACGTAACAGTGTTCTGTGAGCTTCGTTTATTTCAGTTTTTAATAATAAACTGAATATAACTATGGAGGGCTATATTTTATCAGATTGGGAATAAAAGCAAATATATTATAAATAATAATGGGCTGTGTTAACCACGTGAATTATGCACCGCATTATATAAATCTAGGGATCTGACCTTATAGATGTGTGACACATGTCCATTAGGATTGCTCAAAAGGTATTTCAGAGATGAGTGCTGCTACTAGGCTGGGGGTCATTAGAATCAGCTATAGACCATATCAAACAAGAGCCTCATGCAAGGCTAAACTAGCCCCAACATCACAAAGCAGCAGGAAGGCTGGTTGCACATCAAAATGAAATATAGTTCACAGGCATCCGAAGTGCAAACCATAGTTTTTACCACCTTAAAGATGAAGGTTCCTCTGGTAGAAATCACTGTTTGGCCAGGCAGACGTAGCTCTTCATTGACAGTTAAATGCTAGTTGAATTGATGGATTTTAAAAAGAATATGTCCCTGATAGAAAAGTTGGTCAAAGTGCTATTCTTTGAGCAGTCACCAGTGGAATGTGTCTGCTTATTCTACTGGTTCCTATAGTGACCACTCCATGTTTATAACTCTACCCCATTCTTCTATAACCAATACTTTTGTAAATCTTCCCCAATATGTATAAACACAATATGTTACTGGGCTGGCACACGGGAATCCGATAGGGTTTGGTAAGTGAGGAAATTTAAGAAAGGAATGAAACATCTATTTTAATCTTCAGCTGACAATCCTTGGGGTGGCCTGTCTCTTATCTGGTACTTTCCCCTTTATTCAATATGGTGTCAAGCTTGTAAAATATTTTTAACTAGTGATTACCTTTAAATTATATGCAAGGTAATTTATTTATCTCTTTGTACAGATTCCAGACCTGATTGGTCCTTTGAGTCCTGATAAAAATGTCATCTTGAGTGACTTTTTTCTTCTTTCCACAACAGTCCTCAAAGATCCTGTATCTTTTTTTTTTTTTTTCTACCAATGAATTCTATAAATGAAATTTTAAAATGAGCAAGACAATTCCTGATTTTCTCATGGGGCCTCAACCTCGCACAATGTAAGCCGTGAGACTTTGCTAAGATAGTTGAGCATGTTGGGTAACCCAAACCTAGGCTCGGTGATAAAACAGCAAGCTCGGGGACGTACAACATTAAAAAGTCCCATTCCCCAAGGCCATAAATAGAATGAGCAGGTCCAAATACGGAAACCACATAAAAACCTAATGCTAAATATCCAACATATGCCGCGTGCACAGAATGCATAACATACAAAGCCCCAGGGAGCTCCTTCTGGCGTTCCCACTGGTCCTAAAGCACAGCTAAGTCATGTGGTGGGTTTTATTTGACTGGTTAGCAGGTTTATTGTGAATCAAACACGTCTGTGTGTTTTAGTCTAAACGGGGCCCAACAGACGGAATCTCTGATCTTTGTGACGCTTCATGACATAATTCTGCTGCCAGGAACGAGTGTGAGATACCAGCATTTTCATTGCTGTACTTCCAAAGCCATTGTGTCTATGTTTAGAAAGTTTATCGTTTATAATTTAATGGGAATTTAAAGAAGGTGTACTTAATCCCATAATACTTATTCTTCAATATCATACGTTACTGATGTCCTCTACTGCTGCCCTTTTTTTGTGGTCACATTAGGAGGTTGCTCAATCATACAATCTATGGTGGAAGACATAACTGACGAGATTTAGAAAACGTTTGCAAACGGAAAGGTGGAGCAGAGTGGTGAGATAATTAGTGGAATGTTCCTGCTGATTCCATTGGTCTCCATTGTGAGTGTTTCACGCTTTTCATCTTGCCTCACTTTTATATACACATTTCCCTAGATCGGGTCCATGGAGTAAGGGTTAGAATTTTGGAGTTATGATACAGGTTTAGGGGTCTATTCACAAAGTGATATTTTGAATGCACTTTTATGTAGAGCCCTATATAAAATATTTTTATACACCACTAAAGCCCATTGTTTTTTTGAATGGGGCATTAGAAAAAGTAAAAGTGTCAATCACCAAAAAGTGCCATTCTGTGATTGAAGTTACAGTTAAGAATCAGGGATCTTTAATTATACCCCGTACAATATATCACCATTTAGCAAATAATTCCCTTAAAGGACCACTATAGGCACCCAGACCACTTCCGCTTAATGAAGTGGTCTGGGTGCCAGGTCCAGATAGGATTAACCCTTTCTTTTATAAACATAGCAGTTTCAGAGAAAGTGCTATGTTTACACTGAGGGTTAATCCAGCCTCTAAAGCTTCTAGTGGCTGTCTTATTGAAAATCACAATGAGAAGACACCAGCGTCCATAGGAAAGCATTATGAATGTTTTCCTATTAGACTGGCTGAATGCGCGCGAGGCTCCTGACGCGCATGCGCATTCAGCCGATGACGTCGCTAGGAAGAAGGAGAGGATAAGGAAAGCTCCCCGCCCGGCGCTGGAGAAAGGTAAGTGTTTAACCCCTTCCTCTCCCCAGAGCCCGGCGGGAGTGGGAACCTGAGGGTGGGGGCACCCTCAGGGCACTATAGTGCCAGGAAAACGAGTATGTTTTCCTGGCACTATAGTGGTCCTTTAATTCTCATGGTTAAACTCCTTAGCCTATAGTATGTCTGAGCATCATAGCAGAGCGTTGGTTGGAGGCTTGATGTAAGATATATTGCAGGGCAGAATTAGTGCATTGCTGAAAGCTTCTCACTGAGCTGGAGAGAAGGTGGGAAGTGTCTCTCGGCAGACTCTCATTATAATTATTAGAATTTATAGAGCGCCAACATATTCCGCAGCACTTTACAATTATAGAATGGGCATTTTGGCAGCAAGTAATTGACATACAGTATATTAAGAGACAAGTGATAAAAATAGGTCATTAAGGTTCAGTGAAGAACCTTGACAGTGTTATCTTAGCTACATGTTTAATTGGATAAAAGTAGATATGTTAAAGGATAACTGTCACTTCAAAAATATTTCTTAATATAATAATCCTTTCATCAATTATTAAAATGAAATACACATAGTTGGAATGTGGTTTACATGGCACGCACATGAACTGACCACACAACCTTGTGCCATGGTTCATGTGGTCCTTCCATGATGCTTGTTGGATGAAAGCACATAAGTGGCCATTCACGGGTTTGCAAACCAAGCAATAAAATTGACCTTGGTTGTATGAAGTCTTAAATAATCTTATACGCCTCCCCACATCAATATGAAACGATCGATACAGAAATGAGTCTTCAAGCAGTTTAGCAGCCAAGACGTTTAGATACAATGTGTTTCTTGGTCTCTGTTTTACAAGCTACAAAGTATTTGGTGAAACTGTGAGCTGTGGCAGCCAGTAATTGGATGATGGGGCTCAGCAGATGTTCGGCACTGAGTGACTATATTGATCAGGTTACTTGGCTTAGCTTACAAAACTACGATCAAAAGCGTCTCTCAATACTTCATTCTCATCAAAGACAAATGACGGAAAGAATTTAGAAGAACTTGGAGGAAATACAAGTTTTCCAAATATCACAATGTGACTTTTCTTTTTTTTAAATAATAATAATAATAATGATAAGTTACACACACATGAAGTAAAAGATGAGATGGAGAAACTGCCACAAATCTCTGATATCGTTTGGACACACTCACAGAAACCTTAAAACATTAAAGCAGGATATGTGCATCCTCTAAAAAAATTAAAGGGACACTTCCAACACCATAACCTCAGTGTATTTTTTACTTTATTCATGTTATAGTCTGACTGAATCTAGAGACATAATGAATTAGACATGTGCACAGCCCTGGCTCTGGCTCTTTGACAGAGTGCTATAAAGTAATACTAAAGAGACTTCCACTGAACATAACTTCAACCTGTTATGTCTACGAGTAAGAGGCTGTTACATTCACGCACATCTTAGAATAAAAATAGAATTATTACAGGCTTTGATCAGAAGGATATACTTTGTTATGATGTCAGGTTATGTCATTAATATGATGTCAGGTTGTCCTCTCAAAACTTGAAAGAGTATTTACTGAAACTTCCACAGTATTTGGACTTGCCATGGGTATTTTAAGATACCCGTGTAATACGAATAGAATAGTAAATATGACAAATCAGACAAATTTCTCATCCAACTCTACTAATTCAAATCTATTTTTTTATGCTTCCAAATATTTTTTCCATTGATAAATTGGGCAAAACTGCATTAATTCTAGGAAGTGGAAGACGATTTATTTTCAGAGCTATGTCAAGTGGCTGTCCAAATTTAGCAAATGGTTTCTTAACTCTTTCTGTACCCCTGGTGGTGCAGCAGTAGTCCCCAGAAGATATTGTTGGTTAACTTTCAAGAGTCTTACCGTTGCCATATATACTATTCTTCTGGATAATCTAGTTGGCGCAACACTGGCTTTTATCTCTAACTACATCTCCTTTACAGATGTTCTTCAAAATCACTTACATCTCCTACTGACATTCTACCAAAGGTCTCTGACTGTTTCTTGTTGGTTATTCCTTGTGGTGACATCTTGACCGTTAGGACCATTGACCAAAGTGTAAATTGTTGGAAATCCAAAATGAATTCAAAATTCATTTAAAATTACAGGTTGAAATAGCCGAATCTGGAAAATTAATTTAGCTATATATTTTTTTCCAGTTTTGGTATTTGGCCTAAAATAAATTCACAATAATTCACATGTTATTGAATAACCCTGGTGATGCTACCCTTCTTTGGAATTTATGATCTTGTGGAGCACGACCATTGTATTTTACTATTACAGATTACAATCTGTGGCTTGTGTTAATGCATGTTTTTTCCCATTTAATTCAGAATTTACTTACAAGTTTCAGAATGTGTCTTTATCTGATCTGTATCTAAACATTGTTTGTTCCATATCATGGGTATTTTATGTGGCATAGGTGTTGCTAATTTCTACGTCATCTTGCAACTTCAATCATATCATATTTACTCATATTAGTCTTTCACGGTCATTCACTAAACTTAGAAAATCAAATCTGAATTGCAGCATTTAGGCAAAATAGCTGATCTGGCAAAATTCGGAAGCTGAGCGATAGTCACAGTTTGGATAATTTTTGCAATTCTATTTTATTTGCTAAAATTCAGAGTTAAGTGAATAATCCTGTTTATGGTTTCATACTTTTTTTGTGTCAGTTGTGAAGTTTTGCATATTTGGAGCTATTTTCCAAATCACATTAAAGGACCATTATACTTACCCAGACCATTTCACCTCAATGAGTTAGAGAAACAGAGTCTCACCCAACATGGCTGCTCAGCCAGATATAAAAGTGTTTGTTTGTTTTTAATTTTAAATCTATATGCATCATTTAAACAAATGTAATAAACTTTTTTAAAAAGCGAGAAGTGAGAATTTGATGACAGTTGCCCTTTAAATTCACTTATAAGTTTCCATTGAGACATAAATGATGAAGAAGATATAGAGCAAATTAAATGTTACAAAGACCAACCACAAATAATATATTAAGGAAATTAAATTCACTTTGATTTTAGAACAATAATGGCTAACTTTAGCATGGCATGTGTTTGTGAGCTATAGCTCCCATGATGCTCAGCTCTCATAATTAGCTCCAGTACCTGACACTTCTCCTTCCGTTCATTCTTGCACTGCAGTATGTGGAAGGCCAATTGGCACTCTATGAGAGGAATAGTACATATTAGTTGGGTGCCCACTGATTGACTGAGAGAGTCAGCTCTCTGCCTATCAGCTGCTGACTAACAAGTGCTTCCTGAAACAGAAGTGCTGGATGCCAGAGCACCAAATGTGTGGTTGCCAAATAGTTTAACCTGAAGGTTAGACACTCCTGCCCCCATAACAACTTTAAGGGTTACTCCAAGGACCATGACCACTTCAATGATTTGAAGTGGTCATGGTGCTTGGAGTCTGCATGCTTACCAAGATATTTAATGATGCTGCCAGAGGTGTAACAACACCCTCAGTGTCATTATTAGTACATCATTAGTCAGCCTAGAACAAGATTGCTGGCTAACATCATTTCTGTGCATATTCTATTCACAGAAGGTCATTGATTGGCTGAGAGCACTCAGCTGATGCTCTCAACCAATGAATGATTAGCAGGATCTGCTAATCGACTTCTGTGGTTCTACAGAAGCTGGATGTCATTGAGTCTGCTCTCAGGGACCCAGGTAAGAGGGCAAAATGATGCAAAATGGTTTACCTCATTAATGGGGAACGGCGACAGAGTACTCCTGGCATCATAACCATTATGATGTCATGCTATGATGTTAGGAGTAACCCTTCAAATAAGCGTAAGTTGTTGTAGGGGTGTAAGTGTCCCTTTAACCCTGACAGTGTATGGTATTTTCCAGCAAATGTTTATCCTGTGGACCTGTGAGTTGTTGGGAAGGTAAATACATATTTAATGAAGGGACACTGCATGTACTATAATCGCAACAGCGAGCAAGCTGCATCCAATTTTCCATAGCTGAAGCTTCTCTGTTGTCACTTTAACCCCTTAAGGACCAAACTTATGGAATAAAAGGGAATCATGACATGTCACACATGTCATGTGTCCTTAAGGGGTTAAAGAACAGATGGATCAATACAGGACCACAGTGATTGGCTGAGAGCATAGAGCACTGGTAATCGCCTGGCTGTAATCTGTAGGGTGGCAAGCCAAGACAATAATTTTTTTCTGAAAGAGTAGTGCACGCATAGCCTAACTTCCAGCAGAGGACCGTGAGCAATATATTTTTTTAAAAAGGTCAAAGATTAGTTCAATGGTTTGGGGAGGGGACAATGTTTACATACTCTCTTCTTCTTCACTGGCACAATCCTGTTTCATTGCACTCACTGACATTTTGCCAGAGAAGGTGTGAAGGAAAAAACATTTCTGAGACTAACTCTGAAACACTAGCTCTTGGAGAGAGTGTCTCAGATTCCTAGAGTCTGATTCAACTGTCTGCGCTTATCAATTTAATAGTCGACTTGTAAAATGCTGACCTTTCGACTGACAAGACCTGACAATCACCCAACGCTAGACGGGTACAGTCCAACACTACCCGACTCCACTGTAACACATCGTATTGTCCATCAAATAGCACTTTACATCTTTACACAGCTAAAAACAGGAGGAGTTTATTTACTAAAAGGCAGAGTGTGGAGAGCTCAAAATGGGAATCTGCAGAGTTTAAATCAAAATAGAACAAACTAAAAATATATCAGAAAAGGAAAAGGTTTCCAGGCCAACTATAATACCCTTGATTTTACTAACCTGGTTTTCAAGTCACCAAAATGTGACACACTCCAAATCTATGCAGGGGGAAAATGGATTGATCGTAAGAAAAGACCTATGGGGTAAATAATACAAAACTGGGAATTATGGAGAATGGACTAGACTATAGGGGAAGGCAACCTTTGGTACTCCAGATGTTGTGGACTACATCTCCTATAATGCTCTTACAGAAAAAAGGTTGGTAAGCATTATGGGATTTGTACTCCACAACATCTGAAGTGCCGAAGGTTGCATATCTCTAGACTAGAGGAATCTTTGGTGCAGAAGATCCTGGAGGAGACCAAGAGGAATGAACACAAGAGAAAAGCTTGGGGGGGTTGAAGATGGATAGTGGGGAGAGAGTGAGGAAGTGAGGTTAGGAACTGGGGAGAGAGTGAGGAAGTGAGGTTAGGGACTGGGATGGGTGAGGAAGTGAGAATGGGGAGAGGTTGAGGAATGAGGCTGGAGACTAAGTGAGAGTGAGTTACAAGGCTAGGGACTGGAGATTGAGTGAGGAAGCAAGGTTGGGGATGGGGAGAGAGAGGAAGCGAGGCTGGGTCTGAGAGAGGAAGCGAGGCTGGGGACTGGGAAGAATAAGGAAGCAAGGCTGGGGACTGGGAGGAATAAGGAAGCGAGGCTGGGGACTGGGAGAGGAAGCGTTGCTGAGGGCTAGGAAGAATGAGGAAGCATTGCTGGGGACTGGTAGGAATGAGGAAGCATTGCTGGGGACTGGGAAGAATGAGGAAGCAAGGCTGGGGACTGGGAGGAATAAGGAAGCGAGGCTGGGGACTGGGAGAGGAAGCGTTGCTGAGGGCTGGGAAGAATGAGGAAGCAAGGCTGGGGACTGGGAGGAATGAGGTAGCGAGGCTGGAGACTGGGAGAGGAAGTGTTGCTGGGGGCTAGGAAGAATGAGGAAGCATTGCTGGGAACTGGGAAGAATGAGGAAACAAGGCTGGGGACTGGGTCAGAGGAGGAAGCGAAGCTGGGGTCTGCGAGAGGAAGCGGGGCTGGGGTCTGGGTCAGAGTGAGGAAGCGAGGCTGGGGACTGGGTCTGGGAGAGGAAGCGAGGCTGGGGTCTGGGAGAGAAAGCGAGGCTGGGGTTTGGGAGAGGAAGCAAGGCTGGGGTCTGGGAGAGGAAGCAAGGCTGGGGACTAGGAGAGGAAGCTAGGCTGGGGACTGGGCCAGAGTGAGGAAGCGAGGCTGGGGACTGGGTCAGAGTGGGGAAGCTAGGCTGGGGACTGGGTCAAGCTGGAATTGTCTGAAAGAGGCTGGGGGAATATGATTGACTGGAGTTTTGAGAAAGTCTGAACAAGGCTGGGAGAGTCTGTAGAATTTTCCAGAATAATGAAATCTTGCAGTTTAAAGTGGTGAATTAATAATAATGTTGAATGTCACAGATCTGTGCCCCATCAAGGATTTGCTCATTTCTACAGAGGCTTCACTAATAGATAAATTAATTTCAGTCTGCACGTCATACAATTCACGCATGCTTGACACTGGAGTGCAGGTTACTGATTATTAGTCCGGTATTAGGGATATTTGCTAGATATTTATGACCAGTCCAGTTGGCGTCTTACAGCCCCCCTGCCATCAGTAAATCATGGACGCCCCTTGTAATGACATCAGCTGCACGTTCAGGGCCATCGTGGGCACCTGTTCCTCTCTACGTTACTCATAAAAATGGTTGTTTGGGATTCTTGCATTATTTTCCATGGCTGCCTACATTCTCAGCTCCTACATGTGATTCAGAACGATAACAATAGTGGCCATTATGGGCGAGGAATGTTTAGAATGTTTCCAAGGCTTGAAATACGCAAAATCAAAAAAATTAATAAATAGAACAACCATAAAGAGAGAATTGTTTGGATTATACAGTGCGCCCACCTAGTTAGACAATTACACGGAGTGTCATCTTTTAACAGTCCTCCCCCAACTTCTCTTAGGCTGAGCATGCTGTGAGTTCAATTTCACAACAGCTGGAGTGTCAGTATCTGTCTGGGTGTGAACTATGCCTTCCACTCCTGTTATTTTAAATAAATAAAAATACAATTTAAAATTGTCTCCCTTTAGATACTGCTGCCATGCTGCCCCCTGGTGTAAAGGAAGCAATGATGCAGCACTCTTTAACCTCCAATCTCTCACTTCTAGTTTAGGCACCTAGTATGGATGCTTTACTATTGGGTTAAACGCTACATTTTGTGATAAAAAGCACTGAGCTTTGAAAAAATGTTTATTTTGGTAAAGCAGTTGAAATCAGTTGTTTACTAAAACAGGAATTGTAGAGAACTGACAACAGAATTGACATATAAAATATTCCCAATTCACAGTTTAGTGAATAGTTACTATCATAGACTAATTCTGTCAATACTCTGTATGGTAAAGTTTACTGCATTTTAGACATTCCCAGCTTGAGAATGAGATCAGGATAACATCATAACTCAGTAACAGGAGAGAGGAGGGGGTGAGTACTCTTTAGAATTTCCATGACTTTCCAAATGGTGAGATCCACTCCCTTAGCGCAAGGATTGTAGGAGAGGGACAGGAGGGGGGAAGCGGTCTTGGTGGTCTAGTGCCGGCGGGTGGAGATCTGTTCTCCTCATGGCAGAGGTTAGTCCTCCAGGAATGATGATGCGTGCTCTTCCCTTTTACAATTGGCACGTTATTATTATATATAATAATACGTAATAATACATGCAATTCAGCTCAGAGTGAGAGCTGAATAGGATATAAATCTGTACTGTATCATACCTCCAGCATAGCTTGTCACCAACATTTCAAATGGACAAAGAGGGACCCTTTAATATAGGGGGGGTTAGGGGGATGGAGGAGGGGTTAGTAGGGGTGTGGCCAGGGGCAGGGCGGTTCTGAGACATTTTAGGTGACCTAGTAATAATTTATGCAACTAAAACATAATTTAGAACAAAAACAATGTATCTTATTTGCAAAGACTGATTTCTGAACACATTTATTGTAGTTTAAAGACACATTACTAGGAGGTTTTTTTTCTCTGTGGAGTTCTGGTATACCCTCAGAAGCACTATGGTGCTCCTAGAAAAGAAGGACATTGGGATAGAAAAGAGGGACAGAGGGATTTGGGCAGAAAGTAGGGACTGTTCCTCCTAAATAAGGACACTAGGGAGATATGCCATTTATTAACCCAACACAATACCGCATTAACACGTCACTTGCAGCAATCACCCCAATTTTACATTAAACCTGTATTCACTACATTAAAACCCTACCCCAATATCAATATTACCTCCAAATGTGGTGCATTAAAGTGTCAAGGTAACAAATTATGTTCCACGTTTGATAAAGCTTCGGCGAAACGCGTCAAGTGAGGAGGAGTAAGGACTAGTTTTTATTATATTATAACCAAGAGACTGTTTTTTATTATATTTTTTATATACCACTTGATTTTATACTGTTTGATTGTAATAAAGTACTTTGTATATTCTTATATATACCAAGGTCATTTTTATGCCCTACTCACCTCATATCCATTTTTTTGCTGCTGATTCCGGGTCTATGATATCCCTAGGTGGGGATTGTTCCACCTGAAGCCCATTTCACTAGAGCAGGTCATTGCTCTAGTAAAGGCATAGGCAACCTTTGGCACTGCAGATGTTTTGGACTACACCTCCCATGATGCTTTGCCAGCATTATAGGTGTAAGAGCATTATGGGGGATGTAGTCCACAATATCTGGAGTGCCGAAGGTTGCCTACCCCTGCTCTAGTAGATGTAGGTAGGTTTATCTTTTTCTTTTTTTTATTCACCTACATAGTCATACTACACCATATGGTTTATCTCTTTCCTTTTATGTGCTGACCACATCCACCTGAAATCATAGCTGTGCTGCTCCACAACAAGAAATCCATAGACGGGGATTATTCCATCCAGGCTCCCTAAATAGAGCTTATATAGCTCTAAAAAGTGTGAGTGTTCATTTGGCACTATATAATTGTTTCTACTATTACCACTACGTGCTGCACTATTATTGTGTCTTTTTATCTTATTTTAAGAGCTATACTTCTGGAAATCGTTCCAATTACATATGTAATCTTTTTGTCATTAGCGCTGTTCACCTTACCATATTTTCTATCAACAAATTATGTATTTTGAGAAATGATTCCTCTCTCAATATTATGGGGGACTCAATAAAAGGGTTCCAAAATCAAACCTAGGCTTTTTCAGGACTTTATTTGTCGCCAGGCCAGGCCCACATCCCAGTAGGAACTTCTCTGTGCGCTGTAGAGGTATATACAGAGAGTGGCAGGGGAATATTATTATTATTATTATTATTGCCATTTCTATAGTGCCAACAGATTCCATAGTGCTTTACAATATTATGAGAGGGGGATTTAACTATAAATAGGACAATTACAAAAAAAAAAATTTATGGGAACAATAGGTTGAGGAGGACCCTGCTCAATCGAGCTTACATTCTATAGATGTGTTCGGAATGTGAATAGAAGGGTTAGTAGAAAATATGGCAGGATGTATAGAGGGGATGTCGGGGGTATAGCTAGATTGACAGAGCATACAGTTGAATTAGTATAGATTATAGATTGGTAAGGGGGGATTGGTATAGATGGTGTGACAGAGGATGAGATTGGTTGGTAGGGTTTATAGCTGTATTAGCAGCTGGTATTTATGTTATTTATGGTTCAACCGGGGTTGTAGCTAGATTGTGTGTATATGTCTGGTGGTGGAACTAGATTATCAAGGAGATATGGAATGGAATAGAGGTAATGATGGGTTTGTGGGTTTGCAGTGACAATCAGGTTTACTTGGCATGCAGTATTGGCATAGGGTGCAGATGGATTGGCAGTTATATAGATGGATTGGCAAAGGTATGGAGAGGTTGGCATGTGGTAAAGGCGGATTGGCAGGAGGTATAGAGGGATAGGGTTAAAGCTTGATTAGTATGGAGCTATAACGTTTCCAGGGGTCATGGATTGATATCTACACTGGCATTGATGGGGTGGCACTATGGAGTACAGATGGAGTGAAGTTTGTATAGAGTGAATCAGAGTATTGATGGCATGGATAGTGCAATATCAAAAGTGAGAGATGGTATAAATAGGATGGCAGGTCATGTAAATGGGGTGTGAAGCACTCCATGCCCTGGCGATATATCTCCTAGGTACAGCGATATATTCTGGTAATATATTCAGCAAAAAATGATGGATTTGGTACTAGTGACTCTGGTATCCACTGATCCTGATGTCTGAGTCCACTGTATCTATTTTCCTCCATTCCCACTTTATATCTGGTCTCTTCCTGGTCTAATTTCCCTTCACCCACAATGCTCTAGGTGGGCAAAGATAGTGCTGCTTGCCATGACCCCATTTCAATTAAACAGGATCAGGAATGGGTGGAGGCTGCTTTTTTGTGAGAGACCCAGTATTTGGATCTCATTGTTACTAAAGAGTATTTAGCCAATTGCAAATATGGACATCTAAAGGGTTAACTATTGCTACAGGGCTCAAAAACTGGCTTTTATTTCCATGAGTAAGTTAAACACCCTGGCCTGTTACTGTAGTTCAGTTGGTATTTTTTTTACCCAGAGATTACTAACAGTATTTTACCTGCTCTGTCTGGCGGGCAATTCTAAACTGAGGTTCAGTGCAGAATTGCTTTTAACGTCACTAACTAATGAATGCCAATGGAGGAAAGGGTTAATTTGAATGATAGATATAACCACTTGAATACAATTTAGCAATCTTTAAATCCAGGATTGTTAGTGGCCCCTTGGGACTGATTTACTTCTCAGTGGATTAGAGTACTGCAGGCCATGAGGTTTAGTGCAATGTGTTCCCCTAATTAGCAGATCTCTTGACGTTCATCTCAATTTTCCCATCAGAACATATGGAAAATGTACAGCCAGTCTGGACTTGTCTATTGACCTTAGACCTTTTGTTATGGTTTTGGCCAGTTCCTGCCATTCAGAACAGCTGCAATATAAAACAGCCAGGAAAAAAAAAACTTTTTAAATTGCTCATAAATGATACATCTGCTGTAGAGGAAAATAGTCATAAAACAAAGAGCAAAAGAACTCAGAGCTCCATCAGCTGTTCCATGGCCATTTGAAACAGTCTGATTTTTAAACATACCCAGTCCAGCATAGAACTCAGAGCTCCATCAGCTGTTCCATGGCCATTTGAAACAGTCTGATTTTTAAACATACCCAGTCCAGCATAGAACTCAGAGCTCCATCAGCTGTTCCATGGCCATTTGAAACAGTCTGATTTTTAAACATACCCAGTCCAGCATAGAACTCAGAGCTCCATCAGCTGTTCCATGGCCATTTGAAACAGTCTGATTTTTAAACATACCCAGTCCAGCATAGAACTCAGAGCTCCATCAGCTGTTCCATGGCCATTTGAAACAGTCTGATTTTTAAACATACCCAGTCCAGCATAGAACTCAGAGCTCCATCAGCTGTTCCATGGCCATTTGAAACAGGTAGCCTTCTGGAAGACTGACTTTTCATTATATTTCTACGTACCCTGTTAATTTTGTTGTATGTGTATGTTTTTATATTTAGTATATATTATTTGTTTTATTCTTTTCAATGTATACATTTTCATGTCTTTGTAACTATAGCCTGTGCTAATCATGCAAAGTATTTTATCACCTTTGTCTTTGTCCATCATGTTAAAAGTTAGTTTAACCAGCTCAGGCCCATATATCTTTCCTGTTCCTTGTTTAATGGTTTTATTTCCCTACTTAAATACCTCTGTCTTATCTCTGTAATTCTCAATCTTTGCTTTTGTTTTTCCTTAAATGACCTTAAATCAAATGTCCATCTATGCACCCCCCCATCTCTTAGCCCATCTGACCCTAATATACATCTCTCTCCCACAGTCTGATTTTTAAACATACCTAGTCCAGCATAGAACTCAGAGCTCCATCAGCTGTTCCATGGCCATTTGAAACAGGTAGCCTTCTGGAAGACTGACTTTTCATTATATTTCTACGTACCCTGTTAATTTTGTTGTATGTGTATGTTTTTATATTTAGTATATATTATTTGTTTTATTCTTTTCAATGTATATATTTTCATGTCTTTGTAACTATAGCCTGTGCTAATCATGCAAAGTATTTTATCACCTTTGTCTTTGTCCATCATGTTAAAAGTTAGTTTAACCAGCTCAGGCCCATATAGCTTTCCTGTTCCTTGTTTAATGGTTTTATTTCCCTACTTAAATACCTCTGTCTTATCTCTGTAATTCGTAATCTTTGCTTTTGTTTTTCCTTAAATGACCTTAAATCAAATGTCCATCTATGCACCACCCCATCTCTTAGCCCATCTGACCCTAATATACATCTCTCTCCCACAGTCTGATTTTTAAACATACCCAGTCCAGCATAGAACTCAGAGCTCCATCAGCTGTTCCATGGCTATTTGAAACAGGTAGCCTTCTGGAAGACTGACTTTTCATTATATTTCTACGTACCCTGTTAATTTTGTTGTATGTGTATGTTTTTATATTTAGTATATATTATTTGTTTTATTCTTTTCAATGTATATATTTTCATGTCTTTGTAACTATAGCCTGTGCTAATCATGCAAAGTATTTTATCACCTTTGTCTTTGTCCATCATGTTAAAAGTTAGTTTAACCAGCTCAGGTCCATATATCTTTCCTGTTCCTTGTTTAATGGTTTTATTTCCCTACTTAAATACCTCTGTCTTATCTCTGTAATTCTCAATCTTTGCTTTTGTTTTTCCCTTAAAATGACCTTAAATCAAATGTCCATCTATGCACCCCCCATCTCTTAGCCTATCTGACCCTAATATACATCTCTCTCCCACAGTCTGATTTTTAAACATACCCAGTCCAGCATAGAACTCAGAGCTCCATCAGCTGTTCCATGGCCATTTGAAACAGGTAGCCTTCTGGAAGACTGACTTTTCATTATATTTCTACGTACCCTGTTAATTTTGTTGTATGTGTATGTTTTTATATTTAGTATATATTATTTGTTTTATTCTTTTCAATGTATACATTTTCATGTCTTTGTAACTATAGCCTGTGCTAATCATGCAAAGTATTTTATCACCTTTGTCTTTGTCCATCATGTTAAAAGTTAGTTTAACCAGCTCAGGCCCATATATCTTTCCTGTTCCTTGTTTAATGGTTTTATTTCCCTACTTAAATACCTCTGTCTTATCTCTGTAATTCTCAATCTTTGCTTTTGTTTTTCCTTAAATGACCTTAAATCAAATGTCCATCTATGCACCCCCCCATCTCTTAGCCCATCTGACCCTAATATACATCTCTCTCCCACAGTCTGATTTTTAAACATACCCAGTCCAGCATAGAACTCAGAGCTCCATCAGCTGTTCCATGGCCATTTGAAACAGGTAGCCTTCTGGAAGACTGACTTTTCATTATATTTCTACGTACCCTGCTAATTTTGTTGTATGTGTATGTTTTTATATTTAGTATATATTATTTGTTTTATTCTTTTCAATGTATACATTTTCATGTCTTTGTAACTATAGCCTGTGCTAATCATGCAAAGTATTTTATCACCTTTGTCTTTGTCCATCATGTTAAAAGTTAGTTTAACCAGCTCAGGCCCATATATCTTTCCTGTTCCTTGTTTAATGGTTTTATTCCCTACTTAAATACCTCTGTCTTATCTCTGTAATTCTCAATCTTTGCTTTTGTTTTTCCTTAAATGACCTTAAATCAAATGTCCATCTATGCACCCCCCCATCTCTTAGCCCATCTGACCCTAATATACATCTCTCTCCCACAGTCTGATTTTTAAACATACCTAGTCCAGCATAGAACTCAGAGCTCCATCAGCTGTTCCATGGCCATTTGAAACAGGTAGCCTTCTGGAAGACTGACTTTTCATTATATGTCTACGTACCCTGTTAATATTTGTTGTATGTGTATGTTTTTATATTTAGTATATATTATTTAGTTTTATTCTTTTAAATGTATACATTTTCATGTCTTTGTAACTATAGCCTGTGCTAATCCTGCAAAGTATTTTATCACCTTTGTCTTTGTCCATCATGTTAAAAGTTAGTTTAACCAGCTCAGGCCCATATATCTTTCCTGTTCCTTGTTTAATGGTTTTATTTCCCTACTCAAATACCTCTGTCTTATCTCTGTAATTCTCAATCTTTGCTTTTTGTTTTTCCTTAAATGACCTTAAATCAAATGTCCATCTATGCACCCCCCCATCTCTTAGCCCATCTGACCCTAATATACATCTCTCTCCCACAGTCTGATTTTTAAACATACCCAGTCCAGCATAGAACTCAGAGCTCCATCAGCTGTTCCGTGGCCATTTGAAACAGGTAGCCTTCTGGAAGACTGACTTTTCATTATATGTCTACGTACCCTGTTAATTTTTGTTGTATGTGTATGTTTTTATATTTAGTATATATTATTTAGTTTTATTCTTTTAAATGTATACATTTTCATGTCTTTGTAACTATAGCCTGTGCTAATCATGCAAAGTATTTTATCACCTTTGTATTTGTCCATCATGTTAAAAGTTAGTTTAACCAGCTCAGGCCCATATATCTTTCCTGTTCCTTGTTTAATGGTTTTATTTCCCTACTTAAATACCTCTGTCTTATCTCTGTAATTCTCAATCTTTGCTTTTGTTTTTCCTTAAATGACCTTAAATCATATGTCCATCTATTGCACCCCCCCCCATCTCTTAGCCCATCTGACCCTAATATACATCTCTCTCCCACAGTCTGATTTTTAAACTTTCGGTCAAGCGCGGAACTCCGGGCTCATCGGCTGTTCGCGGCGGGCGAGCAGGTAGCTTCACCGGAAGACTGACTTTTCATTTGCCATGTCTCATTACCCTGTTAATTTTTGTTGGCGTAGTAGCCGTGACTTTATGTTTGGTATATATTTGTTTAGTTTTATTCTTTTAAATGTATGCATTTTCATGTCTTTGTAACTATGGCCTGTGCTAATCCTGCAAAGTATTTTATCACCTTTGTCTTTGTCATACTTGTTCCAGATTGGACACCCAACTCCAGCTTCCGGTGCCTGTCTTTTTCCTGTTCGCTTGTTTGCAATGGTTTTATTTCCCTATAAAATACCTCTGTCTTATCTCTTGATTTCTCAATGTGGCACTGTTTTCCTTAAATGCGCTTCGTCAAAGTATGCATCTATGCACCCCCATCTCTTAGCCCATCTGACCCTAATATGCATCTCTCTCCCACAGTCTGATTTTTAAACATACCCAGTCCAGCATAGAACTCAGAGCTCCATCAGCTGTTCCATGGCCATTTGAAACAGGTAGCCTTCTGGAAGACTGACATTTCCCTCCCACCCCATGGTCATTTTCTCATTTATAGATAGTCTCCCACACAACTTTCAATCTACTGAAATGACAGGTGCAACCACTGATCAGCACACCCTTTCAATCTCTTAACCCTATAGAACCCTCTCTCACTACAAATAGATATATCACACACCAAAACCATATACTTCTATTTAAAAAAAAAAAATTCTCGCAATTTCTGTTTCATTTTCAACTACACACCTCATACCACTAACATGAATCCTAATATAACCATACTGTTATTCTTAATAACCCTTTTCTCAATCCAATTTTGTTCACACCACTACCAGCATAAGCACGCACCTCAAACTGGAACACAAATTATAATACACCATGGCCTGCTCTGTTCCTTTAACTTATCTGCTGAGTGCTGGTGGAGAGTTATAAAAAATAGCCCTCCTACCCCCAACTCAAAAAATTATAAATTATCCCATTCACTATATGGCCAAACAAAGATGATGTCCAAATTCCTACTCCTTATGTTACTTGCCCTTGCAAATGATGTGGAGTCTAACCCTGGTCCCCCAGCTAATTCTAGTCCTAATCTCCCCACTAAAAAAGGCCTCTCTTTTGTGCACTGCAACATCTGTAGTTTACTCCCTAAACTGGATGCACTGCAAGCCTGGTGTTCCCAGTACAAACCAAAAATCATTGTGCTCTCAGAATCATGGTTAACAGCTAAAATACCAGACACCGCCATTGCAATACAGGGTTATTCATGTTTTAGAAATGACAGAGCAAAGAGAGGAGGAGGCATTGTTATTTATGTTGACAATTCCATAAAGTTTACCCCTTTACAAAACCTTAGTCCTCCTGCCACCTTTGATTTCCTTTCTGGCACAATTGAGATCCCGTGCAGTAAATCAATCATTGTTGCAGGAATCTACAGCCCACCTAGCACCCCTGTGCATTTCCTTTCTGACATAGCCCATCTCCTTAGTGAAACCATAGGTCAAAACCCTAAAAGTGAACTGTTGGTCTTTGGAGATTTTAATATTGATTGGCTGAATCCTAAAAATAATAGTTCTTGCACGCTGTTTAAGACTTTGCAGCTAACGCAATTAATCTCCTCCCCAACTCGCATAAACATTAAAAGCCATAACCATACCCTGCTAGATTGGATTCTCTCCACTTCTCCTGATAGAATCCAGGAGGTTGGTGTTCTCCCAAACTCGTTCAGTGATCACTGTTTAGTGTACTGCGTGCGCAAAATAAAGGCTATTAAATCCTCTCCCAAGGTTAAAATAACTAGGTCCTTCAAAAGATTTAATCTTGAATCCTTTTTAAATGACATCAAGAATCTCCCATGGCACAGATTAAACATTATCCCAGACCTAGACTGTGCTGTTGAATACTTTCAGTCTGAACTCCTACAAATTTGGAATTTGCATGCCCCGCTGCGTAAGGTGAGGGTAAAAGGAGCGCATATGAACTGGATCACAGCTGACCTCATCCAAATGTACCAGTTTCGGGATTCTTTGTGGTCAAAATTTAAGCATACTGGCTCTATGAATGATCACGGTGCATATAGACAATGGCGAAATATATGCACAAAACAGACAAAACTGGCCAAGGCCCAATATTTCTATGAAAATCTGAACAGTAACATCTCAAACCCTAGAAACTTTTGGAAAGTCATAAATAAACTACAAACTCCCCAATCCACTCCCAACCCTCCACTGTCAAAGTGGGTAACCAAACCCTGCAACTTCCTTAGATGTAGCAAATGCCTTTAACAATTATTTTGTCGGATGCTCTACTGCCCTGATTGCCAAGCTAATAAATGACACGCATCCTGAAACTACAAATGTGGATCAGGCACCACTAAATTTGCAAAGGCCCAATATAGATAAGTTTAATTTTAGACCTGTACCTGTTAGTGTCATTAAAAAACATCTTAATAATCTAAAAATGAAAAACCAGTCCGGACCCGATCAAATCCCAGCAATGCTGTTGAAGCTCAGTGCGCCGGCAATTGCTAAACCCGTCTCAACTCTTATTAACGAATCATTGGTGTCTGGATATATACCCAAACTTTGGAAGACTGCAAGAGTAGTGCCTATCCATAAAAGTGGTGACACTACTTTGGTTTCTAACTATCGCCCAATATCATTGCTCCCGGTATTGTCAAAAATCTTAGAAAAATGTGTCCATACGCAACTTTGTGAGTACTACCAACAATTAAACTATCTGACCCCTGATCAATCGGGCTTTCGCCAGAATCACTCCACTACAACTGCCCTCCTAAAAGTTTGCAATGACATCCAAACTGGCATGGAACAAGGAGCCCTAACTGGAGCTATTTTCCTTGATTTTGCTAAGGCCTTTGACACAGTAGACCACGACATTCTACTGCACAAACTCGAAAACTCAGGTATTGGTGATCATTCTTTAAACTGGTTTTGATCGTATGTATCGGATCGCTCGCAATATGTGTCCATTTCTGACAGTGACTCCCTCCCTCTCCCGGTCACGTGTGGTGTTCCCCAGGGTTCCATTCTCGGCCCCCTACTATTTACATTATTTATAAATGATCTGCCTAATGTCTGCCAATCCTCAAATGTACACATGTACGCAGATGACACGGTAATCTATGCGAGCAAATCCAATCTACCTCAACTTGAGGTTTTGCTCCAAGACCATTTTACAGAGGTAGAAAAGTGGATCGCAAAAAACAAACTCTTCCTGAACACTGACAAAACTGTCACAATGATCTTTGGAACGGTACCTAAATTACACAAATTACACAATCCCCACCTATCCATCAAAACAAATTCAAATGGCACACTGACCGCAGTCCACTCTTTCAAATACTTGGGTATGATGTTAGACCCCAATCTATCTTTTGGCCTGCACATAGAAAAGCTTGCATCTAAACTTTATCCAAAATTAGGTGCCCTATACAGAAACAAAACCTGCCTAAGCCCTACAGTAAAGGAAAAGATTGTACAGCAAATGCTGATGCCAATCATTGATTATGGGGATGTAGTATATGCGTCTGCATCGCAATCCCACATTAATAAACTCAACACATTGTATAACTCGTTCTGCAGATTTGTGCTACAATGTAATTACAGGACCCATCATTGTGACATGCTAAAGGAACTAAACTGGCTGTCGCTGGAATCCAGACGCACCCTTCATCTTTCCAGCCTTGTTTTTAAGAGCTTTTCTGGTAAACTCCCACCCTACCTGAACAAAATGCTTTCCCCAGCTGTTCCCACTTTCTATAAGCTCCGATCCAGTACAAGCACTTTACTTAGTCTACCTCAATACAAAAAGAAAGCGGCCCGATCCTCCTTCTCCTACAGAGCGCCGCAATTGTGGAACGACCTCCCGCACAATTTAAAATCTTCCCTAAGCCTAAAGTCATTTAAGAGATCCCTCTCTACATACCTCAAAACAGAATGCACGTGTCATGGTTGATTATATATTTCCTGCCTGTTCTATGTTAAATTTTGTATATATTGTGTATTAATATTGTTTTTGTATTTTGTTGTACCTAATGTAACAATGCAATGATTTGTGGACCCAGGACATACTTGAAAACGAGAGAAATCTCAATGTATCTTTCCTGGTAAAATAAAATATTTTATAAATAAATAAATAAATAAATAAGGAACCCACAAGCCACTTATACATCAGATGAAGTTGAGGTAGGGAAAAAAAGAGTGAATTTGGGATTATGATAGCACTATACAAATATACAAATATACACAGGGTCACCACAAATCACTATGTGCTATCTTGCTCATTAGCAGGCATATACAACAGACACGACACCACCTATTGAGTCTGGAAGAAAGGTGTTTTCACATACAGCAGAATAAAGAGTTATTTACAGTAAGAACAATAAAGATGTGAATTCTTTAACTAAAGAGTTTGTCTTATCAGATTCAATGGATTTTTTTTTTTTTAGAAAAAGGCTTGGATGTATTTTTGCAAGAACAGATTTTTTGCCGCCTTTTTCATAAAATGATAGTTTTACAGTTTGCCCTTGATGGACTTAAGTCTATTTTCAAACATTCAAAATTAAGCTCTGTACTCAGAGTCCCGGCTATAGTATACATAGAGCACAAGCAAAAAAAACTTACCTGCACACTATTCCAAATCTCAAATTCTGTCTCAGTATAGATTTTGCCTTTTAGCTGAAAGTAGCAAGATGAGTTGTTAGTGTAGGACTCGCCGCAGAAGTTTGCCTTGATGGGGCAGGCGAGCTCACAGTTTAATGGCCACCTAAGTGCTACTAAAAACTTCGGGTTTTCCAATTTAAAATGTGCATAGGGATTTAGGATAGTGTGCAGGTAACTTTTTGTTTTTAGTCTACATTATTATGTAACTACGTGTTGCCAGGCATTACATAATGAGGTAAACAAGCGGTATGCTTATTCATGTAGGCTGCATCTCCTGTCCAATTAAGAGGTGGAAAAACAGATGTTTGATGGTTAGGGACAGCCAATAAATGTTGATATTATGCACAGATCAACTGAGAAATAAGCGACAGAGGGGGGAAAAAGGAGGAGCAGTAAAAAAAAAAAATATATATATATATATATATATATATATATATATATACACACACAAAAATAGATTAACCCCTTGCACTCCAACTAAAAAAAATATTAAATACCAGGTGCCCAGTAATAACAATACAGAAAAATCAAAATGATAGCAGCACTCTAGGCTTTCTTCATCCGATTTAATTTGTGAATCCAAAGATGTCTGACATCTTTGACATCTTTGGCTTCACAAATTAAATCGGATACAGAAAGCCTAGAGTGCCGGTATCATTTTGATTTTATATATATATATATATATATATATATATATATATATATATATATATAAGCAGGATTGCTCAAGATTTTCACTGTAGCTAAAATATGTTAATAATGTGTTCAGACACTTCAAAATCTGTTTTAGAATATAAATTATATAAAATTCAATCAGCCACTTCCAACACTGCCCATGTATCCTGAAATACACCAAAATACAGAAATCCAAATGTGTTTAAAAACAGTGGCGTGCTTTGTCCAATTAACCCTTATTAAGCTCTTGTGCAAAATTATTGCTATAAAGGGATTAAGTGCTATCTCACAATCTTCATACAATAGTTAATTATCTATATAAAAGCAATGTGTTAATTGTAGAATTCAATAAAATGCCATAAGTGATATATTAATAGATAACTTCATATAATAAGTGCAACTAACAACAATACAAATGTATCTTAAAAAATTGGCACCACATACACACAATAATACCTAAAATGACAATCTCTTCTTGAGCAGATATTTCTGAGTGAACCTTAAAAAAACCCAGTATAAATATACAATAGTGCAGAGAGTTTGACATTAAGTATATGGCACAGTATTTTAAGCTTTGGAGTCTTATATTGCAGACTCTCATCCTCCAAAGGTTTACCTTCTTGACCAAGCTGCATGATATGGCTTTGGAATCTATTAACTGGGAGACCTCTTAATGGAGATCGAGTGATAAAAATCCATGGTCTATTGTCTTTGAATACATGCTTCCCCAGCTGTCAATTTTGCACTAACCCTTTATAAGGGTTAATTAGACTAAGCAGTCAACTGATTTTAAACACATTTGCACTTTTACTGTAGAATTTGAGGGAGACAGACAAGCAGACAGTGATTGTCTGCTTTTACCCTTGCAGTGCCTGTGTGAAAGTGGAACTTATGTGACCAGACCGTTTTTTTAATTTTCTTACCGTTATGTACCAGGGCTGTTTTTACATTTCTGTGGTTTGTGTTTAGCTGTAATTTTCCTCTTACTCATTAACTGTACCCACATATATTATATACAGTTCTTCTCGTCTTTCTGAATTACCAATATTATCATCACATCATATAATATACTATAAAAATTTATATAATATGATGAAAATTGAAAAAAACTCACTTTTTCTAACTTCGACCCCCAAAATCTGTTACGCATCTACAACCACCAAAAAACACCCATGCTAAATAGTTTCTAAATTTTGTCCTGAGTTTAGAATACCCAATGTTAACATATTCTTTTTTTTTTTTGCATGTTATAGGGCAATAAGTACAAGTAGCACACATAGTAAGAACACCCCAATATGTGTTCCAATATGTGTTCAGTAACATCTACTGAGTACAGTGATACCACCCATGTAAAGGTGTGTTGGGTTCCCTGGGGGTTAAGAGACATTATTTGGAGGGTGTACATTCCAGTTTTCCAACTTGGAATTTTCACATCTGGTCCTCATGCACCCATGTCCTGTTTGGGACATTTCTTAAGCCGATC
>OW240922.1:96028956-96066583 GCA_933207985.1 Pelobates cultripes | reverse complement strand
GATCACCCAGTCTGGCGAGCCACTAAATGCAATGACAATAGCAGCAAACACTACATCGCACCAATGGTTCCAACTGTCTTCTCCTTTAATGCTAAGAAGTTAAATTCACCCCATAAAAGGCGACTATAGCCTTCTTCCAAGAGACTCATTTCCAAACAAACCAAAAAACATACCCAAATTCTAATCTAAACCTCCCTGCTGGTTATCATACTGGCTACATGGGAAAAAAAGGGGGTATTAATACTTTTCAGCAAAGACCTATCCTTTACATTACTCAAAAAAATTAGTAACAAGGAGTGAAGTTTCCTTATTCTTCAATGCCATATCAATAATGAACCATATACCTTTATCTATATCTATGGCCCTCATGACAACCGAGTAGCATTCATCAACAAGATATTGTCCTTAACACATACTTTTATACAGGGAGTGCAGAATTATTAGGCAAGTTGTATTTTTGAGGATTAATTTTATTATTGAACAACAACCATGTTCTCAATGAACCCAAAAAACTCATTAATATAAAGCTGAATATTTTTGGAAGTAGTTTTTAGTTTGTTTTTAGTTTTAGCTATGTTAGGGGGATATCTGTGTGTGCAGGTGACTATTACTGTGCATAATTATTAGGCAACTTAACAAAAAACAAATATATACCCATTTCAATTATTTATTATTACCAGTGAAACCAATATAACATCTCAACATTCACAAATATACATTTCTGACATTCAAAAACAAAACAAAAACAAATCAGTGACCAATATAGCCACCTTTCTTTGCAAGGACACTCAAAAGCCTGCCATCCATGGATTCTGTCAGTGTTTTGATCTGTTCACCATCAACATTGCGTGCAGCAGCAACCACAGCCTCCCAGACACTGTTCAGAGAGGTGTACTGTTTTCCCTCCTTGTAAATCTCACATTTGATGATGGACCACAGGGTTCAGATCAGGTGAACAAGGAGGCCATGTCATTAGATTTTCTTCTTTTATACCCTTTCTTGCCAGCCACGCTGTGGAGTACTTGGACGCGTGTGATGGAGCATTGTCCTGCATGAAAATCATGTTTTTCTTGAAGGATGCAGACTTCTTCCTGTACCACTGCTTGAAGAAGGTGTCTTCCAGGAACTGGCAGTAGGACTGGGAGTTGAGCTTGACTCCATCCTCAACCCGAAAAGGCCCCACAAGCTCATCTTTGATGATACCAGCCAAACCAGTACTCCACCTCCACCTTGCTGGCGTCTGAGTCGGACTGGAGCTCTCTGCCCTTTACCAATCCAGCCACGGGCCCATCCATCTGGCCCATCAAGACTCGCTCTCATTTCATCAGTCCATAAAACCTTAGAAAAATCAGTCTTTGAGATATTTCTTGGCCCAGTCTTGGCGTTTCAGCTTGTGTGTCTTGTTCAGTGGTGAATTAGATCTTTCAGCCTTTCTTACCTTGGCCATGTCTCTGGTATTGCACACCTTGTGTGCTTTGGGCACTCCAGTGATGTTGCAGCTCTGAAATATGGCCAAACTGGTGGCAAGTGGCATCGTGGCAGCTGCAGGCTTGACTTTTCTCAGTTCATGGGCAGTTATTTTGCGCCTTGGTTTTTCCACAAGCTTCTTGCGACCCTGTTGACTATTTTGAATGAAACACTTGATTGTTCGATGATCACGCTTCAGAAGCTTTGCAATTTTAAGAGTGCTGCATACCTCTGCAAGATATCTCACTATTTTTGACTTTTCTGAGCCTATCAAGTCCTTCTTTTGACCCATTTTGCCAAAGGAAAGGAAGTTGCCTAATAATTATGCACACCTGATATAGGGTGTTGATGTCATTAGACCACACCCCTTCTCATTACAGAGACGCACATCACCTAATATGCTTAATTGGTAGTAGGCTTTCGAGCCTATACAGCTTGGAGTAAGACAACATGCATAAAGAGGATGATGTGGTCAAAATACTAATTTGCCTAATAATTCTGCACTCCCTGTAGAGGACAACTGTCATCAAGTTTTCCCTTCTTGTTTTCTAAAGTTTATTGCTACCCTGTTTCCCCCGAAATTAAGACATCCCCCGAAAATAAGCCCTAGTCGCTAGTTCGCTAATCTATGTTCGAGGAATTTTGCCTAGCATTCCATGCCGTAGTGAACTGGTCTATGTTCAGGGGAATTCTCCCGAAGGTAGACATGCTTTCTACCACATGCAGGGCCGGACTGGGAAAAAAATTAGGCCCGGGCATTTTTCAATTAGAGCGGCCCCCCAAGAAGGGGGCGGGGCCAGAGAGGGTGTGTTTTGTCATCACTAATGACAACACGCCCCCTCTCAAAGTGAGCATGTTGGTTCAATGCCCAGAGCCCTGCTGAAGAGCTCTGGCATTAGAAAAAGGCCCTGAATTTGTTCTGCGCAGCGCAAGAAAATGTAATAACATGCTTGCGCTGTGTTTCCTTTTAAATTGTGTGGTGTGGTATTGTGTAAATAGGTGTAATATGTGTTGCTAGGGGCTGTAGAGAATGCGTGTATAGGGGCATAGTGTTATAGGGGATGTAGCGAGTGTGTGCATACGGGCAGTAGTGTGTGTGTATAGGTGGCGTAGTGTGTGTAGGGGTTGTAGAGAGGGTGTGTTTAGAGAATGTTGTATGTCTTTCCTTACAAGGAATATAGTGTGTGTGTGTGTAGGTGGTGCAGTGTGTGTGTGTAAGAGATCTAGTGTGTAAAGGACCCAGAGTGTGTATAGAAGATTGTGTGTGTGTGTGTGTGTGTGTGTGTGTGTAGAGGATTAAGAGTGCATATAGGGTAAGGGATCTAGCGTGTATTTGGAGCGTAATGTGTGTAGTGGTGCAGTGTGTGTGTGTGTGTGTGTGTGTGTATATATATATATATATTTGGATGTATTGTATGTGTGAGGTGCGCAGTGTGTTTGTGTAAGAGGGGTGCTGTGTGTGAGGGTGTTTTTATCTGCCGTCACATTCTAGGTTTCTAATTTTCTTTGTCTGTTAACTCACTGAGGGTTATATTATATATATATATATATATATGTGTGTGTGTGTGTGTGTATCTGGGGGTGCTATGTGTGTGTGTCTGGGGGTGCTATGTGTGTGTGTCTGGGGGTGCTGTGTGTGTGTCTGGGGTGCTGTGTGTGTCTGGGGTGCTGTGTGTATCTGGGGTGCTGTGTGTGTCTGGGGGTGCTGTGTGTCAGGGGGTGCTGTGTGTGTGTCTGGGGGTGCTGTGTGTGAGGGGGCTGTGGGTGTCTGGGGGTGCTGTGTGTGTCTGGGGGGGCTGTGTGTGTATCTGGGGGCTGTGTGTGTATCTGGGTGCTGTGTGTATCTGGGGTGCTGTGTGTATCTGGGGTGCTGTGTGTATCTGAGTGCTGTGTGTATCTGGGGTGCTGTGTGTATCTGGGTGCTGTGTGTATCTGGGGTGCTGTGTGTATCTGAGTGCTGTGTGTATCTGGGGTGCTGTGTGTATCTGAGTGCTGTGTGTATCTGGGGTGCTGTGTGTATCTGAGTGCTGTGTGTGTGTCTGGGGGTCCTGTTTGTGAGGGGGCTGTTAGGGAATTTATTTTAAATATATATATATTTTTATGAATAATTTTAAAACAAGTTGTGCTCCCCCCCCTCCCTTCTTACCTTTAGCCTGGGAGGGGGAGGGAGCCGTTCTGCCTGGGAGGGGGAGCCTTGAGGGACCATGCTGCCTTCCCTGGTGGTCCAGTGGTGAGAGTGAACTCTAACCTGCGGGTTAGAGTTCACTCTCACGAGATCTGAGCGTTGCCGCGGTAACCGCGGCAACGCTCAGAATCTCGCGAGAGGACCCGGCGGAGCTGCGGGTTAGAGCTCCGCCGGTCCTCTCTCCCCAGCCGGAGGCCGCATCTCACTGTCTGTGGGCCGGTGAGGGAGATCTTTGATCTCCCCACCGGCCCATGGATTCACATAGCAGGGCTGGCGCTCGGATAGCGCTGGCCCTGCAGGGGCTGGCAGGGGAGATCCTGGGATCTCCCTGCCGGCCTCGGCCCCACGGCCATCGCGGCCCACCGGGCATTTGCCCGGTATGCCCGATGGCCAGTCCGGGCCTGACCACATGCTAGCGCTTTTCCCTAAAATAAAACATATGCCCTAGTGCATTTTTCGGGGGAAAATTTAATATAAGACCCGGTTTTATTATCGGGGAAAGACAGTATGTTGGGTCTGACTCTAGTGTTAACCAACCAAATACTGCTCGACCCAACTTGCCTGTTGTAGGTTCATTCCCAGCAGCAGGTAAGTTAGGTTGAGCAGCAGTTGGTCAGATCAGCAGAAAGTAGAAAATTGAGTGTGATCATAATGCCCTGATGATGATGATAATGTTAAGATTGTCAGAGAGCAGCAGGATGGGTGGGTAAACCAAACGACATGATGGATGGCGTCTGGGGAGATAGCGCAGTTATTACGCTAGGGAAAGGGTAAAGTAGACAGAAGAAGGAGCTACAAACACTGCACTTGCATTGCATTGCATGAGTTGTGCACATCTTAATATTAAACATTTGTATTAATTAATGCTTACTGCATCCCTGTATATATAGCTCCATGCATGCTGGGGGAGGGGAGAGACCCATGGATAGTAATCCCAGCTGTTATTGCTAGAAAGTCTATTGGTGGAATGGGATAACTAACTCTTTTAACATAGGTTTTGTTTTTCCTATCAGTGGAAACATATCCTTAAAGCTATGGCAAATTTTCTGGGACTGAATTTGCCCCCCTTAATTCCCCCGGGTTCCTACATCCACGATTATGGTCTATAATCTAATGCATTGCGTGCATACTGCAGGCTCTGAATCTAAAGCCCAAACATCATAGTACAGGAGTGCATTAGAATTTCTCTTACTATAGAGAAGCAGATCCCCCCTCCCCCATACAGTATAAGACATCCCAGACTGTTCAATCCAATCCCTTATTATCTTCCAGATCCTTGCTCTCTGCAGAGAGATGATTCACACTTCTGTTGGTGAATGCAGCAGGATCACAGGGGGAAAACGCTCTGGAGTCTGATGACGACAGCACAATATATCAATTTTAAACAAAACACTCCTTAACTATTACACTGCCTGTTTGAATGGAGGGGCTGAAATTGTGCTTGCACTGTGACAGATTCCTGTTTATTTTTATGATATCCTTTCTGCCAGTTTACCATACACAGTGCATTGTAAATCATGAACTACAGCCCCCATAATGCTTTGCAAACTTGGGGTCTAACCCCTGATCTACACTCTGTATCCATCACGATGATTAAAAATATTTTCCTAAAACTGTCAGGGTTATTTACTAACGTGAGAATTCAAAATTAATTTCAGATTTAAGGTCAAAATAGTCAAAACAGGAAAACTCTCTAAATCAGCTTTGCTTTCTGTTCAGCTAACCTACCTGGCCTTAAATTTAAAATCCAATCTGAATTCTCACTTCCATAAATACACCTGTTATGAAAATGTTTTATATTATTTTACTGTTGGTAACAATACATTTTAGATAGCATTTTATCTTCAGGGTGATTCACACCTAATATTGACTAACTGAAAATTAACTAATTATTGGGAATTAAGTAAGGAATTATGGTGACCTATGAAAAAATCAGCTTATTAACTTTATTCCAATAGTACAGTTGTAAAATGCTTCAGCACAGCTATTTCTCCAATATTTCTATTTTGGGAAATGTTTGGCAAATACATATCTATTTTTTAATTCACAGCAATTCCTTGTTCTTGAATAACTTTGTGTGTTGATAGAATGTAGCAAGAATGTTACACAAAGTATGTGAATGAATCACTGTGACTTGTCAGTTTCAGTATGGAGTGTTACCCCACTCCTCCTACCTATAGCTACCCTCAGGGCCAAACATTCTGCCAAAGCAACTGCTGTAACGCTGAGTAAACAGGCATTTCAAAAAAGTCTCACAGTAATTGTGTTACAAGTTTAAAGGGATACTACAACCGAAATGATAAATCTAATAATTGATTTAATTGTTAAATAATACAATAGTGTCAAGAATACAAACGAATTCCTGACACTACAGTACTGGAATGCAGCATTAGGTCCCTGGCTTCCCTCTCTACGGTGATTAAAGGTGATTTTACCCACCTTTTCTCCCAAGCCGCTCTGATCTCACAGCGGCTGATCCTGTCTCCGTAGCTGAGATCATCAAATCTGATGATCTCACTAAATCCAATGCTTTCCCACAGGAAAGCTTTGGGAAGCTATTGCGCATGCGCGGCAAAAACTAAACGCTGTGCCATCATCATCATCTCCTCATAAAGATGCGTTGAATCAATACATCTCTATGGGGAACTTTCAGTGTCTCCATGCAGAGCACAATGTGCAAAGCTGACCCAGCAAGTACCTCTATTGGCCATGTCAGTGACTGCCACTACAGGTGTAAATAGCCAGCAATTGAAAAACTGCCTTTTCTCTGAAAAGGCACTGCTTACAGTGCTAAGTCTGCAGGGACACCAGAATTACTGCATTAAGCTCTATTGGTTCTGGTGACTATAGTGTCCCTTTAAATAATTCTAACAGTTTAAATATGTTTCATTTCTGCTCACTCTCTTACTGTATAAACTACTTGTCAACCTTTCCTAAGGCAGACACTGCACATCAACCTGGGAGTACATTGTTATAATCGCACACACTCATAGCACCTATTTAGACTGCAACTTGAAAAGACACCCCACCACCCAAATTAAACCATAGGTTGAAGAGGACCCTGCTCAAACAAGCTTACGGTCTATAGGAAGTGGGGTATAAAACACATTAGGACATTATGTATTTTTTCATTATGGGTTTATTTAAAAACAACTTGCAAAAGCTACAGATATCTTGAACACAGCCTTTACAAGCTCTCCCCTTCTAACCCAGACTTTCTGTGTTGTCCAATCACAGACTTCTCAATGCAGCTCAATGAGAAGTCTTTGCAAGGCAGGTGCTCTGAGCAATTGCTGCCTCTTTAGTTGAGCTCCACTGAGGAAATAATAGGACCAACTGTCTGACTGACAGCCGGTGAGGGGACGGGACATAGTTAATTTATAAATGTGCCAATTTCTATTGATATCTCCACTCTTTGTAAAATGAAACAAAGAGGACACACACTATACAGATAAAACACTTCAGTGCTTTAGGTGTTAGGTGTGTCCCTTTAAATACTGCACAGTTAAAACCCACACATTCCCATTGTGGTAAATGCACGTCTAATTGCTGCAGATGAGCATGAAGACAATTTTAATAAATAGTTTGTGGTGTATGCGACGGTTATTTATTTATATACAAACATGTAAATGAACTTGGCATATGTTTAGTGCTTGCTGTTGTTTTTTCTTTAAAGGTCTAAGTATTACATTTCAAACTGCTTTTATGGTATCTTCTTATTAAGGGTTTGCCAAACTCTGTCCCTCTGGATGTTGCCGAACTACAACTCCCATGATTCTCTGGCTATTTCATTCAAAGAACTATGGAAGCTGAAGTTCAGCTACACCTGCAGGGCCAGAGCTGGGAAAACCCTGCGTATTTAACTGATGCTCTACAGCAGGCTTCCCCAAACTCCGGCCCTCCAGATGTTGCTGAACTACAACTCCCATGATTCTGGGAATCAAATAGGTAGGCTGAGAATCATGGGAGTAGTAGTTCAGGAACATCTGGAGGGCCGGAGTTTGGGGAAGCCTGCTCGACAGTGTGACCCAAGTAACATTAAAGAAATAATATATAGTATAAATTTATTAAACGTGCTGACTAGAGTAATCCTGTCACCTTGCACAAATTGCAGATTTATTGGCTTCCATAATAACCCTCTACCACACTGACCATTACCTGTTGGACACACAATCTTTAGTCAATGAGACTGACATCACCACTGGTATCTTTGCTTGGGTAGAAACAAAATAATCTTGATACATCCTCTCAGTCCATATCAATCTTATTTTCTTTGCAAATTAGAAAACAATTAGCTGCACCTCCACCCTTACAAAGTAAACAAACCACCATACTTCCCAACATTCCAAGCGGACACAGAGGGACTTACTAATAACAATTTATGTTGCATTGTACACAAAATAATATAGTGTTATGGCCACAGGTAGCGCTTAGAGTCAGATGCAGGTGAAGATGAGCTTGGTACCTCTTTTACCCTAGGAAGAATATTTCCATTTCATTTTTCCCTATAATAATATGGTCATGTCTTTAGCGAGTGATTTTCCTTAAAAATAGTAATAGAAAAATAGAAATACAAATTTCAAGTCCACTACCGCTAAGCTGAAAAGTATACAAGTTTGAAAAATTCAGTTTGCTATTTGGACCTTTATTTTGCAAATGTATGGTGAATTCTACACGGTTGTTAAATCAGTGAATAAACTTGCTAGATTAGATCCAGTGCTTTGTCCAAAGGTAAATGTTTTTTTAAAAAAGGTCATAGTGCATGTTGCCTGGTCCTATCTTTTCTTTGTACTGTATAGTTTATTTAAAGTTAAGATTTAAACTGCTGTCGAATTACTGTCATTGAACTAGCTATTGCTTAATAACGAAACAGCCATCACTATGTTACTCAGCCTCGCAACCTGTGAATCACAGTAAAGCAGTCATTATTTCTGTTCTGTACCCTTTATTCTGCGTTATTACTCATTACCTGCTGACATTTTGTAGTACAAGCTCGCATGTGACTTTAATTAAATCTTCATATATTCTGAACAGAGCCCGTCTCTCTGTGATTGTCAAGGTTATTCGTTGAAGTGTGAATTGTTAGGAATTCAAAATGATTTCACACAAGGCTAATCACTAAATTTGGAATTTTTTGGAATTCAAAGTGAATGTCACATTTAAAAGGAAATTATACTGTTAGGAAAACAAAGTTGATTTCCTAACCCTATAGTGACTTATAATGCCCCCTCCTTCCCTTCCGTCATTTTCCTGATTCAGCCAGGCTCCGCTTCTCCTCCACCTACATTATCCAGCGGTGGATGACCTAATGCGCATGCGCAGCAAGGGCCGTGTTAAAATTATGGGTACCCCATAGGAAAGCATTGAATCAGAGCTTTCCTATGGGGTTTTAGGTTATGCTGGCTGTGCTCATGCAGAGCGTGAGGACGTCCTGTGTCATTTGACGGACCAAATGTCTGCTAAGAAACCGGAAGTGCCTCTAGTGGCTGTCTGGTGGACAGCCTCTAGAGGTGGAGTTAAACCTGCAAGGTAATTATTGCAGTTTATCAATAAATGTTATAATTACAATTGACCACTTCAATGAGCTGAATTGGTCTGGGTGCCTATAGTGTCCCTTTAAGGCTGAATTTAAAATAGCTGTTCATGAAGATGTCTCCAAGACAGCTATGCTTCCAGTTCTGATACTTTGAAATTCACTTTAAAATCACTTTCAGGTTTAGTTGGCTAAAGTGAGAATTAAAAGTGAATCTCAAATTTAAAGGGACACTATAGTGTCAGGAAAACCGCTTGGTTTTCCTGACACTATAGTACCCTGAGGGTGCCCCCTTCAGCTATTCAGACTTTTCCCCCGCCGGGCTTCCTTACCTCTCCTCCCCCGCTGACGTCAGCATCCTTGTCTGACGTCACCGGCGCCGAATGCTTCAATGCTTTCCTATGGACGCTCTGCGTCAATCATTGCCGATGCGCCTCTAGCGGCTGTCTGGAAGACAGCCACTAGAGGCTGGCTTAACCCCAGATGTAAACATAGCAGTTTCTCAGAAACTGCTATGTTTTCATCAGGCAGGGTTAACCCTAGAGGGACCTGCCACCCAGACCACTTCATTGAGCTGAAGTGGTCTGGGTGACTATAGTGCTCCTTTAAGGCCAGAGTAGCCAAATTGGAAGCTTAACTAAGACAATTTTTCCAGTTCGGCTATTTTGTTCTTAAATTTTAAATTCACTTTGAATTCACTTTAGTGTCTGAATCCTCGTCAATGCGTTTAGTGAGAAACCCTTTCACAATTGAGGCCAATGAAGCCAAAATAAATTCCCAAGCAAGTCAACTATGTTTTTTCCAAAGGGTTATTTTAACCTAAAATCTGAAATACACTTTAACCCCTGTCATGTGTCCTTAAGGGGTTAAATTAATTTAAAATTTCTGGAAATTCACACTTGGTGAATAACCCTGCAAGAATAATGACCATCCGTAAATCTCGCCAGACTAGAAACACAGAGTAGCGGAATTAATCTTTTCAGAGGACGAGTAAATGAACATCCCCTGTTTTGTTAATTGTATAATCAGACCCTGGTTGTATCCCGAGGATTATCACCATGAGGGTGAACTCAGGCTAATTCAGCTTTTATTGAAAGTAAAACGTCCTTCGCAGTATGTAATATGGCAGATTTAAGGATTACCATCATTTTCTTAAACATTATGAAACAGCTTCATCCTTTTTGGCTTAGCCGGCCCAGTGGGACAGACAGACAATCAACGCTTTTCTCTTTTTTTTTTTTTCAAAGTTGTCATCAGAATTTATATAACTCAGTCTCTATAGAAGAGGAACATATTTTTGCTTTTCGTTTTTATTCCTATGGCGTACAATTTGTTCACTAAAATGGCAAATGAGAGGTCTGGAAATTCCAATATCTGGCTTTCTGATCAGCAGTGAAGTGGTTAATGTCATGTCCTCTTCCTGGGTTGTAAGTGGCATCCTTCCCGTCTCCATACATCATGCAATCCATTTTCTAGGTATTGAGGTTATGCTGCCCTGATAATGAGAGAGCTTTTATTGCAGAGGAGGGTAGGGGGAGACGGGGGACATAGAGCTGTCACAAGTACATGATTCTAAAGAGCCGGAACCAGGCTTTTACATTAATGATTGCAAGCAATGCTGATGGAAAGGATTTTTATAGGTCACATGTATTCAAGATAAATTTTAAAATTGCACAAAATACTAAAAGAGACACTACACAGCAAGACAACGTATAATACTTGATTCCTTTTTGTGTGTGTAGAAATAGACATCAAACAATACTATAAAGAAAAGTAGAGAAAATACTTATGCAGCACTCACTAGGTATTATGTAATCGAGTGCTTGTTTCATTTTTTTGTATCCATTTCCCTTGAAATTACCTTTCTGTGCTGTTTTTCTTCTCTGAAATTTGCAACCTTTCCTTATTGGTCAGAAGGCAAGACGCCACATTGTGATCCCACAGCACAGGCAGACAGTTTAAAGGAGAAGTGACAATTATTTGAAAATTGCACCATTTAAAGGATTACTACAACCACCATGACCACTTCTGCTTTTAGAAGTGGCCATTGAGGCAGGAGTCATTATGTGCAGTGTTTCAGCTTGAAATACTGCACATAATTATATAATGGCAATTGTGTGCCGGGGGGCTACTTGCACTTGATTTCAGCCTGCCAGACTTGGCAACTGAGCTCACAATCTAGTTAAGTCCTGGCTCAACCAGGGCACAAATTGCATGTGCCCAAACCATCCTAAACTTGTCGAAGTTTACGCAAACTATCCTAAGCGTATCCAGAATATTCAGACTTTCCACAAATTATCCTGAACTTACTTATCTTTAACTAAAGCGAGCCATCCTTAATGTATCCTAGCTGCACTGAACCTACTGAAACCACTTACCTACGCTCATAAATAAATAAATTGTGAGAATTCATGGACAGATGTCCAGGATTACTGTATAGGCAGCAGTGCAATATCCCTAAAGCGTGTTACAGATAACACTAGCACACCAGAGGTTTATAAACTAAATTTCCCATGATGCACAGCCAGCCTGTAGGCTAATTTAGAATCATGGGTAATGTAGTCCACTAGGATCGGGTGTTCTAAGGATTTCTATTACGGCCATAAAATAACATTGTGTCACATTCATTATAAGAATGTTTCGTTCATTTGCAAGTGTTGTTTCAATATGACAAATAATGCCTCTGTGTCTTGACATGATTATAATATATCTGTGTTCCTTGGCCGCTGACCAGATTCCTTGATGTCACTGGAACAAATAAGAGAGGTACTTATCGTGTATCATAATTACACATATCATCCATAGGCCAGTATTTGAGGTTAAACAATAACGCTAATCCTTCCGTGATAGGGTCGTTTGAGACTGATGGGAGTTCTACTTCTGCATCTGAACAGGTACAGATGGGAGTTATTTGCCAAATTAAACATTTTGAAGAACTGAGCAGGGTGCTGGAAATTTCAGTCTGAAATTATTTAGCTGGGAAAATAGCTGATTTGGAGAATTCTTCCTGTTTGGCTGTTTTTTGGCCTTTAAGTTCCCCACAATTCCTGGTTTATTGAATAAACTGAACTGTGCTAGCACCATGCCATAAAATAATCCTTCATTGTTTTTTTACCCTGAAAGTGTCTTCCTGTAGGAAGTAATATATAGTGCTTGGTAACAAACCATTAAGCATCTCCTCTCAAATATCCACCATAAATCTAGCAAGTACCAGCACATTATAGATTCAACAGACAAAACCCATAAATCACCACAAATAGCCTTTATTTAAAGGGGCATTCCAGACCCCTAAAACACTTTAGCTTTCTAAACTGCTTTATGTATGAAGAGTGAGTGCTCTTTTATCAATTTTACGAAACATGCAGATTTCGGTAAAAATTGGTACTTTTCTAAATAAATACAATGTTACACTGCCTGGCTGTGAAGAACCCACTGGTTGCTTCCTGGTTTCTTTAACTCAGTGAGACTAAACGCAAAAGGAAGGAACTGCCAAGAGCACCTGACTTGCAAAGACTTCCATTTAGCTTCATTGGAAGTTTGTGATTGGACAGCCACAGAAAGTCTGGGCGGGGTTAGAAGGGGAGGGCTTGCAAAGGCTTCAGATAAAAGGTCTGCAGCTTTTACAAGCTGTTTTTAGGTTTACCCCAATGTGAAAAAAAAGCATAATGAAATGTATGAATGTTTTCTTTTGGAGTATATCAAATAAACCATGATTTTATTGATTTATTTTTTAAAATTATTATTTTGGCAGTGTTGTATTGCTTCACACATGATTGATAGGTACAATAAAGTGCTTATATTTTCTACTGTATGTGTGAACTAAATCTGAAGCACCACTGAAAGACAAGAAAATATATTTCAGGAGATTTTCAGGGAGAATATGAAGTATAAACATGGATGGTTTAAATGGCACTTTTGCCTTATATATGTAAATGACAAATTACAGCGAGCTGTGGCTAATATTTAATAACCAAAACGTTATGTTGGTCTTGGCCCCATTTTTATATTTTATATAGGTAACAAATTAAAATAATGAAAATGTTAATATTGGTAAAAAAAAAAAAAAAAAAATTTAAAAAATACTTTTAAAGTTCTTGCAGATTTGGCCAGAACAGAAAGAGACTAATACAGATTTACCTCTTGTTCTGGACTACATCAAATTTTACCCCTCACAATCCAGCCCAGAATGGTGTTATAGGATATGAAGTTCAGCCTTTAGAATTTGGAGGTTTGTTTTAGTGCATCGAGTGCCTCTGAGTACCCCTTGCAAAAATAAACTTTGAAAATCATTGTTTGTGTTAAAGCAGAATAATTAATTGGTGCCTGTGTAATTAAGGCTTGCAATCTGTTGGGATCTCCTCTGGAAATCAATGAGTTAAAACATGCATCCCTCCAGGTGGTTTAAATCCCTCATTATTTAAGCATTAAACATTAAATTATTGTCATATGTTATCATTTGCTGTTTTTTTTTTCCTGCTGCTGTTAGTTACGAATGTATTGTATTTAACGTTTTTTTTCTGGCTATGAAGACGTTAATATGTGTCATCATCATCATCATCATCAAAAAATCAAACTCTAGTAATATTTTCCAGTACTAAGGAGAGAGCATGTCATCTGCAGCGTCAGGCTGTTCTCCCATCTGTGACAAAAGGCCTCCTCTGAATTCAGAATTTCCACTTGAGCAGCCTTAGTCACCGCTGTACAATCTGTCTTAACCTCCTTCTAATACTCCGGGAGCCTTGACATCTTCACTTCATTCTTTAGTTTATCATTTCTCATACAGGTGGGTGTCAAGATTGTGTGTGTAGCCACAAACTATATATCATGCCCTGACATCATCATGTAGTTCTGACTTTGACATCATAATGTAGAGAGGAATTATGACATCATAATTCTGGGGAATCCGTGACAATATAATGCAGGTATACCAAATGTAACGAACCGTTTCAATACTACTATGTCCCCCAACAGAGTGCAGCCCTCCCGCTCCCTGCCACCTCTTTGTCCCAGGGCTTGCCTACCTCAAAGAGCACTCTCCCTGGTGCTACCCACGTGGAGACATCCACCAGGGAGAGATGCGAGCCCTAGCCGACACTATGAAACTAGCAGGCAGCTTCACAACCGCAGAGACCTTGCCGACCAATGGGAGAAGAGCTACCATTCAAATTGGTTTTGTGCCCTTTCTCCCGATTGGTCGGCAAAACACCTCCCCTCTCTGAATGCTGATTGGCCGCTGCGTGTTTGAGCCCTATCTCACGACTGGCCGCTGCTTTCACTGGTTTAAACCAAGTGATCTTGTGAAACTGTTTTTGGGTGTTTACTGAGCCTCGAGCCCATACTTTACACAATGATTTCTCGGGCTCTGTACATCCAATCACTCCGAAATTTGCAGGGAACAGGGATGTAGGGCACGTGGGGATGCATTACTGTGTTCTGTGTATTTTGTGGGTTTTTGTGTGTCGGCTTCCTGTATCAGGGAGATAAAATTATCTCCCAGGCACAGAGACGCTGGGGCAGGCTTATGTTTTACATTACTGTGGATGGAGCGTAAATACTGTGTATCTCGTCTTCAATAAATAGATCCTGTTGTACCCTTCATCAAGTTTTGGCTGATGTTTGGGTAATCAAGAGCTCTAATCACTGCTTTGCATGGGAAATGGGAAAATCACAACGGATATACTCATTCGGAGTATAGTGGATCCATTACACCAAAGACATCATAATGCAGAGAGTGTCACAACTTCGCAGTACAAGGGGGCACCATAACAATACAATGCAGAGTTATGGTACCAAAATAGAGTGGAGAGAGCATTTCAACATAATACAGGAAAATCCACTGAGGAAAGAACAATGGCATTATAATGGAGAGGGAGGTCATGACATCATAATATTGTGGGGTTGGGCAAAATATAATAAAGAGGTCTTAATGACATCATAATGCAAAGGTCAAATGAGACATCATAAAGACTTTTTTCCTTTTTGTGTAACTATACGTCATTCCCCTTGGAAAGCAAGTTCATTTGCACAGAGCACTTGCTACCTTCTCCTACTGTATGTCCAAATATTATTTTTATTAATCCACCGATCGTGCAGCGCTTCGCAATGTGATTGCACTTTATAAATAATAATAACAATACAAACTTAGCACAAAGGGGAAAACACATAAGGCAGGTAAGTAGCCACGGCCTTATAATGCTAGTGAAGTCATTGAAGTATAATCCAGAGAAGGTGCATGAAACCATATTGAAGGATGATGTCATCCCTTTACTCTATTGTGATGTCATGGTGAGAGAGTAAACAATAGAGGTCAGTGATGACATCATCCTGCAAGGGAGAGCCATTGCATCTTAATACAGGATGGAAAGCACATAATGCAGGGGAAGTAATGATCATTAGTAGTATTATTAGCATTTATATTGGCTAAGCATTTTCCGCAGCACTTTATAATTATACCATGTGTTATTTGGCAACAAGTAATTAACTGACAAAATAATGTTGAAATACGCAATCAGAAAGGGTTATTCACTAATGTGAAAATTAATAAACAAACTGGAAAAAGTATCTAAATCAGCTTTGCTTGCAGTCAGCTTTTCTGGCCGTAGATTTGGAATTCACTTTGAATTCTCAGTTTAGTAAATAGCCCTGTAGGACTTGAAATCTACGAAACACTTAGCAGGTGATGCATGTTCCCAAAAGTACTTTATTAAAAGAGGAAGCGATGGAGAGAAGAGCTATGATATCATAATGCAAAAAAAAAATGGAAAGCTGTGACAAGATTTCTGATCTACGGGTTACCTTACAATCTCTGCTGAAAGCCCACCTCTAGCGTCCCACCTTTCTGTAAAAAATATTTCTGAAGCATCCAGAAACGCAATCGTTTTGTCCTATGCACTGCTCATATCTGTGCAATATGCTAATCCCTTTTATTTTTTACTAGACAGCCACTAGAGGGCACTTCCGGGTTTCTAGCACAGGTTTGCTAGAGCGTCGCTGGACGTCCTCACGCTGTGTGAGGACCTCCAGGGTTGCTCAATTCCCCATAGGAAAGCATTGAAAGCATTTTCAATGCTTTCCTATGGAGAGGTCATTGCCGCGCATGCGCATTAGGTCTCCCTCGCCGATGGCCCCGAATGCGCGATCGGTCTCCCCCGCCGGATGACATCGGCAGGGGGGGGGGAGCGTGGGCAGACCCGAAACAACCGCCAAGGGACATCGGCGGGGGTCTCAGGTAAGTCACTGAAGGGGTTTTAACCCCTCCAGCAACATGGGATGGGTAGTGGAAGGGAGAAGGTACCTGCAGTGCCAGGAAAACAGTTTGTTTTCCTGGCACTGGAGTGTCCCTTTAACACACGTTACATGTTGTTTTCAATGTTGTTTTCAATGCTGTATTTCCAAAGTGACATATGCTCTTTAACCCCTTAAGGACACATGACATGTGTGACATGTCATGATTCCCTTCTATTCCAGAAGTTTGATCCTTAAGGGGTTAAAGGGGATCTGTCATTTGACAGACAATGTATTGCTATGTGCTTGTTTCTCACTCTCCTCCCCTTCCCTTATTCATTCTATCATGTTGCAGCTGTGGTTTGTTGTTCCTCGCCAGGGAGTCTGCTCTGCTTTCTAATGGGTGACGCTTAGGATGCTGGCATAACGTTATTATATGTAATAAAGCTGTGGCCATTAAGCCTCACAAAGTTATCAGGTTTTGTTTTTTTATTACTTTGGTTGGAGAACAGTCTCAGAAAGGGCTGGTGCAGTACTGAGAAGAAACTTGGAGTTATACCGCTTAAACCTTGCATCTACTTTTAAAGGAACACAGACACATCAAGCACTTACTTCAGCTTTCTGAAGTTCTTTATGTGTCTGGAGTCTATCATATTTGTAACAGTTTATAAAATTGCCGATTTCATTGTAGCATGAGGAAGAGCTGGGCAGAGAGTCTTTAGCTATTTTAAAAATCCAAACTTTTAATAGTTTTATTTATTTGTTTTAAGCATTTAAAGTATTCGGACAGTATTTCCGCCATTCAGCATTGCTCCATCCAGCAGACGTCCGAACAAAATTTAGACTTGTTCGGGGTCTGAATTGCAAAATTCTAAATTAAATGCAAAACTTCATAGCGCGAACAATGTCTGGATGTTGCTGTCCAAAATGCAAACTTTAGCGGATAACCCCAACAGGGTTATGGGAAATTCAAAGTGAACTTTAAATTTAAGGCCCCAGTAGCCAAACTGGAAAAATGGTTCACTTGGATAAATGTGGTTAATTATTGCAGTTTATCAAAAACTGCAATAATTACAATTGCAGGGTTAAGGGGTCTGGGACACTGCACCTAGACCACTTCAATTTTAGCTAAAGTTGTCTGGGTGCCTCTAGTGTCCCTTTAAATATGAAATTCACTTTGAATTTGCTGTGCTTCTTACTTTAATAAATATTCCTGACAGATTCCATATTACCTTAAATACAGACCGCATTTCAATACACACGGAAAAGTGTGGCTAAAATCTGGAACCAAATGATAGAAATACACAACAAATTATTGAAAAGAAATGATTAACAAATAAAATTGGAAATTTCTCATGAATTCACAGTTTAGTGGATAATCTTGGTTGTAAACCTGCTCTTCATTACCTGGTTTTATAATTATTCATGTAGACACCTATTAACCTTCTTGGCATTTTATCCTTTCTGTCTCAGAGTTCCGATTAACGAAAAAGTCATCTGACTCACTTAATTCTCAGGCTGAAACCTATATATGCTTTCGGCTGGGTTCCTATGACTGACACATTTAAATATGTTTATAGTATAATTATGTTTATTATTATTATGACATTATGACAGTATAACATATTCATTACGCTATTCTGTATGTTCACCAAGGCTGTCGGACAGGATAAATGACTTTTTTATTTATTTTGATAGGTCCCAAACGGGAACCTGCTAAACTACATCTCTGTTTGTAAAAAAAAAATAAAAAAATACAGTAACAGGGTTTTGTTCAACATAACTGTCAACTGTGAAGAAGAAGCAAGAGAATTGCAGATTATAGGCCCGAATAGCAAATCTCGAAAAAAAAATCCAAATTCTAAAATTTCTCCAGTTAAAATATATTGACAAAACAAAAGTGCAGTTTGCGTGTCAATTCATCACAATTTTCTAACGAGTGAACAACTCTCCCCAGTGTTATTTAAATTAAATAAAAACTACAATCCAAACGTAATAATTGTTTAGTGTATAACATTGTGGTGACACTTTTCTGACCCCGGCGCCAATCAGCAGATCTGAACGCTTTCCTGTGCGGTGCATAGAATTAGTCAGAGTTTATTGCTGATGTTACGTCACTTGCATCCAAGGGAACGCATGTTATTTTCAAACTACAAGATACAGGTTGACAGATAGTGCTGTTCCCTTTGGATCTGGGCTAAAAAAAAAACAACGTAAGAATACCTGGCATATAAGTGAATTTCTGTGCAATACTTTGAATATCTCATTACACATACATGCTTAGAGCATGGAAGCAATTTAAAGAAAGGTGTTTTTTTTCTCTTTATCTCCTGTAAATTGGGCGGATAGGGATTTACAACCCTGGCTTGCTATTAGTGATGACTATGAGTCATTCCTATCACTAGACTAAGGATAAAGGTATCTGTGAGAAAGCAGGTCACGGATGGCTATATTTAGATTGTTATACACCTTAAATCCCAAGGCACAGAACCTGTTTGATAATCACCTTTCGATCATACATGTTTAACACTTCATCTACCAAAGACTTGCTTGGCATCCCAGTGGTTTGGGAAAACCTGCCCAGCTCACACGGGGTTAAAACGTAAACAGATTAAGCTGAAATCTACTGGATCAAACACAAGAGGTATTTATAGATATACATATGTATACAGTTTATGAGCATTATGGAATGTGAAACTTGGATGACACTGTTGCAAACAGTTATTACACGAATAGCTTCATATCTTTGTTTTGCAGGGAGTGGTCAGGGGGTGTGAGTGTGACACTTCCTTAACGTTGACCTACTCATAGTCGTTTATGTAATCAGGTAATCCCAGCACAATACGCATTCTTTCAGTATTCTAGATGCATGGTACAGTACAGATTAATACAAATATTCAGGAAATATAGGGACACAGAGGAAGACAACGCCTGACACTTGGAGAGGGCAATCATGACTGCTGCAGACGGAGCTGGGGGAGCCTGGTTATGTGGGGACACGGTTATAATGTTCCAAAATGTTGGCGGGTGAATATAAGGGTAGAGAAAGGGTAGGTTTACCAGTGGGCTGAAGAGAAATCAAAAAAGGATGAGCTGGTTTTCTGCCCAGTGACGTATTTCAGTGTGTTGTCTTTGCTTGTTGTGTTCTGTTTTTGTTTTGTAACAGCAGTGGTGCTCCCTGTCAGCGTACCAGTACGGTCAAGAACATTTGCCTAATTGAGCTTGGGGAGTCACGGCCTGCGGAGGAGCGGATGGCAAATCACAGGCCGCTTCGGACTCATAGAACTTATGAGTAGTTCTGGTATTAGAAGTTCTGGTTATCTGCCTGACGATTGCCAACCGACAGCTGGCAGGTAGTAAAATTGGTTTTATTTATTTATTTATTTATTTTTGTCAAGTTGTGCACTAACAAAAATAAAGCTGTGGCCTATGCCCTAACCAATTTAAGATGGTGTCTGTCTCATTATTGGGTTGGGGCAGCGGTAATTGGGAAAGGTACATTATTCATAGCATAACTTTGTAGTGGGGCAGCAGTCATTACTGAGAGGGAGGAAGAAAAAGAATAGGCGAGCTTGGCTCATGAGGGCACAGACCACCAAACCTAAAGTAGATAAACAGGAAATTTAGGTGCTAAACCATCCATCCTGAATTAATTCAAAACAGGGAATTAATCCATAGCATCACATAGCAAAGCCATCAGTTCTTCCATTGACCTTATCTCTTTCATCTTAGAAATCCATTTTTGTTTTGTGGGTGTATAGTAAGGGGCATTTCCTACTATTTTAAGATATATTAATAATCTTTTACTGCGTGTAACATTGCTGGGGACGTCTCTGATACATACATACAATGCACAATGAGTTTTATTGCTGAGGAGTGATACACAGAACATTGCTGGAGAATTGCCTTGAAGCTCTGTGTTACGGTACCTTACTGACTGAGAGATTAAGTATTGGTACACACAGAGCGAGGGCACACTATCATGAGTTTTTTCGGCAGTGGCGCTCAGTGATACTCTGCACTGCAGATGGATGTGAGGTTTTTCGATTTTTGCTCTGTGATACACTCATACACAATGCTCATTACTATGAAAATAGCACAAAATACAGCGATACAGTATACAGACAAGATATGACACAATGCCGGGAGACAAAGAAGTCACAATGCCATACAGAGGTACAATAAACACAGGAGACATTTACTTTGTCCATTCAGGTGCAATTATATTAAGGAAACAAAAAGTTCAATTACGTTTTAGGACATTATCTAAATTCCTACAAACACCTTCCTTCCGCCTTAGCTAACTGTGAAATGTTGAAGACAATTTGACCACACTCGAGTAATTAAGGTTAATCCGATCTAAAGCTGGACTGCTCTGTCTCCTTTCTAATGTAATTGAATGGGAACTAATCTTCTGCCCATCCCCTGGCTCTATAAAGAGTTTCCTGTTTTCTGGTGAGATACACTGTCTGCAGTCAGAATTTATCATTGATTTCTGCATTATTGTATGAAGTATAGCGCTGCTGCTCAGCTTTTAATAGCATAGGATGGATTAATGTTTGATGTGTAGTACTGTTGATCAGCTTTTTAATGGAACGTGATTGGTTAACGTTTGATGTATAGAGCTCTTGATCAGCTTTTCCATGGGGTTGGATGGGATAATGCATGTTGTATAGCAGTGATGGTCAGTTTTTGAATGGGGTGGGTTAAAGTGGCGCTGTCACCCCCCCTCCGCAAAATGAATCAGCCAGTGATTTCTTCTCATCACTGGTTCTGTCCAAATGAGGTGGACCAGCCTGGAAATTGACAGATCAGCCTGTAGTGAATGCATGCAGGCTGCCCACCAATAAAGTAGGTCAGCTCACCAAGGCGGACAATATAGGGAACTCTGTATCAATGCTCTTTGCAGGGTCCTAATGCCCTGAGCATAGCGTGAGAGCGACTAATGACGCACTTATACTATGCTTGTTGGAGATAGTTCCATGGTGTCTCCAAATCCTGGACATCAAGGAACAAAACCGGGACGGCAAGACAGGACACACAAATCGTGACTGTCCTTTCGAAATCGAGACTGTCTGCTGATATCTGGATGGTTTGGAGGTCTGCTCACTAAGCCTCGTTCTCCTACCACCCCTATGCAACTCTGGCCCTACAATAGGGAGGTATTGGGGGAAAAATTAAGAAAATAGTGTAATACAAAGAAACATTACACTGAGTCTCATTGTTGTGAAGCTTTATTATATTCAGACACACCATCAATTTGGAGCTCCTATAAAAAAGGAAGAGAAAAAATGAGGGGTAGTGGGATTTGAGCTCATATTAGTGATTGGCCTGTGACAAAGATCTGGTCACGAAATGCAACAATCAGAAATATGTTACACATTTCCAGTCCACACTGTGGTCCTTTTTATTAAAGGACCACTATAGGCACCCAGACCACTTCAGCTCAATGAAGTGGTCTGGGTGTCAGATCCATATAGTGTTAACCCTGCAGCTGTAAACATAGCAGTTTCAGAGAAACAGCTATGTTTACACTAGGGTTAATCCAGCCTCTAGTGGCTGTCTCATTGACAGCCGCTAGTGGCACTTCCGCGCTTCTCACTGTGAAAATAACAGTAAGAAGACGCTGGACTGTAAGAATGCGCGTGGCTCTTTCCACGCATGAGCATTGGGTGCTGACATCGGCAGAGGGAGGAGAGTCCCCAGTGCCGGGGGAGCCCAGTGCTGGAGAAAGGTAAGCGTTTAACCTCTTAAGCCCAGTGGGAGTGGGACCCTGAGGGTGGGGGGGATTTGTTTCCCTGGCACTATAGTGGTCCTTTAATTAGTTCACATTATAAGGATGGATCACAAAATCTGATCGTTCATGTGGATGTATAGATTCTTCTCATCCAGCTCTAGGCTGGCATATGTAAGGACAGGAATTTCCTGTGGTGTCTGTAGAATGTGCTACATTGGTGAGCGTTGACATCAGCCCTTTCCAGAAACTCTGACACAAAGTGTCTCACTCAGGCCTGATGACATGGCAAAGGGCTGGCTGATAAGCAGGGCTCCTGAAATAAGATAACACATATTTCTAGGAGTCTGTCACACAGAGTATAAATATTGACCACACACGCAGCAACGTAGTACGGACATCCAGACTGTAGATGGGCTTAAACAGGAACATGGCGGATAAGATAGCCGTCTACGGACCAAAGGAATGTCCATTATTAAATAAAGCAGTTCCTTGCTAAGTATTTGTGAAAAGCAGTAAAAGACAAATCCGTTTATATATTGACTGTCCTTGCATCATCTGTCATTATAAACCACTGTAGTAGTTATCATGAGTACCCTGGCCCCTGTTTTAATGGGACAAACCGTTTAGCAACAGTGTGCCCTCTGACCTTGGAACCCATTGAGCTCCGAGGTTCCTTTCGGCACTAGTGATGGACCTCCAGCTTCTGCAGGCACCATAGGATGAGAGAGTCAGCTGATAAGAATATGCACATAATTGGCATAACCCACTCAGAACTTCTGTGCAGCAGCGTTTCATACTGATACAAATTACTGAAGTGGTCATGGTGCTTGGAGTAACCCTTTAATAGCTATAAACATTCTTCAATTTAGCTATTTCCATAGCTTGGCTATTTTGCCTTAAAAGTTTCAATTCTCTTGTTAATAAATAAATACCAATGGCAGAAAATATATTTACCACTACAGCACTACAGTCCCTAGGCCACTTAATCTCAATTAAGTTGTCTGGGTGCAGTGGTCCTTTAGTTGTAACCCAGAAACGTTGAACATATTGTAAAGCGCTACGGAATCTGTTGGCGCTATATAAATGGCAATAATAATAATAATAACATTGCACTTTTTTTTTTTTTAAATGGAATGTTTACATTGCAGGGTTAGGTCCATCTCTAGTGGCTGTCGTACTGAAATCCAATAGAGACACTTCCACAGAATTGACAGAGTAAAATTAGGCTATGTGATGGGGAAGCCCCCTATAGGAAAGCATTGATTCAATGTTGACTAATGAAATTATTTAAAAAACTGGGCAGACTAGATGGGCCGAATGGTTCTTATCTGCCGTCACATTCTATGTTTCTATGTTCACTGCACATGCACATCAGGTTCTCAATGCTACGCTATAAGAGGCATTGGATTGAACCAACTATGGAGTAGTCCATGCCGCCTCCATTCCTCGGCGTTGAAAACAGGTAAATAATTTTCTTCCTTTTTGGCACATTTCATCAAACATGTAATTTATTCACAGGTTACAGTCTATAGACATGACCAATGGAATGAATTGGAAAATCATTCAGTTGTTTTTCGAACTTGATTATTTTTGCCGCCAAAATGAACTATGTAGACATAGTAGACATGGGCCCCATTAGACGTTGACAATTTCAACAGATTACTTTTTTTCACTGGGAAAATGGCAGAATCATGGAATAGCCTAAACCTAAAATCTCTACTGGTGCATCAGTTTCCCTCTCCCAAAACAAAGCTGTGTTCCAGGAATCAGACTGACTGACACCCACCCACAGCAATCGCACAAACTCTGTATAATTACTGTGTTTAGATTCTACGTGGAAGATGAGAAAATTCCCTATGAAATCATTTTACCCAGGAATAAAAGAAAGGCCGAATTGCATCATAACATGAAGGTTCTAAATGGTAAATGTTACACACTGAACGTTACATATTTTGTTTGGATCACACAGTGATTTATATTGTGTAGAATTTTAGAATTCCAGTGACCGAGCTTTGTATATTGTTTGCTTATGAGAAAAGTGATATAATCTATTAGTGTGCACCATCCCGTATTAATACCTACATCTTTCTTACGTCACCACTCAGTGAATTAAAAGCTCACTCCGAGCACCATAACCACTACAGCCCGCTGTAGTGGTTATGATGCCAGGATTAGCCTGTCCTGGTTCCCCAGTACCCCAGGGGCAAGCCCTTTAGTAACAGGATCTTTTATGTCTGGTGACAAACGTCTGCCTTCCACAGATCTGTAGAAGCTGACACCGCCAGCCATTCATTGTCTGAGTGCCTCAGCTGACTACTTTCAGCCAATGAATGGCATGCAACGAAAAGTGCATAGACACTTGTTCCAGGCTGGTTTATGACACGCAAATGTTGGTGCCAGAGGTGGAGTTACAATTCTGGCAGCAAAGGGGTTTTAATATCTGTATGTGCAGCATTTCATACAGAAAACGCTGCACATAGATCCCAGGCACCATAACCACTTCAATTATTTAATATATCATAGAAGTCACAATGATTACATTACACAAAAAGTCCATATTTATTGTAGCATTATTTTCTGTCTGCGTTTATTCACTAAAGCATGGTAAAAAAGAGACAACATATTTGCAATTTGAGTACTGTAAGAGCCTAATTGTAACAATAGCCAAGTTTGAGAATGTTTTACATTTTGGTGATGTACAGTTCTCAGGGAATTTATCAGCAATTTCTGCTTCAGTGAATAATCCTTGTTGGAAATAAGGCCTGATTTTTATTGACTTGTTTTCTATTTAATCATGACATACTCATTTACTCTACTGTGCAGATACCTACTAACCTGCACGGCATTCCACACTTCCTGTTTTGGAGTATAAAAAAATTGCTATCTATTTTGAAGGTCTGCTTTTATGGTCTGAAAACTGCAATTTCTTTGTAAATTTTCTACAATTCCCGGATTAAGGAATTAGCCACTCAATGTTCAGAATTGTGTAAATTGGGTCTGTGTGTTGTCTCTCACAGAGCTGGAGTTAGGCACAAAAATTTAAGGCACCCTCCACAAAAGTACTCGTTAATTGATTATGAAGGGTTTATTTCTTCAGTCAGGGATACCTGTAGTTAGGTAAAGGGACACTGCAGGTACTATAACCATCTCATCTCACTGAATTGATAGGGAGTCTGCAGTCCTCTGGCACTGTCCCTTAATTTGGTGTTAAACCATTTTCGAGCAGTTTAACACAAAATAACGGTCTTTGGCCACCCGCAGCTTGGCCCACACTGGATATATGGCTAAGGCAACGATTACACCATCTAGCCTCATCAGTTCATACTAGCAATGGGAGCTGGGATAGGGTGAACGCGGTCAGACAATACATTAATGACATTATTATGAATTATTATTTATAAAGCGCAAACAAATTTCACAGCACTGTACAATGGATGGACTAACAGACAAGTGTTTGTAACAAGACGTGTTGGACGCACAGGAACATAAGGGGTTGAGGACCCTGTTTAATGAGCTTACATGCTAGAGGAAGTGAGATGAAGCAGCGACTACAAAGTTGTTTCCTTCAATTTAAGGATTCTTTCTTGTTAGCTGGTTAAGTGGACGGTCCACTTCATTAACCATTCCATCTCATTGATATACACGGATGTCCTGCTCCCTTACTATACACCCCAAGACAATAAATTACAAATAGAAAAATGAGGACAGTCCCATTTAAAGTTCCAGCACTTGATACTTAGCACCTTCTGCAGTAATCTCTCACTAATCTAGAAAGTGACTTACCCATATTTCATTTTCTGTAGCATTGCTCAGCTTCCCTCATAAACACTACAACAGTCTGTTGGCTGTAATTTAATTTTTAGCTTTCACTGTAGTACCCTAACAGCTAAAATGCATACACTAAGGTTTAGAAGAGAGGGGCACATTGGGTGGACACATGGGGTTTAACTATTCTTCTTATTTTTTTTTTTTTAACTGAAGGTAAAAAAACAGAACAACCCCAAAACACTCAGTGTATCAAATTATAAACTAGCCAACACAGTGCATATGATTTTTTTTGCACCTAACATTTTAGTAGCATGTCCCTAATAATATAAACCCACAAAAGATAACTAACTGTAACCTAATCTACACAGTGCACCTAACATATATGGGAGCCTGCAGTGTCCCTTTAAACCTACCCCGTATAACTTATGTAATCTGACCTATACAGTGCACCTAATGTGTGTGGGAGCCTGGAGTGTCCCTTTAATAATATAAACCCACCGAGTGTAAGTAACTATAACATAACCCACACATTGCACCTAACATGTATGGGAGCCTGGAGTGTCCCTTTAAACCCACTCAGTATAACTAACTGTAATCTGACCTATACAGTGCACGTAACATGTATGGGAGCCTGGAGTGTCCCTTTAAACCCACTCAGTATAACTTATGTAACCTGACCTATACAGTGCACGTAACTTGTGTGGGAGCCTGGAGTGCCCCTTTAATAATATAAACCTACCCAGTGTAATTTATGTAATCTGACCTATACAGTGCACCTAATATGTGTGGGAGGCTGTCGTCCAAAAGCACCGGGAGACCGCGAGGGCACTGTTAAAGTGCTCTGTAACTGATATTGGTCCAGACCACAATGCTCCTTCAATGAAGTGAGGCGGCACCATGACGTGCAGGGATATCTTTTGATCTCCCTTCTGACTAGAGGAGTGCCTGCTAAGAGTTGTGGTTCCAGATCCAAACAGGGGCCCTAGGCGGTCACCTTGGTTGTCCAATGGGTAATCCTGCTCTAGACATTACATTAAGACATAGACATTAAGCTGTAATGGTTCTGGTGCTTAGAATGTTGCTTCAGGTTTTGCACATTCTGGTGACAGTAAATTGCCTGAAATTGAACCTTTGGAGTGCCCTTATCCTTTCTTCTGATAGTGTGTCTGGCAGTTCTGTGTAATCTGGAACTGTTAAAAAAGGTATTTGTGTAGATAGATAATGGACCAAGAATGTCTGGAGCACAGGCCATTATGGCAGGATAGCTGGAGTAATCCATCTAGCATTAAAGTGAATCTGTCATCCACATTTCATGTGAATAATTCACTTTCTAATCCGTAGGGATGTAATTTATAGACATTGCTGGCCAAATTCATAACATGTGCAAAGATTAAAATAAATACTTACTTACCAGGTTATTCCCTACATTCCCTGCAGACTTGTCCCACACACAGCATGGTCCCCTGGACTCAATGTAGCAGCAAGAAACACTTCTGGGTGTGAACAATACAAGGGTTATTTACAATAGCGAGAATTCAAAGTGAAATTCAAACTCAGGGTAAAATTTGCTGAACTGGAAAAATTCACTAAGTCGGCTATGCCTTCAGTTATGCTACTTCTGGCCTTAAATTTTAAATTCCCTTTGAGTAAATAACCCTGTAGGTGTTGTGGGATGCACCTGTTTATTAAGGGGTGTAGTGGCTGATTACACAGCCTGTCAATGCTTTCTTTCATACAGCCCTTACGTCTAGGCCTAAAGGCACAGCAGAAAAGTCCAGTAAAGGCCAAATTAGCGAAATATTAACTTTTCATTTATGCATTTTCTCGCACTCTGGCTAGAAATGTATGAATTAAATTTTATTCTCTTTAAAGTGACACAAATTCAAGTTAGGCACTAAAGATGCATTTTAAATAGCACATCTAATTGCTTTAAGTCAGTGGCAATCATCTCAATAAATGCATTGTAGACGAGTTAGTAAGATCTGGGGCACTTACTTACATTGCTACAGAGTCAAACTCACTGTCATAGTCACACTAACTCCCAGTGAGTAAGGCCAACTCTTGCTGAGTGTCCCTTCCCATCAATATGAGTATAGTTCATACTATGTCATGTGACACATGATTTCTAATTATCAACGAGCTGTGCTTTTCAAGTGACAGAATTTGCTTTCACCTAGAGATATTTACTTTTATTTATTATTACTGTACATTTTCCATAGGATAATCCATATCAAATTTGTGAACATTATTCATTGGGCAAATGTTTCTAAATCAACTGTTTTACCCTAATTGCTATAACTGTGTTTTCATGTCACTACAATTCACTATTTAATGAATAAAAATCTTTAACTACAATATCTCTACTTCTAATACTTTCACATTCCAATTTGTTTCAATATGCCCTATTACGGCTTCACATAATTACAAAGGTGATGACACACAGGGCACTCCAAAGGTTTTTCTCAGCTGTAAGAGTGACTTAGAACTGCAGTGATTTGTAGAAATTCCTGCAGATGTAAGCCTGCCCCAAGGAGCTGTCAATCAGGCAACTGAGCAGAGCACTTACTTCTAAAGTAAGTGAACATCTGATTGAAAATTAAACCATTTTTTTTCATGCAGAGTCACGGTCTGGGGAGGTGTGGCTAGGGCTGCATAGATACAAAAGTGAATGAACTCCTAAATGGTAGAGAATTGAACAGCGAGACTGCAGGGGTACTATCTATACATCAAAACTACTTCATTAAATGGACACTATAGTTACTAGACCAACTACAGCTTAATGTATTTGTTCTGGTGAGAACAATCATTCCCTGCAGGTGTTTTCATGTAAACACTGCCTTTTAAGAGAAAGGGCGGTGTTTACATTACAGCCTAGTGATACCTAGGCCACTGGAGGTGCTTCCTGGGGCAGTACTGCACAGTGTGCAGCACTCCTATTCAGCGTCTCCATGCAATGAACTTTCCTCATAGAGATGCATTGATTTCCCTATGGAAAAGCATTAGATTGGCTAAAATCATACATTCTGAAGGTGTCAGCAAGGAGGAGTGTTGGCGGCCGGGCCTGTACATCGAATTAAACGTTTTAAATTTAGTTTATTTGCATTATTTTTAATATATATTCATTTCAGTAGGTCTAAATAATAGGGCATAATTTTTACCCCATAATTTCCTTTAAAATCATTCTCATCAGAAATTTTGATATCACTTTGGAGAATCAGTAATCATATATCCATTCTAGTTGTTTTGTTTGAATTTTTCTTCTTTTAAAAATACAAACCCAAAAACCCCATAGCTGTATATAGGAATGATGAAACAAGCAGATATACACAGTCTTATGGTCAGTATTTGAAATACAAGGTACAAATAAATGATCTAAAAGATAAATAATAGAGATATAAAGAAAAGATCTAGAACAGGCTTGATATCAATTCTAAATGCAATTAAGCATATAACAAAAAATGCACAAATAGCAGGGGGGGATCTGAGCGCAATGCTGATAAGTTGCATGCCATTCAGCTGCAGCTGTCTATGGCTTTATGAGCTGATTATTGATGGATTCTAAACATTTTTTAAGTTAGAAGCTGTATCATATTGTGAAAAAGGCTGCTGGTGACGCTGAATGACCTGACTCCTGGAATTCTAAAGCTCTGGTCAGCTTTGCAACACCTCGAGGTTTGTGGCCTAGTTGAACAAGTGATGAGGTGAATGGCCGCTACTTTACAATCCTGCCACTTACTGCTCACCAGCTTGTGGGAGGCGATAGTTGCCTCCCTTTAGACTGGCGGGGGTTATCTTCATTCACACTGGAGAGAAATATTCATCCAACGCCAAACAAAGGCTGCGATTTGCATTGAGACAGCTGCAGTTCTAAAGATGGCGGACAGTCTTGCTTGCTGAAGTCCAGAGTTTGAAACAAACCCATAGTAATATGCACGACCACATAGAGATAGCCCTCTGCATCGGGAGAGAGAACAGAGGAGTAAGAAGCAGGGAGTGACCCCTCAGGGTGAAGCATGTAAACTAATGCCTGTCACTATTATCCGTGGCTGCCTGAGCTGAGGGCCACCCGGGGCTTGGCCCCGCTGCACAAACCACATATACGAAAGCCTTCCAACTGAAAGAAACAACAGATCGCCAATATCTTCTGCTGTTCCCCGTTGGAGTAGGACTTTGTCTCAGTGAGCCCCCAAGTCCGTGGCTCTGAGATAACAAACCTCAGAAATTTTAAAGAAATTGTGCAGTATTTTTGATATGTCATGCAACGTGCTTTTTGACCATACCCATTATTATTCATTCATGGCATTTTAAGCTTGTATGTTATTTTACAAAAATTTGCAGAATCTTCGAAATGCCATAAAATGTTGAGTAATTTCTTCAGTTTCACTTGCACTTTGCTGTTGGGGCATTACAAGCATGTTTTGTATTTCAGTGAACAACCAATAAAATTACAAAAAAAAAGCAACAACAAAAAAAAAAAAGCTTAATAGTATACCGCCGGATTTCTCCCATTTGCTGCAAATCTGCAGCTATTTTCGGGGACATGTAGGAGTTGCTTACATTTCCCAACCAATCCTGATCATCCATTGTTTTCAGTGGTATCACTATGCTCTGCATGCAGCGGTTTATGGTATCTTTATCAAAATACACGAATGACATTTTTTGGGCAAGATTATATTTACTTTATTCTTTTGTTTTTTTTGTTTTGTTTTTTTTTAGTAAAATCTATCAAATTATGATTTGTGTAGGATATATAAAATGCTAGGCCAAAATAGGCAAAGTGAACAAGTAAAATCCTTTACCTATATTTTCAAATGAACTATTTTGGACTTAATTTTTTTAATTCTCCAACCAACTCATGGTTTACTCATAAATAACCCTTTATGAGATACATTGGAGGGATTAAATTAATTTAATGTGTATTATCCAGCAACATACAATAATCCCATTTTCCATAAGCATTGAAATATATAGCTTTTTACCTTTAAAGGACCACTATAGTGCCAGGAAAACATACTCGTTTTCCTGGCACTATAGTGCCCTGAGGGTGCCCCCACCCTCAGGGACCCCCTCCCGCCCGGCTCTGGAAAGGGGAAAGGGGTTTAAACTTACCTTTTTCCAGCGCTGGGCGGAGACCTCTCCTCCTTCTCTCCTCCTCCGTTGCGCCCCGTCGGCTGAATGCGCACGCGCGGCAAGAGCTGCGCGCGCATTCAGCCGGTCGCATAGGAAAGCATTTACACAGTGAGAAGCATGCAAGCGCCTCTAGTGGCTGTCAATGAGACAGCCACTAGAGGATTAGGGGGAAGGCTTAACCCATTAATAAACATAGCAGTTTCTCTGAAACTGCTATGTTTATAAAAAAATGGGTTAACTCTAGCTGGACCTGGCACCCAGACCACTTCATTAAGCTGAAGTGGTCTGGGTGCCTAGAGTGGCCCTTTAATGCTGAGATAAACCATATTACTATTCATTTACATGTGGAAAAACAGCAAACACATTTTTAACAAATATTTTTTTTTTTTTTCTTAATGGAGAATCCTTTTTGAGGAGCTCAGATGTTTAAATCTTTTCCTAGAAACCTTGGGAGGCCCTCGGCTCGAAAACCGCTGCGTCCGACTATAAATAGACTGTAAGATTGATTGTAAGCGATGAAATCTGTGACATTTCCTTTGTGGTTCTCATCCTGTGGCTGACACCTCCGTCCCCCAGAGAGGACGAATTCACCTGAGCTTCTCAAGCATTGAATAATAATAACATAACATACACTATATAATATATACCGCTTTGCTCTAAGACTCCTGTAACGAAAAGGATGTGGAAGGAAGCAGTACGGAAAAACGATGTAACCTGATATTATCCATTTATCAATGATTTTTTGGGAGCTATAAAGATCTCAGTACTCTCCTATATTAGTGTGATATAAATTACTCAGTACTTTTCCATACTAGGGAGATATAAGGGTCTCAGTACTCTCCCATACTAGGGAGATATACAGATCTAAATACTCTCCCATATTAGGGTGATATAAAGGTCTCAGTACTCTCCCATATTAGGGAGATATAAAGGTCTCAGTACTCTCCCATACTAGGGAGATATACAGGTCTCAGTACTCTCCCATACTAGGGAGATATAAAGGTCTCAGTACTCTCCCATACTAGGGAGATATAATTGTCTCAGTACTCTCCCATATTAGGGAGATATAAAGGTCTCAGTACTCTCCCATACTAGGGAGATAAAAAAGTCTCAGTACTCTCCCATACTAGGGAGATATAATTGTCTCAGTACTCTCCCATACTAGGGAGATATAATTGTCTCAGTACTCTCCCATACTAGGGAGATATAATTGTCTCAGTACTCTCCCATATAAGGGAGATATAAAGGTCTCAGTACTCTCCAATACTAGGGAGATATAAAGGTCTCAGTTCTCTCCCATACTAGGGAGATATAAAGGTCTCAGTACTCTCCCATACTAGGGAGATATAAAGGTCTCAGTTCTCTCCCATACTAGGGAGATATAAAGGTCTCAGTTCTCTCCCATACTAGGGAGATAAAAAGGTCTCAGTACTCTCCCATACTAGGGAGATATAATTATCTCAGTACTCTCCCATACTAGGGATATATAAAGGTCTCAGTACTCTCCCATACTAGGGTGATATCAAGGTCTCAGTACTCTCCCATACTAGGGAGATATAATTGTCTCAGTACTCTCCCATACTAGGGAGATATAAAGGTCTCAGCACTCTCCCATACTAGGGAGATATAATGGTATGAGTACTCTCCCATATTAGGGAGATATAAAGAGTTAATATACGAAAGTAAAGGGATGTCTCCACACAAAGAATCAAGTTCTCAAATCTCTCGAACCAAGAAAATACAGAATATATATTAACACATGCATTGTTCACTTTTTTCCAAACTTGAAATAATGCTGAAAACCTAAACGTGGCTCTTGAAATATCCGTGCATTCATATTAGATAGGCACCTTTATCTAACCTCTGGTACATAAGGGGTTAGCTATTTAGAATCTTTCATTACAAATAAAATGGCATCAGGTTCACAAATAGTCAATCAACTTACATTTTATTAAACAACCTCACCATATTTTGTGTTGATCATTTGCAGATGAAAATTATTTTGTAGTAAAGGGATCATAGAATCAATATAAAAAAGCAATGCTAAAAGAGAAATATGTTGACATAGCCTGAAGGCTGTGTGAAAAATTAATTTTTAACGTTGCTCACCCTGCATCACAGATGAAGATGGATGGGGCTTGCTGGCAGGTCTGCCTCATTCATTCCCGCTGCAGTGCACTAGTTTATTAATTCTTTGAAAATTCATTCTGAGCAAGTAGGAATTAAATTCGGCACTCCAGATGTTGTGGACTACATCTCCCAAGATGCTTTGCCAGCAATAGGACTGTAAGGGCATTAACTGAGATGTACTCCACAATATCTGCAGTGCCGAAGGTTGACTACCTCTGAACTAGAAAGCCAATAATTATTCCTATTATTGGTTTCAATTTAGATAAAGGTAAAATTTTGTTCATTCAGAGTTTCGATTCCTCATTTCACGTGATTTAAAGTAATTTGTGAATTTCATACGAGTTCCATATAGTCCTGAATAAACCTGCTCATATTTGCAACTTCGTTAAGTATATAACCTCCAGGCAGTCTCAGCAAGGTGGAAAATATGTGATATAACATTATAATCTAAGATGTCTACTTCCATGTTCCTGGAAAAAAAATCATATCTAGTAATAATTAGATTTAAATAACTGTTGTATGTAAAGACATATGCAGGTGACAGAATTACTAAAGGGGACACTATAGTCACCAAGATAACTTTATCTCTGTTTATTTCTCTGCGATTTAGGAGTTAAATCACTTTGTTTATGCAGCACTAGTCACACCTCCCTGCATTCTACTTACACAGCCTTCCTTGACACTTCCTGTAAAGAGTCCTCTAATGTTTACACTTCCTTTATTGCGAATTCTGTTTAATTTACAATTTATTATCTCCTGCTCTGTTAATAGTTTGCTAGACTCCACAGGAGCCTCATGTGTGTGATTAAAGTTCAATTTACAGAGCAGGAGATAAAAACTTTTAAAATAAGTTACATCAGATTAAAAATAAATAAAAAATGTTATACATGCAGGCTGTGTCAGTCACAGCCAGGAGAGGTGTGGCTAGAGCTGCATAAACAGAAACAAAAGTTATTTAGCTCCTAAATGGCAGAGAATTGAGCAGTAAGATTGCCGGGGAATGATTTATACACCAAAACTGCTTTGTTATGCTAAAGTTGTTTTGGTGACTACAGTGTCCCTTTAAGGTTGAATATTGATAATAGCACAAACCACATTTCACTTTCGCTCGTTCAGCTGTGGAGATAAATATACTTATTACTTCTGGTTTTATGTCACAGGGGCTTGATATAAAAGGTTGTGTTTTTACCTATTGTGTTCTACAATATAATTAAAAATAAATTACTGGTTGATGAGAAACATAGACAAGTCAGACGCAGGCATTATATCATGTCTGGAAAATGATAACCTCAAATATCCTTACAACAAACAAATCAAATAATGCTTGGACTTGTCTAGAGGCTAAATAGCACATGAGATCACAGAATCTTACACTAAGAGCTGCTATAGGGTAACAGAGATGGATTGGCGACAGGTGGACGGGTCACTGCAATGACTTCACTTCCACTGGTCGGGGAGATGTATTTTTATGAAATGTATCAACAAGGAACAAACTTAATTAGTCTGGAGTTGATTTAGTAATTGGACGTTTATTGAGTTAATGCCCCGCAATGTATGTAAATTATTTACCCACAGAACAGGAAATCAAATCAGAATAAATGCTATTTAGAGATGTATTGCTAAATAATCAGCAGGTCACAGCTGTGTAGGCCTGAGTTTTGTCAGACCTTGCTATGTAGAGTAGAATGGGGTAGAACAGAGTAAAATAAAGTACATTTGGGGCATTGGAGTAGGTAACTAGAATAAAGTGCCTGTGGGGGATGGAAGTGGGTAACTGTGGTAAAAAAAAAAAAAAGTACAGAACTGGCTGGGCGAAGGTAACTAACCAAAGAGGCTTGGATAAGCAGCTAGACTAGAATGTACAGATGAGGTTGGGACATGCAATTAGAGTAGAATGCACAGAGGGGTCTGGTCAAATAACTACGCTATAGTGTATAGAGGGGACTAAGCCAAATAACTAGGTTATAACGTACAGAGGAGACTGTGAAGGGTAACTGGAGTAGAAAAACACAAAGGAGGCTGGGTCAAGTAACTAGAGTAGAATGTACAGGAGAACGTTGGTACGGGTAACTAGAGTAGAATGTACAGAGAAGGCATGGACAGGTAACTAGAGTAGAATGCACAGAGTAGGCTGGAACGGGTAACTAGAGTAGAATGTACAGAGTAGGCTGGAGCGCGTAACTAGAGTAGAATGTACAGAGTAGGCATAGACGGATAACTAGAGTAGAATGTACAGAGTAGGTGTGGACAGATAACTAGAGTTTAATGTACAGAGTAGGCATGGATGGGTAACCAGAATACAATGTACATAGGAGGCTGGGATGGGTAACTAGAGTAGAATGTACAGAGGAGGCTGAGACAGTAACTAGAGTAGAATGTACAGTGAAGGCTGGTATGGGTAACTAGAGTAGAATGTACAGAGTAGGCATAGATGGATAACTAGAGTAGAATGTACAGAGTAGGCGTGGACAGATAACTAGAGTGCAATGTACAGAGTAGGCATGGATGGGTAACCAGAATATAATGTACATAGGAGGCTGGGATGGGTAACTAGAGTAGAATGTACAGAGGAGGCTGAGACGGTAACTAGAGTAGAATGTACAGTGAAGGCTGGTACGGGTAACTAGAGTAGAATGTACAGAGGAGGCTGGGACAGAAGCTAGAGTAGACTGTACAGAGGAGGCTGGGATGGGTAGCTAGAGTAGAATGTACAGAGGAGGCTGGGGCAGTTAACTAGAGTAGAATGTACAGAGGAGGCTAGGATGGGTAACTAGAGTGGAATGTACAGAGGAGGCTGGGACGGGTAACTAGAGTAGAATGTACAGAGAAGGCTGGGACAGTTAACTAGGTTATATTGTACAGAGGGGACTAAGACAGATAAGTAGAGTAGAAAGTACAGAGGTTGCTGGCAGACGTAAGTACAGTACAATGCACAGAGAAGGGTGTAACGGGTAAGTAGAGTAGCAAATACAGAGGGGCATAGGGTAGGTAAAATAGAATGTACAAACCTAAAATTCTTAGTATCCTTATGTTAGCCGCTTCACAGACCAAGTTGTGACTCTGCCAGTAACAAACCTGTTTTCACTATAGGGATAATAGGTCACCCCCCCCCCCCGTGGGGCTAAAGGGGTTTAAACCCCTTCAGCCGCTTACCTGAATCCAGCGACAATGTCCCTCGTGCTGGGTCAGGCTCCGCCCAGGCTCCTCCCCCACCGACGTTAGCCGGCGGGGGACACCTAATGCGCATGCACGTCAATGACCGCGCGCACACATTAGACCTCCCCATAGGCAAGCATTATTCAATGCTTTCCTATGGGGAAAATATGACGCTGGAGGTCCGTGACCAAAAGTCTGTTAGGATCCCGGAAGCACCCCCAGTGTCTCTGGAACTGCAATGTTTAACATTGCACCACTAAGTGCAAAAGGGTCACAGCAACCAGACCACTTCAATTAGCTGAAGTGGTCTGGGTGCCTACAGTGTCCCTATAAAGCAATGCTTTATAAGTACAGTAAAGTTTTTCGGTGTTGTGTTCGATTATCCGCTTTCTCACGATTTAACCTTTTTCGACAGGAACCCAAGTTACATACATGATATTAGTTTGGTGACACATTATTCTTGAAAATCTTGAAAAATCATTTCTGGGACCCATTCTTCTTTTGATGTCAAGTATATAAAAAAAATAAATGATGAAAACACCTTCATTAGACTGTTTATAATGTGGATGGGGTTTTTAGATATATGCCCAACGAAAGTTTTCATTGAGGGTATATCTACTAAATAGTAATTTTTATTTATTTAGTATTTTGTCAGTGGAGTGTCCCTTTAAGTCCAGACTTAGAGGTTTTTTAACCACTGCCCTCAAATACATTTAATTGCTAGTAATTAATTACCTACTGTCATCTACGACAGAGAAATATTAACAAAAATTCAGTTACTAATCATATGTTCTATGAAGATAAAAACAGGTACAGTTGCAGGATTGGTCCTAATATTTCCTCTAATCCTGATATTTAGCATGTATTATTAACATTTATTAAACATATAGATGTATTATTCACATAAATTAACATAATTTCCACAATAGAACGGACAGAAAACGTTTTAATTTTAACAAAAAACACCCTGTTCCCATACAGAGGACTAACTGTCCATGAAATATTAATAATTTTGCCATTGTGTGAGTACACGGTTTTGTGCATTGTACAATTTATTGTAAATGAAGCATCGGTAATATGCAAATCACTTCTAAAAATATCTCTCCTTGTGTTACACAGTCACCCACTACCGCCATCTGTTAGTTAGTGCCGCCATAATGAGCGTAATCTATTAATGGCTGTTTTACAAATCGCAATACATCAGAACCAGGAGGGAGACCCAGAAAATTAACTGTAATGCACGGATATATTCTAAAAAAAAATAACTTTAGTTCAGCTTTATTTGCTCTTTGGAAAT
>OW240922.1:95967912-96028856 GCA_933207985.1 Pelobates cultripes | reverse complement strand
AACTCTGCAATGTCAATATGAAACATTAATTGTTAATGGCACACCTGTCACCTATTGGTAATACATTTGGCTGTCTGTAACCTTTAAACTATGAGGTAAATGAAAAAAACTGCAATTGATCAAAATTTTTTGCAAGTATTGGCCTATAGAACTTGACATTGCGGTATTAAAGGTAAACTGTAGTGCTAGGAAGACAAAGTTGTGTTCTATAGTAATCTATAGTGCCCCCTTCCACGTCATTATTACTTATGTGATTCCAACGCCAGTGTCATTTGGCACTGTGTCAGGCTTCGCCTTTGCTCCTCCATCGCTGACGTCAGCCAAACTGCAATAATTACAATTGCAGGGTTACAGGGCCTGGGACATTGCACCCAGACCACTGCAATGAGCGAAAGTGGTCTGGGTGCCTATAGTGTCCCTTTATTGAGTAAATCAGGAGTTTTAACTGATTTGTGTCTGAATAACGTTCTGAATTTGGAATTGTGATGACTTTGAAAACTGTCTCATGATTCTGGTCGAAATTCCAAAAACAAAACTAATTGGTTATTGGCAAAGGATTGTAATTTACACCATAATAATAGAAGATCCTCTAAGTGTAATCCAGTACAAAAAACAAGTCACACATCGACCTTAAAGGACCACTATAGTGCCAGGAGAACATACTCGTTTTCCTGGCACTATAGTGCCCTGAGGGTGCCCCCACCCTCAGGGTCCCCCTCCCGCCCGGCTCTGGAAAGGGGAAAGGGTTAAAAACTTACCTTTTTCCAGCGCTGGGCGGGGAGCTCTCTGCCTCTGATCCTCCTCCGTTCCTCCTCCTGGGCTGAATGCGCACGCGCGGCAAGAGCTGCGCGCGCATTCAGCCCGTCGCATAGGAAAGCATTTACAATGCTTTCCTATGGACGCTTGCGTGCTCTCACCGTGAAAATCACAGTGAGAAGCACGCAAGCGCCTCTAGTGGCTGTCAATGAGACAGCCACTAGAGGAATTAGGGGGAAGGCTTAACCCATTAATAAACATAGCAGTTTCTCTGAAACTGCTATGTTTATTAAAAAATGGGTTAACCCTAGAAGGACCTGGCACCCAGACCACTTCATTAAGCTGAAGTGGTCTGGGTGCCTAGAGTGGTCCTTTAATTGTAGGAGCCATCTCTTAAAGGCTTTGAAAGCAGATGAAATCTGCATTTTCGACATTAGGGATTATGGCAAAGGTTTGGTTATGATAATTAAGGATTGAAATATGACAACAACAAAAAAAGAGAATATAACACATGGGGTAAAATGGAACAATGAATTATTGCATTTGACATTAAGTATTGATTATATGAGATGTGACATCATAGAATATTTGGTATCTCACTCTCTGCTAAAGGTCTTATGGCCTTAATAACCTTAGTTTTAGGATAACACACTATTGCTGTGCTATGACAATTACAGTTAACAAAAAAAGAGATTTATCTGTAAAAATGAATTAATGACCAATGACCCCCTCCCAAATATGACCTGTTCTCAGACATTGCTTCAGAGCTCAAATTGTCTCTTAAAAAGCCATACAAAGCACACACAAAGTACTCTTAAAGTATTGTAGGTTTTACATTAAAAACCAAAACCTTTAAGAGGCGTAAGAGGTGTTTGGATCATGTCAAGAGTAAGTACACTGTGCGAATGAGCCTGATTGTGTGGGTAGGTGAGACGTCATTTCAGGGCTGTGCACCTGTCATTTTGGGAGGAAGTTGGTTTGGTTGAATAGCATCCTGTGTGGTGAGCGTAGTTGTTTGAGGTTAGTTCTTTTTTAATCATTATGTCAAAAGAACACCCACTCAGCCCTCTCACAACGCAAGCAGAAACATCAGGATCCCCTGTGCTCAGAAGGAAGGGGGAGAGAGGACCGGATAGACAGGGTTAAACTAAACAAAACCAACATTTTATTAAAACACTGTTTATGGTTGGAGTAAGCCTTTAAAATGATGCTTACATTTATCATCTTATAAAATAGTTCTAGGCAAATCCAGCAATACAATGAATATGTTTGTCATATTCTACAATGAAAGAATACCACAGACATTTGTGCTCAAAAGTGTGCATACCACCCTGACAGAAATTGTGAAATTTTGGCATTGATTTTAAGCTTCAGATATAGGATGAGTAAGTCCGAGGTGGGTGCTTAGAGGGCCTGTGTATGGTGTCGCCATGCCGTAAGGCCGCCATCACTTCCCGTCTGCCGGCTCTCTGAACTTGAGTGAGCATGTGGAGGTTTAGACGCCGTCCATGAGGAGCCGCTCGCTGCCGCAGCCTGATTTTGCCATCACGGCTCTGACCGCAGGTAGTTGGGTGCCCGTCTCTGTTCTGTCTCATACCAGGAGGTCCTCTCCCCCACTTGCCTTGCTTCTGATGGGTCTCAGTCAGGTCCGCCTCAGCTGCTGTCAAAACTTGGTGAGTCTGAGAAGTAGATTGCTTTGGTACCTCTTCCTTACCGATGCCTTCTGCCAGCCTTCGAGGCTGGGAAACCGGCCGCGTCTACTGCCCCGCATCAACCACTAGGCCACAGAATGGACCTGCCTCTGCGAGGTCTTCTGTGGAGTCTCGTTGCCCCAGCTCTGCTCCCACTGAGAGCACTGTGGTGAGGGTAAGTGCTACACCCGGTTAACACCGCTATTTCACTGAATTGATGTCTCAATTTCAGCCACTTGCTCAGAGCTCCGGGTGGATCCGACCATTCCGCTTGGCTGTCAAGCTCCGCCCCCCGTTTGGCTCATTTTAAAATCATAATGATAACATAAATCACCCAAAAGGCCCTGATCAAAAGTTTACATAACCTTGAATGTCTGGCCTTGTTACAAACACACAAGGTGACACACACAGGTTAAAAGGACAATTAAAAGATAATTTCCCACACCTGTGGCTTCTTTAATTGCAATTAGTGTATGTGTATAAATAGATAATGAGTTTGTTAACTCTCACTTCATAAAGATGGAAAAGTAAAAAGATATCCAAAGCCTTGAAAATGCCAGTCAGTACTGTTCAATCACTTATTAAGAAGTGAAAAATTTTGGAAACTCTTGATACCAAGCCAAGGTCAGGTAGACCAAGAAAGATTTCAGCCACAACTGCCAGAAGAATTGTTTGGGATACAAAGAAAAACCCTAAGGTAACAGGAGAAGTACAGGCTGCTCTGGAAAAAGTTGGTGTGGTTGTTTGAAGGAGCATAATACGCCGATACTGGAACAAAAATGAGCTGCATGGTCGAGTTGCCAGAAAGAAGCCTTTACAGCGCAAATGCCACAAAAAGTGTGACAATATGACCGACAACATCTTGATACGCCTCACAGCTTCTGGCACTCTGTAATTTGGAGTGACAAGACCAAAATAGAGCTTTATGGTCATAAGCGCTATGTTTGGAGAGGGGTCAAAAAGGCCTATAGTGAAAAGAATACCATCCCCACTGTAAAGCATGGTGGTGGCTCACTCATGTTTTGGGGGGAGGGGGATTAGCTTTAAAGGCATGGGGAATCTTGTGAAAATTGATGGCAAGATGAATGCAGAAAATACTGGCAGACAATTTGCATTCTTATGCATGAAGGCTGCAGATGGGACGCTCATGGACTTTCCAGCATGACAATGACCCTAAGCACAAGGCCAAGTTGACCCTCCAGTGGTTACAGCAGAAAAAGGTGAAGGTTCTGGAATGCCCATCACAGTCTTCTGACCCTAATATCATCGAGCCACTCTGGGGAGATCTCAAATGTGCAGTTCATACAAGACGACCAAAGAGATTTCATGACCCGGAGGCATTTTGCCAATATGAATGGGCAGCAATACCACCTGCAAAAATTAGGGGCCTCATAGACCACTATTACGAAAGATTGCACGCTGACATTGATGCTTAAGGGGGCAATACACAGTATTAAGAACTATGGGTATGCAGACTTTTGAACAGGGGTCATTTCATTTTTTTCTTTGTTGCCATGTTTTGTTTTATGATTGTGCCATTCTGTAATAACCGTGAATATGAATCCCATAAGAAATAAAAGAAATGTGTTTTTCCTGCACACTCATGTTTTCTTTAAAAATGGTACACATATCACCAATTCTCCAAGGGTATGCAAACCTTTGAGCACAACTGTACATCTAAATACAATCTCACAGTCACAAAGCTGCCACAAGGCATGGTTTGTAAAAACTGAGGCTATTTAGTTACCTGAAGTTAAATTAGCAAATTTTAGAAACTCAAAACTGTATAGAATGGTTCAAGTAAAAAAAAAAAAACTTTACAGTGAGATACTCAGATGTGGCTTGTTCTATTCCATCTACGTAGCCAGCCACTGAGCGTTCTTACAGTGTAATGGTTTAATTAATAGCTTGCAAAGTTTTCTACAGCTTCAAACACAAGAGTTCAGTTTGTAGATATGTATCTATAAACATCACAACTGGCTGACAACCACCAATATAATTTACACCAAAACTGGCATTTTAGAAAAAAATCTCAAACGCTGAAATATTGTGAACAATGCATCATTTAATGCAAATGAAAACAATTACGTTTAAAAAAAAAAAAAACCATAATCTGAACGTATCGCAAAGGATGATGTGTCAGAAGGATCCGTGGAATAAAATGTAATAAAAATTATATCTCCTCCTCTTTTAACATTTCAAGCCTCTGGTTAGTAAATCATGTTGAAGACAACATGGTAGGATTAAAAGCAAACTCTCTCTTATCATACGCTGCAAACTTGTTTATCCCTATAAATCCAATCATATAAGCTTAATAACCCCTTGCTTACAGTGGGGTAGATAGATGCTCTGAACCTGGACTGTTGATGTGTCATGAGGACTGGTTTAAGAACAATTCTTGCAAATGGATTCAATGAGTTAAATAGACTTCACCATATGTCTATACAAAAAAACACTGTGTGCAGTCTGTACGGAATTAGCCAATGGCAGAGGACTTGTGGGGAGAGAGGAATTTTTGTACAACATCCTGCCCAACAACTGCATGGGGTGTGTGGCTGTGCACGTGCAAACTGGCAGAATGGTATCCGGCCTACATATAGAAATATGTATTCCTAACCCTATGGTGTTGCTTTAAGTTACAAGACTTGTACAAGTATATTTATTTCTCATGTATTAAAGGGTTATTGGAGTCCTTTTAAAACTGCTGTGATTCTACCTTTTGGCCACCCCATATTTCATGATTCATGGGTCAATGCCTGTCCTGATACATTGTATCATGGTATTGAATATTTAGCTAGGCGTGTAATAATATTTACGAAGGCTGGATTTCCGTGGAATTTTGCCATTTTGCATGTTCTCTATTATTGTACAGGATGTCGATGACTCATAAGATTTTTCCTTCAAAGTCACTGGGATTTGCATGGCCCGGAGTCTGATTTCACACTTGCGTTATTTGCATTATTCGTACTTTCCCTGCTAGACGCAGGCTGTATCCGAGAGTAACCATTCTGGGCAGGGAATAAAAATGACAGAGGATGAGAATTAATATGTCCTCAGTGTGAAATCACAAATACATATATCAAGCTGGGAGGGAAAGATTTGGCTGGGCTGTCTTCTGTAGGTCACAATGGAAGAATTGTACAAGTGAGAATGTGACGCACATGTTAAAGTCCAATCTTCTGCTTTGAAATTGCTGGTATTATCAATTAACGATCTGCGTTAATATAGATTGTAAGCTTGTTCAAGCAGGGTCCTCTTTAACCTCTTCTTGTTCTCAATTGTAACAAGTTGTTTCGTGTTATGTCCCCACATTAAAGGAACACGAACCTGTATTCCTAACTCTGTAGTGTTCTCCTCTTTATTTATATTTATGGCCCCCTAAATCTAAACAAAAACTGGAATAAAGGGTATTACTTCCATTTTTGTTTCCACCCTGAGATTGACCCGCTACAGCAGCATGATCCGCCTTCCTCAATGTCATCCAATGCTTCTAATTCTCCAATCTAGGTGTGTTTAACCTTGCAATGTAAGCATTGCAGTATCTATTAACCTATCTATTAAAATTAGAGGACCCCTCTGCCCAGACAGCTTCATTGAGTATAAAATGGCAGAATATACAATTTACTACAACATTGCTATAATTTAGATATTGGTAGATTAAAACACAAAGGAAGGCTATTTAATTTAAAATAAAATCACAAGCACTAGTAATGATTTAGTAATTAAATAGTAAGTTAATTTTTTTATTCTTTTTGTTGTGCATTGCAAGTTTCACAGATGAACATAGACATTACATAGGGTATCATGAGAGAGTATAACTTGGACAGTATAACATATGTCTGTATCAATTCACATTTTGGTATTGGACTGTGCTGCACATTTTGAAATTAATTGACAGGCTTAATAGGTATATCAGTGGAGAGAGCTCATAAGTGTTAGCAAAGCAGGATATGCACTCTGATTATATGAGAGGTTTTGATAAGAGATGTTAGTATGCTTAAGGAGCTAGAGACATGCTACTGACGAAAGATATGCTAAACTCAATTATAGTACTGTCTTATGTGCTAATCAGTTTTAAACAGGATATCATGGTAGAATCAAACAAAATTATACTAATAAACACTTAAATCATGTTGCTATTGTTAAGTAGAGTGCTTGCCCCAGGAGGTGTCTTCTGGGTTCGATCAAGAGGGAAAGGAGATAGTAGGCCGGTAAAGCAACATGAGGTGATGGAACACCAGGACGGCAACATTTGCTCAGTTCTCTATGTGGGAGCTGTGCGTTGGAATGTAGGGAGGTCACGGGCCCTCATGGTGCTTGCCCTAGAGTCGGTCAGCCGATGCCTGCTGTGGGCATCACACAGTATTGCAGTTCAGCAAGGGGTTTCATCTTCTGGACACCGGTGTGGTTATGTGAGGCAGTTAAGTCCCTTGGGTAGTAGTTCCCAGGAACACTGTGGGGTTTCGGCAGAGTTCTGCAGTGGGTGCCGTCGGCTTCTTTCTTTGCAGTTTCTTGTGCTTGGCTGAGGTGTGTGGCCTGTTCTGCTTTCCCCGTGGGACCTTTCTCGCAGCGCGAACCCCGGTTTGGTGCTCAGTGCGTGAGGGGAGCCCTTTAGGTGAGTGGCTGCTTGTTTGCGGTGAAGCTTGGTGGAGTGCCCAGCTTTCTAGTTTTAGCCAAAAGGCATTGAAGATGGCCTCCAGCTTGGTCTGAAGCTTGGTCTGATGGCGGGGGAGGCACGTGACTTCCGCCATGTTTGGCAACTGAAATAGTCGCTGGCTTGCTTGGTGTCACCTCTCCTCTCCAGGTGCGTGTAGTCCTCCCGGGTTGGACCGTGATCACCCCCAATGATCCTGGGGGAGCAGGAGCAGTCCCGCAGGAGCAGTTGCTGGGTAGCCCCAGAACGGGAGGTCGGCCGCCTCTCCAGGCCGATGCACACAAGGCCGCATCCTGTCATAAGCTGGCAGTTCGGCTCCTAACGGGTCTCCGACCCCTGCAACCGGTTCCAGCAAGATTTGGCTTCTGAGTGGGCTCCAGCTGTCGCTTAGATAAGATTGTGTGGGGTCTTTTAGTGCAGTATATGCCAGTGTTGTGGAGGATATGCCAGTATATGCCAGTGTTGTGTCTTTCCTCCATGACGGTTAGGCCCCGCCCCCATTAAATAGTAAGTTGTTGCTCATTTCATAACTGTGCAGATCAAAACTCTTTTAACACTTTGATAGATCACACATTGAAATATACAACAATGAGTTCTTTAACATACCATTAAGAAATATATATATATTGTGAATACACATTTTAATGTTTCGTTTAATTTGTCTATTATAGTAGCACAATTAGAGTCCCTATATTGGTATTTTTGGCAGTCAGGGCTGATATAAGGGAAATTAGAATAACCATTTTTGCAATTATTATTTAATTGGAGGCTGGTTATTACATGCCCCCACTATGCCCCTGAAGGAGAAGGGAGGGGACAGGGTCAGCTTATAAATGACAGGTGCACATACCCACACACAGTGCTAGAAAATAAGCTAAAAAATATGCGTACACAAACTGTACACACACTATTACACACACTGTTGCACACACATATTGCTAAAGTCACACTACTACCCACACTGTTACACACGCCCTATTACCCACACTGTTACACACACACTATTACCTCCACTGTTACACACACTATTACCTCCACTGTTACACATACTATTACCTCCACTGTTACACACACACTATTACCCACACTGTTACACACACACTACTACCCACACGGTTACACACACACTACTACCCCACTGTTAGACACACACTATTACCCACACACTACTACCCACACTATTACACACACTACTATACACACACATATACTACACATGCTATTACACAAACACACACATACACAGACATACGTACACACATAGACATGTAATCAGACATTTATATGTTTGTCTATCTATACACAGAACATTATTTTTAGTTTGGAAGGAGAGATTGGGAATGCCTACAGGTGCTCCTGATGTAAATTTTGTGAAGCAGAGATGAACGGTGGGCAGAGGTCCAATAAGTAAGGGGCAATGTGGAGTAGGATCATCACCTGGTAGGATTTCGAAAAAGTTATTCTAGGTGAATGGAGTTTATTGAGAGTCACTGTAAAACCCCCACCAGTACAAAACAGAATTGCACTGATACATCCACGGCCCCTGCAGTGAAGGTCAAAGCCCTGTTTATGACTCAGAGTGTTCCTGAGAGGAGCAATGGTCAGTTGGATCATCCAAACACAGGATGTCAGATGCAGGAGCAATATACTGTATAATACTGTATAAATGGACCAATATATTCCAATATTGCCCAAACAATAACAATTTGTTAAAGCAGAATTTGTAGGAGCACTATTTATTTGCTTGGTTGAGATAAAAAAAATGTTATGATTGGGTAATCAATAAATATTTACCTTTTTTTTAAATCAAATTAAAAATACTCTGGTTGCACATGCAAAACATTTGCCCTGTACGATTGTGGTTGCTATAATCCCATGTCCTCAGAGCTTAGAGTAACAATTGTGAAGCCCCTAACCCTTTTGGACACCGTAGCTTTGGTGAACTGCAATTCCAATAATTATTGATGTGTCTAGCTGAGAATGATGGGAGTTACAGTTGACAACATTTTCATTGTACATACCTCCATCACTAACATGAGAAATCCCTTGACCATTAGTACCCTCTATGTTGTAAAACCTAAGTATCCCCTAATCCTAGCCACATTAGCGACAAATGTGGTCCCCAGGTTTGAGCCGACTAAGGATTATGGCAAGGAAATCTCTCCAAAGATCCTGAAATTGTGACACTTTAAACTTTTTTTTCTCCAGTTTCATTTCCACACATCTAACAACTACCATACCGTACCATAAATTCTCATTACATCACAAAAACTCTTAGCTGCCAATCATATTGTGATATGTACTTACAAAAGTGTGCAGAGCGAGAGGTATGCTAACCATATTTTAGACAATACCGTGCAGTGGGAAAAATATACATAGGGTTTTATTCACTGAACAGTGAATAGTCATGAATATAAAACTGAATTGCAAAATTCATGCCAAAGTAACAAAAGCTGTGTTTATAGTCGAGTTGGTGAATATTTCAATCTCTAGTCATTTTAGCTTAAATTTTGGAATATTCAGTTAATTACAGGTCAGTTTTGTGAATAAACATAACACATATTTTTGGAATTTCATTGTGAATTTGAGATTAAAAAAAAATAAAAAATTTCCAGGTCACATTCACTTTGACTTTCTGACAGTTCACTGAATAACCCTGATAATGAAGTCATAATAAGGGCTTCCCCGTGACTGTCAGAACATTAAAGAATTTCCCTCCTCGCCCCATTTCTGCTAGTGAATGTATTCTACAGTGTAATTTGCCAGAAATTCAAAGTGATTTCAGACTGAATTTCAAATCCAAGGCCAATATAGCCGAATGAAAACATAGCTGGGTTGGAGATTTCTTTTCCAGTTTTCTGATCTAAAAATCATAAATTCAATATGAATTTTGTCCTCTCGCACTTTGATAAAAAAAATAAAAAAATTAGCAGTGAGCAAGACTCTTGTAACCTCTGATTTGCCTGCTTTGATTTCTCTTGCATGCAATGTTTGCTTATTGTACAGCGCTGCAGAATGTGTTTGTGCTATATAAATAAAAAATAACAATAAGCTTAGTGGGAGCGAGGCATGACCCAGAAACTTGCCCATTACATGAGGCTCTGTATCTTCCTATGTACGTCAATCCTGTGTGTTCCTCTGATGATCTGCGTAAGAAGATGTGAAACCTGGATAGGGCGAGTAGTTCCCCCCTCTGCGCCTTGCGCTCTCTCGGTATGAATGGAAAGGGGAAAGAGGGTTTACTCTGAGTGTATTATCTGCTTTTTGTTTGATATGATCAGCGACGGCAAACCATTAGACAATCACTAGCTATACTCAGAGAGCAGAGTGACTCATGCAATCAATAGCCCAGCGCTTTACACGATAGGGCCGCACTTCTAAGCAAAAGTAAGAGATGCAATAGTGAAAATCATTCCATTGTGGCTTCTGCAAAGGTCAAGACAGTAATTAATTTCCGTGAATTGGAGGGAAAAGAGAGAGAGGCAACGAGAGACAGAGAGCGCAATTAACTATTCCCCTACTGGCTTGTGCACATTGGAAAATTAGATTGGCAGTGCTACCAAAGGTTTAACAAGAAATGCAAACGGCAGATTTATGGTGTTTTTGGTCTCTTGGGTGCAGTTTATTACTCTGTTCTAGTGCATACACATAAACAAATATACATACATCATAAGGAGGAATTGTCAAGAATATGGCAGTTTTACAACCCAACAGCTGCTTAAAAATTATGGCTAAACTTTGTAGTATGTTTTGTTTACATTATGTCAGGGCACAGTCTGGCATATGATGTAAATCTTTGGAACTCCAGTGATGAAGTGAGCACCTGCATGTGAAAGTGCATGCGCACATACCTCACCATAAAAGGAAGACTCGCTAGAGTAATTTCTGCAGCTTTAAAGCAGGAAGTATCCAATTCGGCATGCGCAAACTTGGTGCATCCTGGCAAAATGGTGACTTAAGCACCTGCAAGTTTTACAGAGGTAGAAGGGTTTAAAACTTTTCTCCAAAGCACTCCTCACCTTAGTACATGCTCCAGTAATATTTAGAGGAGGATGGGAAAGTGGAACTGTGGGAAAATTGATAATTCCCCTTTAACGTTTCCGTCATTTTTAAACAAAAGTTTAAAATACTTAACTTGTCTTCATTTAACTTAATGCTAGAACTCTGAGTTAGTGGTGGGGTAAAAACATCACCACAAAGTGTTAAGAAACTGCACTTGTAAATTCAAGAATTGTGAAATATAAACAGGCAAATCATCACATTTACATAAAATTCATTTACAAGAAATACCATGTGTGTTGCAGTGACTGGCATTTTATATAAATACAGTATATACAGTAATTGGGGTCTGATCTCAGCTTAGTTGGAGACATAATCACAAACAAAACCATCAAATTATTTGGAAATGATCAGGATTTAAAACAGTGCACTATATAGGTTACTAAAGTATAATTCTTTATAAGACATATATGTCATGCAATATTTCTGTGATAAAAAATGGTGTTGCTGTTTAAGGAAATGCCGCTTTTGAACAAAGAACCGTATGAATATAGCACAGTAATGTGCTTTTTTAAAGCTACAATAAATGTGTTTAGAAATCAGCCTGTGTAAATAAAATACATTGTTCTTGTTCTAAATTGCATTTTAGTTGATTAAATTGTTATTAGTAAGCCGCCTAAGATTTTGTAAAACAGCGCTGCCCCTGGCCACACCACTAAAATGAAAGTGTCCCTCTATGTGTGTTTAAAATGTTCGATGGTGTGAAAAGGGTTACAACCCTCCATATGGGTGATAGGGCCTGGGAATCCATCCTATAGATAGTGAGGAACAGGAGGTTAGTGTGCCATGAACGTGTTCAAGACATTGCCTCCATCTTTGTGTTTCACCGTTATTGGACTTTTGTTAGCCAATTAAGTTTTTCGGGTATTCATCTCCTCTATACTTGTTTAAAATGGGCACTGGAGAATTATTGCTTTCTCAGCTCTAATGTTCTGTTTCATTTATGTTTCTGGAGGCTGGAAAATTATATTTGAGAAATAAAAAAATGTGTTGGTGGTTAGTGACATATGACTTTGAAGAGAACTTGTTAGTTGTTAATATATGGCTGACGGCTGGTGATTTTGTTATTTAGGTTTCAATTGAGCTTCTGCCAATAATCCCCAGATGAGTACCATTTCTCAGTGGTCACGGTTGTTGGTGAAACATTGCCAGTAGGAGGGAAGAATCCCTGGATAAGCCAATTTTGATTTTATATGTATTTTTATACATATATACACATTATCTCACAAACGTAAGTACACCCCTCACATTTTTGTAAATATTTTATTATATTTTTTCATGTGACAACACTGAAGAAATGACACTCTGCTACAATGTAAAGCAGTAAGTGTACAGCCTGTATAACAGTGTAAATTAATGTCTAAACCGTTGGCAACAAAAGTGAGTACACCCCTAAGTGAAAATGTCCAAGTTGGGCCCAACGTGTCAATATTTTGTGTTGCCACCATTATTTTCCAGCACTTCCTTAACCCTCATGGGCATGGAGTTCATCAGAGCTTCACAGGTAGCCACTGGAGTCCTCTTCCACTCCTCCATGACGACATCACGGAGCTAGTGGATGTTAGAGACCTTGCGCTCCCCCACCTTCCATTTGAGGATGCCCCACAGATGCTCAATAGGGTTTAGGTCAGTCCATCACCTTTACCTTCAGCTTCTTTAGCAAGGCAGCATTTGCCTTGGAGGTGTGTTTGGGATCATTATCATGTTGGAATACTGCCCTGCGACCTGGTCTCCAAAGGGAGGGGATCATGCTCTGCTTCAGTATGTCACAGTACATGTTGGCATTCATGGTTTCCTCAATGAACTGTAGCTCCTCAATGCCAGCAGCACTCATGCAGGCCCAGACCATGACACTCCCACCACCATGCTTGACTGTAGGCAAGACACACTTGTCTTTGTACTCCTCACCTGGTTGCCGCCACACACGCTTGACACCATCTGAACCAAATAAGTTTATCTTGGTCTCATCGCACCACAGGATATGGTTCCAGTAATCCATGTCCTTAGTCTGCTTGTCTTCAGCAAACTGTTTGCGGGCTTTCTTGTGCATCATCTTTAGAAGAGGTTTCCTTGCAGACCAATTTGATGCAGTGTGCGATGTACGGTCTGAGCACTGACAGGCTGACCCACCACCCCTTCAACCTCTGCAGCAATGCTATGTTTACACTAGGGTTAAACTGCTATGTTTACACTAGGGTTAATCCAGTTAATCTCACTGACAGCCGCTAGTGGCACTTCCACGCTTCTCACTGTGAAAATAACAGTAAGAAGACGCTGGACGTCTACAGGAAAGCATTGAGAAATGCTTTCCTATGGACTATAAGAATGCGAGTGTTAACCCTGCAGCTGTAAACATAGCAGTTTCAGAGAAACTGCTATGTTTACACTCGGGTTAATCCAGCCTCTAGTGGCTGTCTCACTGACAGCCGCCATAGGCTGTGAAAATCACAGTGAGAAGACACTGGACGTCCATAGGAAAGCATTGAGAAATGCTTTCCTATGGACTGTTTGTCGGCAGAGGGAGGAGAGTTCCCCAGCGCCGGGGAAGCCCCGGCACTGGAGAAAGGTAAGTGTTTAACCCCTTCAGCCCCCTTCAGCGCAGCGGAAGTGGGACCCTGAGGTTGGGGGGTGTATAAAGACCCTATAGTGCCAGGAAAATGAGTTTGTTTTCCTGGCACTATAGTGGTCCTTTAAAGGCTCTGTAAGAGAAAGTAAAAGGTTCTGTCAGGGGCATTGAATGACTCTGTGAGGGGCAAAAAACTTTTAACTGTATTTTTTAAAGTGTTCAAATCTTTTTGCTTCACGTCTAACTCAAAAATTCTGCTTAAGTTCAGTTATTTCTAAGAGTGTTAACAAAATCAGCATCCTTTTCAATCAGGTTGTAAGATCTGTATTTTCCAAAGTTTTTATTTTATTTTATTTTTTTTACCAATAAACAACCATGAATTTGGAAAGCTGGTTAAAGCAGGGAACTCTTCAGAGAAAAGTTATTACTACTTCTACCTGTTCAGCACTTATAGAAACTGAGAAAGAAGATACAACTAAAAATCCAGAAAACATGCCTGAAATAGTTGTTTCTCAAATAGCAGAGACAAGTGACAAGTCACAAAAAAGCACATGATGCTAGCCAATATTCTTCTAAAACAAAGAAAATAAAATATGATGATAGCTACTCATCATTTGGATTCAAAAGTGCTAGAAATGAAGATTGTCCTGAAGCACAATGCATACTTTGCAATAAAATATTGGCAAACAGTTCATTTACACCTGCTAAATTACGTCGTCATTTTGAGCAAAACCACGCAGAGTACAAAGATAAAGACATTGACTTTTTTCAGCGAAAGCTAAAGGAGTATCAGAAGAGTCAACAATTTATGAGCAAATTTTTTTTAAATGTTAATGAAAAAGCCACAGAGGCTTTTTACAGAGTGAGTTACCGCATAGCACTTGCAGGAGAAGCACACACAATTGGGGAATCACCAATAAAACCATGCGCACAAGTAATAGTGTCATGTATTTTAAGTGAGAAGTTGAGTAAAAAAAATTGAAGCTGTGCCACTTTCCAACAACACAGTTTTGCGCCTTATTCATGATCTTGCTGATGACATCCATACTGAGCTAATTTCTCGACTGCATCAATGTGATGGGTATTCGCTGCCATTAGACGAGTCCACAAATGTTGCAGGACTTTCAGTTTTGTTGGTTTTTGTTAGAAATAACTTTGACAAACAGATTGAAGAAGACTTGCTTCTGTGTGAAACTTTGAAAACTCATACCACTGGTGAGAACATATTTAACTGTATCCAGAAGTTCATGAACACACACAGTATAAATTGGGACAAATGTGTAGATATGTGCAGTGATGGTGCCAAAGCAATGGTTGGGAAAGTGACAGGCGCTGTGACACGAATAAAACATTTTAGCAAAAAGCAGCACCACTTCTCACTGTGTTCTTCACAGACATGCACTGGTAGCTAAAAATATTTCAATCTCACTTAAAACTGTGCTAGATCGGTCCAGATTATTAATTTTATAAAAAGTCGACCATTACAGTCACAACTATTTAAAATTATATGTGAAGAAATGGGTAGTCACCACTCTGCTCTGCTTTTGCATTCAGAAGTCCATTGGCTATCACAAGGTAAAGTCCTTGTTAGAATGTTTGAATTGCGTCAAGAGTTGTTTGCATGTTTCCAGGATCATAAATCTGGATTATCTGATCGATTAACAAACACTCTGTGGTTATCCAAAGTAGCATATCTTGCAGACATATTCACAAAATTAAATGACGAATGTTAATCACTCCAAGGAAAAAACATTAATATTTTTAATGCAAGAGATAAAATATTTTCACTGTCTCGTAAAAGCTGCAGTTTTGGAACTCATCTGGTGAGCAAAATAATTTGAACTCTTTGCCAACACTTGAAGAATCAGAAATTAAACTTGAAGAAATTTGCAATTAAATTGTAGATCATCTTCGCCATTTAATCACATCTATCACATCTGCCAATGTTTCTGATGTAGATTTTGAGAATCTGATCGATATAACTTCTGACAGTCAACTAAGGCAAAAATTTAAAGAAGTTTCTCTTATTGCTTTTTGGGGTGATTTACGCGAAGAATACCCAGAATTGTCCAAGCTGGGCAATCAAAGTTCTGTTGCCGTTTGCCAGCACATACTCTGCAACAAAAACAAAGTATAGAAATCGACTTGATGCAACTGCAGACATGCAAATACAATTGTCAACAATTAAACCAGATATAAAAAGAATTTGCCAGCAAAAGACAGCATTACACTCTGCTCATTGAAAGGTTTGCGCAACGCTGCGCTACTCTATGGCACACATTTTTTTGTTGGGGAAAAATCAATAGGGAAACCCTGATGTAGAGCAACAATTCTTTTGTTCAGATCCTCAGAGAGTTCTTTGCCATGAGGTGCCATGTTGAACTTCCAGTGACCAGTATGAGAGAGCGATAACACCAAATCTAACACACCTGCTCCCCATTCACACCTATTTTAAGGGGACAGCAAATTTACACTGTTATACAGGCTGTACACTTACTACTTTACATTGTAACAGATTGTAATTTCTTAAGTGTTGTCACATGAAAAGATATAATAAAATATTTCAAAATATGTGAGGGGTGTACTCACTTTTGTGAGATACTGTAAATACTTCTGCAATGAGAAAATGGACCACACAAGTTTCACCAGTTATTGTTTATTTAAGCAATCTCCACCATGGACCACAATGGTAAATAGAGTGAAAGGGAATTCTGGAATATGGATATTTATTCAATTTCTGAAATAACTGAAAAGTATCAGGATTACCTGACAGATGACACATGGACAGGGGAAAATGAAAGGTTAATTAGAAAGCCTGTTAAATATATATTTGTATAAGGAACATCCGTACTAGAAAATATATCATTAAAATAAATTGTCCTTGGCGTCCCCTTGGCATGAATGCAGCTAGAATAGTGTAATCCATTTGAAACTGTGATTGGATTCCCAGGGCATCGTGATGTTTCCACAGGGATATCCTGCACTTCACGAGAACAGAAAGGTTGGAAAAACCACTCAATCTCTGCGAGCCGACTCGTCAAATATTGATGAAGAAAGTCATTTTCGGATGCTGCTCACGTCACTGTGAGCAAATTTACAGCCTGACGTTCGGCACTCAAGGACTTGTCAATTAAGAGAAGCTGAGCTTCCTGTGTTCATTATATATTTATCATGACTCTGCATTCAATAAACAATCATCCTGCAATCCAGCCGTACCTGGAAATTGAAAATAGAAAGCATCAATCAGTACAATCCTTCCTTCCTGTCCGTAGATATCTCCCGGTGCATGAAATATGGAGAAAGAAATTCATTCAAATATGCATTTCCAGATTTCATTGTTAAACGCTCCCGGTGTGCTTTGCAAATTTAATGAATATCCCATCATCCTTTGTACTGCTCTTCCAGGACACTGCTACATCATTCAATGAGCATTTGAATAAAAGTCTGAATTAGTCAAACCAGTATAATGACAGGAGATAACTGTTGGTGCAAGACTTGGTGCCTATACCTGGGCAACTTTGACCAGGAATAAATTTGATCAGTAATTAAAGCATGCCAACCCTATTATTGCCTCTATACGGTTATGGCATTCCTGAATAGTTACCAGAGCTGGACTGGCCCCCCGGGACACAGGAAAATTTCCCGGTGGACCATCGGCACCTGGGGCCAGGCAGATAGCAATGCGTGCTGGTGGCCGCAGGGGGAGCTGTGATGGCAGCCGTAGGGGGAGTTGTGCTGTCTCTGCTCTTCTCCCCCACCCTGGCGCGCTACTTAATGAGACCGGGGCCAGAATATGACATCATATTCCGGAACCAGTCTCATTAAGCTGCGCGCTGGTGAGCAGAGGTAATATGTGTCATTCTGTCAGTGTGAGTGTGTGTCTGTCATGGTGTGTGTGTTTGTCTGTGTCACGGTGTGAGTGTCTGTCATGGTGTGTGTGTGTCATGGTATATGTGTGTGTCATGGTATATGTGTGTGTGTCTGTGTTGTCATGGTGTATGTGTGTGTCTGTGTGTGTTTAAAAATAGTGTTTTTACTCACCTTTATTTATTTCCCATGCCGTGCTGATCTCTCCTCGACTGGCCCTGCCTCTATGGCTGAGATCATCAGGCTTGATGATCTTAGCCAATCCAATCCTGCTCTGCCATAGGATTGGCTGCAAAACGCTACACCAATCAGCATCTCCTCATAGAGATGCATTGAATAAATGTATCTCTATGGGGAACGTTCAGCACCTCCAGAGCGGGAGGCCATGAATGTAGGTGCTGCACACTGTGAAAAGCCTGCAGGGACAGGCTATAGACACCAGAACCACTACATGAAGCTGTTTGTGTGTGTGTGTGTGTGAGCTTGCTTGCATATGTGTGTGCATGCTAGTGAGTGAGCTTGTGTTTTTATTTCAATGAGCTCATTTATATCAGTGAGATTGTTTGTCTATGAGGCTGTGTATCAATGAGTTGGTGTGTGTTAGTGAGATTGTCTCTGTCTGCATGTGAGTATGCTTACTGTATAAAACACATGGATTTTAAGATCAGAGACAACATGGGTTTACTTCAGGGAGATCATGCCAAACTAATCTTATTGATTTTTTTTGATTGGGTAACTAAAATTATAGATCAGGGTGGTGCAGTAGACATTGCTTACCTAGATTTCAGTAAGGCTTTTGACACTGTTGCACATAGAAGGCTTATAAATAAACTGCAATCTTTAAGTTTGGATTCAAATATTGTTGAATGGGTAAGGCAGTGACTGAGTGACAGGCAACAGAGGGTTGTAGTTAATGGAATATATTCGAAGCTTGGACTTGTCACCAGTGGGGTACCTCAGGGATCTGTACTTGGACCCATTCTCTTTAATATTTTTATTAGTGATATTGCAGAAGGTCTTGATGGTAAGGTATGTCTTTTTGCTGATGATACTAAGATATGTAACAGGGTTGATGTTCCAGGAGGGATAAGCCAAATGACAAATGATTTAGGTAAACTAGAAAAATGGTCAGAATTGTGGCAACTGACATTTAATGTGGATAACTGCAAGATAATGCATCTTGGACGTAAAAACCCAAGGGCAGAGTACAGAATATTTGATAGAGTCCTAACCTCAACATATGAGGAAAGGGATTTAGGGGTGATTATTTCTGATGACTTAAAGGTAGGCAGACAATGTAATAGAGCAGCAGGAAATGCTAGCAGAATGCTTGGTTGTATAGGGAGAGGTATTAGCAGTAGAAAGAGGGAAGTGCTCATCCCTTTGTACAGAACACTGGTGAGACCTCACTTGGAGTATTGTACACAGTACTGGAGACCGTATCTTCAGAAGGATATTGATACCTTAGAGAGGGTTCAGAGAAGGGCTACTAAACTGGTTCATGGATAAAACTTACCAGGAAAGGTTAAAGGATCTTAACATGTATAGCTTGGAGGAAAGACGAGACAGGGGGGATATGATAGAAACATTTAAATATATAAAGGGAATCAACACAGTAAAGGAGGAGACTATATTTAAAAGAAGAAAAACTACCACAACAAGGGGACATAGTCTTAAATTAGAGGGACAAAGGTTTAAAAATAATATCAGGAAGTATTACTTTACTGAGAGGGCAGTTGATGCATGGAATAGCCTTCCAGCTGAAGTGGTAGAGGTTAACACAGTAAAGGAGTTTAAGCATGCGTGGGATAGGCATAAGACTATCCTAACTATAAGATAAGACTAGGGAGTAATGAAAGTATTTAGAAAATTGGGCAGACTAGATGGGCCGAATGGTTCTTATCTGCCGTCACATTCTATGTTTCTATGTTTCTATGACTCCACTATTGCACTGATTTAATCGTTGCACAAATATAGGAAAGGAAATTTTGTCCATAATATGTATTCATTGTTATATAATAAAGGCCTTAACAGTTGGTACCAAGTGTATTGAGTACTTTTATATTTGTACAAAGCAGTTGAAGTTGCAAATCAATTAGCCAGATGATAATTTACGAAACAATGTAGATTTATGAAAATCCTTTTTTAGTTGTAGCTGGCAAAATATTATTTCTCCATATCCCACAAGTCTCTGTGTCAGTAGGCAGGCAGGCAGATTTTTGCAATCTATAGATATCAACTGCTTGGATCATCTCACATCAATAAATGACTCTGTACTCATTATTATTATGCAATTGTCAGCTTTTAGTTTCAACTTTAAAACAATCACATTCTGATTAGATTTCAACTTGCGTTGCTCCATTTTGGCTAAAAAGTTCAAACCCTTGAGCTTTTTCAGATAAAACTGCAGATACTTCTCAGTTTTATTGTTTGAAAACTGAGGAACTGAGATTTACAGGGAAGATAAAGCATGTATCGTTAAAATATTATGTTTTATTGCCATGGAGATTTTATTATTAACTTAAAAACATACCTGGGTAATATACTGGTTCCCTATTCTATGAATGAAAGGTATGGCCCTCTGTCAGTTCCTCGTCCCTTATCTCTCTTTCCTCAAACCCTCACTAATTTATCATATGTGTTGTGTGCCAAAACTTTGACCACTTGTTTATTAGCTCCATTTTCTCGTTTCACCATGAGCAGATTTCATTATGAAGGGAAGGAATGACATTTTAGACAATATGTTGATAAAAGCTTAATTTGCTTATTTTTAATGACGAATTGCAAAATTACATGAACGAAATCTATGAATTTTTTCATTATGATTCAAAATACATTATAATTGGGGCAGAGCCAAGCTACTGAGCGTAATGACCATACTGAAATGAGAGGTATGAACAACAGGAATCAATATACCTCTTTGTGGGCCCTGAAACCGAGAATCGAATGGCCTGGGGAGCCCCCACAGGAGGGGTGCAAATAAAAAAAACAGAAATAAAAAAAAGCCACTGATGGGCTTTAATATTGGAGACTTACTGTGGCAGCCGCATGGCGCGTCAGCACCCAAGATGAACGCTTATCCAGAGGCTACTCCAAACTCTCGGATGACCTGTCCCTGAGGAGTAGGTGGATAATCCCCCAGAAACACATTACGCGCCGATGCCTACTGGTCCGGATACCGCCCTAGAGACTACTGTGGTGCTGAAAGCTCTCCTTGCGGACCTTCAGAAAACTATTAAGGCAGATGTGGCATCAATCCGTACACCCTGCAGGGCCTGTCGGCAAGACTAGCAGTGGTGGAGAAAGCATCCAGCGATCAAGCAATTCAGATCATGACGTTACAGAAGGCAGTCAAGGGGCTCCAGAAGAAAAGCAAGACGAATGATCGTTGCTTATGCCCCATCGAAGACCTGAGGAGCAAAATGATATAAAAATTAAGGGCATAAATGAGGACGTGCCAACTGCTGAACTCCCACACCTCCTGAGGCACCTACTAGGCACTTTTCAAAGTGGTAGGAATCAATAGATTTTTCCGAGTGCCTAAATCCCCTTGGGCGCCGGAAAATGTGCCTAGAGACCTTGTTATCCACCTTCGCCTCACCTGGTGGGTGACTCTTGCACTCATGGTCCTGCAGGGTGAAACCAAGCATCTAATCCATGATGTTGCGGAGGAAACAGCCCTGTTGGCCACACTGAACCTGCCTCTGGACTCTCTGTCACAAGCTGGTTCTGGGACGGCAGCCTGAACACCGCACAGGTGTTCTCAGAGACGGCAATCTCTTTCATACCACGAGAAGCTGCAAAGGAAGGCTATGCCGCGATCACTACCTGATACAATCACCGGGACTGCTAATACCCACCTCACATGGCCTTATAATATCCCTTAAAATTCTAGGGTTGCATCATTGATTATGTTTTTGTTGTTTAGTGTATCATTTTATGCAGCACACTGCATGAGAAGTCAAACTCTCAACCAGTTTGATTGGTCATTAGAACCAATCTTAACCTTCCCTCCCTCCTCCACCTCAACCCCACCTTTAGGTGGCAAAGAGAGTCTGTTTTTCTTAAGCCTATTCTCCCTAAGGCTTAAAATATATACATAGTCACTATACATCCTGACATACATTGTGTTTATGGCCTCACTCTGTGTTAGATGTCCAACAGCAGTTCAGCTTAGTCAATGTTAAAGGACCACTATAGTGCCAGGAAAACATACTCGTTTTCCTGGCACTATAGTGCCCTGAGGGTGCCCCCACCCTCAGGGTCCCCCTCCCGCCCGGCTCTGGAAGGGGGAAAGGGGTAAAAACTTACCTTTTTCCAGCGGCTGGGGAGCTCTCCTCCTCCTCTCCGCCTCCGTTACGCCCGCCCCGACTGAATGCTAGCAAGGCTGCGCGGCATTCAGCGATCTCTAGAAAGCATTTACAATGCTTTCCTATGGACGCTAGCGTGCTCTCACTGTGATTTTCACGGTGAGAAGCACGCAAGCGCCTCTAGTGGCTGTCAATGAGACAGCCACTAGAGGATTAGGGGGAAGGCTTAACCCATTCATAATTATAGCAGTTTCTCTGAAACTGCTATAATTATGAAAAAATGGGTTAACCCTAGAAGGACCTGGCACCCAGACCACTTAATTAAGCTGAAGTGGTCTGGGTGCCTAGAGTGGTCCTTTAAGCTATGCTGGATTTATTTAGTTTATATATTTAGACCGTGTATAATTTTATAAAATTAATTCATAGTGTGTTAAACAGGCGTAGAATCTTGAACATCAAGACACTATTTTGCTGAAGTATTAACCTACACTTGCTGCATCTCGTTTTTGATATATTTGTACCTATGAATTTAACCAAAAATAAAGAATTATACTTTCTTCAGTGACTACGAACGACTTCTTGGGCCTTGGTGCAGACCCCAGGTTTGGTTGCACCCAGGCTTTATTTATGTATTGAGTGCAGTTCCAGTTTTTGTTTTTTGGTACAAGGGATCTGACCATAGTCTTGTGCGCAAGGGTGGAACTTGTATTCAGAAGATCCTAGGCTGGGTCATTGGGCTTGCATGTTATCTATTAGCTGAAATCAAATGCAGGAGCTACTACAGTGTTCTCTGTGCCTATCTGTACTGGATGGACCAAACTCTTATACACTGTTTATGATCTTGGACTCCAAAGCCACGTGACTGGTTCTCCTGTAGGGATACTGATAATGCTAATAAGTTGTAACACTTTCTGGGTCAAAAGGTATCAATCTTTTCAATAGATAAGACTGTGACTCATAAAACGATCACATCGAGCTTCTGCTTTGGATAAAGCTACTTCTCATTTTCTTCAATGGACCTGTGAGTCACCTCTAACAACATTTCTCCTTTTAAAAGCAATACAATTAAAAATGAAAGGGATGTACATGTGATGAATATAATTGCTGAGCAGCCCGGCGTAGTAAAGCACAGAAGAGAAGTGTGAATTGTTTTGCACTAATTCCTACAATATATTTTATAATATTTGATCTATTCAGAGCGAAAAGCATTTCAATGCAGCGCTGCAGTTCCATAAGCACCTCTACATTAAATGACGACCTTTTCACCCTAATTAGTAGAAGAGCACGAAGTTACATCGATAGTTGCTAGTTTTGCAACTGGCTGTCTGAGTTAGGATATCAGAACCTGTTGGTTGAAGAGAGCGTGATTTGTTTTAGATGTATAATGTCTTGCCATATGGAATTATAACTTTTGATTATGACTTTCGGAGTAAAGGAGCCATATTCCAGTAGTAATAAATTTCTAATTTGTAATTGTCAGTAGGGGATATGAGTGTATAATCACCTCTCTAATTTAAATATGTGAAGACTGTGACAGGAGCCAGATTTAATCCGGACACCATAACAGAACCCTTCATCCAGTAGCCGCTCTAACCTTAACACTACCCTTAAACATTTAACCTCTCTGCACCCCTGTTATGGCACCCTGTTACCTCTAACCTCTATCTCTTGCATCTACCCCTACTCCTTCTAACCTGTGACCCTATTACCACTAAACTCTGACACTGGTTTTACTAACATTTTGACCCATATTTGTAGACACCACCTAAGTCTGGACCTGGCAACCTCATCTCAATCATAGAGGTTGACACTAAAATAGGGGCACATTTAAGCTCTTTTTATGGGGTGTACTGGCAGATGCAGCATTAGTCCACCTGTGATGTTAATGATGGAGATGCATTTTGCCATTCCAGGTTCCGTCATACTTGGTGTATCAAAATGGTATGACTGTCTATCTACTATTTGTCATATATATGGAGCACCGTATGATTGGCTAAGGCTTTACCTTATAACTTATTGTCAAGGACAGATGCCCTAACTGGCAAACAGTGAGGCAAGTACAACCCTTTACACAAAAAAAGACATATTACCGGACCTTAGAGTGGCCGGGCTTAATGTATATAGTAGGTGTAGGATATAGAATAGTCAGCTACAGGCCTATGACAGGACTGGAGACAGATGGATAAACGAGTATGAAAGAGCGAAGGGTGAGGGATACCAGAATAAATGATAAAACAAAGCTAAGTAGGAAACCAGAAATACTAAGGATAAACTAATGCATTCTTGGGCTAACAAAAACCATAACAGGGCAATGTACAGAGGTCACAAGGGCTGTGATCTCTGATTGGCCTGTGTCATGCATGACGCCAAAATGAATTTGACCCATGTTGTGTGGACAAACAGTACTACCAGACCACCCACACCAGATGCAGACCGTGACGTGAATAAAAGGAGAGAGAGGCGGAGCGTTCTACGTCATCACTGACATCGGAAAAACATTTGACGTCATTGTGTCTGTCAAGGGAATCGCTGGATCAGGAGAAAATGCAGGACCGTTATCTATCTCGTGGAGCAGGTATGACTTATACACTGACTACACATGCATTAGTAGTTGTGTGTATTGTTGCTATTCATCATATGCTTTGGGTAGTCTGTAGTCATGGTTAATTTGAGGTTCATTCGCCAAGCAAGAACTGTAAAAAAAAAAAAAATGCAATTATGCATTTTGGTCCAAAGCAACTGAGTTGGCAAAATAGTTGACTGAATTCTACAATTTCTGCTTTCAAAGTGCAATTCCCTTTTAATAACTATCTCTGATATGTTCTAAGTATAAATTACTCCTTGTATAAAATAGCCCCTGTAAAATCTAATAATGATGGGATTTAAATCTGCCATGATCCCTCTTACATTAGCAGAACTGTAATGGGAGACATGCCTGTGATAATAGTGTTTGTTTTGTTAGTCAGTGCCTTGCCTTTTTAGAAACAGTGGCATATTTCCTGTTTGTGAAAGTAGAATTTTGAGATTATATTAAATATGAAAACAATGTGGCTATATGTCTAAAATATGTCTTTTTTTCCTATCTTCCCACCATTTTGACAATTTAGTGAATAACACTATAGATATTTTTTAATTACAGAATTGCATGTCCTTCATCCACTCAAAGAAATAGAAAAATTTCTGTTCAGATTTGAAGCAGCAGGTTTACCTAGCAGAAACGGCGAACAATCACTGTTAATGGAGCACTAAAGCGTTAGAATATAAACATGCATGAGTTTTATTTACCTTTCGTACCTCGTTGCACTGGTCTCCCTATGGCGGCTTCGCCTCTCTGACTGAAATCATCAAGTTTGTTAGGAAGACAACTAGTAGGCGTGTGTTTAAAGGGACACTACAGACACCAAGACCACTTCAGCTCAATGAGTGCTGTGTCCCTGTCACACTCAGAAATGAGGACATCCAGCGACAATTAAATCTTCATAAGAAAACATTGAGTCGATGCTTTCCTATGGGTATGGCTTAATACGCTCTCAGCGCTTGAAGTGCATGAGCATTAGGCCCCCAATCCAATGACCTTGGAGAAGGTAGAATGCTGACTTAGCACTGAGGGTACTGACTTAGCACGGCGCTGGAATCCGGTGTTACAAGGGTTTTTTGCAGTGCCGTGGAGGGGCGGAGAATAAAAATATGTATTCCTAGCACTAAAAAAATATATATATTCCCCTACATCACAATAAATATGTTTATTGATGATATAAAAGAGGGTTGTTTTTTTTAGATTGAACCCACAGCTTCAGCCCTGAGAACAGTTGTAACAATGTAACTGTAATCGTGTAATATTGAGACTTTAAATTCGATTGCTAATTGTCATCATTGCAGCTTATTTGTAACACTATGACTGTTACATGACTACCCTGATCATGTGATCATGTCACAGCCAACTTACTTTAAGCTGAGAGCATTAGTTCTGAGGGTTCTAAATGGAAATGGTGGGTGGTTAATTGAAAAGTACCCTTTAATCATATCTTAACAATGTGAGCTGCGTACGCTTAGTAAAGTGGGCATAGCTTATAGTACAACTGTCACTTGTCTGGAAATCACACCATTTAAGAAAGCTTTAAAAATCACTTATAACTTGGATATTATTATTTATTTTTAATTTTTTCATGTGATTTTAAGTTTCTTTTAAAATGTTCATTAAAGATTTAGCAGGTGACATTACAATTCAGTACATTCCAGGCACCGCCAGAAGTCACAGTGACAATTAGGAAAACAGACATTTCTTTTACTAAATATGTTCAGTGGCATAAAAGGAGCACGTTTATCCCAATGATTGAAGATGGTAATGCCCATTTCCAGGATAGAAGTTTTGATTTCTACATTTAAAGGAACACTCTGGACACCAAAACCACTTCATTTTAATTAAGTGGTTATGATGCCTGAAACTCACTGATACCTTCTAACCTTTAAGTGTTGAACCATTTTTGAATGGTTTAACACTTAAAGGGTTACTCCAACCACCATGACCACTTCTGCTTTTAGAAGTGGTCATGGTGGTAGGAGTCTGTATGTGCACCTTGTTGCTTAAAACGCTGCACATCCAGAGATATAGTTATTTTTGTGCCGGAACAGAGTCAAATGGTAATTGTGTGCAAAAATGACATCTGTTGTCAGCGTGCTGGCAACAGACACAATACATTTCTCTTTCTTGCTTCTCCCTTGGAGCACTGCCTGCAAGGGGAAGCCTTTATCTCACACCACCCCTCGCGCATTGATAGTCATTAATTCTTTACATTTCTTTTAGTTCCCTCGCCTGTCAACCCCTCCATGCCTTCCAAACCTGGCTCAGAGCGTGAACATGTGCTTCGAGTTGGTAGAATGGTCTATTCAAATGTTTCTCTATAAAGAATATATGATTGGACCAGGAGTGGGCACTGGTAATGTCGAGGGGAAGTTGAAACCAGCGCGAGAAGCATCGCCAGCTCTGGATTCCAGGTAAGTTTAGGCTTTTTTTTGCAGGATTAAAAGGGGGAATGTAAACAAGGTAGCAATTTTTTTTAGTAAGGGTTAGAGTAACCCTTTAAGTGGAGTTCCCCAGCTGCTGATCCAGCAGCTCGCGAATGCAGAAGCACTTTCTCAAGCAGCAAAGCAGCAGTAACAGGCTGAGATATAGACAGCATAGTAAAGTGGGCATAGCTTCAAGTGTTTTATTTTAAGCAGCACTTACTAAGGGAGGTCAGACTTAGATTTAGTGCGTGAAATAAAATCTAAATCTCCTACTCAAGGAAATGCTTTTGCATTTGCGACCAGCTGATAGAGAAGATGGACCAGCACATGCGGACTCTACTTAAAGGGACACTATAGTCATCAGAACAACTACAGCTTATTGAATTTGTTCTGGTGAGTAGAATCATTCCCTTCAGGCTTTTGGCTGTAAACACTGTCTTTCAGAGAAAATGCAGTGTTTACATTACAGCCCAGGGATAACTCCACTGGCCACTCATCAGATGGCTGCTAGAGGTGCTTCCTGGGGCAGTGCTGCACAGTGTGACTGACATTTAGTGTCCCCACCTTCTACATGGAGACACTGAACTTTCCTCATAGAGGTGCATTGATTCAATACATCTCTATGAGGAGATGCTCACTGGCCACGGCTGTGCTTGGCTTGTGCTGTAATTGCCCCTGATCTGCCTACTTCACAGGCTCAGCCAATCCTATGTGACAGCATTGTGATTGGCTCAGAAAATTACTTCTTGTGATGTCAGCCAAGCAGGCAGATCAGGGGCAGAGGCTGTAGCTGCAGTCTTGAATACAAGTAATATTTTACTTTATTTAGGGAGGCAAGAGGGGCTAGATGGTGGTTTTAACAATATAGGGTCAGGAATACATGTTTGTGTTCCTGAACCTATAGTGTTACTTTAAGTGTTCATTCAAAACCATTCAAAAATGTTAAAAGGACACCAGTAGAATCTGGGCACCATAACTACTTAATTGACATGAAGAGGTGTTGGTCCCTAGAGTGTTCATTTAATTTTATTTTCCAGATCTTACTACATTTGCTAAATGTAGGGGACAAGTAAACATTGATTAAATACTCATGGCAAGTGACAGCTCCCTTTTGAAATAGGGTGTTTGGCCTCCTCTATCAATACACCAAGCTCTCCATAAACTACAATACGAGCATGCTTCATATGAGGCATTCATAGATGCACAATGTGTTTGACCCTTTCCCATGGAAAATGTGACAATGTGACCTCATACAATATTTGATCATTAAGCCCAAAATCAGGACCGGCCTGTTGATCTGGGTTGTCTTGGGGGATATTATTATGGCTGTTGGGCTACCAAAACTGGTGAGATAATTATGATCTGATTTTTAAGGAAAAATACTGTAAGGATTTGTGGAATCCCCTAGTAAAATAACCATTATGTGAAAGCAATATTCTCCATGCACATATTGTTTCACTGTTTAGCACAGTTGCACAATTATATTTTCTGACAGATGACGCATATACACCGAATATTAGGCAGGACATTGAATTTTGTTACTTTTTGTTTACACAATACATTTTTATGATTTTGCTTTGTTGTATCTGGTTAGTACATGCCCTCCATAATGTGCTAGATTAAAAAATAGTCTAGTCACAGACATGACGGGTCCTTTCGCTGACATTCTGCTTGCTGTGTTTGGAATTAAGTCGGTGAGAACGTTAAATCAAGTAGAACTGTAAAGGGAAAGGAATGAGAAGTATGAAGAGGGATTGAAAATTTACAGGGCAGCCAGACAATAGGAAAAAAAAAAGACAGTGAACTTGTCCATGTTCTGGTGATTGATCGATGCAATCATTAGTCAGCGTAGACCCCTGCTTCCTTTCACAACGTAGCACGTTAAACCTGCTGACGTTTTGCAACAGGCTTCCCATCATCAAAGCGGAAAGACAGGAAGACATAACTGAGAGGAAGGAAGTGAAGAGGAGGCAGCCAGAGAGTCTGTTATTGCAGCTGAGTGACGAAATGGAAAAGACCTGCTCGTTCTGCTGAAATTATAGGAAGATATTTCCTGTTCTCAGCAACGGCAACGAAAAGCCGCAGCAACAAATACTACTTCCGTTGAAACTGTTTGTGTCAAGAGAAAAGATAAATAACGCAGTGTTGCGTTCCAACTTGCTGGGTTGCTGGCTGGGTAGTTGATTTCCTGAATAAGTTCCAAAAAAATGTATTTAGAGCCGGTGTCAGCAGACGGGGGGTGGCAGGCAGAGGTTCCTGCTTCAGAAACTTTTTGACGAAGGGATTCCCCATCGTCTCCAGGGTGTACAGTTTCAGTTTTAATCGTTGTTTCTAATCTAGGACTTACACAGAGATACAGTCACGGGGATTTTTGAAGGGACCTTAAATCCCCTTCTGGGGACAGCCCTCACGGCTAATAAACTTACAAACAGGAAGGCAGTGAGCACAGATACTATAGTGTTACTGGATGCATGATACAAATTATCACTGTAATTTGTGATCAATATGGAATAGAGCCCTGGGCTCAGGACACAGATCAGCAGGCTGCCTATTAGTAATGCTCTCAGCACAGACAGAGGCAGACTGTGTTCTGTGACAGGCATAGAGCATGCTCTGGGAATGTGTTCTAAAAAGGGTATTTATTAAAATTGTCATCATCAACATGATTCATTCAAAATGTCCAGAGTTCTATAAGATCACTATAATAGCACTGCTTCAGTGTAGCGTCAAAACTACTGCCAAACACAATAGTATCACTTTTAAAATCACTATCAATCAGAAGGGAGGCAGCTGATCCCTCTGCTCAGGGGATTACCACTCTGTGTAGAGACCGCCAGAGTCTACCTTTCCCCAACCCCTGTCTGTGAGCGTGATCCCGGCTCACCCTATTATCTAACAGATGACATGGGGCACAAACACAAGAGGCATTACAAGACAGAGAGGCCTACATAACAGGACATAAGACTGTCCTTTGAGAAAACACCACCATTACCCGCCAAGGTGGTGCCTGATCCCCACCATTACCCACCAAGGTGGCACCTGATCCCCAGAGTGAACATGACACCTAGGATGATTCGCCTGAGGAGGGAGATGTCTGCACCTCACCTCACCCAGCACGAGTATATGAAAGTGCTGAATCGGATGGGGACTCATCTCCATCCACGAAAGGGAACATCAAGAGATTGCTGGTGGATCTGAGAAAGGTGTGGAAGTCAGACCTCCAGGAGACAAAAGCAGCCATAAAAGCCCTGCAGCAAAAGGTGAAGGCTGTGGAGGACAGAGAACAGAGGCGTGACACTCAACTGCGAGATACCAAGCAACATATGGAGGGCCTCACTACAAAAGTCAAACAGTTGCATAAAATGGTGTTCTCGCTAGAGTCTCAACACAGGCGACAGAATATACGTCTAAGAGGCATACCTGAACAGGTAGGCGGAGGGGACATATTGCCATTCACACAAAGACTGATGTCCTCAATGGGATTTCAAAATGCTACAGTTGCCCCATCCATCCTGGCCTTTTTCCGAATGCGCAAATCAGCAGCAGTACCAGCAGACGCATCTCGGGACATAATTGAGACTACCAGAGACATTGCGGTGACAACCGCTATAATGAATAGTATCAGAACCATGGGAAAAGTGCACTTTGAGGGTCATACAGTGTCCATCTATAGCGACCTTCCCTTCTAACGAAGACTGCTGGCACCAGTTGCTAGGAAACTTCGGAATTACTCTGTCAAATATCACTGGAATGCAGAGGGCTCCCTTGACGTCACACACGGCACTGAAAAACTTACCCTTTCCTCCTCCGATAACCCACACACACTCTTTCACTAATATTTTGGAGGAAACAAACTAGGTGGACATACCACACAAGAAGAAGGCCCCAGAGAGAGCCCCAGAGAAGGCCCCACAAAACAATTTGATCCAGTGACGCTCACAAAAACCCTGCCAGTATACAAGCACCCTGGACAGTCTCAAATTGCCACTGTTGCCTTAGTTACATTTTCTTATCTTTAAATTACGTTACCCTTCTCTCTATTTCTCTTGCTCGTTTACCTATCACTAACATGGATATGAATGTTTGATTTTATGCCCAGAGTTACGTGACGTGCTACCATTTAAACAACCACTCAAATGCTCTAGCTGCCTGAGCGCTCTATAGAGAGCCTCTGGCGGCTGCAGCTCTGCCCAGGCCGGTGCGTCCATTAGGGTGAACTGGCCTGGGGGTGCAAGATATGAGGCACAGTGCTCCCTCCTGCCAGTCCTTCAGTGTACCGCGGACCAGACCGGAGCTTGGCCACGCTACCATATAGGTGAGAGGGAAGGAGTGTAGGAGAGACTATAGGAGAGAGGTGAGAGGAACCACTATAGGAGGGAGAGTGGAGAGACAACACTATGGAAGAAGAGGTACCCAGGGGTGAGGAAAGGAGCCACACTAGGGAGGGAGGGAGTGCAGAGACCACTAAGAGTGGGAGGGAGGAGGAGCAACATGGGGGGAGAGGAGAGGGCCACTAATGGAAAGTGGGAGAGGAGGAAGTGCCACTAAATGGAAGGAGGTGGGAGGAAGGAAAAGATGACTAAATGAGAAGAGAGAGAGAGACCACTGGGGTGGGGGCGAGAGAGCAGACCACTAAGGGCAAGAGAAGGAAGCTCCTGAAGGACAGGGGGCGGGGAGAACTCTAAAGAGGGGGAGGTAGGAGAGAGGGTACTAAGGGATGAGAGGCCGCAAGGGACGGGGAGTAGGAGAGAGCACTACTAGGAGGAAGGAGGGGAAACTCTTAGGGACAGGGCGGGGAGAAACTCAAGGACCACTGGCGGAAAGGTGGGGAGGGAGAGATCACTATGGGAGCAGAGACCACTGGGGAGAGAGGCGGCTGGCAGAGGAGGGCAGAACCACTAAGAAAGAGGGGAAGAGGGCAAAGAGGAGACCACTGTAGAAAAGAGGAGAGCCACTAAGGCGGGTGGGGGAAGTAGGGCCACACTAATGAGGTGAGAGAGAGACAAGGACAGAGGAGGAGAGAAGAGACTACTAAGGGGCAGGGGAGAGCTCTAAAAGACAAGGGGCAGGGGAGAGCTCTAAGGGGGAGGGGGTAGGAGAGAGCACTAAGGGATGGGGAGAGCACCAAGAGACAGGGGTAGGAGAGAGCAGTAGGAAACAGGAGGGGAGAGTTCTAAGGGATAGGAGGGGAGAGCGCTACAGGAAAGGGGGCAGGGAGATCACTAAGGGACAGGGGAGCTCACTAAGGGACAGTGGGGGAGGGGAGAGCACTGAGGGGCAGGAGGGGAGATCACTAAGGGACAGGAGGGGAGAGCAGTAAGGGACAAGAGGGGAGAGAGGCTGAGGAAGGGGGGAAGAGAATCACAAAGGGACTGGTAAGACTCAGCCCTTATCCTACCCCATAAGCTCTCTCTTTCACACTACATACACACACACACACACAATGCTTCCCTATACATACACAGAAACACACAATGCATCCCTACACACACACAGAAACACATCATGCTTCCCTTACAAATAGAGAAACACACATTGCATCCATTACACACACACACACACACAATGCAACCCTTACACACAAAGACAATCTAATTTAAAGGACCACTATAGTGCCAGGAAAACATACTCGTTTTCCTGGCACTATAGTGCCCTGAGGGTGCCCCCACCCTCAGGGTCCCCCTCCCGCCCGGCTCTGGAAGAGGGAAAGGGGTAAAAACTTACCTTTTTCCAGCGCTGGGCGGGGAGCTCTCCTCCTCCGTTCCTCCTCCTGGGCTGAATGCGCACGTGCGGCAAGAGCTGCGCGCGCATTCAGCCGGTCGCATAGGAAAGCATTATCAATGCTTTCCTATGGACGCTTGCGTGCTCTCACTGTGATTTTCACAGTGAGAATCATGCAAGCGCCTCTAGCGGCTGTCAATGAGACAGCCACTAGAGGATTGGGGGAAGGCTTAACCCATTCATAAACATAGCAGTTTCTCTGAAACTGCTATGTTTATAAAAGAATGGGTTAACCCTAGCTGGACCAGGCACCCAGACCACTTCATTAAGCTGAAGTGGTCTGGGTGCCTAGAGTGGTCCTTTAAGGTTACACTGTGTGCCTGTTGGCCTATTGTTATGATTATAGGGACACTCCAGACCCTTAAAGCACTTCAGCATTTTGTAGTGGTTTATGTGTGAAGATTGTGTCCTTTTTTTTCCATTTCACCAAAAAGTGCAGGTTTAATAGAAATTATCAATTTTATAAATTAACCATGTAACACCCCCAGACTGTCAACCAGACAACTGTTCCTGTTACTTCCTGGTTTGTTCAGCTTAGTCGAGCAATTGCTCTGAGCACTTGCCTTGCAAAGACTTGTCATTGAGCAACATTGGGAAGTCTGTGATTGGACAGCCACATAAAGACTGGGCGGGGCTAGAAGGCTGCAGATGAGATCAGTAGTATATGCAAGCTGTTTTTTTTAGATATAATGTATAATAAAATGCATTCATGTTTTCATTGAGGGTATATCTACTAAACAGTGATGTATTTGCTTTGGCCAATTAGAACCTAAAACACTATTCATGATAGTTTGAGGAATGTCTCTACTCAAGAGGATATGGACTGTAATTCATATTGTTTTCAGCTAGTGTGAGTGGGGCTTGGAGTGATGGGAGTGGCATTAGGATGTCATATAACTCTTGTGAATTTTTCACCATTACAGTTTCGCTAATATGATGCTCAAAATGTTTAATTCGACATTTTAAGGGGAGTCCTCCACCTTGTTCACTGAGTGAAGTTGTGATGTCACAGAAAATGTTGTTGTTTAGATTAGGGTACTCCAAACTCTGTCTCGCCAGATGTTTCTGCACTACCACTCCCATGATTCTTTGAATGAAACAGGTAGCCAGAGCATCATGGGAGGTATAGTTCGGCAACATCTGGAGGGACAGAGTTTGGACAATTCTGTTTTAGAACATAAGGTTCCTGGAGTGGAAAGCGACTTGTTATTTATTGCAATTAACAATTTGCAATCATTTGAGGAAAGAGCCCCTTTAATGTGTACCAGTCATTAATCTGAGATGCTGCAGTGTTACTTTACTGTAATTCCTATCACCCCTGTACAGCAAGAGCAGAGGGTGCTTTTTCCTGGGTTAGATCCAGCAAACAGAAAATTAACTTACACAGAAAAAAAGGTGTGCTACATTTATATGTGTGAAAAGGATATAGAGTTAATGGGTAAGATTTACATTACAGGAATAGGTGTGAAAGGAAATACACAGCCCAAGCGCAAAGTTTGGCACTTAGCCCCCAAAGGTATCTTAGGGAATTTGGAAGCTGTAGTGCAATTTTAAAATATAGCCCTTTCTCGATGTCACACATCAGTAATTTGTCCTTGCTCTCATATGACACTAACTAAACTAACCTTCATACAGCAGTCGACTTACAGCGCCACCTAGGGTGTGCCACAGCAAAATGCCAGGGTCTCAGCTCAGGAATGGGTTTCTGGGTCATAATTTTCCCAGGGTCCATGATGGAGAGGTCCCTTGGCCATTGATGGAAAACCTTTCCAGATGTTTGTGACCTACATATCAGATGATGTATAGCCAGCCAGAAGGTTGCCAAGGATAGCGGTCACAGCACCGTCCATTGTCATGTATTCAGAAATGAGTGGTTTTATTTTCTTTATTGGTTTCCTCGTGTTTATTGATCGACCTTGAGGGGTACATGGTGGTCTACTAAGGAGCAAGACATGTGGGGAAGAGGAAAATTTGTATGTGATAATCTAGTGGGTGAAGTGGGAAATCTAATTGCAAGTGGGAAGCAAGAGATAAGGACATGGTGTTCTAGTAGAAGCAAAAGTGACTTTAAAACAGTGACCTTTATTATAGCATCACAATAATAATTATTGTTATTTATAAAGCGCCAACACGTTCTGTAGTGCTGTAATGGCTCTGCGGTCTAATCAGCATATTTCCAAGGTGTACCAAACACTCCCATCACTCTCAGCCAGACGACGGCTGCCTGAGAATGGTGGAAGTTAGAGTATAAAGCCTACAAATCCAAAACCAGACCTCCAGGAGAAACATTTCAAACACAATTTACAGTGCTTATATGATCCACTTTTTTTTGTTTTGTTTTACATGTATAAATAAGGCGTCTTCATTAAAGCCTGCATAATGTCTTGATTAGAGTTGCTTTGATTACATTGAAGCCTTTTTGCTGTTGCTATTTTTACCACTGATGAGTAATCTCGCTTGTGTCTACACACTCACTAGGTAGTTATGGTACCTGGTTTAACTTTGTTGTCTTTATCTCTGATACACAGCTGGAAGGCTGACGATAGGTCAGTAATGCACAAGGTTAATTAACTAAACCAGGGATTGTTGGGTATTAATTAGGGCATTGCTATTGTTAGGCCAAAAATATCATATTGGAAAAATACTTTAAATACACTATTTTTTTTTATCTGGGGTATATTAACGTGCAACTTATTTTTGTCATTTAATATTTTATTGAGGTTTAGGAAAATCATAAAATATAGAAACATTTGATGAATGCAAATGGCAGTATACAGGTTGTTAGCACATAAGATAAGAAAACATAACTTTGGTATAATGGTAACAAGATAAATTAGATAGCATGTTATTACTCCAAGCAAATAATACCAACGCGCAATAGTCGGATGAAACACAGACAGCACCAATCCAAGAGTCCTACATGGATAACACCCTTCTCGGTTCCCATCCCAGACAGAGAGACGCTAGGTCACAGCGGCTGCTTTGCGATCAACCAAATTCCTGGCCAATACCGTGTACCTAGAGTTACCAAGCACTTCAGTAGTGGTACTGCCGCAATCAGAGAGTTGCTTTCAAGGCAAGTAGAGTTGAGAAAGTGGCAATATGTGGCCAGGAATTGCTAAGCAAATCGTGACTGTCTATGTTGGCAGTCATGCTCTGCCCCCAAAAACAAGCAATTTCTATGTAAAATTTCCAATAATTTATGGTTTAGGCAATAATAGGCTTGGAGATATGTTTTGATACAAACGGCATTCATCCGAATTTGGGTTTATCTGCTGATCGTATGAATTATGAGAAATGTAGCCGAATTATGATTTAAGTGTAGCGTGCAATACCAAACATGTTTGTATTGATTTGCGATTCTCAATTCTGTCTCTGGTTCCAAAAAAAAGAGATAATTGATAGGAAAAAAGCTGATCAAAAGCTAGGGTACAGCAATTAAATGTTGATTTTATTTACAAACATAGAAACATAGAATGTGAAGGCAGAAAAGTACCATTCGGCCCATCTAGTCTGCCCAATTTTCTAAATACTTTCATTAGTCCCTGGCCTTATCTTATAGTTAGGATAGACTTATGCCTATCCCACGCATGCTTAAACTCCTTGACGGTGTTAACCTCTACCACTTCAGCTGGAAGGATATTCCATGCATCCACTGATATTTTTAAACCTTTGCCCCTCTAATTTAAGACTATGTCCTCTTGTTGTGGGAGAAGTGACCAATGGAGCGAAGAGCAGTAAACAAAAAAAATAATTTTTATATATTAAATATTTCATAAATATATGTTGTATAAATAAATAATTTTTTTTATGGATTCTCCCTTTCCCCCCATGTTGGTTACTTTTTTTTAACTTGATCTGGAAACTAAATGGCGGGAAATGCTCCTAACAGTGTATGGCAAAATGTATACATAATATTTACATTTGTCGAGTTAATCCATATTTTTCATTAGGTTTAGCTGTTTATAACCCAATGTAAAATCGTACCATCCTGCTGAATCAAATGTTGCTACAGAGATGCACAAAACAGAACAAGTAATTGAATAGGCCCGTAGCTTTAACCGACTGAGGCCTTGTTATAATATTGTATTTAAAATGATTCAATATTTTGGATAACGTTTTAAAATTATTTAATATTGTGAAAAATATTTGAAAGTTGTAATATTTTGATTGTTTTTGATACATCAATATATATTTTTTATATATGTTATCATTTTTGATATGTTAATGTTTTGTTATATAAGTTTATCCAAAAATATGAAATCATTTATAAAGCATATTCACAAAATTTAAATCGAGGCCTGAAAGCCTCCAGTGTCTCAGAGTGCTCTACAATTGTATCCTAAGCGTTAATCCAGAGAGGATAGTCTGGCATGGTTCTATAATGTAATGCTGTCATGTGATGTTTGCATGCAAATTCCGTTAGTTTTATTTAGCGGGTAAATATCCTTTTGTTGAAAGACCTTCCATTTGTATAGCAGCTCTGGACTGATCTTCACAGTTTAGTAAATTAATTGTGGAAATAGCCCCTTCCTCTGGGAGGTGGATGTAAATGAGAAAAGGTTTGAATAATTAGCTGCTTCCCGTATGTGTAAAATGTAATACAACGAGCAGAAGAAACATTCTTTCACACTATATTTAGATTTATTTCTCACAGTACATAGAGGATTCCCCATTGAGAAAGCGTTGAGAATAATTTGCAATTTTTATAACACATAATCTAGCTGCATATTTTACTGCCTATTTTTTGGAATTGACGTTTATATATATTTTATTTTCATTTTTATTTTTCATTTATGATAAATATATAATAATCACCTCATCTAACACTCTCAGCTAATGGATGGCATCCAGATTTGGACAAAATTGGTATTGCTAATGCAGATGCCATGTGCACCAAGGGGACTCTTGGATTGTGTCAACACTCTTGAAAACGGTTTGACGCCACCAAAAGGCATATCTGCAATATAGCCAGTACAGCAAGTTGTAGTACCATAACCACAACAGCAGCCTGTAGTGGTTATGATTCCTATAGGGTTGCATTTGATCATTCATCATGTATTAATTTATTCATAGCATTGATGTTAAAGGGACACTATAACCACTGTACACTTTTAGCTTTTTAAAGCAGTTTTGGTGTAAAGATCATTTCCTTGCAGTCTCACTGTCAAATACTCTGCCATTTAGGAATTAAATCACTTTTGTATCGGTTTTTGCGGCCCTAGTCACACCTCACCCGGAATTGGATTGGCTAAAAATCGGCCAATTTGGTGATGTCACAAAGGGGGTGGAGCCAGTGCCGCAGACCCGTGCAGCGCTGGAAATAAGGTGAGTTTTACACTTTTATAGGTGGGGTAATGGGGGTCAAGCCACCTAAATGGTACATACATGTTTGTGTTCCTGACCCTACAGTGATCCTTTAAGGTAAAACTCTGGTTCGTAGAGCAGGGCTGACATCAGAAATCTTGGGGCCTCTTATACAGCTCAAGGTCTAAACCCTCAGGGTCCGCCTCAGAGTCTGCTCAAAGGGCCCATCCTGTGTGTGTATAGTGTATGCATCAAGTGTGTGTAGTGGATGTGGTGTGTGTGTGTGTAGTGGATGTGGTGTGTGGGGGTCTGGCTCTATACAGTCATATCTCCCTGGGCCCTAGTCTCCCAGAGCAGTCCAGGCCCCCCTGTCATGGTTGTCATGCCTTTATGGCGACCTTGTGGTAGAGTGTCCCTTTATGATATTATATTAAATTCATTTTTCTAATAGTAATCCTTGTTTTAGTTATAGATAAAATGAATGATTACACCTTGGAACAAAATATATTAAAAAAGGACGGTTTATCCACAGTTATTATATTAGTAAACTGAAAATGGACTACAAAATTCAGGCTAAAAGAGCAAACCTGTAATCGTTGGAGAATTCTTCCAAATCAGCATTTCCTCCCCTAGATTTTGGTTTTCTGAGCCCTACAGCCACTGTTTAGTGAACCATCCACAACGGTTTTAATCCACCTTATTGCTTCAATAAAGCAATGTTTGCCAGATAGGCCGATGCTTGGTGGTACCAGGTACTTGAACTTATCAGTAAAGCATCAAATCTTTCTATGTGTTTTGTTAATGTAATAGTAAATATTATGATGGGGTGGAGAAGCTGGGTTAGTGCTGCACCCACCACATTCTCACAATTATTCACTAGTCCAGGAAATGCAGGGAATTTCAATTTTACACCACAACAGACAAGCTGGAATAAAAACAACTGAGTTGGGGAATTTTTCCTGTTCAGCGATTTAGTGCTGAAATTTCCAGTTCATTTGTCAATTCTCTTTAGTTCCCAATTTAATAAATACACCCTGCTTGTTTTGCACACACTTCCACATTTTAAATGTCACTTAAAGTTGCCCTGTCAATTCTCAACATTTCATAAAGATATAATATTTATAAACTACCGATGCTGAGTGAATTGGAGTTTTTATTGAAATTAAAATGCAATCCAAAGATACCATAAGACAAAGCAGCGTCTACTTTGTCGTATGGTAAAGCCTGACGAATTCCCCTGTCAACCTTTGTCCAATTCCAGCAGTCGTCACAAGTGATGACTGTGAGATTCAGGCATCATCTTGCTCATCTCCTGATGTCATCAATAGAGGCTTCCATGGTCTTGCAAAATCCTCCATAGACCTCAGTTGTTGCCCTCGTATGTACGGCTCTTGCAGGGCCGGCGCGTCCATAAGGCGGCACAGGCGGCCGCCTTAGGGCGCACAGGCTCTGGGGGCGCAATATTTCAGTGACCGGCAGGAGGGAAGCTCTCCCTCCTGCCCGGCCACCATCTCGACCCCCGGCGCGGCAGTGCTGTGAACAGGCGCGGCGAGGGAGCTCTAATCTCCACCCTCTGCTCCCTCGCGCGCTGCCTGCTGATGCCGCGGGAGCCGGAATATGACGTCATCAACCCGGCTCCCGCGGCATCAGTAGGCAGCCCGCAAGGGAGCAGAGGGTGGAGATTAGAGCTCCCTCGCTGCGCCTGTTCACAGCACTGCCGCACGCCTCCCAGCAGCCCCAGGGACCGATCCATAATCCACACCAGCTCTCCAGGTAGGGAGGCTGGGTGGAAAATATGTATTTATAAAATAATTAGTGAATGCATGTGATGTGTGTCTGTGAGTGACTGTGTGTGTGTGTGTGTGTGTGAGTGACTGTGTGTGTGTGTGTGTGAGTGAGAGTGTGTGTGTGTGTGTGTGTGTGTGTGTGTGTGTGTGTGTGTGTGTGTCTGTGTGTGTGTGTGTGTGTGTGTGTGTGTGTGTCTGTGAGTGACAGTGTGTGTGTCTGTGAGTGACAGTGTGTGTGTGTCTGTGAGTGACAGGGTGTGTGTCTGTGAGTGACTGGGTGTGTGTCTGTGAGTGACTGTGTGTGTCTGTGAGTGACAGTGTGTGTGTCTGTGAGTGTGTGTCTGTGTCTGTGAGTGACAGTGTGTGTGTGTCTGTGAGTGACAGAGTGTGTGTGTCTGTGAGCGACAGTGTGTGTGAGTGACAGTGTGTGTGACAATGTGTGTGTCTGTGAGTGACAGTGTGTGTGAGTGACAAAGTGTGTGCGTCTGTGAGTGACAGTGTGTGTGAGTGACAAAGTGTGTGCGTCTGTGAGTGACAGTGTGTGTGAGTGACAAAGTGTGTGCGTCTGTGAGTGTAAGTGACAAAGTGTGTGTGAGTGACAAAGTGTGTGCGTCTGTGAGTGTAAGTGACAAAGTGTGTGTAAGTGACAAAGTGTGTGTGTCTGTGAGTGACAGTGTGTGTGTCTGTGAGTGATTGTATGAGTGTGTGTGCGAGTGTATGAGTGTGTCTGTCTGTCAAATCAGTGAGAGTATGTTTGTCATTGAGTCTGTGTGTGACTATCAGTGTGTCTGTCAATGAGTGTCAATCAGTGTGGGTCTGTCAGTGTCAATGAATGAGTGTGTGTCAGATCAATGAGTCTGTGTCTGTCAGTGACGTCTGTGTGTTTGTCATTGAGTGTGTGACTGTCAGTGTGTATAGAGTGTAGCGGAGCAGAGCGCGGTACAGGAACTTCTGTTTCCTGTACCTGGCCAGACTGACAGGAGGTGCTCACAGAGAGAGCACTCCCTGTCAGTCCAGCCGGGTACAGAAAACTGAAGCTCCTTTAGGGGATCTGCTCCACTCGGCAATGCAACAATAGAGGTAGGAGGCACACCAGGAAGGGGAGTGTGACCACTAAAGGGGTGTGGGGTGCACCAAGGGACAGGGAGGGAATGGGAGAGAAACACCAAGAGACAGGGAAAAGAGGGGGGAGGGGAGAAGAACACTAAGGGACAGGGAAGGGAAGGGACTACTAATGGTCAGGGAGGGGAGAGGGGCTGGTTAAGAGGCACATAGGTGAAGATGTTTTTTTTCGGGGGGGGTGCGGGGGGGCGGAAAAAGGCATCTTCGCCTATGTACCTAAAAATCCAAGCACCGGCCCTGGGCTCTTGGCAAATGAAGTGCCAGGAGCTTAAGAAGACCTTAAAGTAGAAGCTGGCTGCAGCTGCGAGGGACAGCTTGAGGCAAGTAAATCTAGGTTCCACTGGAAGCTAACCAGAGATGTCACATTCTGGGATCTTTGCAAAATATCTTAAGACCCCTGAAAGTGACAGATCCGCTTTAATGTGCATTCAGATTGCTGGGAGCACAACTATATGTAGCTGTTTCAAGCAGTATGTTTTATTTTAATATTACTTCATTGGTATACTGGCTTGCAGGGCCAAAACAAAATAGGCACATGTATATCAAATAAAAGCAGTCCAGTCTCCAGTTTGGAGTTTGAGGATTCTAGAATTAGCGTCAGGACAATTAAGGACAATTTCTTCTCCCCTGTACCATGACTGCAGCAATGCAGGGTTGCATCTTTGGGCACTTGTGGCATACTGTGATCTTATTTTTTGTAACTAGAAGTACTTCTTCACTCCTGCCCGATGCCCTGGTTGTTTGCAGTCCAGGACTATATGATACAATAAAATATCATATTCTTGCCTTTTGCAAACATCTGGCAATGGAACAAATGCTGTAGCATGCTACATACCTGTGTCTGGTTCTGGCCACTTTGTTGGCACCAGGGAGACTGAGTATGACAATGAGTCAGTTAGAGAGGTCCTGTGACTTTCCCAGTTTAATCTAGGCCTATGTGAACATCATGACCCATCAGATGGTTTGCCTGGTGTGCTATAAAAGCCTACTGGTTGGTCATAACAAGATGAACATTCCGTCTTTTTAAACAGGAGGAGCACTTTAGCAGTTTGGGAAAGTAACAAAGATATCTGAATTCTGCCCTAGGGTAGGGCTGGCGATGGCGTCTGATGGATGTGAAAACTGCTTTCTTATCTACACAGATGACAGGATGCCAGACTTCAGTGTCATTTCCAAACTACAAAAGGTAGTGAAATCCTATAACCTAGGGGCCTGCTGCATCCTGGATTTAGAACTGACTGAAGCTCAGTATCTCATTGCTGAAATATCTGTAGTGGCAACATACCTCTGCCTTGATAGGGATGTAATAAAGAGAATAAACTACTATTTAAAATATAGCAGAATCTGTGAATTCTTCTGTCTCAGCCATTTTGGACTAAGTTGTACAATGTATTTTTCAGTTCATTACAATATTATTTCTCAATGTTTTCCAAAATTCTTAAGTCACCTAGAGCCATATTCTCTGTCTCTGAACTCATTCTATTGGCAAATGTCGTTAGGTATAATAGGCGCTGCTTTACTAAATATTAAATTGCTTAATAATATGTCCCAATTCTTATAACTGCTAACCACTACTTAGTGTAAACCTTACCAAACTTCCCAAACAATTAAATACAGCAATATTGTAGTGTTGCGCTCAAAAGCTAATCAATCAATAGAAAACTATAGTAAATGAGTGATGCAATTTTCTGTGCAAAACATATGTGCACACTGAAGTACACCTTTCCGATTTTTACATTTCTTTTAGTGCTTGTGCCACCAACTATAAATCTTTTATAAGTGTACTGAACATGAGCTTACAATATAGTAATATATATATATATATATATATATATATATATATATACATATATATATATATATATATATAGAATAATGGTGTAATTCTATCAATCTATGCTTCATGCATGCTGTCTGAAATATTGCAAGATAATGGATCCATATTTTAAAATAAATGTTGATCTCCCAATATTTCTGCAAACTATCAATGAATACATTAAAACATTCACTTTTGTGGGGGGTTTTTAACGTCCCTGGCCAACAATCCATTCATTAAATTGCTGTTTTATTCTACTTTTACATGCTAGTTTCACACTCATGGGGATTAGCATATTCTGGGTTAATTTGAGCACACGACTTTTACTCCATGAGTGGAGAGGGATTTCTAATGATGGAAGGAGAGAGTTAAATGAATTCTCTGTCCCCCGAGTGTCACAGATGGAGATTAATTGCCAATCTCCAGCTATGACTCAGTAAACACTTCGTGGGGCCATGGATTTCATTTAATACTTCAATTTCGCTTTTCCATAATCAATGCCAAACTGTCTGAGATGCCACAGAGCTGTGACATACGGAAACGAAAACTCGCCAGGATCTCAAAAAGGAGGGTGAAGAGGCGCTGAGACTAAACTATTTTGGAAAGTTAGCAGCTGCACATCTGCATAACATAATTTATTTTATCGAGTGAAAACAGGTCATAAATTATTATTATTATTATTATTATTAATATTATTTTTGTAACTATATAACATTTAATGCTTCCCTACTTTTTATTTTTATTTTTCCTGAATTATGTTTTTTTACATGCTCTATATAAAGCATTAAAATAAGAAGCCCTATAATACCCTATAGATTCTCTTTTTTTTTTTAAATCAAAGGAGGACTCAGAAGAACATCAGATCCAGGAATTTCTTTCCCCACAAGAGAATAAGTTTACTATTCTCCTTTTCTCATAACGCTGCATTAATGTCATATTTGACATTTTATGTATGGTAGTCATGGCTGTGCACACCTAGGGCTGTATATACATTCCCTGCCTGTGTGCTGAGTAATTAGGTTAGCTGCCCACTTTCTATCCTGCCAGGACTTGGTACAATGCTGACGATTTAGACACAAAGAATTCACGGAGCAAGGCAGATCCCAACATGGATGATGACAACCCCATGTATTAAAATAAATATTTTAACATTGCAGATCATTTATACCTTCTGGGTTTTTATCTCCCACACTAAAACTATCCTTTCTTTGTTTCTAACAGTGATACAGTGTAAAGGCAAAAAAATATATAAAAAAAATAAATAAAACAACACAAAAACATTATTATCAAATTTTAAATTAAATGGGTTATATGTGTAAGAATATATTATTAGTAGCAGTAGTAATAGTTTTATTATAAGTGTTCAAACAGCCCGATTTGTTTGTATATGCTCATTTTATGTAGGAAACAATTTATATACATTTCTATATTTTTTAATACAGGCTTTTATGACCCATATTTTATAGGGGGGTAGATTTGCCCTTGCCCCGGAAGCCATTTTCTCTCCCTCCCCCGGTGACTGCTGTAAAAACTGAGCACAGTAAGAAATAACCATATTTGCATAATTTTCTCTCCTATCTGCAGCCTACACAGTGTCATGATCATCCTTATCATATTATCAGTGTCTCATGAAAGATTACTTTGTCTGTTTAATTAATCGTTGAATCATTCTAGAGAATATACAATACAGGTTAACCCTTGACAAGCTCATGGCTAACATAGAATAGAGTTGGGGAGATGCAATGGTTTACCACCAGCTATTGTAGGACTGCAATTCCCATGATGCTTTGCCAGTAGTAAAGATACACTCCGAGCACCATAACCACTCAGAGCTCTAAAGTGAATGATTGTTCAAGAGAGAGCTCCCATAGGGAAGCATTAGTTACAGTAATTGCTGAGCATATGCCAATGCCCTGACCAACAGGCTCTCGGGGGTGGAGTGGAGCAGTCGCAAGAGACAACTCACAACCAGATAAAAAGATATGTTCGCTTTATTTTTTGGGTGTATGAGGAGAGTAGCTGGCATTGATAAGGTGAAAGGATCACTCTAAACTTCATTACCAAATATTGTTTTTAACTTTGGTGTGTTCCTTTCCATCACTTCGTAGCCCTAGCCACACCTACCTTGCTGAGAGTCACACAGCCGCCATGAAAAAAAAAGATTTCACTTTCAAAAACGTTAAAACACAGTTTATTTACTTTAAAAGTTCTAATCTCCTGCTCTGTTAATTGAACTTCAATCACACACATGAGGCTGCTGCAGACTCTAGCAGGCAACTAATAAAACAGGAGATGAGAACGTCATGACATTTTAACACTGTGCGGTCTGGTTGGGGGGATAGAAATAACTCCCCTCAACTGGTCCACACTGAAGATTTCCTGGTGAATGGGCCACTTACTTGCCTGCCTTGCAACTTGCACTCAGGTATGGTAGTGTTACGACAATATCTGAGGTGGCTGTGTCTCTCTATGCATGCTCAGCACTTAAATAGTTCAACTTCTGGGTAAAATAGACATGTCTGACACTCGTTGTTGGCATTTTGCCTCTGTTAAACCCTTCCCTGTTACTCATTTCTCTTCACCAACATCCCCGATAACAGATCATTCCTCCAATGGTTAATTTTGGCACATTTAAATTAAATATATATCTATATATAGCTATATATTCAGTATTCCAGAATCATTTACAAAACTGTTTCCTATGAATAATATGCGTTTGTGACAATGGGCCATGACTGGGTCATTTAGGATTTGAGTGGAAAAACAGATAATTGTCGAATGTTTGTGAAAGTGAGATGGACTGGAAAACTAGACAAAACTCAAAGGATTTCTCGGGTAAAGGCTTTCTAAATAACTTAATTTGAATAGTTTATGTAAAATTATTTATTGACCTTTTCAAGTTCCAGTGAAACTTATCTTAAAAATAAAAAAGGGAAACGGTAAATGACTCATGGCCCTTGTAATGCGAGGTCTTGGCACTGAGCCCCTCATCAAAATATCTCAGAAGACAATTTCTACAGAAAAACATTGTGATTGTTGTAATCTACAGTACAGTCATTACCAGTCACACAGCCATTAATACAGGCCAGCTATCAAATACCTTCATTATGGTCATTATTAGGCACACAGACCAGCCATTTAATACCTATCGTGTGGTCATTATCCTGCAGAGAGCCATTTAATATTTACGGCAAGGTCCTTATCAGGCACACATCCATTCAATATCTACCCAATGGTCATTACCAGGCACACATCCATTTAATACCTACCCAATGGTCATTATCAGGCACACAGCCATTTAATACCTAACGAATGGTCATTATCAGGCACACAGCCATTCAATATCTAACGAATGGTCATTATCAGGCACACAGACATTCAATACCTAACGAATGGTCATTATCTGACACATTGAAAGAAAAAAAGCTTATCTTTTTTATCATTGGAAAAGGACCTTTTACCATTGGTGAAATATCCTAAATCTAAACATTTAGTGACAATTTCTCTGTGTCCCAGGGGGAGTACTTTTATTATTTGCTATTTTACTCCTACATTTCGGGATCACTCTCCAAGGAATGTGTGGCTCTGTCATCTGATTTCATCATAAGTTTGAAAAACCTGAAGGGTGTGATTTTACAAAGAACTAGATGGGAACAAACAATGAAGGAACGGAGAGTATATTTGTATAAAAGGAATTGGATGAAGAGAAAATGTACAATAATAACTCGTTGAAACATATTTGTCAGTCTACATAATCTTTAAATTAGGTCCCATTTGAAACAAAGATATCAAACTAGACACAAAAAGAAACTTAAATTATCCTTAGAATTAAAATCAGCAGATTTTTTTGGAGTGAATCAATATTAAACATCTGGTCATTGATGGAGAATGTGTACGGTTTACACACATTTAAAAAAATACTCCATGCTTAGATTCACATATATATATATGTTCCCCTTAAAATTGAAAATTTGTTGAAAATGGCTTAGTTACTTGAGTCAAGCGGGATATATCTGTCGCATTATAATGCAAAACAAAATATATTTCAATAAACCCCACTTAAAATCCTCTCTGCTTCAGTGCTGGTCCTCTCCTGGCTGAGAATAGAATTTCCGAGCCATAGAGCCAGTCAGTCCCTCTGTATGTTAATATTATAATTTGTTATTATTAGTCTTTAAATGTTATCAGGTTATTATTATATAAACGTTTAACAAGCAATAGTTATGAGAGTGAAATGGCAAACATCTTTCAAGTCATTTTAAAGCTACATTTGCCTGGGGTTATTAGGTTATGGCTACTGGTTAGCATTAGGGAGTTAAGGCTGGTGGGTAATGGTTTTCATTTGGAAGAGAAGAGTGCATTACATTGGTTCACGTTGGATTTCTTCTGAAGGCTTCTAGAGATTTTGCACAGTCTGCAGACCATCAATGTCAATCCTTGTTTTATATAATCTTGTCTATTAGCCTCCCCCAAATGTCTCAATAACTTTATTGGTATTTGATTTGATTAATTTTTGTACAGGAAGAACAACATGGCAGAATCATGAATAAAATAGTATATTGGCAAACTCAATTCTCTGTCTTTTTTACAATTCTCAGCAGCTGATTGCATTCTTCGTCAACACTGCTAAGAGAGGTTGGATATGTTGTGATGATTAATAATAAAGTCTTTGCACAGAAAAATCTGCAACAAAGGCTCCATGGTACAATGCATATTTTATCACAGATTAAAACCGATTTCTGTTCCTACAGGCTGTCCTTAGCCAAAGGACATCTGAAAGAAAACTAATTATGTTAGATCTTTCTCTGAACAATGTTCCCTGATGCTTTCTGTAAGAAAATGGACGGGTATTATGCCTTGAAATCTCATGCTTCTAATACTGTAGAATCAAATTTTACAAAGAAAAACTGAAAATATTGAACACTCGTTTTCATCAAACAAACCTTCTGTGCTAGAACAGGAACACGGAATCTGAGTAGAATGAGGGAGCCTGGAGGTTGACGTAATGTTTTAATTTGTGAAAGCTAAGGTCAGGGCAGGGCAGGATGAGTAAAGAGAGACTCATGAGTCAGAGAAGGTAATATGAAAACCAGGCTCCAGAGCCGAAGCGAACATATAACAGAAAGGGTTAATACCATGGTTATAGCTCAGCACAGATCCATTCATTTGGAGCATCCATGTGACAACAACAAGTAGCGGCACATATACCATGGATAAGCAAGACAAATCATAGAAGCTAATCGTTAACCTCTGGTAACCAAGGTAAACCTAAAATAGCAGGGTTGATGTAGCTGAATGTTACAAAGATAATGTTGGGAATCATATTAACTGTTATAGATATAGGCTGCATCCAGGGCCAGGTTAATATAGGAGCTATTACGAAGTTCCAGGCCCATACATTGTAACAGGCACAATCTATCTGACCTATCAGACATGTAGATGGTCTGTCTCTGCACACAATCCCTTTGTGGCCTATAAGCAATAGGATGGATTCCATATGACACAGGACCCCTTGATAGTGGCCCCTGGCACCCATTTTTCTCCCAATGAATTTATCTGAGCTACAGCTTGTTTCTGAAGAAAGATTTTACGTGCTTGAAATTGCGAATTTATAAATACACATGAGGATGTTTTTATATATGGCAGAAAAAGTCTAGTTGCAGTAAGAGTTCTGAATTCTGTAATTAAAGGTTTACTCTAACCACAATGACCACTACTGATTTTAGCATGGTTGTGGTAGTAGGACTTTGTATGTGCACCATTTCTGTTTAAAATGCTGCACATACTGAGATGTTTGCACTTTTGTGCAGGAGTTGGTTACACCCCCGGCACACTTGACTTAGGCTTCCCAGAACTCTATTCTGGACTCTCTAAAGCCAATACTGTACAAGAAATAAGTCCGATTTCAGTGCGCACAGTACACTGGCGACAGACATAATGAGCTCCTTCCTTGCAGGCAGCACCTTTAACGGGAAGCAGAATCTCCCCTCCCTCCCTTTTTCATTTAATGCCTCATGTACCCTTAATCTGACTTTGTTTTGAAATATTCCCTCCCCTCGATGAGAAGCATTGGATTTGATCGTGTGAGCGAGCTGTGATGTCAGAAGACGTGTGCAAAAAAGTGCGGGTAGCTATGTGTTTTATTAGGGATATTTTTACTCATTGAGGAGGAAGTCTGTAGTGTCCAACAGGGCATTACTGATTAAAATAACTAAGCGCTAAAAAAGGGTAGGAGAAATCCTTTAGGCGCACATTAAAGTTAAGCTCCATTTCCATGAAACCGACAAGCCACTACTAAATCAGAATAGACCATCCATGAGCCTTTCTATTCCTTGACTACATCTGGATTTGTGTAACATAATATATTAAAGGAATACTATAGAGTCAGGAACACAAACATGTATTCCTCACCCTATAGTGTCAAAACCACCATTTAGATGGCTTGCCCCTCCTTAACCCCCATAAAATGGGTTAAAACTGACATTATTTCCAGGGCCGCGTCGGTGCGCCAACACTGGCCACGCCCCTGATCCACCTCCTTGGTGACATAATCAGAATTTATGATTTTTAGCCAATCCAATGCTTTTCTCTGAAAATGAAAATTACTGAAGGGAATGATTATACTCACTAGAACAATTTCATTAAGCTGTAGTTGTTCTGTTGACTCTAGTGTCCCTTTAAAGTATTAGTGCAGCATTTGGCGAATCCCTACCAAAATGTTACCAATATAACAGGGCAAACAGAGCAGCGTCATTACAGCCGTTTGTGTGGAATATTGTCAAACGTATTAACTTGTTCTTATCTGACAAAAATCTTATTTTATTCAGATAAGTACAGCCTAACCCCCCTCAACTGAGGAGGAACCTTAATTCTATTGACCTCCAGCAGCTGTCAGCTGATATTGATTCACAACTCCTTTCCATCCCTTCCCTCTCCTGTCCTTCACTGGCCATCTCCACAAATAACACTACCCTCACCTCTGCCTTGAACACTTCAGCCCCGCTCCAAACAAGCACCTCATAGAGGACACGCCCCCAACCATGGCACACTAAATCAACACGCTAAATGCACAGACACTCCCGTTGTGCTGAATGCTGCTGGAGGAAGTCTCGCACCCAGTCATACTTTTTCCATTATTGATTCTTACTGTGTTCATACAGTGAAGCCCTTGCCCTCACTGAACAGTCATACGTTTCCTCTCTCATTAGTTCATGCTCCTGAAATCCCAGGAATCTCTTTGATACCTTTTAATTCTCTTCTTCGCCCTGCTGTGGCCACCCCCAAACTAACCTTACAGCCAATAGCTTTGCATGCTACTTTACCGACAAGATTGAACAGCTAAGGAAAGAATTCTCCCCACCTTGCCTCTCTTTCTCAACCACCATGCCTTTCCTACCCTTCAGATCATGCCTTTCCTACCCTTCAGACTTTCTCCCCGGCCACTGAACAAGAGGTGGCTGCGCTTCTCCTTTCCTCTCGCCCCACCACTTGCCCGCTTGATCCTGTCCCATCTCACCTTATCAGATCTCTCTCCCCTTGTCTTGTGCTTTCCTTAACACAAATCTTCAACTGCTCTCTCTCTTCTGGCATTGTCCCTGCTGACCTTAAACATGCCACTGTAGTACCCATCCTGAAAAAAACATCTCTTAAACCGTCCTCGCCCTCTATTGTCCTATATCCCTGGTCCCTTTTTCCTCAAAGCTTCAGGATAGACTTGTCTTTGCCCGTGTGTCTCACTTCCTCAATTTAAACTCTCTCCTGGACCCTCTTCAATCTGGCTTCCACCCCTTCCACTCTACTGTGACTGCTCTTATCAAAGTTTCTAATGACCTAATCGCAGCTAAATCCAAAGGCCACTACTCCATACTAATTCTTCTTGACCTCTCTGCTGCCTTTGACACCATTGAGCATGCTCTCCTTCTTCAAATTCTTCAGTCACTCGGTGTCTGTGACTCTGTCCTCTCGTGGCTTTCCTCTTATCTCTCCCAATGCTCATTCAGTGTCTCCTTTTCTAATGATACCTCCTTCCTTTGTCCTGTCCTCCAAGGCTCTGTCCTTGGTCCCCTTCTATTTTCTCTTTATACTGCATCTCTTGGTAACTTATTACCTCATTTGGATTCCACTACCACCAGTATGCTGATGACACCGAGATATATCTCTCTGCCCCGGACCTCTCCCTTGTCATCCTGCAACGTGTCACTGCTTGCCTTTCTTCCATTTCTGACTGGATGTCCTCCTGCTATCTGAAACTCAATCCCTCTAAAACTGAGCTCCTTGTCTTTCTTCTTCCTAATACTGATCCTCCTCTTTCACTCTCCTTTCAAGTTAGTGGTATCCACATCAGTCAATCCCTGCAAGCGCGCTGGATTCTGGCCTCATCTTTGAGCCTCACATCCAGTATGTTACCAAATCCTGTATATTCCATCTTAAAAACATAGCCCACATCCACCCCTTTCTTACACAAGATACTACTAAGGAGCTTGTCCATGCTCTACAAATTTCATGCATGAACTGTTGTAACCCTCTCCTAATTGGTCTTCCCAGAAGCCGCATTGCCCTGCTACAGTCTGTAATGAATGCTGCCGCCAGACTGATTTTCCTCTCTAGTCGGTCCTCTCACACCTCACCCCTCTGTTAGTCCTTACATTGTCATCCTGTAACCCTATAGGAGTCAATTCAAAGTACTAATTAATACCTACAAAGCATTGAACAATAATTGTCCCTCTTATATCTCCTCACAGAATCATAGGTATGCCTCTTCAAGGTCTCTCCGCTTTGCCTGTGACCTTCTCCTGTCCGTTGCTTGTCCCCGTATGGCCAACTCACGCTCGCAGGACTTCTCGCAGGCGGCTCCCTTCCTATGGAATAGCCTGCCTACCGCTATCAGACTCTCCTCATGTCTTCAATCCTTTAAGAAGTGCCTTAAAACCCATCTCTTTAGGAAAGCTTATGGCCTCCCAGAGTAACCTCTACCTCACATACCTGTCTCTTTCTCTCTCCTAAAGGGCAGCACTCTACTCTCTCCTCCAGCTCTGCTTCACTCCCACCTTATGTGATTGATATCTCCTGTCCTATTGTGTTTTATACCCCACCTCCTATAGACTATAATCTCGTTTGAACAGGGTCCTCTTCAACCTCTTGTTCCTGTAAGTTTTTTGTAGTTGTCCTATTTATAGTTAAATCCCCCCTCTCATAATATTGTAAAGCTCTGCAGAATCTGTTTGCGCTATATAAATGATAATAATAATAATAGAACTATTTATAGAACTATTTATCCTGTCAGCATTATATGTCACAGAATATTGTGGCACGCATTCACTTGGTACTTTAAGTACAGGTGCTTGAAAGGACGTGTCCCTGTTTCTGGTTCCCATTGAAGATGTATATATCATGAGTTTGCGGCAATTACGTTTATGGCTTAAGAAAGACTCAGATTGGTGTTGAAATACAGTTCCCTGAGCTTAGCGCAAGAGCATGTAATGACGCCCACACTACACTTTATGGAGATAGTTCCCAAAGTAAGACACCGGGAACAAAGTTGGGATGGTAAGACAGGGCTTTAAAATCAGCACTGTCTCATTGAAATTGGTATGGTTGGAAAGCCTGATATATAACATTCTAATATTGCAGGATATGAAGAGTTCAGCCCACCAACAGGTGATATGTGTCCAGGAAAGCATTGAAGATATCATTCTGCTACCCCACATGGAAGGTATACATAGGGATCATTGAGCTCAAGATGGTTTTATTACTAAAGTCGTAGGGAAGTACTTTACAGCTCTTGACTCTGTCAGCCCTACTTCCCAGCCTTCCGCTAGAGAGACAGCGATATTAAAAGGCAAATGAGATACACACTACGGTTGCTGTCATGCTCTTTCACCCAGAATCATTTTCATTAGCTATAATTAAATCTGTGAATAAGACAGATTGCTAATTATTTAGTTAGATGACATAATGATCTTATAAACAAATGATTTGATAGTTATGTTTGTGTCATCTGAGTTTCATTCAGAAAATACTAAAATAGATATAATAAAGCTTCAAAGTGTCCTACATTATTCTCAACACTGAGAATCTTCTGTGTTCAAAGAAACCGTGATGTTTTTGTTGAATTATTTTAAGATATAACTCAGGAATTGAAAGGTCAGCCAGTAAGCAGAAGCATGTACGGTGGTATTTATGAAATGTTTTGGGTAAGTATCTCCTGCTCACATCGTGACTGAGTGTCATAGACTCCCTAAGGCCAGTACAGCTAAATCTGTTTACAGAAAGTTTCTTATAAAAGAACGCACAGACCCTGTAACAGAATTACTCATTCATGTATCCTAATACCCCATCTTAGATCTAATTATGTTAATGTGTGCAAACTTGAGCTCAATGAGATAGACATAAATGGACTATGTTGATACTTTATAAATAACATAAATAATATACTGTATGTGATGTATAACATGAGATAGTTAGTTCCAATCTATCAAACTTTGCACAAATTATCAGAATTATCAGAAGCCATGTATGAAGTACAAAAGGAAGGAGGAAAATCAGCGCTCAACTGCCACACAAATGGATAAAAAGGCAGCACTACTTAAAGAGGAATCCCCTATAATCCCCCAGATAATAGAAGATAAAAACAAATAAAAAGGATAAGAGTGCGCCTAAAATTGTATACAAAATATAAAATAATGTAGAGTATAAAAAGTAATAAAATAAAGTCCAGAACACTTATCAAGAGTCCGTAATAATGGGTTCTTGTAGGAAGACACAAAATCTTTGGACGTCAGGCGATGTGGAATCTTCACAGTGGTAGGCTCGAATCCAGTGGAGAATATATAAAAGGGAAACAGAAAACAGGAACTCCAATGGTACAGTATATTATTAAAAATAAGATTCAAGAATAGTGAAAATAGCCATACTCACACTTTTCAGAGCTAAATTATAGCTCTGATATTATGCGCATGAAGTGGAATGATCCCCACTCAAGGATATGCAGGAAAATTATTTGATTGGAGGGTTTCTGGCCCAAATTCGATGTTCAAATTAATATTACTCGACCCAAAATGAGAGGAAAAGGAATATAGTGCTCTCTGTATATAATATAACGTGAGAATATAAAGTAAATAACTTACATTCTCTAGAGCAGGCTCATACTGCTCGGTGTAGACGCTTGGGTGGTATGATCCCCACCTATGGATTCTTTAAGCTCCTTGTGGATATAGGTCAGGTGCAAAATGAATAAAAAAATAAAAAATTAATAAATAATAATAATAAATGGCAATAAAATGTCTTATGCCAAAAAAAATTCTTTATTATAAAGTAATTAGTAAAATATCTTAAATGTCTAAACGCGTTTCGCCTCAAAAGGCTTCTTCAAGTAGATAACAATAAAGGGAAGGCACACCTGACAATCAGAAGTTTATATAACATACAGAAATATTAAGGGAATTCGAAATTCCCGCCAAAATGACGTCATCAAAGTATTTAACTTTAAAACAGAAATAAAACTAAGTTTAAGTAATATATAATTGTATAATAAAAAATAAATAAAACAAATGTACAGGGTATATACAAAAACGAGGGTAAATAGAGTATAAAAATTGTTAAAAGAAACAATCACGTGACGCGCATCTAGAGTTGTTTCCGCGTCACGTGATATTCCAATGGAACGCATGCGTTCCGACTAGATGGAACGCAAGCGTCATAATCACGTTACGCGCGGCTACAATGTCTTCCGCGTCACGTGATATACAACATAGACGCATGAGTTCCAGTCCGAAAGGAACGCATGCGAACTAGAAGAGGAGGGAGTGCTGAATAGGAGGGAGGGAGGGAATACACATGCAGTCACCAGAAGCCCAAGGCTAGTCTGTCTTGTTATAAATAGGCAGACAGCCCAAAGTGGTAAGGCTTAAAAGGAAACAGCACCCTCAGTATCTGTATATATAAAATATATAAAATCACATAGTATAAAACAAATATGAATAAAACCAAATATAATCATATGTAGGTACAGATATGTATGTACATAAAAAGTATATGTATTATATGAATACAAATTATAAAATGAGGGAAAAAAAATGATAGATACAATAAGAACACATTATAGGTTATTACAGAAAATTGAAAAGATCAAAATCAATGTTTAACCCTGTTGGTGCAAGGGTTTTTAAATTATATGCCCATTCCATTTCTTTCTTCCCTAAAACTTTTTTAATAGCTTCCCATCACAACTGCACTTACCTGTTCCTGGCTCCCTGTCTGTCTGCTGACACAGGAGTCATGGCATTCACAACACTACAGCTCCAGTCACGGCGATCCCTCTTTCCCTCCTCAGAATAATATTTCCCTGGAAGGAGAATGGTGACTGAAGTCCCAGTACCTTCAGAAGAGCACAACAAAGCCCCACACCCAGATATGTGCATTTGTGGCAGCTCACATTGGGAGTTGGGGGCAGTTTACAGATGCTGGTGGGGTGTTTGGCCTAAATGTCACGTCAGGACAGTCTGAGCAAGTTGCTCTGTTGTTCTGTGCTTTTGTATAGTGCGAAATGTTATGGCCTTTTGCATTTGTTTTGTGATCTTGTTTTGGAGTTTGACTCTGTGTTCTATGGTCTCGATGTATTTTCTGACCATTTGATTGCCCTGCTTGCCACCTTGCCGCCTGGATATTTGACCCTTTAGAATGTTTCTACAATTTGCGTGACAGACCTGCCCCTGGTTGTCCTTTTCCTTGGTGCCTCGAATCTTGAGTTCCTACTTCCAACCATCCTGACATCTCCATAGGTCCACCCATACATTGTAGCATCAAGAAAAACAACCCTGGACATTATATAACCCAGCATCCACTGTATTATATACTTCAATGATTTATAGGTCCATATGGGGAGATCCTCTGATCTTCTCAACCAGCCCTTGGCCTGTGACCATTGGCTTTACTAGTCATTTACCATTTTGCCAAATAGCCAGTCCAAGCCTGCTTGCAATTCTTCCATAAAATTGGCCATGAATGGATTTTAATGTGCACAATGTTGACTGTGAATAACAGTAACAATAACAATAACAATGTATCTTCTCTGTGATATTACTGATGCAGTTTACAGTTCTTAAGCATTTTTTAATTTAATTTGGCAAATGTAACAACATCCCCCATTTAATCGATACATTTTTTAATCTATCCACCAATGTTTGAAGTTCTTTTCATTTTGTCATAAATCTTGGGGTTATATTGTAGGCGTTTTTTCCCAAATGATGAATGATTAGTAAAGTGAATCAGTAGAAAATAAAATAATGTAACAACCATAATTTGACGATTTACTCAATTAAATTAGTTTTTTTTTTTTTTTTATGTTTTTCAATATAAAAGATAATGCTTATATAAAATGTTTTTTTGAGAACTCAGAAAGATTCTTTTGTTGGTTTGTCTTCCAACTGCTCAGTTATCAAACTTTTAGATAGAGCAAAACAAATTACGTAAAGAGTGCGCTTGTGAAAGACATTTATAAATTGAGCAAAATAGCTTTGTTTATAAAGAGCTTTTTGTTTTGTACAATTCTCCAGACAAGAGTAATATTTTAGTCTTCAATGTTTCATCCAATGTGTCCTGGAGAAGTTGGGTGCATTGACTTCAAATACACCTTAGTTATATAAGGCAATGAAAACCCATATTATAGGGGTAGTCTACTTGCGGTACTCCAGATGTTGTAGACTACATTTACCATGATGGATTGCCACCATTATGGCTGTAAAAGCATTATGGGAGATGTAGTCCACATCTGAAGTGTACAGTGTTTGTGTAGTGTTGGCATTTTAATACTGGGATGTATGGACATATACACATTCACTGCCACACATAGATACACAAATATACTGGCATACACATACAAACTGACATACACACTGACAGATACATACACACAGTGACCCCCTCACACACAGTGCCCCCCATACATACACAGTGACCCCCTCACACATACAGTGCCCCCCATACATACACACAGTGACCCCCTCACACATACAGTGACCCATGCATATACACAGTGACCCCCTCACACACACAGTGCCCCCAATACATACACACAGTGACCCATACATACACACCGTGACCCCCTCACGCATACAGTGACCCATACATACACACAGTGACCCCCTCACACATACAGTGACCCATACATACACACAGTGATCCACACAGTCTCTCACATCAATTCCCCCAAAAATGTAAGCAAACTACACCATTGCCCAAAGGACAGAGTTTGAAAATGTTACACAACTTAAAAAAAAAAAAGAAATAAAAACATTGCTTACTGATATTTCCTCCAGTTTAAGTCATACAAAACTCTGAGCATGGAGCTCAATAATCTCCCCCATAAACCATATCATAAGCCATACAAAAACATGTACAATAAGTCATACAGTAGTAAACCATACAATAAGCTGCACAATCAGCTGTACAAAAAGCAATCTGCGATATGCAGTACAATAAGTCCTACGAAAACCTTTATAAAATAACCTGTATGATAAGCCATATGACAAGCTTTACAGTAAGTCATACTATATGCCATGCAATAAGACGTACATTAAGTGTGCAATATTAACATTAAAGGAACACTCTAAGCACGTGTAGTGGTTGTGGTGCAAGGAGACATTTGGTGCCCCTTACTTTAAAAAATATATATTTTAAATGGGGCCAGTCAAAGCCCAGATTTTCTTATATGCCACTCCCAGTGCTCATTACTGTCAATGTTTGGATACAATTGGATGAATAATAAAGAAGTGGCTGGGGTTTGGGTGACGGAAGGGCCCTGTTTATGTCAAACTGCTCAACATGGGTATAAAAAAATGTGGAGGGGGCATGGCCAGCAGAGCAGCTAACAAGACATGTTTATGTGGAGCTCCTGCTCAAAACACCTAAAAACCTGTTAAATTGCCACAAAATCACAGCACGGAGCCCCCAAAACCAAGCTACAATCAGCGCTGATACCCCCTTCCCCCCACAGAGAGATGGGGCAAGAAAACAAGATACTTACCCGCCTGGAGGGCTCCTACCAGCCTGATATCAGGCGATCCTTCGATCCTAAAATGGCGCCTGGTAGGCCTCAAAGTACCAGTAAATAAGACTCTTATATGGAGGAAGAGAACCCCCAGACCACGCCTTCCACCACTGCAGTGTACCGGTCAGAAGATTCGGACTCGGACGACTCACAGGGCGACATTAAAAAGCTGTTGCTGGATATGCGGGAAGTATGGAAGTCCTACCTGGCTGGCGTGCGGGGCAGAGATGGCAGGCATCACGTCGTGCCTTAGCGCAGTAGAAACCCGGGAAGGGGACAGAGACTCTATACTCACTGAGACCAGAACACAGGTGGAATCACTGTCCCACCAACTCCAAAGACTCACCTGCACTGTGACAACAATGGAAACACACCATGTTAAGAGAAACGTGCGCATCCGTGGAGCCCCTGAAGATGTAGGCCTGGAAGCCTTGCTGGAGTTCACAAATAAAATGGCAACGACCATGGGGGCGAAGAAAGACTGCGAAACATGGCCAATAACAGCGGCTTTCAGGGTCCGGAAGGCCCCAACCGCCCTGGCAGATGCCCCCAGAGACATTATTGCCATCACCCGGGATGTATCAGCTAAGGCAGCGCTTATGGCCCAATCGAGGAAAACACCCACTGCAAACGTGAATAACTACCACATAAGAGTCTTTGACGACCTTGATGGAGCGGCGGAAGTTCATGCCTATTACCCGCCAATTACGAGACTGCGGCATTAGATATCTGGTCACTCTGGTCGTACCACATAAAGATACCATCCTGTTGCTGTCAGCAGAGGAGGACCCCACAAAATTCTTGCAGGACATACAGCTACTTCAGCTCTTCTCTCCGGGGCAGGGGAGCAGTAAGACCCTGAATGCTACAGGCGGGAAAGAGTAGCAGGAGAGTGGACCCCTGGGCGGAGAAGAAGCGGGGAAAGCAGCGACCACAGAATCCCCCACAGAATTGTTAGAGCAAGAGAGTGTCGGCCACATATCTACTAATGGGTACTGGTTGAGGCCCTGCAAAACACAAGCCCATGCTAGTCTTGCAACCTTTATGATGTTTTCTTTTCATTTTATATGTTGTTCTTTATCGTTTCTTTTCTTATTCTATCTAAACTAACATCCAAAAGCAAACTGATTGTTATGCCACGTTTGGCCCCTCAGTGACGGGGACTTCACACCAACTAGTTTTCACACAGGGTCCTAGCCTGCATCGCATGGAATGACTGGCAGTGCTTGTGATTATGGACGGTAGGAAGGGTAAATACAGTACCTAAAGCAATGAGGACTAAATAGTGGTCTCCAGAAATTTGTGAACTACATTCCTATAATCCTCTTTTTTCAAATTTTGGGGGGAACCAACCCGTTAGCCTTCAGTGCCACATGTCTATTGATGTAGAGTGCATAATTGCTATGCTTTTCTTTTTATGGGAGTTCATTACTTAAGGCTGTAGTGAAGTTTGCTTTAAATAAAAATAAAAAAAAAAGTAATTTTGAGAATTGAGAGCCCTATAGCTTGGGCCCCAATCTGCATCATGACCTCCCAGGATGCACAGGGTTACAAAAAAAATTACATGAATTTAAAAATTAATGCTTTGGCTTGGGAACATTTTTCATGACGTGTTTTATTTATTGAAGTGGCTAATGGAATTTTCCTGTGTGAAATATATATATATTTTTAATTATCTGATTTTATATTGGTTGTTTATTCCAGTTGTATGTAGACAGTTGTCTCAGTAGCAGTTATACCTTCAGCGTGGGCGCTTGGGTTGGCAGAGAGATGCCATTATTGGCTGCTGGGAGTGCAAGATGAAGATAAATATAGTTTTAATATAAATACTGCCTTGGGAGCTGTGTTTGTATCACAAACACTTTTCATTACAAGGTAATCGGACGCTAATGGGAAATAAAACAAGTATATTGAAAGTCCCTGAACTTACACTATGCTGGAATGTTATAAATTTAGTATAAATGGGCTATTCGGGGGGAGTTCTTTAATGTCTGTTTTTTTAATAAAGCACCTTTCTCATTCTGAAACAAGATAGAGACAAAGTGTTAGCTAGCTGCACTCAACCATGAGCACTTTGTCAAATCTGGGGCTTCCACACTGACATCACTTAATAGCAGGGCCGTCTTTAATAACGAATGGACCCTGGGCAAGTGTTTGCTTGGGCCCCCTGGGCCCTGCCGCTCTCGCCCCTCACTCCCTGGTATGCAATCACGGCATCCATCCCAACGCAGTGGCGGTACTAAAGTAGAATGAATTTTATTGAGACCCCCAATTACAAGGTTGGACTAAAGGTAGAACCCCATCTGTCGTGCAACTCCAACAATGCTTTGACAGCTGGGACTCTACCAATTTCCCATGCTTGCAGGGTTGTATTTAGCACTGAGCCATGTTTGAATGTAAGCATGTGTTTGTATGGAGTATGTTTGTGTGAATGCGTTTGTATGTGGTACTGGAGTTTGAATGCAAGTGTGCATTTATGTGTAGTGTTTGTTTTTGAATGTAGGAGTGTGCTTGTATGTAGTGTTGACATTTCAATGCAGGAGTGTGTTTTATATGTAGTTTTGAAGTGTGAATGGAGGGGTGTATTTGTATTTAAAGTTGTGGCTCAGATGCACAGGTACACACTCTGACACACAAGCAGATACACAGATACATACACTGACTACATACAGATAAACAGGCACATACACTGACAGACATACTGACACAGGTACATATATTGACACACACAGACACATACACTGGTAGACATACTGACAGACATACTGACACAGGCACATATACAGACATACTGACACACAGACACATATACTGACACACACACACAGACACATACACTGATCAACATACTGACACACATACACTGACAGAAATACTGACACCCACACACTGACAGATATACTGACACACACACTGACACCCACATACACTGAGAAATACTGACACACACACACAGGCACATACACTGACACACACAGACTGATATACTGACACACACACACACAGACATACTGGCACACAGACAGATATACTGACACATGCATACACATGCACTAACAGACATACTGACGCACTGACAGACATACTGACACATACACATACTGACACACACACAGACATGCTGACACACACAGACATACTGACACACACACAGACAGGCATACCGACACACACA
>OW240922.1:95946124-95967812 GCA_933207985.1 Pelobates cultripes | reverse complement strand
AGGTATAAAACTGATCAGAACAATACTAAACACACCACTCCTATCTGGTGGCACATTAGCTTGACCGCGCAGTGCCCCAAATTTGAATTAAGAGGACCGACCAAGCTTCTTCTTCCATCTCCCTGTTACAAAAATCAATGCCGTGTACACGACCACTGATAGGAGACGTGGAAGGTATTAAACTGATCAGAACAATACTAAATACACCACTCCTATCTGGTGTCACATTAGCTTGACCGCGCAGTGCCCCAAATTTGCAGTAAGAGGACCGACCAAGCCTCTTCTTCCATCTCCCTGTTACAAAAATCAATGCCGTGTACACGTCCACTGATAGGAGACGCGGAAGGTATTAAACTGATCAGAATATTACTAAACACACCACTCCTATCGGCACATTAGCTTGTTGTACTTGAAGTGCCCAAATTTGAATGAAGGGACCGACCAAGCATCTTCTTCCATCTCCCTGTTACAGAAATCACTGCCATATCCATACAAATTGTGGAATGTCAGGATAGTTTTCCAGGGACAAATGTTGTCGCCTGTTGAACGAGGTGACCTTGCTCGGGTCCCAGGTGTACGGTTCCTAAAATGGCTGCCATATACACGTCCACTGATAGGAGACGCGGAAGGTATTAAACTGATCAGAACAATACTAAACACACCACTAATAGGGTTTCTCTCCTGTATGGCTCCTCAAATGATGCTTAAGATTAGAAGCGGCTGAAAAGCATTTCTCACACAGGTATTAAACTGATAAAAATAGTACTAAACACTCCACTCCTATCTGGTGTCACATTAGCTTGACCGCGCAGTGCCCCAAATTTGCAGTAAAAGGACCGACCAAGCCTCTTCTTCCATCTCCCTGTTACAAAAATCAATGCCTGTGTACCACGACCACTTTTGATAGGAAGCGGAAGGTATTAAACTGATCAGAACAATACTAAACACACCACTCTATCTGGTGGCACATTAGCTTGACCGCGCAGTGCCCCAAATTTGAATTAAGAGGACCGACCAAGCCTCTTCTTCCATCTCCCTGTTACAAAAATCAATGCCGTGTACACGACCACTGATAGGAGACGCGGAAGGTATTAAACTGATCAGAACAATACTAAACACACCACTCCTATCTGGTGGCACATTAGCTTGACGGCGCAGTGCCCCAAATTTGAATTAAGAGGACCGACCAAGCCTCTTCTTCCATCTCCCTGTTACAGAAATCACTGCCATATCCATGCAAATTGTACAGAATGTCCAGGATAGTTTTCCAGGGACAAATGTTGTCGCCTGTTGAACGAGGTGACCTTGCTCGGGTCCCAGGTGTACGGTTCCTAAAATGGCTGCCATATACACGTCCACTGATAGGAGACGCGGAAGGTATTAAACTGATCAGAACAATACTAAACACACCACAAATAAGGTTTCTCTCCTGTATGGCTCCTCAAATGATGCTTAAGATTAGAAGCGGCTGAAAAGCATTTCTCACACTCCGAACAAAAATATATTTTTTTAACATTCTCTCCACTTTGAACGAAATGACGTTTGGGAAGAGATTAACATAATTAAACACAGGCAGTAAAAATACAGTTTTTAGCCATACCCTGTAACTTTAAAACTACACATCCCATCTTCATAATTACATATTTGGAATCAGCACACTTAAAACATAAACATAACCAAAAATCAGCCAAATCCATCCAGGGGTTAAAAAGTTAGCTGGAGGTCCCTTTATGACCGACCGCAAGCACATTTTCCTGCCCAAAACAGTTCCATAGATTTGGGCTGTGAGGTCGGTCTATTTCAGGCTGAAAAAACGACTAAGTCCCATCCGAATGGGACTTAGTCTCTGCAGCTGTAAGGCTGAAAAAACGGCTGAAAAAAAGACTAAGTCCCATCGCCGAATGGGACTTAGTCTCTGCAGCTGAAATAAGGCTGAAAAAAACGGCTGAAAAAAAGACTAAGTCCCATCGCCGAATGGGACTTAGTCTCTGCAGCTGAAATAAGGCTGAAAAAAACGGCTGAAAAAAAGACTAAGTCCCATCGCCGAATGGGACTTAGTCTCTGCAGCTGAAATAATTTCCCATTTACTGAACCAAGTGGGAAATAGCAAGGCAGGCACAAAGGGTTTGCACCAGGTCTGGGGACACAGGGGACACCGTCTTAAAGGGGCCGTGTCCCCAACAAGTCTGGGGACACGGCCTTAAAGGGGCAGTGTCCCAATCTTCCTGATGTCCCAAAAAAGGTGTTTAAAGGGCCAGCACCAGTCACATAAAGAGTCCATAAGCCCCAATATGCCCACCGACAGTCTTAAAGGGCCATACACACCAAATAAAAGTGCATACATTTTCACAATCTCCCAGGGGCCATAGTCATGCGGGAGGAGGCTGGCAAAGAGGCTTCTCCACAACCCAGGGAAACAGGGCAATTTGCCATTTAAAGGGCCCGTTACAAATAGCAGTTTGTAACAAGGTGTCAATCCATATCTGCCAAGTGACCCGATGTAGGGGGAACAGTCCCTATTCTGCTCTGTGTCAGTGTGTATCAGGGATCCTTAGGACAGGTGTCAATCCATATCTGCCAAGTGACCCTATGTAGGGGGACCAGTCTCTATTCTGCTCTGTGTCCGTGTGCATCAGGGGCTCTGAGGACAGGTGTCAATCCATATGTCAAGGTGTCAACATGTCATATGTCAGGTGTCAATCCATATTGATTGTGATTTAGGAATGTTAGGTGATTTCTGCCCTTTATGGATTAAAACCAGACTCTGTATCAACTGTGTAATTTTCCATGGGAGTTTTGCCATGGATCCCCCTCCGGCATGCCACAGTCCAGGTGTTAGTCCCCTTGAAACAACTTTTCCATCCCTATTGTGGCCAGAAAGAGTCCCTGTGTGTTTTAAAATTCGCCTCCCCATTGAAGTCAATGGCGTTTCGGGCGGTTCGCCGGTTCGCGAACATTTGCGGAAGTTCGCGTTCGCCGTTCGCGAACCGAAAATTTCGGGTTCGCGACATCACTAGTTGTATGTAAAGACATATGCAGGTGACAGAATTACTAAAGGGGACACTATAGTCACCAAGATAACTTTATCTCTGTTTATTTCTCTGCGATTTAGGAGTTAAATCACTTTGTTTATGCAGCACTAGTCACACCTCCCTGCATTCTACTTACACAGCCTTCCTTGACACTTCCTGTAAAGAGTCCTCTAATGTTTACACTTCCTTTATTGCGAATTCTGTTTAATTTACAATTTATTATCTCCTGCTCTGTTAATAGTTTGCTAGACTCCACAGGAGCCTCATATGTGTGATTAAAGTTCAATTTGCAGAGCAGGAGATAAAAACTTTTAAAATAAGTTACATCAGATTAAAAATAAATAAAAAATGTTATACATGCAGGCTGTGTCAGTCACAGCCAGGAGAGGTGTGGCTAGAGCTGCATAAACAGAAACAAAAGTTATTTAGCTCCTAAATGGCAGAGAATTGAGCAGTAAGATTGCCGGGGAATGATTTATACACCAAAACTGCTTCGTTATGCTAAAGTTGTTTTGGTGACTACAGTGTCCCTTTAAGGTTGAATATTGATAATAGCACAAACCACATTTGACTTTCGCTCGTTCAGCTGTGGAGATAAATATACTTATTACTTCTGGTTTTATGTCACAGGGGCTTGATATAAAAGGTTGTGTTTTTACCTATTGTGTTCTACAATATAATTAAAAATAAATTACTGGTTGATGAGAAACATAGACAAGTCAGACGCAGGCATTATATCATGTCTGGAAAATGATAACCTCAAATATCCTTACAACAAACAAATCAAATAATGCTTGGACTTGTCTAGAGGCTAAATAGCACATGAGATCACAGAATCTTACACTAAGAGCTGCTATAGGGTAACAGAGATGGATTGGCGACAGGTGGACGGGTCACTGCAATGACTTCACTTCCACTGGTCGGGGAGATGTATTTTTATGAAATGTATCAACAAGGAACAAACTTAATTAGTCTGGAGTTGATTTAGTAATTGGACGTTTATTGAGTTAATGCCCCGCAATGTATGTAAATTATTTACCCACAGAACAGGAAATCAAATCAGAATAAATGCTATTTAGAGATGTATTGCTAAATAATCAGCAGGTCACAGCTGTGTAGGCCTGAGTTTTGTCAGACCTTGCTATGTAGAGTAGAATGGGGTAGAACAGAGTAAAATAAAGTACATTTGGGGCATTGGAGTAGGTAACTAGAATAAAGTGCATGTGGGGGATGAAAGTGGGTAACTGTGGTAAAAAAAAAAAAGTACAGAACTGGCTGGGAGAAGGTAACTAACCAAAGAGGCTTGTATAAGTAGCTAGACTAGAATGTACAGATGAGGTTGGGACATGCAATTAGAGTAGAATGCACAGAGGGGTCTGGTCAAATAACTACGCTATAGTGTATAGAGGGGACTAAGCCAAATAACTAGGTTATAACGTACAGAGGAGACTGTGAAGGGTAACTGGAGTAGAAAAACACAAAGGAGGCTGGGTCAAGTAACTAGAGTAGAATGTACAGGAGAACGTTGGTACGGGTAACTAGAGTAGAATGTACAGAGAAGGCATGGACAGGTAACTAGAGTAGAATGTACAGAGTAGGCATAGACGGATAACTAGAGTAGAATGTACAGAGTAGGTGTGGACAGATAACTAGAGTTTAATGTACAGAGTAGGCATGGATGGGTAACCAGAATACAATGTACATAGGAGGCTGGGATGGGTAACTAGAGTAGAATGTACAGAGGAGGCTGAGACAGTAACTAGAGTAGAATGTACAGTGAAGGCTGGTATGGGTAACTAGAGTAGAATGTACAGAGTAGGCATAGATGGATAACTAGAGTAGAATGTACAGAGTAGGAGTGGACAGATAACTAGAGTGCAATGTACAGAGTAGGCATGGATGGGTAACCAGAATATAATGTACATAGGAGGCTGGGATGGGTAACTAGAGTAGAATGTACAGAGGAGGCTGAGACGGTAACTAGAGTAGAATGTACAGTGAAGGCTGGTACGGGTAACTAGAGTAGAATGTACAGAGGATGCTGGGACAGAAGCTAGAGTAGACTGTACAGAGGAGGCTGGGACGGGTAGCTAGAGTAGAATGTACAGAGGAGGCTGGGGCAGTTAACTAGAGTAGAATGTACAGAGGAGGCTAGGATGGGTAACTAGAGTGGAATGTACAGAGGAGGCTGGGACGGGTAACTAGAGTAGAATGTACAGAGAAGGTTAACTAGGTTATATTGTACAGAGGGGACTAAGACAGATAAGTAGAGTAGAAAGTACAGAGGTTGCTGGCAGACGTAAGTACAGTACAATGCACAGAGAAGGGTGTAACAGGTAAGTAGAGTAGCAAATACAGAGGGGCATAGGGTAGGTAAAATAGAATGTACAAACCTAAAATTCTTAGTATCCTTATGTTAGCCGCTTCACAGACCAAGTTGTGACTCTGCCAGTAACAAACCTGTTTTCACTATAGGGATAATAGGTCACCCCCCTCCCGTGGGGCTAAAGGGGTTTAAACCCCTTCAGCCGCTTACCTGAATCCAGCGACAATGTCCCTCGTGCTGGGTCAGGCTCCGCCCAGGCTCCTCCCCCACCGACGTTAGCCGGCGGGGGACACCTAATGCGCATGCACGTCAATGACCGCGCGCACACATTAGACCTCCCTATAGACAAGCATTATTAAATGCTTTCCTATGGGGAAAATATGACGCTGGAGGTCCGTGACCAAAAGTCTGTTAGGATCCCGGAAGCACCCCCAGTGTCTCTGGAACTGCAATGTTTAACATTGCACCACTAAGTGCAAAAGGGTCACAGCACCCAGACCACTTCAATTAGCGGAAGTGGTCTGGGTGCCTACAGTGTCCCTATAAAGCAATGCTTTATAAGTACAGTAAAGTTTTTCGGTGTTGTGTTCGATTATCCGCTTTCTCACGATTTAACCTTTTTCGACAGGAACCCAAGTAACATACATGATATTAGTTTGATGACACATTATTCTTGAAAATCTTGAAAAATCATTTCTGGGACCCATTCTTCTTTTGATGTCAAGTATATAAAAAAAATAAATGATGAAAACACCTTCATTAGACTGTTTATAATGTGGATGGGGTTTTTAGATATATGCCCAACGAAAGTTTTCATTGAGGGTATATCTACTAAATAGTAATTTTTATTTATTTAGTATTTTGTCAGTGGAGTGTCCCTTTAAGTCCAGACTTAGAGGTTTTTAACCACTGCCCTCAAATATATTTAATTGCTAGTAATTAATTACCTACTGTCATCTACGACAGAGAAATATTAACAAAAATTCAGTTACTAATCGTATGTTCTATGAAGATAAAAACAGGTACAGTTGCAGGATTGGTCCTAATATTTCCTCTAATCCTGATATTTAGCATGTATTAGTAACATTTATTAAACATATAGATGTATTATTCACATAAATTAACATAATTTCCACAATAGAACGGACAGAAAATGTTTTAATTTCAACAAAAAACACCCTGTTCCCATACAGAGGACTAACTGTCCATGAAATATTAATAATTTTGCCATTGTGTGAGTACACGGTTTTGTGCATTGTACAATTTATTGTAAATGAAGCATCGGTAATATGCAAATCACTTCTAAAAATATCTCTCCTTGTGTTACACAGTCACCCACCACCGCCATCTGTTAGTTAGTGCCGCCATAATGAGCGTAATCTATTAATGGCTGTTTTACAATCTTGCAACAAATCGCAATACATCAGAGCCAGGAGGGAGACCCAGAAAATTAACTGTAATGCACGGATATATTCTAAAAAAAAATAACTTTAGTTCAGCTTTATTTGCTCTTTGGAAATTTGCAGTTATAGGTTAGTAAATAAACCCCTATTGGAGATAAGGAGTCTCGCTTTAAGTTAGTGCATAGAAATTATCTGAAAATGAGGTTCTAGAAGACAGTGAATTGGAGAAAAAAATATTTTGGGCACAATTCTAACTTTCATTTATATCTAAGTCTACAAATATGTTTGAATAGAAATAAACAAGCATTGCTCCCCAGTGGTTCACATTTCCTATACACATGATTATGTTGTTGTTTCCTATTGTCTGCTCTCAGTGATTAATGGGCACCAGGTTATGACATCATATTATGGAGTAATCCACTAGTCAGGGTGCAATGTAACCCTTTCGGTACATCATATTATGGAGAAATCCACTAGTCAGGCAGTGTAACCCTTTCGGTACTGAATTTGGTTCACTGATAAATTACCTTTCAAATCTGGTTCTAATATTAGTAAAATCATATATTTAAAAAAAAATTAAAAATTTGCCACTGGCTAGTGAAAATTTTGCCCTGGCAAGTAGAAATTAACCCCTGGTGAGTATTCTATGACTTGCAGTGGTCTCTCTTTCTCCTAGGACTTGCATTTACTGGAATGTAACAAGGCTTTGCTTACGTCATGCTTGTTTTATTAGGACTAATACAGCTATGATCCTATATTATTTAAATAGCACCAACATATGGAGAAGCGCTGTATGATAGTGAGTTGAAGTGTGTGTTTTTCTCAGGTGGGGAAATGTGCCACACCTTAGCAGCATGGCGGTTAATAAAAAGCCCTGAGGTCTTGACGAGTTGTGATTTTCTTGATGAGTATGTAACCACAACATTCACACCGAGGCCTGTCACCGGGAGAGGAGAATTACTTTTCTACTTGTCATTATTTGCCTAGAGGGGGGGAGGGAGAATATACAGTGTTTATCAGTGAGTGTTAGCTCTGAGTCAACCTTTCTGTACGGCCAGACCCACGCTCGCACCTGGGAAACTGCAACACAGAACAATCTAAAATGTTTGGAAATAGTCTCCTAAAACAGGGACACAGTTTATATACGACCAGTGTTTAAAAAAACTAGAATTCCTTGTATTCTTAACCAGCTAAATCCCAGCTTGGGTCCTCTAAAAAAATGTCAGGAAAAGAATCATAAACATTGCAATTCACTAACTTCTACAGTCTTAATGGCTGCCTTCCATGTATGGTACACATCCGAAAGCTGGAGGAAGATCTTGTGAATTATAGTTCAGCAGCTTGTAAGCAAAATATTACTTTAGCAAAATAATTCTTGCCTTACCACAGACCAACATTTTACCTTTTCCTGTTTTGGATCCACAGATTGTCCCCCTTCCCACTCCCCTGTTTCAGAGCCACAGATTGCTCCCACTCATTTCAGAGCTACAGATTACCCCCCTACCCTTCCTGTGTTTTAGAAACCACTGATTGCTCCCTCTCATTTCAGAGCCACAGATCACCCTAATTCCCCATGTTTCAGAGCCACAGATTGCTCCCCCTTATTTCAGAGGAACAGACTGAATACCGCCCCTCACATTTCAGAGTCAATGATTGCCTCCTCTTGTTTGAAAGCTTCAGATTGCCTCAACCCCCATTTTCAGAGTCAAAGATCGTCTCCACTATTTGAGCCATATATAATGTCTCACCATGTTTCAGAACCACAGATTTTCTCCTCAATTTTCAGAGCCACAGATCACCTCCCTATTTTTGTGACAATTCCATCAGCTTTACATCATTAATCATATGCACAATACAAAAGTGGAATCTTGTTTTTTTAGCACCTGTAAATAATAGCTTGGTAACAAAAAGTGAACAATAAATTGTTCTTTTTAGTATGTGGGAATTCTAGTTATAAGTAGCATGCTTGCTACAAGTAAAAAGGGAAATTCTGCCTCAAAAATACACAAAATAAGTTGCTGGAATGACTGGTGGGGATACTGCTCCCTTCTGGGAAGCACTTCTAACAATGGACAAGGTATTTACGTCTGCATTAAAAAGAAAAACGCAAAAACGCAAAAAATATTAAAACTGAAACTGTCCAATAACAATAGTGAATTGAAACTTTTATTGAGTCAGTCCACTTGTCCTCAATATCCCAGACGTGGACTCAAGATCTTCTTTCAAGCAGGTTAGGTTGATACCGCAGTAGTAGCTGCCTGAGAGGACAGGAAACTATGTCCCAGTGATGCTTGAAATAGAAGGTTGAACATCAGAAGGGATCCTTAGGTCTTTTAAAAAAGTAGGAGCCTCTGACAGGTAAGAGGGGCCACCATTTTTGTCATCTTAAAGATGACGTAGCCCCAATGTATGAGTTATCTTCTTTTCACGCAGTATTTTAGTAAGTGGCTGAAATGTGTGCTGCCATTGCACAGTGTGCCATGATAAGCCTGGGAAGAAAGTGAGCTATGGCCCCTCAAATGCCACAGTAGGCTTATTTTTTAAAGCCTTCATTATGGTTTCTTTATCTGACTCCCTTTAAAATTGCAGGAGAACATCACTTGAGGCCTCTGGAGGAGCTTTAGCTGCCTTAACAAGCCGTGACCAGCACTCCATCCCCATGTGTTTAGCCTACTTGGGAGATAGGAGGTTACATAACATTCTCCTAAAGTAATGGGGCAGTTCCCCCACCACAACATTGTCAGTTATGCCCCGAATCCAAAGATTTAGTTTTGTCTTCTAATATAGCCCACTGGGTCATCATCACTTTACACCCCTTCTGTAGCTCCTCAAAAGCAGGATTAGTGGTTGACTGTGCCACACAAGCTTCCCCCCTGTCTTCCTCAACAGTCAGTCGGCTCGGGTCGGTGCCGCAACACATGGCGGCGGGCACCTGGTCGCAGGGTTGTGACCCCGCGACCGCGGTATGCTGCCCACACACCTAAAGGGCCACTACAGACGCCCAGATCACATCAGCTCAATGAAGTGGTCTGGGTGCCAGGTCCCTCTAGTTTTAACCCTGCAGCTGAAAACATAGCTGTTCCAGAGAAACAGCTATGGTTTACTGAGGGTTAATCCAGCCTCTGGTGGCTGTCTCATTGACAGCCGCTAGCGGAGATTCCGCGATTCTCACTGTGAAAATCACAGTGAGAAGACACTGAATGTCCATAGGAAAGCATTGAGTAATGCTTTCCTATGGGCGGTTTAAATGCGCGCGCGCCTCTTGCCGCGCATGTGCATTCGGAGCTGAGAGGCGGAGGGATCCCCAGCGGGAGTCCGACGCTGGAGAAAGGTAAATGCTGAAGACACACACTCTCACGAACAGACGCATACACACTAGCTAACAGACACACACATTTACTGACAGAGACACACTCAGCGACAGACATACATACACTCACTTACAAAGCATACACTTTCACTGACAAACATACACTCACTAACCGACATCAGACACACTCAGTAACAGACACACCCAATAACAGACACACTAACACCCACACTAACACTTACACACACACACTAACACACACTAACACTAACACACACTAACACTAACACACACACTCAGTAACACTAACACACACACTAACACACACACTAACACATACACACACTAACACACACACACTAACACACACTAACACTCACACACACACTAACACACACTAACACACACACACACTAACACACACACACACTAACACACACTAACACACACACTAACACACACACTAACACTAACACACTAACACACACACTAACACACACTAACACACACACTAACACACACACACACTAACACACACTAACACTAACACACACTAACACGTTTTTTTTTTAAATTTAATCCCCCCAGCCTCCTTACCTTTTGGAGTGCTGGGGGGGATTCTCTGGGGTCCAGTGGCGCGAGGGAGCGGAAGAGGAAGCACAGAGGGGAGAGTGCTCCCTCGCGCGCCGGCCACCCAGCCCGCTGGGGTCAGCAGGGCCAGCCTCGGGGGGGCCCTGAGGTGGCCGGCTCCTGGGCCCCCCAGGAGATGAGGCTGGCCCTGTGGGTGCATACCGGGTCGCAGGGGTGGCCGGGCCCCCTGGTGGGCCGGGCCTGGTCACAGCCGCGACCCCTGCGACCCGGTATGTATGCCACTGTATTGTGGATATCATTTAAGGGAGACTTATATCGGCCTTAGTTAAAGGAGCATTGTCGTTTGTGGAATCATTTGTAGGTAAGTCCCCACCATTCGATCAGCCAGTGTCTACTTCCTCTGCTTTGCTGTATTCGTCCGATGAGGTTGGAGATTTAACGGGAGCAGAGACCATTTTCTGAGGGGTAGGCCTTGGCACCTGCCACAAAATCCAGATTATCTCTGGAGCTAGATCCCAAATTGGTCCAGGACTTTTTTAAGCATCGGCCCCATGGGCGTGCGCACAGGGTGTGCCGGGTGTGCCTGGGAAAACCCTAATCTCTGCGGCCCGCGCTATGTGCCTCCATGGGTCGGTGGGGAGATCAAAGATCTCCCTCACTGGCCCAGAGACAGGGAGGGAGGCAGGAAAGGACCCGGGGAGCTCTAGACAGCAGCTCCCCCGAGTTCCTCTTGCAAGGTCGGAGCGTTGCCGCGGCAATGCTCAGATCTCACAAGAGTGAATTCTAGCCTCGCAGGCTAGAGTTCACTCACCACTGGACCACCAGGGATGGCAGCAGCACGGTCCCCCCTCCCTACAAAAGGTAAGAAGGGAGGGGGGCCATTTCCTAAACGGTCCACCCACCCCCACAGTCCCTCCAAACAAATACACACAAACAGCACCCTCACCCACACACAGCACCCACACACATACAGCACCCTCACACATACAGCACCCTTACACATACACACACACAGCATACACACACACTAACAGTACCTTCACACACACAGCACCCACACAGCACCCTTACACATACACACACACAGCACACACTAACAGCACCCTCACACACACACACATACACAGCACACACACACTAACAGCACCCTCACACACACACACACACACAGCACCCTCACACACACACAGTGCCCACACTCACAGCACCCTCACACACACAGCACCTTTACACACACAGTGCCCACACACACACACAGCACCCTCACACACACACACACACACAGCAGTGTGTGTGTGTGTGTGTATATATATATATATATATATATATACGCAGCATGTGTGATTGTGCTTTAGGGTGCACACCCTTATGAAATAGGCTCCGCACGCCTATGATCGGCCCATGTGTCCTTGCAGAAGGCTGTACACTGTGTGAGAATAAAGAAATCTCTTTTTCTGATTTCCTGGATTATAAGTACTCCAATCGCTTGGTGCTCTAAGAACATGCATCTTGCTTGATCAGGTGTTGACTCTGCCCCCCCAGCTCCCCACTTTTCAGAGTCACAGATTGCCTCCCCTGTCTGACCCATAGATTGTGTCACCCTGTTTCAGAAGCAATAGATAACCCCTCTCACTTTGAGCACTAAAAGGTTACCATTTCATTTTACAGTGAGCAATTATTATTATTAATTTAAAAACTACAATTTTAGTCCGCAGCGCTCTATATCATGTGAATAATTCCTTCACCTTGTCTTAGAATCAAGAATTGCCTCCCTTTGTCTTACTCATACATATTGCCCCCTCCCTCCTTGTTTTATACCTTGTGGAAAATATGGAGAGTATTTAAAATGCTAGAAGATTTCTTACCAACCTTAGACCTAGCGGTTTAATTGCACTATTTGAGAGCTAACAGAGCTTTATGAACGACCTAGATTGTAAGAAGACCCCTCTAATCTTCTTCATAAGAATATAAGAAATACAATCTAAAGAAATACAAAAATAAATAATAGTGCAGTTTAAATAACACCAAATATTGCGCTGGAGGCTTAATTGCACTCACGATATAGTATTTGATTGCAGGCGTGTAAAATATCTTAAAGATGGAAAGAACTTGATCCTCTTCTCTTTTAATGTTTAAATAGGGGATTGAGAGAGAGACACGTACATAGTGCACCAGTAAAGATACTTTGAAAGCTTTTATTCAGATTGCACTCACAGAATAGATATGAAAATCCGGCATATTACAAAGTGAATACTCAGGGGCTACGATCATAGACATCACCACAACCAGCCTGTGATTGATGATTTGAAAGTCTTATCATTAGATATTAAGCTATGTTTATTATAGGATATTTTTCATAATTCTGATGACGATTCCACCATTCCCCTTTCAGTCACCTGTCCTCTGCAAGCCTTGAAGCTTTTGTTAAATGACACAGACTACACGTTTAGATACATTATGGGCTTCACCCATATTGTATCACCAACATGCTCTGTAGTGCTGTACATTTAAACAGAGTTATTAACAATCTGATATGAATTGGCATAAGGGAATGGAGAGATTAGTCTAAGCCAGCGATGTTTAACATCTGCACTGCAGATTTAGCATGATGTTCAAGAACTAGCTGAGAACTATGGGTAATGTAGTTCAGAAACATCCGCAGTGCAAAAGTTAACCATCCCTGGAACCATTAGTGAGCCAAGGGAACCATTTATATTGCTAAAGAAGGCATCAGACCCATATCTATCTACAGCTTCGGTGACCCCAGTGTGCAGAATAAAACCACTGCTTATTGCAACATAAATACATTTTTAATGAACATTAAAGGGAAAAAAAAGAGACAATAGATGGGCACCTGCAGAGCACTTAACGCAAGCAGCAATCTAATGAGTCATGCATCCAAATATAGACAGAGTAACTAGCACCATTCCAGGGAAGAAATCACACTATTCCGCGTTTTGGGAAGTATGCAGATATGCCCAATTGATAAGCTCAAGCCTCATTATCCATAAAACATTTCCTTTTCTATACAGGGCTATAATTAAGTATTGAATTGCAAATTTTAGGCCAAGGAATCTGAGATGGGAAAGTAGCACAGTGAATGCATGTTGTGCATAAAATAACATCCCCAGCTTGTGTCAGAGCCCAGGACGGTGTTCATGGGCCAACACACCATCCACCCCCAACACCAGCACCGCCACACTCCCCATGAAAGAAGTTAAACCAAGCTCTCTGAGTAGAGTTCTCGGAGACGGCCAGAGCTGGTGTTATTCATGCGTTGTTAAACAGCACTAGAGCTTCCTGTTCCTCTCCATAATCACAAACCCAGCATTTCTATTTATAAGCCCATACATTTTCTGCTTCCCCGCTCTTTCTAGATACTCAGAGCGGTTTTTTTTCAAGAGACTGTATCGGTGACATATTTAGCATAATAATGCATTGTTAGAAATTGCTGAAGGAATGTGGCCTTGGGTAGGAAACTTTGGCTTGTTTTCCTGGTGGGGCCAGCTCTGTGGGGCATTCAGTATATGATTGAGTTGTCACTGGTGGGCTTGCGTAGCCCTGGGGCTCAGAAAAGTACAGTACGGTTTCAGTGACAGAAGCTGCGACGCCAGGTTGGAGACTCAGTGTGTGTCTATCCGTGGCCAAGTGATTCACTCAGAATACAGCCCACAACAAATTAGAGCCTTCATTCAAATGAAACATTCACTGCTTATAAAACATGTACAAAATCACATTATTTCAATAGCGATTCTAACATAGCTTGTAACCCATTAACTGCAAGAGGAGTGAGACAAATATTTGTATCAGGGTTATTGACTAAAGTGAGAATTCAAAGTGAATTTAAAGTGAATTTCAAATTTAAGGCCAGAGAAGTAAAATTGAAGCATAGATGACCTACAGTATTTTTCCAGTTCAACTAATTTGACCTTACATTTGAAATTCACTTTGAATTCTCACCTTAGTGGATAACCAGTGGCGTACATACCAGGGTCGCAGGGGTCGCGGCTGCGACCGGGCCCGGCCCACCAGGGGGCCCGGCCGCCCCTGCGACCCGGTATGTAGCCACAGGGCCAGCCTCTTCTCCTGGGGGCCCAGGAGCCGACCACCCCAGGGCCCCCCGAGGCTGGCCCTGCTGTCACCGGGCAGGCGGGTGGCCAGGCAGGCGCGCGAGGGAGCACTCAGTGCTTCCTCTTCAGCTCCCTCGCGCGCCCGCCTGCCCGACCGGCCACCCGCCCAGGAGCACCACTGGACCCCAGGGAATCCCCCCAGCACTCCAAAAGGTAAGGAGGCTGGGGGGATTAAATTTAAAAAATAAAAATGTGTTAGTGTGTGTGTGTGTGTTAGTGTATGTGTGTCCTAGTATGTGTGTGTTAGTATGTGTGTGTGTGTTAGTATGTGTGTGTCCTAGTATGTGTGTGTTAGTATGTGTGTGTGTGTTAGTATGTGTGTGTTAGTGTGTGTGTGTGTTAGTATGTGTGTGTGTGTTAGTAGTGTATGTGGGTCTTAGTATGTGTGTGTATGTGGGTCTTAGTATGTGTGTGTGTGTTAGTATGTGTGTGTTTAGTGTATGTGGGTCTTAGTATGTGTGTGTGTTAGTATGTGTGTGTGTGTGTAGTGTATGTGTGTCCTAGTATGTGTGTGTTAGTGTGTGTGTGTATGTGTGTTTGTGTGTGTTAGTGTATGTGTGTGTTAGTGTGTGTGTGTGTGTATGTAGTGTTGTGTGTTAGTGCGTGTGTTAGTGTGTGTGTCAGTGAGTGTGTCTGTTATTGGGTGTGTGTCTGCTAGTGAGTGTGTTACTGTGTGTGTCTGTTACTGAGTCTGTTTGTCTGTTAGTGAGTGTGTGTTTGTCAGTGAAAGTGTATGTTTTGTAAGTGAGTGTGTATGCGTCTGTTCGTGAGAGTGTGTGTGTGTGTCTCTTCAGCATTTACCTTTCTCCAGCGTCGGACTCCCCAGTGTCCGCCTCTCAGCTCCGAATGCAAATGCGTGGCAAGAGGCGCGCGCGCGCATTTAAACCGCCCATAGGAAAGCATTACTCAATGCTTTCCTATGGACGTTCAGTGTCTTCTCACTGTGATTTTCACAGTGAGAATCGCGGAAGCTCCTCTAGCAGCTGTCAATGAGACAGCCACCAGAGGCTGGATTAACCCTCAGTGAAACATAGCCGTTTTCACTGCTATGTTTTCAGCTGCAGGGTTAAAACTAGAGGGACCTGGCACCCAGACCACTTCATTGAGCTGATGTGATCTGGGTGTCTGTAGTGGTCCTTTAAGTGTGTGTGCATACTGCGGTCGCGGGGTCGCAGCCCTGCAACCCCTGCGACCAGGTGCCCGCCGACATGTGTTGCGGCCCCGACCCGCGCCGAGTAAGCGCGGGGGGGAGGGGGGCCCACGGATCAATTTTCGCACCGGGGCCCAATGGGTCATGTGTACGCCACTGTGGATAACCCCTTATCTTTATCTGTAGGGCCCCCCTTACTCAAAGGGTTAAAATGGCTACGAGAAAGAGAGAGAGAGAGAGAGAGAGTTTGTGTGAGCACACAGCATGTGGGGCTTGTTTTAAATGAAAATGCATTTTCAATGACTACTTTCTTTTTGCTAATAGTGTTCGTTAAGATACTTTGCTGTTAAACTCGTCTTATCACATATTATAACTCGGGGGTTATTTACTAAAGAGAGAATTTAAAGTGAATTTCAAATTTAAGCCAGAGTGGCCAAACGGAAAGCATGCCTCACAACTATCCCAGTTATGTTCCAACCTTGATGTCTGGTGTACCGATTTTGGAGAAAACAGGCAGCAGACCCCACAAAACGTAGCACGAGTGTACTATTAGACGTGCTTCTGCTACACTCAGAGCACTTGGACTACTGAAATAGTGCTCCCTGCCTGGTCTGCCTTCAGTGGGCTGGCTTGATCATCAGGCAGCCTTATAGGCATTCACGCCAGGCTGACCTGCTAGTAATACAGGCACTAACACCTCTTTCCTGGGAGGGTCCGCCCCTTCACCCTCTCCCATCAGTGTCCCACGTCTTGGGATGACGATGTTGGGGGGGTTGTGAAAGCATAGAAATGTTTTCTAGTTTGGCTATTTTGACCTTAAAGTGGCTCTGTCCCTTTACTAATCCTTTGGCTTTCATCAGAGGAGATCCTGCCTTTATCCCCTCTGACCCCCCCTTAACTTTATTTTCACCCTGGAACCAGTTTTACACACCATTTTTGACTGTTATCCTGTCCCTTTTCTGTTCTTTCATTCTTAAAGTTTCCAAGATGGCAGCCCTTGAAAATACTATGTTGTGCTGTTTCTTGGGCATGTGTGTGAAACCACACACATGCGCATGACCTATGGCGGCCTCCTATAAATCCGTGTTGACACTAGCAGCCTGTGTTGAGTGGGGGGATTGGTGACGCGCTGCTTCAGGATGTCACATTTTTTAGAAACTGCAATATTTACATTACAGGATTAAATCCACATCTGGTGGCTGACTTCCAATGCTTTCTTATGCGGTAGCTTGGATGCGTGAACTGTGCTTGCCTCACATGCGCATCAGGTCCTCAATGCTCCTCTATAAGGAGCATTTGACTGGACCATCGCAGAGGAGGCCATACTTCCTCGATGATGTCACGGCAGTCTAAGAGGTGAGAGATGTCGAGGGAGCCTCAGCACTGGAAAAAGTAATTCTTTGAATTTATAATTTTTTATGGCATTTAAAAAAAAAAAATTCATGAGGGGTACTTATATTTAATTAGGTTTGTATTCCTAACTCTGTAGTGCTAATTTAATTAAGTTAGGTGGGTCAACAGGATACACTCAGCAGGTCATGGATAAACTCTGCAATTGTTACTCAAAACATCAGCATATTTTGGACCGATATAGGCAGGTGTTAAATAAACTTAGCATGTCTCAAACGGACAAAGCAAATCTCTGATGCATTTAGGAAGACCCTCCAGTAGAACCTGGAACACCTCACAGAGGCTCTAGAGAAGGGTTCTCCAAACTCTGGACCTCCAGATGTTGCAGAACCACAGCTCCCATGATTCTCTGGCTATCTATTTCATTCAAAGAATCATGGTAGTTGTAGTTTAGCAACAGCTAGAGCGCCAGAGTTTGGAGAACACTGCTCTACAATATAAATCAGCATATTTTGCTAAATTCAGACAGATCTCATACCAACCTCAAATATCCAAAAAACCTAGGCATTTCTTACATTGCATATTACACGATACATTTCAACAGAACTCAACAACAACACCCTCTAGACCGTGCATATAATCCATCTGATCTCATAGAGAATTCTGCAGAACCTATATAGACTCCTACAGATTTGGAAAAATCCGAAGGAGTTTACAATCTAAAAGTTACAGTTAATTGAGACCAGAGATGGCTATAGATGGCTATAATTTCATTTTAGGTTCCTTAAATTATGTGATCGCTTTTCCATGATGGGAGACTGGGCTAATGATATTGATATTTCTCATTTCATTTAAACATGAATTAAAGTAGATATATTCTATTGAAGTTCTGCTTCATGGTGTCATAATATTACACGAAAGATATTATTTACGCTTAAACCTTATTTTATACTTTTTTAATTTGTATTGAATACATTGTTTTTCTGGCACAACCTGGCACCAAGTGCAAATTCAAAACATGTCATAATTCTCTGTATGACTGCATTATGGGAATATCATTCTCATTGAATATGTATATGTGTGCACAAAGCACGTCTGGGAGATGGTGTCGCCAATCACCTGGAAGTGCAAAGGAAGTAAGAGTGCTTAATACTTACCTTCATAGCACTCATCACCCCAGGAAATGCCTCAACAATGTTTCCTGGGGTTAGTTAAAGAGAATCTAACACTAACAGAAAAAGTGACAAATCCTTCATTAATTATGCAAATGGATGCACCCATTACCTTGTTCAATCAGGAAAGGTAAGATGATTCTCACGTCTGCGTGCTGTCGGATAAAGTTACCTACATCAATTGTGATTAGAAGTGTTAATACAATATAAAACATTATGTGGGGAAATGTAGTGACAATTCCTCTTCAAAACAAGACTATCCACAGCTCCTACTAATTACTAACCAAGTTGCCTTACATTCTGACAAGTGGCCTCATCTCCAGCCTGTAAACTAACTAATTTAATTGGTTTTTAATTGGTTTGCTGATCAGAGCGGTGCTCAATAAAATTCTATTTTTATGAAAGATAAATAAAGACATACTATTTTCGGTTTGCGAATAAAAAAAGAGAGGCTGCAAAATAATGACTGTTTTAAGCAGAAGTGACAAATCTAACAGCGGAAGGAGCTTTGCAAGACGCTAATCTCCCTACACATTGTTATTTCTGATAATAAAACGTAAACTGAGCTATTACTAAAATGGCTTTCAAGGTATGGAGCGAATTTAATAGGTTTTCAAACATGTCTTATCTGTGAAAGATGAGTCATTCAGATTCAGGAGGCTTGTCAGGGGATGTGAGTTACACATTGATGGTGAGAACACATTGATGGTGGTTACAATTTCTTTACACAGAGACAACACATGCAGAGCACTTTATTATCAAATATTAAAGAGGAACCGTCACTTCTCATGATTTTTTATATTATGTTTATGTATCTCTTTGAGTTGACAAATAAGTGTTTGTGACGTCTGAAAAAGAAAATTAAATGTAGAAATCCACACTACCGTAATAATTCTATCAGTCTGCCAGATGCTGACACTTGCCTTCACTACTAGTGCTGGACTGCTGGTAGCAATTTATTAGCGCAGTACTTAGCTTATTGGCTGAGAGCGATCTGCGGACGCTAACAGTCCATTAGCTACCCCTCCAATGTGGGCATTAGCTCGTGAGAGCTAATGAAAGTTCCTGCTTAGTTTAGAAATTGTTTGACTACCTTCAATAGGGGGTAACCAGGGCAGTCCTGGCACCATAGCCTCCAGAGTAAGCTGCAGTGGTTATGGTACTTTGAGTGTTCCTTTAGAAGCTCTGCCCTTAACTTCAGAATACAAATTAAAAGTGAGGGCTCGGGTTCCCACTACTCATAGAAATATAATTTCCAGCTCCAATTTCTAGTAACCTACTATTTACTTTATATTTCCTATACACATAATTAAAATTAATTGGTCAGAGATCATCTTTTACTAATATGTACAGTGAAAAGTTAATTTACTAAAAGACTGAATAGTCCTGTATCTATCCTAGGAACAGCAAAAATTCTTATACAGCACTAGCTTTTACCACCTCCCCTGGGAGACCATTCCATTCTATGTAAATCAGCCATAATTTCACATCCAACTCAGTCATTTTCAAACAACCCTACATCGATAAACCTTATTAAAGAGGAAATGTCACAGCATGGCATACAATGTAAATGAATCATATCCCATGAAGTTGTGCCCAAACATGTACATGCTTGTGTAGTTATTGGAGTATTCGGGTAAGATGTTAGTGTAAGGGCCCAAATGCTAAAGCGCCCCTAGCTTCTCCCAGGTAATCCAGTTCTCTTTAGCTTGTCTCACGATTTGGTGTCAAGAAGGTGCCTGTAGACAACTGCCTATCACATTTATTTACCAGAAAAACAGGCTGAGTTTGGCAAGACAAACTGGAGTTAATGTGGCAGTGGGGGTAATTGTGTCTAATGAAAAATTACAAATTGTGTTGGCACTCAATCAGATTATAGGTGCCGGTATCTTGGCCACCCTCACAGACCAAAAAAATGAAACATCCAAAATATAAGAATGAGTGCCAATTTTTTAATTTTGTTATTGTGTTTTTCCTTAGCAAATGGTTTAATAGTATATACTAGGACGAAGGAAAGAGAACCTGTCTCTTAGTGATAGTTTCTTGTCAAGCATACTCTGCAGCATTTAAAATAAAATAGCATATATGATTCACTACCTGATGCCAGCTTGTTGATATTCATTTCATGGTTTATTTTTCATTTTTGATTTAACACATATGTTTTCTTTTTTTAATGATTGCGTAGGTAGGAGCGTAGCACAAAACTGGATTAACTATAGGGTAGATGGGTGGACAGTGCAAAGCTGGGGTAATTATGGTTAAAATGGACAGCGCAAAGCAGAGCTGGGGTAGTTTAGTGGTGATTATCTGCCCACAGCAGAGCTTGGGTACTTAAGAAGGGTGGTTAATTGCACTAGGCCTGGGTAGGTAAGTGCGCAGAATTGGGTTAGTTAAAGGGTAGGTGTTTGCATATTACATTACTAGGGCAGATTTTGTGCATTACTATATAAAATGTAGGTGCAAAGAGCTCAACAGAGTAGAAGTAATTAAGAGGTTGGAAGGTAGGTGCACAGAGGAGAGCAGAAGCAGTTAAGAAGTAGGTATGATCAGAGCAGAGGTAGTTAAGGGGTGTGTAGTTTGATGCAATGTGCAGAAGTAGATGAATGAAAGAACTGATGATGGTACCCAGAGCAGAGTTGGGTTAAATGAATAACACTGGGCTAGTGTGGGTGTGTTACAGAGCAGTACATTATGATAACAGAGCACTGAGAGCAGACCTGGGGGTAACACAGCACTGAGAGCAAAGCTGGGGGGTAAAGGAACACTGAGAGCAGATATGGGGATGGTAACAGAGCACTGAGAGCAAAGCTGGGGGGTAAAGGAACACTGAGAGCAAAGCTGGGGTGGACAGTAACAGAGCACTGAGAGTAGAGCTGGGGGGTAACAGAACACAGAGAAGAGCTGGGGGGTAGCAGAACACTGAGAGCAGTGCTGGGGGGTAACAGAACACTGAGAGGGGGGGGTAATACCAGGACTGAGAGCAGTGCTGGGGTAATAGGAGCACTGGAGAGCAGAGTTGGGGGTAACAGAGCACTGAGAGCAGCTGGGGGTGGGCACTGAGAGCAAGGCTGGGGGTAACAGAGCACTGAGAGCAGAGTTGGGGGGGGGGAAACAGAGCACTGAGAGCAGAGTTGGGAGGTAACAGAGCACTGAGAGCAGAGCTGGGGGTGCGGTAACAGAGCACTGAGAGCAGAGCTGGGGGTAACAGAGCACTGAGAGCAGAG
>OW240922.1:95887499-95946024 GCA_933207985.1 Pelobates cultripes | reverse complement strand
GGGGTAACTGAGAGCAGAGCTGGGGGGGGGGTAACAGAGCAGGACAGGTTGATGTATAGATACAATTGGCAGAATACTAGGTGCTGAATGAGCCTGTGATCAGAGCAGAGCTGGAATAGGTGGGAGGGATTTATGCACGATTGACAGGTGTATCAGCCAATCAGAGCCTCCTCTCTTTCTCGGATTGACTCAGAGAGAGGGTAGGCGGGTAATCGCCTTCAAGCAGTGGGCATGTCCAGCCATCACTCCATGAATGGGGCAACTGGTAACGTCACTCTCCTAATATGGGCATTGCCGTCACAGGCGGGCGGACCAATGAGCTGCGAGCAGTAGCTGCGGGATCCCCCTAGGCGGAAGTGTAGCGCATGTGGCCGCCAGGTGGGGATTTAAAGCCCAGACAGCTCTGACTGCGCTCAGTTCATAGTAATCAGACAGCAGGCACTGGGCTCTCAGACATGAAGGTGACTTCCATAGCCTGCCGGCTGCTGCATAAGCTGCTCAGGAAGGAACATGCCCGCTGCCTGCTCCTGGACTGCAGACCCTACCTGCCCTACTCTACCTCCAATGTCAGGGGATCCCTCAATGTCAACCTCAACTCAGTGCTCCTCCGCAGGGCTCGGGGGGGGACAGTCCCTCTGCATTTCGTGGTGCCAGATGAGGGAGTCCGGGGACGGCTGCTGGGTGGCCAGATCTCAGTGATTGTAATCCTGGATGAGAGAACACAGAGGTGTCAGAAACTGAAGAAGGACAGCACAGCTCAGATTGCCCTAAATACCCTGGGCAGCCTGTCTTCTGGACCCAAGATATGCTTCCTAAAGGGTAAGTAGGGGGAGTACAGGGCACCCACTAATACAATGAGGATTAAAATGCCGAATTGTTTGGGTCAGATATGTATTTACTTCAATATTTGAAAACAAATATTTTTCTAAAAAAAAAGCCAGTTTCTCAAGGCTTATTCATAGATTGGTGAATTTGGTAATCCCAACTCATGTTGAATCCTGACATACAGTGAGATTTCACCAAGTCCTTTTTATTGACAGCCTTACGTGACCAGCTGCTGACCTCGTATTTATAGCTCCACGAAGTTTAAACGTATTTACTTAAACTAGGAGTCTGATTGTAAAGTGGCAAAGCTGGTGCTGTAGTAAATCTATTTCCCCTCAATGTGGAGGGAATTGAAGGAAGTGACAGTTATTTGCCATTTCCTATTATCCCCTTTGCCTTCTCTTTAAACAATGGGTCTGGCACTAAGCTAATTATTGGGGTAATAATGGCATTCTATTCTATGAGCTCCATTTCTATTTATGTTATGACTACAATTGTACAAGCTTTGAATAGCTAAACCCCTCAAGCTTTGTAACTGGGCATGTTACATTGTTTTACATGTGTTATTCCCCAGGAGTTAAAGGGGACACTAAAGACATTAAACCCCCCTGCGGGGCATCTTCTATGTTGGATGAGGGCTGTTAAAGAAGGTTATTTGCAGGTCAAATTGTGTCTGTTTTAGCTCTCTCATCACTTCTTTATATGCAAATGTTCCCATGTGTATAGTAAATGTCCTAAATCGGGGGCTGGGTGTTAAGTGGAACAGTAGTAAAGTGGTTTTGAGATTGATTTGACCCCTTGCCCTAACTGCAAGGACACCTGGATTGTGCTTGGAGGATTTATAATGTATCCATTTGATTCATGGGTTGGACTCGTCCATTCTTCTAGAAAGTTAAATGTATTGCTTTTTGTCAGATCCATTCTTTCCGTCGGTTTAGGTTTATTATCAAATCTTTCCCTCTTTGTCATAGTCTAATCGCTGTTTACATTATGAAGCCACTATTTCCGTGGCCTTGTATAGAAATGTTTTATCATATTTGTTGACATTAGCTTTTTTTATTTATTTTATTTAACCCTAATTATCTTTATTTATTATCCTGTAAATAATTAAATTTTCTTTTCCATGGGGTTCTCTGCAAATGGCTCATTTTTGTTGTACTACCACGATACTGAATTAACAATTACAATATCCTGTTGCACAGTTGTGAGGTTTAGGTCGATGCTCTATATGAATGTAGGAAACAAAAATTAATATATGTATATTCTCTATATCGCTTGTCACTACGGCTATCTGCACCTAGCTGATGTATATGCTCAGAGTATCGTTGTCTTGCTCGTTTAGCTAATTATTTGGTTTTTTTTTTCCTCCTTTACACGGCGATGAGGTTTGGCTGTGCAAGTAATGGATAATTATCCCCCCACCCCACTTTTTGTCCTGTTACCTTCCTGGCCCCCCTCCCCAATACAGGAAGAGACCTATTATCCATGAGAATTGTAAATTCCCATTTAGTTGCCTTTTCTAACCTAACCTGATATCCCCAGAGCCCTAATTACATCACAACATATGGAGCAATAATCTGATCTGGGGATAAATCGGCACCTACAGGAAATGATCCATGGATACACCATGGGGCACACCATAGAGGATTCCTCAATGATCTTCTAAATGTCTTGGACGGGGTATCCCAACACCCAGTCCTTCTAGATATTCATTATCTCACTGAATGTTAAATAATCTATTGCATAACTGTCCTGTTGCTGAGGGACAGGATATGTTGACACGAAAGGGTCACCAATCCTGTAATTAATTACTGTATCTCATTAAGAGAACTCGTACAAGGACTGAATGTACTTTACCACAATATGATTTGTTTTATGATAAAATGGAATTTTAGATTACAATAAACTAATATATACATTTTTTTATTTTTTTTTTTTCTAGGAGGATATGAGTCATTTTATTCTGAATACCCAGAATTTTGCGTTGATCAGAAAAGATTGACTGCAGAGGAAAATGAAACCGAGCAAAACCTCATCCTCTGTGAAAAGCGGACTTCCTTCCACAAGCCATCATATGATCAGGTATGTTACTGGGATATACAATGTCTAAATGTTCCTCACTGCTTGTAGGTCAGTCATATGTAAATATGTTTATCCACGGCCAGCAGCTGACTGAACCACAATATAACCATTTATACCTTGTGATTCTTTTTAAATGTTTGAGTTTTGCATTTTGTTACAATAAACTGCCTGTGTTTTTATTTGTCCACATGAGATTCTGTGAGAGCTGCTGTTGGCATTTTTTTGCAGTGTCTCATTGGCCTGAATTTGGTGCTAGATTTATAGCTGAAAAGCTACTTTGTGATAGAATTTGAAGAATTGTCACATCTTGTACAAAGGGATTTTACTATTGTGGAGGATTTTAGTAAAGAAGCATTAATTTAACTACTTCAGAACCAACCACCTACTAGCACTGAGAATGTGATGATTGCTTAACCCTGGCCTTAAAGTGTTAATAATGCTAGTTTCCTTTGATAGGATCTGAGGAATTTTTTTCAGTAAGTGTCCCTTAAAGCAAGCTTTAGAAAACTGCTACTTTAACTTTTATTTTTTACCTTTTGAAATAAAAAAAAAAAATAAAAAAAAAAACCCACAAAGTTAAAACCTAGTAAAATGAACCTGTTACTCTCCCAGTACAGAGAGTCAATTGTCTTGTTGATTTCCTTTTTGACCCATTAGTAAATCATCATTCATGCAATGAGTAGACCTGTTTCCGGGATCAATAGTTATTGCTCTTAGCCATTCATGATGTGCTGCTGTGTCAGACTGACCTTGGTGGGGAGATGCTTCAGAATCTGTTTCATGTGTGACTCATCCCTTGTCAGAGCACTGTGTGAATATATCTTATAGCTATCCCTTGTTAGAGCACTGTGTGTGTGTATATACCTTATAGCTATCCATTGTTAGAGCTCAGTGTATGTAAAGATGCCTTGACATCAGTCCCTGGTTGGAGCTCTGTGTGTTTATAAGCCCTGGAGCCATAGGAATATAATCTCTAGGCTTACAGTACAATATCCATTCTATCTACCTCTTGGTCTGTTATATGCTTACCCCCACCCCCAACATAAAATACTACTTTAATGGCAGTATGTAAAATACAAATACCTTTTCCCCCTTATAACTGAATTATTAAACCACAGTAGTGACTTCTATAATTCATAGCCCCGGCAGTAATATAACAGTTTGGGAGGCAGTTGGTTAATTCCTAGTTAGTGTTGGCCGTTTCTCTAGGATTATGAGATTATCTTTGCAGGGCTAAAGGAATCTTGTTTTACTGGGGAATATTCTCTCTTAATTCTGGTTACCCTTTATGTTCTGGAAGAAGGGTCTATTTATTAGGAACTATAATTGTTAAACGTTTGGAGGGGGTTTGTTGTTGGGTGTTCTACAGATGGGTGTTTTCTTTTTGGTTTTTTTTTCTTTTTTTTTATATCTATCTATCTCTCCTAAACAAGGCCATGTGTACTCAATTGTTTTGAGAATAAAACAACTTCCCCCTCATATCGGACAGTTTGAGTGTTGTGGGAGTTGCATTGAATGGTCAGGGAACAGGCTAAATCTGGCACTCCAGCAGAACAAAATGTTTAAATCTGTAGAGTGAAATTGTATAAAATGGAGCAAACTCTATATAATGAAACCTCTATTTTCATCCTTTTCCAAAAAAAATGCTTGATGGCAATATATTCCAATAACGCATGGGATACAGTATGTAGACTTGCACAGTGATAGTTGGATAGAATTGAAGGGATTAAAGCCATCTACTGCAAAAATACCCTAAGGTGACCCGATGGTTTGGGTCTGTCCAAGAAGTGATCATGTAGTCACCAGTGGGTGGGTTGGTAAAGACTTGCCTCATATGTGGGGGACTGCTGAGTCACCGGCTTATAATTCTAGGTTTCAAATGCAAAGAAAACAAACCAGAAAAAAAACAACCTTATTTGGTTTTATTTTTGATAATGAGTGACGCATCCTAGTTACTATTGGACAACATTATCTGGAAACGGGATAAAGCAAGAGGGGCTTACTTGTATGTGGTTTATTTGCTAAACACAATTGAATTCTTCCAAATCTGCTATTAACAACATTTTGAAACTGTATTCCCCTCTTACTCCAAAGTGCTGTTAAATGTATTGGTAATTCACCTCAGTTGAGATCATTTTTGATTTTATATCCTACATATCTAATATACATATTTTATTATTTTTCCTTCTAGGGCAGCCCAGTCGAGATTCTTCCATTCCTTTACCTAGGCAGTGCCCATCACGCTTCCACATGTGACTTCCTGTCTGACCTTCATATCACTGCCTTACTGAATGTCTCCAGGAAAAGCACAGACTCTTACAAAGATCAGTACATTTATAAATGGATCCCGGTGGATGACAACCACACAGCAGACATTAGCAGACACTTTCAGGAGGCCATAGAATTTATTGGTAAGATTCATTCTCAATGGACCTTCTATGGTGACTTAATGCCATGTCTTATGACTGTATCATTGGCATTTTGACCCCACTTAGATCCTTAAAATAATGGCACATTAAACAAAATACTTGCGGGAATGTCTGTTTTTGTTTATGTAGTAAATATACAAACATGGATGATACAAATCATAAACACGGTTTCAAATAAATATTTTTAGAAAAAGATGTTTAAAGCACACTTGGTAAGGACCCCCACTGTGCTTACACTCCAAAGGTGACAACGCTTGAACTTCACAAATGCCCTTTCCAGTTGTGCCCAATTTCACTCACTTGCTTTATTTTTTATTTTATATTTATCAGTATTTCTGAGATGAATCCTATTTCTATTTTTTTTAAAGAAAATTTAGCTGTTAAAATTAATTCTCTGTAGTGTGGGTTTTTTTGTTTTTGTTTTTTTCTTTCTACCTTACAATTCTCACAGTAAGGGTCCATGTTTAAGGTTGATGGTGGGTGGGAGGCCACAACATGTTTTTACGACATTGTAAAATACAATCTGACATCTGCAGAGAGACTAAAACCAGAAAAGGGAATAATTAATTTAATGGGCATGTTCATAAGCAGGTAATTCTGCCCATATTGACCCTTAGAGCATGTATTTAGAAGATAAAATAAACCGCACAGTCTGTAATTACAGCTGCCCCTCCCTGTAAATAGCCTTCTTGTCTGTAGTAGCCATTAATTCCAGCAAGCTTTCCTCTTGTAACAATAGACTGTACTTCCCCATAAACTTGGCTAATGGACATATGATTACTGTGGTATGTAGATGTCCAACAACCCAAAACCACTTTCATGTACCTTCTCAGACATGCTACCATGGTAACTCAATCTCTTGTTGGCTTTTAACTACTTGACTTTAACATGTTAGAGAAAGCATTTTAGGATATAAATTTAAAAAAGTAACCGATTTGTTAAACCCCAAAGAATGTCTTCCAAGCTTTATTCAGTATATGGGTTTCAAGTCTGTCAAAAGTGCCTTTCAAGTCCCTCTTTAAGTGAGATATTCTTTGTCTGCCATACTAAAATCTCTCATTGATGTTCTGTCTTTTTTTTTTTTTTTTTGGCTAGTCTGTACTTGACATGCTTCATTTAACATTCTTCTGTTTTTTGTTTTTTTTAAACAGACACTGTGAGACGTGCTGGAGGAAGGGTCCTTGTTCACTGTGAGGCTGGCATCTCCAGGTCCCCAACCATCTGCATTGCTTACCTTATGAAGACCAAAAGATTCCGTCTGGAAGAAGCCTTTGATTATATCAAACAGCGACGGAGCCTCATCTCACCCAACTTCAGTTTCATGGGCCAGTTACTCCACTATGAATCTGAGGTCTTCTCTTCCATGCAAAGTGCCCCTGTAGTGTCCTGCAAGAGAGACTCTTTGTCCTTCTTCAGTGAAGAAATGAACATTGGTAATACTTTTGAGAACTCTTGCTTCAGTTTTCCAAGCTCCGTTTTGAACACTGTCCCTCTCATGTCACCTGTCCACCAATTAAAACTCAGCCCCATCACAGCGACGTCATCATGCTGATACGGATTCCTATGGACTGATTTTATATAAGGATTCTTTTTTTTTTTTTTTTCTGATGTGCAATATTCATACATCATAAGGACATCTGACTGGCTACAATTGTTTGTATCCAAAGCTTTTAAGGACGCTGCAGTTCTTTATAAAACCAAAAACATATTGTGCAGTTTACTGATGACCTATATTTAGGATGTGTTCTCCTTGAGAATAGATGATGCATGCTTCATTTCATTCTGTATTTGCCCCAGCTGGAAGTAAGGACATTACTGATCTAATTCCCTAGGTTTCCAGATCATAGTAGGACCGGTACAGCTCCACTCTCCCTTTCTTCCACACTCACTGCAAGGGTAGATTATGTTTCTATGCCTGTATATCTGTCAAGGATTCAACTGTTTAATGACTCAAATTACAGGACAGATTTTGCTTGTCTGTAGCAAATATATTGTCCAATTTTTCATAGTATACCTGCTGTTTGAATACACACTACTGCATTTGTATCAGCTAGTCAACCACTGAGAATTTTAGGGTAGTCACGTGACACTGTATGCACCATTGATTGTTTAGAATCACAAGCTGCGCTAATAAGACATTGCTCAGATGTGACGCTGTCTGTCTCAAAATTGTTACTATGTTTTGAGAATCGAAAAGATTAAAAATATAGTTAAAGGGGGGGAAAAAATACGTCCCTGGTAACAAATTCCATTCTGAAATATCCCTTTACGTGCAGGTAATTTCCTTGAAGTTTTTGTTTTGGCTTCCAGGGAGCCTTGGCACGTAAACAGAAGGGCACCTCCCCCATCTCTGTTTAATCCAAAAGCTCTCTTTAACTTTTTTTTTTTTTTCCTTCAAAGTCTATTTTGGGGAGTTGTGCACCCTGAGGGTCTAATACACTTCCTACACAAGGCTTTCAGCAATTCAATTAATCTCAGTTGGAGAAATTGTACAACAGGATGTTCTAGCTAATTACACTAAAGTGTGCCTCTACTCTGCAATATATTTTTAGAATGGGAGTGATTTTTATTTCCTTTCTAATTTTCATTAAATGGCCATGATAGTTCATGTGCACCTGTGCTTATGACTACCTATATCCCAGAGACTATAGGAAGAGCACTATAGTCTTTGTTAAAGGCTAAGAAAATTCCCCAAAAATTTAACAGAACTTCCTCTGTTAACTCAAAGAGGTAAACTCAACATCCTCCTAACAGCCTGTGATAGAGTAACTTGGGCATTTGATAATGGCAGATTTTCTGGTTTGTTTTGACTATGGGATCTGGATAATAGGCATAACCTGTGGATCTTTTTTGAACTAATTCCCTATCTTCCAGTTAGCTGTTAAGAGCCACAGCCTATGCGATTACGCCCTCTGCTGGAAACGGCTATAAAAATGAGCATTGCTTAATAGTGAAGTAGTATTGCCATGCCTAAAATCTTCCCAATCCTTTTCAGATGTTAAGATAATTTTAGATTATAAATAGTTAAATATACAGTTGTCGGTTTCCTTTTGAATTGCCGATGGTGTCACAGTAGATGGTCTACTATAATTTCACATGTAATGGTGCGTTAACCATTAAATGTAGAAATAATGTTCTTGGTTCAAACAGTGTTTGTTCATTATTCTGGGACAGAATCCTTTTTAAATTGGTGAATAGTCTAATCCATTTGGGGGTGGAGATGTTGGATATGTACATGAGACTTGTTACATTGCCCATTCGAGGGCTGAAGTTATAACACTGGATCGTTGCAACCCTTTTCAATGCTGGAAAATGTTTTCCATATGTTCCTGCTCCTTTGACAATGAGGTTAATCTTACTACAACTGTATTAAGAACATTTTAACCCTTTTGGAGACTCAAGAATGGTCATTCTGGGTCATCTGTCAATATATTACAGGGTACAATGCAATAATGTTTTTTTGAAAATGTTTGTTTTTTTATTGTGCCAATAAAGTATCTTTTGTTAATTTAAAAAGTTTCCTTTTCAGTTGGGAAGAGAAGGAAGGGGGTGCAAAACATGTTTAACCAATGTATAGGAAATACATATAAAACATGGAATATGATTTTTCTGTAAACTAGGAATTGTCCAATCTGGAAATCCCCCTGAATATCTTTATTTTTTTAATTCCTTGGTTTAGCACTGCAATTGTTGAACATTTAGCTTTTTCACATACATCCCTGTATCTTATTTATTTTTATTTTTTACTGGTATTTGTAAAGCGCCAACAGATTCTGTAACGCTGTACAATATACACAGACAAATACAAGAGGAAGAGAGAGCCCTGCCCGTAAGCTGATAACTAGCCATTGAAGCTTTTATACAAAGTGCTTAGCTAGGAAGCTTACAATCTAAAGGATACAGTGTGTCAAATGTATATGCAATTGTCATGGTAACAAATTTACTAGTTTTGATACACTACACTGAACTCTACACAGAATTTCTACCGCAAACACTGTGTAGTCTTACACAATCAAGCCTAATAGAGCAGTAAGTGGAATTGACAATGAGACCATATGCCAAGTGTGCATAAAAAGAAAATTAAATAATGAAGCGCAACATCAATATTGCATATAAAATCAAATCCTAAAACAAAATGGTGTTCTACATATTAAAAATTACCCAGAATCCATATTACAATAAGTATCGCAAAGTGCAATTTTCTATCCTATATAAAAATTCCCCCAAAATACTAATTTTAGTGCATACAGAATGTTCTTAACAATGTTACTGCAAATAGTTTTAATGCTGTATTCCCTGGTTGGAAGTGGAATGTGATTAACCCCTTAAGGACCAAACTTCTGGAATAAAAGGGAATCATGACATGTCACATATGTCATGTGTCCTTAAGGGGCTAAAATCCATTGCTATGTGGAACAATCGTTCTACAGGCTTCATACAAATGAGTTTGAGTTCTAAATTAGATGGGCTCTATATTATGTGGTCTACATGCTTAAATCTAATTGAGGGGGGCCTGGATTTTCCTTTAATTGATTGCTGACAAACCTAGACTGCTGTCAGTAGGGACTGTTCAGTGATTAGCCAGGATTGGTAATCTGCACTATACAAACTGGACCAACTACTTCACTTTTGTATGTACTTACTATAGGTTAAAGGGACACTATATTGAAGAGAACCACTACATTAAGCTGCCCTGCAGTTTTTTTTTCCCCAATGTAAATTATGCCTTTTCATAGAATAGGCAATGTTTACATTGCTGGCTAGTAACAGTCCTAGCGGTAGTCACTCAGACGGCCACTAGAAGGGTTAGGCACAGCAAGACCAGCACGGTGTGGGAGAAAAGATGAGTAAAAACACCTTCAATGTGACCGGTCACCTAAACAGCCACTCTAGCCCTATAGTGTTGGGAATATATGTTTGTATTCCTGACTCTTAGTCTTTAGAAAGCATGTGAATGTCAGAATCCACTGCAATGGTCATTGCTCTACTTTTACAACTTTGCTCTGCAATAACACTGCTTTCCCCATGCACACCTGATATTTAAAATTCGTTTTTGCGTCATACCTTGTATATGTGCTCCGCTGTTACCTCTGTTCACCTACTGTGTGTTCTAGCAGTAGTTACAGGATGCACTGGGGAGCATCAACTAATACTGTGGGACAGTCTGTAATAATTGTCTGAATCTGATGGGAGCTTCCTACTTGGAAGATATTTATACTCATACCCCGTAGGAATTAACCAGAAAACATACTCAATCCAACTCCGCCTATCACAGCCTTCTACCCCTGGTTTAGGAGTGAGGTTAACCTTAAAGGGATACTATAGTTCCAGGAATACAAAGCTGTATTCCTAGCACAATAGCATCCTCTGCCTCCCCACTCATGCTGTGGAGAATCCTTTACTTACCTGATCCCTGCGCCAATGTCCTTCTGTGCTGGTTCATGGCTCCGCCTCCTGATGACACTTGACAAGGGGGTGCTAATGCGCATGCATGGCGATTGCCACACATGCACTAGGCCCTCCCCATAGGAAACCATTGAATCAATGCTTTCCTATTTGGAAATAGTTGACGCTGGATATCCTCATGCAGACCGTGAAGTACCTCTAGGGGCTGTCTGGTAGACAACATTGCAGTTTCCAGTTTAATGAGCTGAAGTGGCGTGGATGCTTATAGTGTCCCTTTAAGTTCAGATATATTGCCTATTTCTTGGTTTACCCTTTACTGTATTACACTATCATTAACGTATTATCATTCACTAGGATAGGCCACCTAAACAAGATGGGGTGGGGGCAACTGTATATATTTTTTTCTGTTCCAGTCTAAACAGCATGTACCTGCCAATATCTGTTCTACCACGAATGAGCACTTGAGCCATACACCTTGAATTCACCAGAGTCCTATAACCCTGGAATGTCTACAAACGTTCTCCGTATCGATTTCATTTTGTGAGTTTTCTACGCCTGCAAATAGAAGCATGTCGGCGTTAAAATCTGTTTTCATGCAAACTACCCTAAGAGATCTAAAACCAACAAACTAAGTTATTTTTTATTCATTTTATATAACTGGCCTACGTGAAACGTGTAGGTTTCATTTAAAGAACCGAAATTGAGGAAGTGACCAGTAAATGAATGTATGATTCAGTACATATGAGTCACAATATTAATAATCATCAAACATAGTGGGTGTATTAACGCACATATTCTCCAAAGTTCTCAAATAAACCAGAAAAATATCACAATTCAGTGGGTGACATCCAAAGGAAGCTATTAAGATTTAGCATAGCATTTCACTGGAGGCGACTGGAAGAAATAGAAGTGTGTTAGCCCCCAGAGGCTTTCATCACAAGTACTCTTATGGGGGCCACAATCACCAAAGCCTTCATGATGCATTTCCAATGGTAAATCTAATCCTACCTGGTGTCAGTCATGTAAAACACAGTCTGTTGCCTGCTTTCAATACAAACATACACTAAGGTTTAAAGGTACATTGTCCCAGGATTTGAATATAGTGTTTGCTTATCACCTTTACATAACAAAATATGTATTTGTTAGGTGTGAAAAATAACATTACAGGGACATTATAGTGACCAGAACCACATCAGCTTAATGTATTAGTTCTGGTGTCTGTAACCTGTCCCTAGAGGTTGAGCACTGTAAACGATGCCGTTTCCGGGAAAAGGCAGTGTTTACATTACTGCCTAGTAACACCTTCAGTGGCAGTCACTCACCTACGTTTACCATCCATCAAGATGAAGAATGGATAGCAGATGATCCACACTGGGTATAATCGATCTCTTTTAGTTGCTAACAACCACACAGATTATAAACAACTTCTACTCAATGCCATTGTGTAATACCAATCCGGGATTTCAATCCCACAATTCATACTGTGCAGCTGCACTACATTCCTGCCTGGAAATATACATTTAATACTGTATATCTTTTGACACTGACCGTTACTGTAAAAATGGTCATTTCAAGGCAGGGACAGGTAACATTGATATCTAACAAATTGTCCAATAAAGTGTGAATAGTTGACATTCTAATTTTAAGCCACAAGAGCTGAAATGAAAATATAGCGCTTATAATTGTGTTTCCCTTCAGCTACTGTGAACTCAAATGTGCAATTTGAATTCCAGACATTTCATGATTTTGTGAATAAATCTGTGAGCTAGCAATGTATTTGTTATGTTGATTATATCGCCACCACGTGGACAAAATTATACTTGTGCTTTAACTCATTTCTAAAGGGTCAAGCAAGCAAAACCTTCAGTGAGTAATATTAGATTATATTTGTGGCATGCAGGGAGGAAAATCTGAATTCTAGGACATCATAAAAGGCTGATTAAAGTGTCATTAAATATTTCAGGTGTAATCGTTTTAATTAAAGAACACTAAAAGATACATTTATGATAGCAGAATAATATACTATACTGGGTTTAATGAGGACTTGTGGCAACACATTTTTTTTCTACTTTTGTGTTTTGTATGAAAAATGATAAAAAAAAATTCTGCAGGATTATTATTCCATGTCTGTTTTTGTTTTTATCGTTTAAGTTTTATAAACAGAAGGTTACGGTTAGGATACCGAAGGTTACCGACAAACAACAAACAGACAAACAACCAAGGTAATAACTAGATTTGCATATTAATTTCCCGCTGAATTGCAAATCATCCCAGTTTTGGGAAGGTCATCCAAATTCGTTAACTCTTATAGCTATATGACCAAATCACAAAGTCTCTGAAACAGACAATGCACAAGGCGGTTCTGTTGTTTGTGATATGATGTTCTGTCCATGGCACCCTCAAAAAACAAGACTGATAGTTAGGGGAAAATTAATCTTGATATGCCTCTTCCTTGGCATCAATAGTAAAGAGATTATGGATACCGCACTCACCAAACAATCAAGGTGCTCCGGATCCAGGGCTTGCCAGGCCTCACTTCCAGATCTGTGGAACAAATTATGGTCTAGGCACTCAGGGTAGTAGCAAATATAGCAGCTTTACTGGGGCACAAGCAGCAACATTTCAACCCAACCGAGTCTTAATCAAGTTTGATTAAGTGGCGGAGATGTCTTGGAGTGTCATGGGTGGGCAAGGTTGCCTCCATTAAAATTAATTTATTATCCAGATTTTTATATACCTTTAAAGCATTGCCAATGCCCCTTAGATGGACTGACTTTAGAGTCTTAGAATTGCCTTTCGACAGGTTCATTTTCGAAAGGACAAAGACCACATATTCGCAAAACGGTTATGTACGCTCCTGTGTTCCACTGGGGTTTGGGCCTCACTAGCGTCCATTATTTAACTGCAGCCCAACTAGCCCAAGTCCAGCAATGGTAGACTCAACCAGGGCAAAAACGATGGGTAGAATTGGACAATCTTATTTTTGGAGTAGATCACGTCTCTCTCTACATGTGGCTATCTAAACCACATTGCCCATGGACCAAGTGATTAATCACTCACTAGTTCTATGGGATTGAGTAAAAGACAAATTTGCATTTTCATCCTTTGTGTTTCCCCTCACACCAATACTCTGAAACAAAATGTTCCCACCAGGTCTGACCCCTAAATTCTTTGCACATTTCGAAGAAAGAGATATTGCCTACATATTACATTTATACTCCCAAAACAAACCAATAGAATTCACGGATATCCCTGAACACACCTCCTTCACTACATTAATTTAGGTATAGGCAACTTTGTAGTCTAGAAGTCACACCAATAGTAAGACAAGCAGGTGCAGCCCCCCTCACAGAGTTAGAATGATGATGTATTGGGTTACCAAACTTGAAAGGCCAAATGTCCGATCTATACATTGCAATCACTACACAACCCACACAAATTTCCCTACACACATTACAGCCTGGGAAAAAGATTTGGGACCACCAGAGGTAGCCTTTGACTGGTGAGATGTATGGAAAGTATTAACATCCATCACCATATATGTAAACCACTAAGAACAGTCCTATAAAATGTTGTTCTGGTTGTTTTGGTATGTGACTTCTGGGCTCTTTCATACATTCTTGGAGGACCTGCAAAAACTCAAACTTTTATGGCTTAAAGTTACAAACTTATTAACCAAACAACTAGGGAGACTCTGCCTGATGGACCCATGGCCCTTACTTCTATCCTTCTATCAAACCTCTAGACATATTCACAAGAGCTGAGAATAAATTAGCAGCCAGAATAGCATTGTCGACCCGCAGAGTAATCGGAGAACTCTCAAAAGGTTTCACAAAATTTGGGATTCCTGGCTAACTGGAGATACAAAGTAAATACAGACGTCTTCATGAAACAAACTTATAAATGGCCACTGAAGTGTTTTTGATCACATCCCTACATGCTGCCCACCCATTTAGGTCAGCCCATGGGGCAGTACCTGACACTTCCCTCCCTCTTTTTCTTTAAGTTTTTATTATCATAATTTTCCCTTCCACTTACTTTATCATTTAGAGGCCTCTTTCTCAGTAAATCAGTCCTCAACACCCCTCTCACACTTGTAAATAGTTCCCAGTTACTTTCACCTAATGCCCCACACTGCCCATCCCCATACTCCTCATCTTTCGAAAAACACTCAGTGGCAAGTAGCATCTTGCTTCAATCATTAAAACACTCCAAGTTAACCTCTTGGCAGACACTGAAGTATGTCAGATCCAAAACGAAATGGAATATACACTTCCCTTGGTTAGTGATCCACTCCGTATACATAAAATATGCTCATTCACCAGTCAGACAACCAGCACTGTTCAAAGGCTATCATCTAGATTACATTGTAACTCTGGTAAATAAAAGCAATTATATAGTACAATACTCCACAACCATTGTTTTATTGACATTTCATTATGATATCTACAAACTACTGTTTCTGTTGTTCTGACTGAACATAGTTACATCTAAACCCAGCATGCATACTTGTTCTACTTGAAAAGAATACATAAAGAATTAAAGAGAATAAGCTTTTTTTTTTTTTTTTAATCTTGGGATGCTTCGAACAAGTCGAATTTAAACACATAAGCTAATTTTCCTTTAACAGAGGATTACAAAATCCAAGCTTGCATAGTTACACAGGCTGAAAAGAAACATGAACCCATCAAATTCAGTCTTCCTCATCTCAAAAAACCCAGTTTGAAGCACTTCCAATTTTGCAACAAACTGGGGGGAAGGGGAGGAATCCTTCTTGACCTCAGAATGGCAGTCAGGTTTATCCTTGGATAAGAAGCTATTACTCTACACTTGAAAATTATATCATTAAATATTCTGTTTTTGAAAGTGTGCATCTTGTTCCTGTTTAAACATCTGTACAGACTCTGATAAAACCACTTCTTCAGGCAGAGAATTTCACATCCTTATTGCTCTTACGGTAAAAAAAAAAACTTTCTTCCAGTCTAAACGCATGACCTAGGGTCGTAAGCTTGAAGAATTGTCTTTCTGACAGCTGACAATGCCATATGGATGGACCTAGAATATTTTGGAACTTTATCAGGCAAAATACCAAATATGGATAGCTCAAGGGACAGATATGGATAGCTCAAGGAACAGAGGCACAGGGAAGTGTAAGATGGTCTCCAGACAAGTTAGTATTTCCCCATAAAACTCATGTATTTGAATGCATCTCCAAAACCAATTAAATAGTTTTTCAAACATATTGAAGAATTCATCAAATTCAGTCAGTGTTGGGAGCTATCCACTAATGGATTTCTTGTAGAAGAAAAAAAATGTGGAAAAAGTTTAAGCAGTTTGTCGCAGTGAGAATATCATCACTGGGGAGGACTAACACTGATGTCCACTAAAACTACAGCTTCAATGATGCATTGTCATTCTAAAAGCATTCCAAAGGAATGCATCGCATAATGGGAGTTATAGTTCTATAACATCTGGGGGATCTACCTTGTGGGCACCCCTGGTCTAAGCAATAAACCGTACACAGCAGGTAACCTTTTTTAAGGTAATAATAGTACAGGTCGTTCTAAGTTAACACACTGATATAAAGCAAACTCAGTAACAACATAGCATGCTTGACAATTTCATATGAAGGCAGCCAGTCAACATGTTACAGTCATGTTATATTTTCAACCAGATGGAGAGGTAGGAGTTACAAATGCCAGATACTGATATGAAATAACCAATTTTAAATGTTAAAGTATCTGACAACCAGCCCAAAGACCATTTGTACTCTGGAATAGCTTGATCTAGACCAGGGGTAGGCAACCTACGGCACTAGTGCCATGCACGGCACTCAAGGTGTCTTTGCACGGCACTCAAGGCTGCTAGAGCCAAACAGGCTCTGGCCTATCAGGAGTCCCAGTAAAACTTCAGATATCTGCTAATCAGAAAAGGTGGTGAAGGACAATCCTCAATTTATGCGTTGCAGCACGTAGAGGAAGTAATCTCAGAGCACTTCCTCCCAGCACTTGTGAATAGGAATCCACACTGTAGTAGGGCAGCTCGCAGTTGCTGTTGCAGCTCCTATCCTTGACATGTACCTGGCCGGGCTGGTCCCCACAGGAAGCCACCCACACTGCTAGATATACACAATAATGCAGACTAACCCTCCCCTCATACAAATAACATGGACAGCCCACACACAAACATGCACACAATCCGCACAAACAAAACACCACTAACAATCCACATACATGCACACAACACCACATGCAATACCCCAAACAGCCCCCACACACTACCAAACACACACTGTGACATATCCATCCACACACACACACACACAATTCCACAAGCAGCCCCTATACACAGCTCACATTCATATGTTTCTTACACAATACCATAGCTCGTATATGCAGGGCCGTCTTTAACGCGGGGCAAACTGGCCAGCTGCACCATGAGCCCTGCTGGCCTCAACTATTTCTAACCCTCTGGCAGGTAATCTGCACACTAAGGAGGCCCACCGGGTGGCCCATGCACAAAGGACCACCCAGTGGGCTTCTGTCAGCAGGGGCCCGGTCGCACGCTGAGGCACTTTAAAAGCGCCAGCGGGCCCCTTGCTTTTCGGCAGCAGGCTGGGAGGAAGTGACGGCCGTGCATCACTTCCTCCCACAAAGAGAGGAGCGCGCGGGAAAGAAGAGTAGGCAGATTGGAGGGGGCCGGCCGAGAGCGCTAGACCCCAACTTCCAACACCTTCAGCCACCAGCAGGAAAGGTAGGGAACTGGAGGGTGGGTTTTAAAGTGTATGTCTGTGTCAGTATGTCTGTGTGTGTGTTAGTATGTCTGTGTGTCATCTGTGTGTGTCAGTATGTCTGTGTGTGTGTCAGCATGTCTGTGTCAATATGTTTGTATGTCAGCATGTCTGTGTGTCAGTATGTCTGTGTGTGTGTGCGCATTTCAGTGTGTATATATCTCTGTGTGTGTGTGTGTATATGTGCATACATCTCAGCATTCACACACTAACACTACACACAAATACACCCCTGCATTCAAATTTCAACACTACGTACAAACACATGTCTGTGTTACACACCAAAATGATATGTAAATACACCCCTGCATTCAAAAACCAACACTACACAAATACATGCTTGCAATCACGCCAACACCACATACAAACATATTCCATACAAAAACCTGTTTACATTCAAACACACAAAAACTGCTTAGTGCTAAATACAGACCTGCAAACATGGGTAAATGGTAGAGCCCCAGCTGTCAATGCATTTCTGGAGTTGCACGACAGATGGGGATCTACCTTTTAATCACCCGTGCAACAGGGAGACCCCCAAAAATTCTTGCACCTCTCTACTTTAGGTCCGCCACTGCGTTGAGGTGGAGGACGTGATTGCATGCCTGAGGAGAGGGGACAGGGTTCAGGGGGCCCCAAGCAAATGCTTTGCCCAGGGTCCAGTCACTATTAAAGACGGCCCTGCATATACGGACAAATACAACGATACAAAGCAGAATACAGCATACACCCCTCGATTAAAAAAAAAAAAATAGGACCGGCACGCTACGGGACATCACAATCCTATATCGGCACAGTGCTGCTAAAAGGTTGCCTACCCCTGATCTAGACCCATCTCCACAACCCAAAACTGCCAGTTCCAGGTTCAATTCTAAACTATTTTAAGTGTATGAGTATCTTAAATTTTTACCAACTACCAGATTTTCTGGGTGTGCTCGAAAGACGTGAAGCAGTGATACAGATCCTTCATTTCCAAAAAAATCTGATATTTGTGGTAAAATAAGCTTGGTGTACACATCTCCTGATATGTAGTTGCTGGTAACAGTTTATTAATTCAAGATGATACTGAAACCGAGATTTCAATTGTAAGGTTAGCGAAATGTTCCGGACAACTCACAGCACCCATAAGATTTATTGTGTGGTCAGTTCTAGTCCGTAAGTATTAATAGACTGTGTTCATTGGGTATGCTTTGTTATGGAAAACGAGTCTACCAATGTCCAAGGTGTTGGCCTAACGTAGTTGCTGATAAACATTTGCTAATTCAAGAGGATACTAAAATCAAGATTTCAATTGTGAGGTTAGAATAATGTTCCGGCCAACTCGCAGGACCCATATGATTTATCGTGTGGCCAGTTCTAGTCCGTAAGTGATATTAGAATGTATACAGTGGATTTTCTTTGTTTTGGAGGACGAGAGTACAAGTGATCCAAGGGTTTGGTGGAACAGTCTAATAAAATGCTATGGATTTTCGCGTGTGATAACTGGTTATGGAGAGCTGGATATTGTCCTTCCATTATTGTAGGGTAACATTTTATGCCCATACAGATCAGCCTCCAATGTTGCACAATAACCCCAAACCCCAGCTTGTCTCCCTTCTTAAAAAGGTGTAGTTAGAGAGACATGGCATAAAGTGGGCGGATTTCCAATTAATCCCACATGTAATGGTGTTAAAATCACATTGAAAGCACTATCTGCGCTGCGGTATGTGTTGGCGCCAGGAGAGCGCCTCGCTCTGCCTCAGCTCTCACTGAGCTCACTGGACTTTTCTGTTTTGGCGCCAGCCATACCCCCCGCAGACAAAACCATTGTCCTGCAACGCGGGGGGGATCCCCATTTAAATTCACTTTAAGTTTCAGTAAAAGCCCCCTCCCACACGTCCTGCATGATGCCTGTACAATCAGTGCGGATATTGAAGCCCCCCTGGGGTTCCCCTGCCGCTGGCTGCTCGCTGCATTTCCTCCGCTGGCCGCCACAGCGCAGCGGTGCTCCCCTCGCCACTTGGTACGGTCCTGGCTGCCTCAGGAGCTGGGGAGCGGCCGCCATTTTGTTTGCTGGCGGGAGATCGCGCGGTGTTTTCGAGGATCCCGGGAGAGGGTGTGATCCATCGGTGACCGTGTGCGGCTCAGGGCGGCGGGGGCCTCGGTCCGGTGCACTATGTATATCAAGCAGGTAAGTGTCCGAGCCCGGGGGGGCGCGCTGGCGGCACTGCGGCCTGTTTGTTATGGTGAAGCCTGGGGCTCGAGTGTGTGAGCTGGCCTGGAACCTCCTCCTCCAGCAACGGCCTGCGCTATGGACAGGGAGGGGGGATGGGAGAGCCCCCCATAGCTACACGGGGAGACAACCTACGGCACCTCATATCTTCTGGACTACATCTCCCATAATGCTCCAGTGCTGGCAATGCATCACGGGAGATGTAGTCCGCAATATCTGGAGTGCAAAAGGTGACCTATCCCCCCTGATCTATGTCTCCACAGGGTGAGCCCCTCTTCCTTTCACCACCTGTTGGCACATAAATAAATAATAAAGAACCTCTTGGATATTATGGCAGTATGGACACAGTGAGTCTGGGGATGAGAGCTAAAAATGGAGCAGTCAGCATCAGGGTTCCATTGGTTTCCATGGTGACTGCTGCATTTTTGGAACTTTGCCCTGGAATCATTTTTTTTAATATGTATCCCCCCTTGTATGAGACTGCTGCACACATTTTTGTATAGTATGCGCGTCAACCTAAGAATGCTGTACAGCCTTTCGAACATTGCGTCTGTTTACCCAGGAGTACTTCAAAACCTTTTGGACAGTGTGCATGCTATGAATGGTACACAGCCTTTTGGACAGTGTGCATGCCACACTATGAATGGTGCACAGCCTTTTGGACAGTGTGCATGCCACGCTATGAATGGTGTGCATGCCACGCTATGAATGGTGCACATGCCACGCTATGAATGGTGCACAGCCTTTTGGACAGTGTGCATGCTATGAATGGTACACAGCCTTTTGGACAGTGTGCATGCCACACTATGAATGGTGCACAGCCTTTTGGACAGTGTGCATGCCACGCTATGAATGGTGCACATGCCACGCTATGAATGGTGCACAGCCTTTTGGACAGTGTGCATGCCACGCTATGAATGTTGCACAGCCTTTTGGACAGTGTGCATGCCATGCTATGAATGGTGCACAGCCTTTTGGACAGTGCGTCTGTCTACCCAGGATTGATGCACAAGCTTTAGGACACTGTGCGTCCCAACTCAAGCACTGCTGCACAACATTTTATATAGTGCATCCGGGAGTGCTCACAACTTTTTGAGCAGTGTTCGTGCCAACTTATTATTATTTATATAGTGCCAATAAATTCCCGAGTGCTGTACAATGGGATATGAATGCTACATAACTTTTGGGACACTGTGTGTTCCAACTCAGCACTGCTGCACAATTTTTTTGGACAAAACATACTTGCAAGCCCAAAACGAGTACACAAGATTTTAAGCACAGCACACCAGAAAGTCTTCGGCGGCTGCATAACCACTTAAGGTGAGATTTACCCTACTAGGTTTTTCTTTTGTTAATGAAAACTTCAGAGTTTGTGAAGATCCATCCTTGTTCACACACACTCACTGACCCATGCAGACATGCTCACACTGATACTGACCTTGGTGGGCACATGTGGCTGCTCCCTGGTTTGAGCAAGGATATGGTTTGTTCAATGCAGCTGAAAGGCATATGTGCACAAGTCTACCTTTTATCCAATGCTGAACCTGTCTTGTTGTGGCAGCCGCTCTGCCTGCTGTGAGATGACAATTCTAATGATCTCAGGTCCAATTCAAAACTAATCATAGAGAAGCATTGACAACCTACCATACGTGCGTAGCTGTTGTTGTTCTCTGCTAATCAGGTTCATGATCAACCGGTTGAGCGTGATGATACAGAACTTGAAGCCCTTCCATTTTTGTCAGTCTTACATATATTATTATTATTATTATTATTTTATCATTTATATAGCGCCAGCAAATTCCGTAGCGCTATACAATGGGTGGACTAATAACAGACACGTGTATTCTCTCACAAATGTAAACATTGCAATTTCTCAGAACCCTCCTCCAGCCCAAGTAAGATCTCTCTAGCAATGCCCCTGGCCTTGAGATATGCACAAGCCATTCATTCATTATTTTTCAGTCAATCAGAAATACAAGTCTGGTACTGCTGCAGAACCTCTTGCATACTATTAGAAGTATGTAAACCGTAATTCTGCGGAAGAGTTCTAAAAATAAAGCAGTCAGCATCACTCTTCCATTGGTTTCCATGGCGACGGTTTCAGTTTTGGAACTTTGCCCTGCAATAATTTTTTCTTATACGTACCCACTTTATGAGAGAACCTGCAATATTTACATAGATGCGCTTCCTGGCACTGAACGAGGGCATTCAACGTCTTCATAGTCCCAATAGGAAAGCATTGATTTAATGCTTTCCGGTGGTGAAGGTCTAACGTGTGCGTGGTGTTTGCCGCACATGCACATTACGTGCTCCATCAGCGCGACATCGCCATTTTAGGAGAGTGATCAAGCACCAAAGGGACCTCATCGCTTAAATTCAGGAAAGGGTTTTATGCTATAATGTTCTTTTTAATTTATTTTTTTGTAAATTCTTAATTTTTGCGGTGCATTGCATGAGCCAGACAATAAAACAGTATATTGCATGATAGAGGTTCCGATATATATATATCATCAACATTATATAACTATCATTTTGCGTGTTTACACCATTTATAAAATATTTTTTAAACATGCTGAAAACTTGGATCTAGGTCATGCCCTATGTAACATTTATTGATCGTAAGTGTGGTTCTCATAGTCGGTCCTGGTGCCCTTGTTATGGCACACTCTGGTGTAAGTAAATATGTCGGGAGAGTGTCTCGTGGGCATAGAGGTGAGTGTGCCACAGATATGTGACTTCTGAAGTATGTGGATGTTCAATCGCAGCTTCACACCGTGAGACATGATCTGTATCTTGTCGTGGACAGTTGGGCACCTGAGTATCACAGCTCTGTGCGTGTTTGAGCGCAACTTTGCAGATGTAGGTAGGCGGTATATCTCCTCAGTGACCGTCTTCTTGACTGTGGCATGGGGTAAAATATTTTGAATATTTTCTCCAGGTCTGGGAGTGTCAGCATGGGGTAGGCCCGATTTTCCGCCTCAGCTTCGGCTGGGTGGAAGCCGCGAAGAATGGCATCTATCGCCTCAGGAGGAAGTAGGGAGTCCAGCTGGTGGAAGCTGGATTGGCTGCAGATTGTGCCAGTTGACAGAGGAGCCTGTCTGAATGGCGTCTGTATAGCTCGATGGTCAAGCTCCGCCCTAATTTTTTATTCTATAGGAGTGGATGATTGTGTGTTCAATATTTTTATTGGATAAACTACTCAAATGATTTAATAGTTGGAAAAATATCCTAATATTTCAATACTTTTTGATATATTAATATATTTTGTATGTTTTTGTTTTGTTTTTTTAAATATTTTAAAATTATCACTTTAAAAGTTTATCCAACAGTATTTTTTCTGTGTCACAAAAGATTAGTAACAATAAAGGTGGTGACCTGGCATAGGTGCCCAGTACCCCCACGGTGGAACAGCTGTGTAAACGAATAGCAGCAATGCTGCAACTAAACTGTGAATCTGCAAGAATTTTCGCCAGCAGATTGACAGCTCGGGGGGGGGAGGCCTGTGTTTTAGTTGTGGTGTCATTAAATCATAGCATTTATTCAACACGGTTAGAGCTAATTTTCTGCACTCTTAAAGTGAACCTGTTGTGAAACAATGAATTTACTTGGAATCGCTCCTATATTCATTGCATACACTGTATATATCACAAAGATAAATGCTGTATTCAATGTAAAATATAAAGATTTACCCACCTTTCTTCCTTCATGTAACACCCACCTGCTGGACATTCTCCACTCCACCGGTGATCCTCCAGAAGTTTTCTTTGATTTTCCCTGCCTGGGACGCATCCCCAAGCAGGGCAGATCTGCTCAGTGATGTTGGCACGCTGACTTTGTTGCCTGCGTGATGGCATTGGAACGGAGTGACGTCACATTACTCCATTCCTATACTCCCTAGCCGGGGCTATGGGAGGGAAGCAGAGGGACCTCCTGTTGGAGACTTTTTTTCTGCTCACCCTTTTCAGTCAGGGCTTCTGCATTGAGTGACAGCCAAGGCATTGACTGAAAACTTGGAGAAAAAAAAATATATTGTAAATAGAATTTTCTCTTAATCTATACATTTGCTATCAAAACTGCTAGCACAATGTATAGTTAAAATATTTGCGCTTGAATGTTGTTTGTGATCAGTGACCCTTTACGATGTATATAGGGGCTCAAAACATTCAGAGGGTAAAATAATGTTTATTGCATTGGTGTATTCATTCCCAGGATGTAAATGGAACCACTAGATCCTCAGTATGGATCTTTAAGTGTTTAGTGATATAAGGTGAACACTACCTTTTGATTAGGTGCTACAATTAACAAAAAACCACAACTATAAATTACATATCGTGGATACTGAAATAAGTGTATTCAAATTGCATTATTTTTATAGTGAACCAGTTCTCTTCTCTAAAACATGTTTTTATTTTTTATTTAAGGTCATTATCCAGGGCTTCAGAAGCTACAGAGACCAAACCATTGTTGATCCATTTAGTTCAAAACACAATGTAATTGGTAAGTTTATCAAAACTTTTGCAAATGAATGAAACATTGATTAAGCAGTTTTATTTAAAGGGGCACTCATAGCAACATAACCACTTTGGAACTCTGTATTGGGTTTTGTGCCTAGAGTGTCCTAGAAATTATCCTTTCCTTGCCACATTATTAATGTACAATTAACACTTTCAGAATATCATTGTCAGTTTCTTTCATCTTGGATGACATTCATTGTTTGACAGTGCTTGGCTAACACACTACCAGCACCCAGACACCATACTTGTAGTTTCTACCTTCATGCCAACCATGTAAATGAATGAGCTACAATCTAATAATCTTCATACTATGCAGTAACACCATGTTTCATTTATATGACTGGTCCACTTTTAAAAAAAAATATATATATATATATATATATATATATATATATATATATATATATATATATATATATATATATATATATATATATTATTTTTTTTTTATACCAGCTGTGCCTTTCTCTGTCCGCTTTTATATACTTCTTTTTCGCTTTCCCACTTCTACAAAGTTTTCATGCACTTTATTTTATGTTTTTAGTGGGAAGAAATGGATCAGGAAAAAGTAACTTCTTCTACGGTAAGTCTTTTTGTTTGCAAGGGGACATTGAGCTAAGTTTCCCCCAGTGCTCACAGCTTGTCACTGCTCTCCGGGTTTGGATGCAGTTGTATGGATAATATTCAAATGAACCTTGTACATTATCTCATTGGCAGCGACAGGGCAAGGCTCTGGTTAGTGGGAGAGCCCTGTGTTTTGTCAAACCCTTAGAAACACTTGGAAAGAACTGGAGGAACTATCTTGACAAATTAGTAAATTACTCGATTGTTTTGGTCTAAGCACAGTTCACACCCACAATGTACATAGAGTAAAGTAACAGCATATATTATACCTGTATTCCTAATGTTCTAGTGCTCCTAGTTTTGTAGGTCCTCCCCACTGGTTCGGTTAAAACGGATTAAAAATCCTTTCTTACCTCACCTCTTTCCAGCATTGAGGCTCCATCGGCACTGGTTAGGTCTCCTCCTCCCACAACATTATTGTGATGGTGGGATCCTATGCACATGCATGGCATGTGGCATGTACATTTAAACTTCCTCATAAGAAAGTATTGAATCACTGCTTTCCTATGGGGAACATAGAACATGTTAGACTTCGTCATGCAAAGCGTGAAGATAGCCAGTGTTTGGACATGGAGTAAAACTTAGCTAGGGACTTGGGAGCACCACTAGTGACTGTGTGGAAGCATCTAGAGGTGCAGCTAACTTTGCAATGTAATCATTGCAGTTTCTCATTGCAGGGTGAACCAGACGGGCACTGCACCAATTAAATGGGATAGTGCCTGTAATGTCCCTCTAATACCACAGAATTTTATGTGCTGGTATAGAATTGTGGACCTTGTAAACATGATTGGCAGTGTGCATGTCCATGCTCCCTAAATACATACTGCGATACTCAATTAAAACAAAAGTGTAATCTAGACTTTTTCTCACAATTTAGCTAGAATGGCATGGGTAACCGTTTATAAGATGATATCATGTACTCTTTCCAGATCAAATCACAATTTGTGTGTAACATTTAGAATTCAAATGTATGGTTTTCAAAATTTGCACCCTTAATAAAAAAAATTCTTGAAATTCTGTTTTCTTCTATCCTCAGCCATTCAGTTCGTTCTCAGCGATGAATTCAGTCATCTACGTCCAGAGCAAAGGTTGGCTTTACTACATGTGAGTAAACCGCGTCCTGTGCTTTTGGTTCTATCAGTCAGTGGATCCAGGACAATATTATGTTTATTTTGTTTAAATATAATTTTAAAATAATGTCTTCATATTGGTGTCATCAGATACATATATAAAGCGTTGTACCGTCTTTTTTCTAAAATAATGATTTGAACATTGAGATAAGTTGGGTGCGTGACATTGCTGGTAGTGAGAATGAATTTAGTCACCTAACTGGGAACTGTGACGAACTGAGTAGGAAATTGTTTAAGTTTTAGGTGCAAATAATTTAGCTATCAGACTTTAACCTCGTATCTTCATATCTCTGTGGAATAATTCAAACTATTAAAGTGAGAAAAGGTACAGCTTTGCTTAATAGTTAGAGCCATATAGTAGATTTCTATGCTGGTTCTTCTTGTGCAAGTTTAATTCTGATGGGGCTGTGTTTTATATTTCAGGAAGGAACTGGACCTCGTGTTATTTCTGCTTTTGTGGAAATTATATTTGACAACTCTGACAACAGATTACCTGTAAGAATTTTTTTTAATGTTTTTATTCATATCTTTTAATATTACTTGAAATATGAGAATGTAACTTCCTCTGTTTCTATACTGATCATATTTTGTTGTCCAGATTGACAAAGAGGAGGTTTCCCTTCGAAGAGTTATTGGAGCAAAGAAGGATCAGTATTTCTTAGACAAGAAAATGGTGACGTAAGTGGAAATAGTTACTTTATATAAATAAACAATCTACACTGACTTATAGACTCTATATTATCAGATTGTTGTCCACTACTACATGATTATTATTTGGCTAATGCCATTTAATGCAATTAATATGTATATTTTTTTTCTGTTTGCACACTATTACGTCTTGTTTAGTTGTCTAACATACAAGTTGCGCACATTGTAATTTGAAAATCACCATTTTGGCTAACCTATTTATTTTCATGTAGGAAAAACGATGTTATGAACCTCCTTGAAAGTGCCGGCTTTTCCCGCAGTAACCCTTATTATATCGTGAAACAAGGCAAGGTAAGATCGTTTTACTATCGTCTGAAATTAATCCAAATAGATTTCTTCGAAAATAGAGAATATGAGATCAAACAAAAGCTTAGAGAAACTCAGTAGCTGGCCCTTCAGTAATCCCCGCTCAGGTTTTAAAAATATTTTTGCCATTACAAAGAGAACATATTCCATTTACATATCAGACCGATGCCATAAGGGCAGTCCAGAACTGAAATAAAGGCAATTTCCCTCTGCACCAGATGTACAGCAACTTCGGACGATCGTTTTTGGCCTTCATTGGGCCTCGTCAACAAGGTGTAGCTGATACCCCTCTGGGCATTGTGAATGGGATCCATATCTGGATTACCCTTTGTGCTTAGGTTACTGGCTGCTGAGTTTCTCTTAGCTATTGCTTGTTCTCAGAGCTACTAATCGAAGGACAAGCTACTGAGTTTCTCTAAGCTTTTTGCCTGTTCTCAGAGTTCTAATATTCTCTGTTTTTGTTCCAAATGCATGGGATTACCAAAAAGCCTCAGTCTTGATTGTTAACTAAAGGAACATCAAATTGTTGGGAATACAAACCTATGTAGAGACTATATTTAAAAGAAGAAAAACTACCACAACAAGAGGACATAGTCTTAAATTAGAGGAGCAAAGGTTTAAAAAAAAATATCAGGAAGTATTACTTTACTGAGAGGGTAGTGGATGCATGGAATAGCCTTCCAGCTGAAGTGGTAGAGGTTAACACAGTGAAGGAGTTTAATCATGCGTGGAATAGACATAAGGATATCCTAGCTATAAAATAAGGCCAGGGACTAATGAAAGTATTTAGAAAATTGGGCAGATTAGATGGGCCCAAATAGTTCTTATCTGCCGACACATTATTTGTGTATGTATTTCTAATGCTTTACTGCCCCCAGTTCTATGTATATTCACCTCTCTGCCTCCTGCCAGGTTATGGAGTAAGCAAGGCGAGTGCCCTGCGATCAGCAGTGCTTTCGCATAGGCAAGCATTGAATCAATGCTTTCCTATGGCGGCTTCCACATCATGCGACCGAATTATACTGGAGTAGGATTTAACCCTGCAATGTAAATATTGCAGTTTCTCCACTGCACTCCGGCCACTTCGTCTCAATGAAGTGGCCTGGGTGACTTTAGTGGTCCTTTAATGTGTCAACAGTAATTATTTGCAATATTCTGTTTTTACTTCCTTAGCATGTTTACCTAGCATGTTTATAAAGCTGATAGCAAAGTAGGCTTTTTATTCCATTGAAAAACATTTTTTACATGCATTCGCTTACCCTGTTTATTATAACATTACATTTGTTGTGCTCTGCAATTTTAGATTAATCAGATGGCAACAGCTCCGGATTCCCAAAGGCTGAAACTGTTGCGGGAAGTGGCAGGGACCAGAGTGTACGATGAACGGAAAGAAGAAAGTATCTCTTTAATGAAGGAAACAGGTAAATACTGATTCACGGGTTACTTTTAATAATGATAAAGTTGCACCCCTTTCCTTATTGTTTTATCACTCTTGCATGTAGAGGGTAAACGTGAGAAGATCAATGAGCTGCTGAAGTATATAGAAGAAAGGTTACATACTCTGGAGGAGGAAAAGGAGGAGCTGGCACAGTACCAGAAGTGGGATAAGATGAGGAGAGCGCTAGAGTACACCATTTACAATCAGGAACTGAACGAAACTCGAGCAAAGCTTGATGAAGTAAGTTCGGTTAAATCCATTTTCATTGATTCTTGTAGAAAACCATAGTGAATTCTCTAATAGCTTGCTCCACCCTTTGTGAGCACCTTTGGCTACGATTCTATGCCTTTCAGCATGTTAACGTGCTGTGGATGGATTCAGTACTAGCCCTACTAAGATAGCATTAAGAACATTTGCATGTACTTTGCCCAATTTTAATTTGATATTTCAGTAAATTAGTGATGTCCAAAGAAGCATTGCAATGTCTGCGGAATGCTGCTTGAAACCTCAGTTATCAGAATGGAATGCAAATAAAAAATTTTTTTACATTCATGTCTTGAGTGCAATGTTTGCTGTATTTGACACCTTTGCCTATATGACATATAGAGTCTTGCATATCTTGTCATGATACTTGTGTATTAAAATGTAAATTTTATTTTGAAAGCTTTCGTCAAAGCGAGAGACAAGTGGAGAAAAATCTCGACAGCTGAGGGACGCACAACAGGATGCTAGGGATAAAATGGAGGTGAGCATCTGTAGTTTTTGCATATTTGGTGTTCAGTTGGTATATATTTTGGTGATTTTATGAATACCAAAATAATGAATAGTTAACAGTGAGATAGTTGAAGTTTAAGCAGGAAAGCTTGATTTAAACAATCTGCTTCTTTTGCTCTATGTAGTTTTATGGTCCATAGCAGAAAGCAGAAAACGCAAAAGTCACATCAACCCCTAGGTGATATTCAATTATCTGTTCATTAGAATGAAGGAAACTCCGATCCTATTCGTGCCGCGACTGCATGTAGCAGCCGCTTAGTAGATAACTCCCTAATTCCCATGGTTTCAGGGAGCTATGTACCAAAAGGCTGAAAGACCTAATTTGGTCTTTCAGCCAACTTTACTAATACTAAGTAAAAATTACTATATCGCGAGTAGGGACATGTCTAGTAAAAAACAAAACCATAAAAACCCTAGTATCCCCTCTTCCAAGACTGGTGGTGGACCTAAATTACAAGAGGGGGTGAGGACCTATTGTCCTCCCCCCGACCCCACCCATGAGTGGCGGGTCGGGGCCCTAAATGAAAATGTTGGGGGGACCTATTGTCCTCCCCCACGAGCGGCGGGTGGGGGCCCTAAATAACAATAAGGGGGGAACCTATTATCCTGCCCCCACCCATGGGCGACGGGTAGGGGCTAAGTGTCAAAATACCCCCCCCACCCAAATAAAATGAAATCAATCCCTACCTACTCCCCACTTTCTTAAAATAATGAGGGGGGAGACAATAAAACTAAATACCTGGAAAAAATGAAAATCAGACTTATCATTAGAAGTCTTCTTTTTTCTAAAACCTTCTTTCTTTAGCCTCAAAAAAAGGCCAAATAAAAAAACGACAATACCAGTCGAACTTACAAACCCGACACTAAAAATGGATCCATCTTCACCCGGCGAGGGCACAGCGCAGCCTTTCCACGCCCTGCAATTTGACACAGAGCACTTTGATTATTTGGCTTGGAATCCAACCAACCAGAGTGCTCGGAGTCTATTTACACAGCGTGGGAAAATTCCAAAGAAATTGCAGGTTGTGGGAAGGCTTTATAAAACTTTCCCAGCCCTGCGGAGGTCAGTCTGGGTGACGATGGATTCATTTTTAGCGTCAGGGTTTTTGATTTTTATTTGATAAGTTCGACAGGTATTATGGTTTGGAAATTATAAAAAAACAAAAACAAACGGGATTCGGCCAAGACAGTGCCGCTTTTTAGTAGTTTTTTTTTTTAATGTTCTAGTTGTACTGAACTGTTCCTTTCTGTAAAGTAGAATTTGCTTGTATTATTGTTAACCTGTTATGTCCATGGTAAAACCTGATAATGAAAATGTAATTCGGTGTCTTCAATGTTAAAGGAACATTATAGGATCAGGAACACAAACATGTATTGACCCTATAGTGTTAAAACCACTATCTAGTCCCCTTGGTCTCCCTAAAGATAGTAAAATCTTACTTGTATTCAAGTCTGAAGCTGCTGTCTCTGACCTTCCTCTGACATCATCAGAAGTGGTGGCCTGATCCAATCACAATGCTTCCCCATAGGATTGGCTGAGACTGACAAGAAGGCAGATCAAGGGCAGAGCCAGCACGATTCAAACACAGCCCTGGCTAATCAGCATCTCTTCATAGAGATGAATTGAGTCAATGAATCTCTATGAGGAAAGTTCATGGTCTGCATGCAGAGGGAGGAGATACTGAATGTTTGGATGCATTTTAGGCAGCCATGACCCAGGAAGGATCTCTAACAGCTATCTGAGGAGTGGCCAGTGAAGTTATCACTAGGATGTAATGTAAACACTGCATTTTCTCTGAAAAGACAGTGTTTACAGCAAAAAGCCTGAAGGTAATGATTCTACTCACCAGAACAAATTCAATAAGCTGTAGTTGTTCTGGTGACTATAGTGTCCCTTTAAGGATTGGCAAAGATAGGATTGCTATCTTTATTTATTTATTTATTGAATTCTTTTTATAATAGGAAATTGAGCGTCAAGTCCGTGAGTTGAAATCCAAAATATCTGCAATGAAAGAGGAAAAGGAACAGCTGAGTTCTGAGAGACAGGAGCAGATAAAACAGAGAACCAAACTGGAACTGAAAGCGAAGGATTTGCAGGATGAACTGGCGGGAAACAGTGAACAGAGAGTGAGTATTGGGTCTCGGTCAAACTAAGTGAGAGACTGACATCCATCATGCAAGTATTGTTACCACACATGAGTAAAACCCTGCATTATTTTCGATGAGCACCTTATCCACAATAAATCACCCTGTCCTGTCTTGTACAATTGATCTATACATTGTACTGACAAAATTGCCAGGAAATGTATAGCTTGAAAAGTTATATTGGCCTGGATATCCTCCTCAACCTCCAAGATGGCCTTTGTTAATGGACGTGCTTGCTCCATACATAGCTGCCCTGTCCCTTAAAGGACCACTCTAGGCACCCAGACCACTTCAGCTTAATGAAGTGGTCTAGGTGCCTGGTCCAGCTAGGGTTAACCCATTTTTTCATAAACATAGCAGTTTCAGAGAAACTGCTATGTTTATGAATGGGTTAAGCCTTCCCCCTAATCCTCTAGTGGCTGTCTCATTGACAGGCACTAGAGGCGCTTGCGTGCTTCTCACTGTGATTTTCACAGTGAGAGCACACAAGCGTCCATAGGAAAGCATTATGAATGCTTTCCTATGTGACCGGCTGAATGCGCGCGCAGCCAGCCCAGGAGGGAGGAGAGGAGGAGGATCGGAGGAGGAGAGCTCTCCGCCTAGCGCTGGAAAAAGGTAAGTTTAACCCCTTTTCTTCTTTCCAGAGCCGGGCGGGAGGGGGTCCCTGGGGGTGGGGGCAGGGCCGGTGCAAGGATTTTTGCCGCCCTAGGCAAAAGAAAGAACATCGCAATGCCCCACCCATATGAACTAATGCCAGTGCTGCACACAGTGTGTGTTTACATTAAAAAGCCTGCAGGGACAAACTATAGACACCAGAACAACTTTATTAAGCTGCAGTGGTTCTGGGGACTATAGTGTCCATTTAATATGAGGTAAATTAGAGATTAGTGTCACTAATAATATACTAGATTGCCTACTTACAATCAGATGAGGATGGTGATGGGCTCTGGCTGCAGTCTGGCTCCACTGGTCTGGTGTAGAACAGGATCTCCCCCCCCCTCCTTCCCATCAATCATCTCTCCCCATCATCAATCATCATCTCCCCATCATCTCCCCTTCCCATCTCCCCCTCCCTCCCATCAATCATCTCCCCCATCAATCATCTCCCATCAATCATCTCCCCTCCATCAATCATCTCCCCATCAATCATCTCCCCTTCCCATCAATCATCTCCCCCTCCCATCTCCCCATCATCATCATCATCCCCATCAATCATCTCCCTCCCATCTCCCCCATCATCTCCCTCCATCAATCATCTCCCCATCCTTCCATCAATCATCTCCCCCTCCATCTCCCCATCATCACCTCCATCAATCATCTCCCCATCATCATTATCTCCCCCCCATCATCTTCCCCATCAATCATCTCCCCCCTCCATCTCCCCCATCATCATTATCTCCCCCCCCCCTCCCATCATCATCTCCCCCATCATGTCTCCCCCTCCTTCCATCAATCATCTCCCCATCATCTCCCCCTCCCATCATCTTCATCCTCCCCCCCTCCCAGAGCTTCTCCTCACCTCCCCTGCCCTGTAGCGTGGCCGAGCTCCTATCCGGTCCGCGACCCGGACTGACAGGAAGTGCACACTCGGTGTGCACTTCCTGTCATTCCGGCCGGGTCGCGGACCGGAAAGGAGCTCGCCACGCTACAGCAGGGCAGGGAGGTGAGGCACTGCGGCAGCCGCCTGAGCGCTCTCTATAGAGCGCTCAGGCGGCTGCAGAATTTAAAGGGCCGGCGATGGGGGCGCAGGGCGCCCCCTCCTATATGGCGCCCTAGGCGGCTGCCTAGTTCGCCTTATAGGAAGCGCCGGCCCTGGGTGGGGGCACCCTCGGGGCACTATAGTGCCAGGAAAACGAGTATGTTTTCCTGGCACTATAGTGGTCCTTTAATATATGAACATCATCTCACAGTTCAGGTTTATGCTAGGTTTTGGGGATTGTTGCCATGGCACATAAGGGCTAGAGATCGTTCGATTATGGGTCTGGCCGATATTATCGGCATATATTCGGTATTTTCTGCAATATCGGTATCGGCCTATAGAGATACCGATATTGCCGATAATGCATACCAGGACCGCCGGGCTTCTCATGGTCCTGGGGGGGCCTGCAGCAAGCGCTTACTTACCTTCCCAGTAGCTTCTTTAAGCTCCCCTGTATAAATCTTGCGAGACCCGTGGCCGTCAGAGTGGTTACCACTCACAGGCTGCGTGAGTTAGACAGGGGAGCTTCTGGGAAGGTAAGTAAGCGCTTGCTTGGCCCCTTCTACACAGTCCATGCCACTGGACCACCAGGGAATGCCATTTCCCCCCTCCCTGGCCAAGTAAGAAGCGGGGGGGGGACTAAAAAAATTAAATAATTTAAATATTTTTTTTTTTAAAAAGTTAAATAAAAAATGCCCCTCACGCCTCCCAAATTACCAAATTACATACCTACAGAAACACACACACTCTGCATTCACTATATACACGCACTACACAAACACACACATTCTGCATTCACGATACACACACTACACAAACATACGCATTCACTATATACACACACTATACAAACACTGAATTCATTAAACACACTACACAAAACGACACACACTCTGCATTCACTATACACACACCTCGATTCACTATATACATACTACACACACACTGCATTCACTATATACACTCTACACTCACACTGCATTCACTTTACTCACACTACATTCACTATAAACACACACACATTCTGTATTCATTCTATACACACTACATAGATACACACTGCATCCACTACACACACAACACAAACACACATACAGCTCCCCTGTCTAAACACGCTGCATCAACCACATGTGGCATGTATATTTTGTGCATTTACCTTTAGAAATAGTTTATTTTTTCAAAATGGTAAATGTACAGAATATAGGTAAGTTATCGGCCTGAAAGTTCACAGATTATCGGTATCTGCTCTAAAAATGATGCACGTGCTAGAATAATGTATTGATTTAATATTTTTCCTGTACAAGTTATATTTTATATGTACCAGGCACTATAAAGTAGAATTAGTATACCCTGATTACTAATCTTAATTTTTTTTTAAATAAAAGATCAAATAAAAAAACAAATTAAAATTGTTCAGTAATTGTATAATGGACACACGTAAAAGGGAGCTTTCACTTCCCAGGATTTTTAATACGGTTTATTTTTATTTAAATTCTTTCTCCTCTTCATCTGCAAAGGATACCATTAGTATAACGGTATAGTTCAGGTTAGAGTAGCCCCACCCATTAAACAAATATGTGTATATACAATAAACGGTTCTCTGCCAAACCGTTTTTCTTGTCCTGCTACAAGCATTGTGTAGTCCTCATCCTTTTTGTTTTGCTCTTTTTTATTAGCTTGTATTGTGATATTCTCAGTACGCACTTTAATTACAAAAAATATATAAATGGTAAACCTCACCTGGTTTCCAGCTCTGTGGACAAATTCTCCCCTCAGTTTGATCGACCTTGGCAGAGGGGGAGGGATGATGGGTGGGGAGAAGACAGAGTAGTTCAAAGTGAAATGCTGCACATACAGACTCCAGGCACCATGACCACCTCAAATCAATGAAGCAGGCATGTTGCTTGGAGTAACACTTTAACTTGCTAAATCTTTCATATAAATTTAAAACAAAATGGAAATCATTTAAAAGACGAAAATCGCCCATAACATATTTTTCAACTTTTTATTGGTATAATTTACATTAAAGTGATAGTTCCCCTCTAAATATCATAGTTGAAGTTAATCTATGACTATTGGATTAAAAGATACGTTTAAAATCGAATGATTAAACCTGAGTCCATTTTGTTTATAATTAGTTCTATTTACATTAATTGAATACTTCTCCAAATAATGTAAGTTATGTATTTAATTGTTTTAAACCTCTCTTAGAAACGTTTGTTAAAAGAAAGACAAAAGCTACTGGAAAAAATAGAGGAAAAACAGAAGGAGCTTGCAGAGACGGAGCCAAAATTTAGCAGTGTGAAACAGAAAGAGGAAAGCGGCATTGCAAGGTCTGTGTTAATTCTTATCAATATTGGTATTTATAAAGCACCAACTAATTCCGCAGCACTTTACAATATTATGAATGGGGGAGGGGGGGGATTTAAAATAAATGAGCCAATAACATAAATTAATGAATGACAACAATGGTTAATGTGTTTAGCATTCAGTAGATGGTAGAATCAAGGTAACTGACAGTTGTAGTGACCCTATCGCCTGCCATGGCCTAGCATTTCCAGAGTACATTGTTGCTCATTCAAAATATTTGATTCATGAGACCTAAAACGTGCAGGATGCAGGCAAGAATATTCATCAGTAGATTACTTTTGCAGGGTCACTAAAGTGAAAATTGTCAGGACTACAAAGTGACTAATACATTTAAAGCCAAAGAAGTCAAACTGTAATCACAGCTGGCTTTTCCCAGTTTGGCTACTTTGGCTTTAAATCAAAAAAAATATACACATTGCAGCAAGCTGTTAAGTTAATGTATGCACAGTGTGTTATAGGCAAATGCAAATTTTTATTGCTTCCAAGACAATCCTTATTTTATATTGTATTCTCAATTATTTATATATTTTAAATAGAGGATCTCTTACTAACTATATAAAATTATGGCTAAGATATCTGTATGGTTAGCCCTGCTAAGTTCTATGCTTTAAGACGTTCGAGTGGTAAATAAGGGAACCAGCCGCGGTTACAAGTGGGTTAAATATAAACACGCACACAGAAAATTGATGTTTAACACATTGTAGCGATAACTTAGTACACTAATGGTTACCCCTTTCTAAGCTGTCAGGGATCCCTCTCTATGACAGCTAAGAAATTAGAGCGTTATATGATGAGACTGCTTTCCAATCTTGTAGCTGACTGATTGCAGCTTGCTGCCGCGAAGAGTGAGGAGATCTAGATCAGGAAGGATAGGGTGTAGCATCTTCACTGGCACCTCATTATTAGCTAGACCTTGAAGTGTATGTAAAGTTTGAGACTGGCACACTGCTCTCTCTCGAGCAATTAGTAGGGCCAGTTGTATTTTGGCCGCCATGACATTGTGTACTTGTAATTAGATGGTTGAATTGTTTCTTCTGCTTTCAACATTTATCTTGCATTGAAATGTCTCTGAGACATATGCCATGTTAAACTTGATATTCCTCCCTTATATAGGCTTGCTCAAGCAACCCAGGAGCGTACAGATCTTTATGCCAAGCAGGGTCGTGGAAGTCAATTCACATCAAAAGAAGAGAGGGACAAGTGGATTAAGAAGGAGCTGAAATCCTTGGATCAAGCCATTAATGACAAAAAAAGACAAATTGCAGCCATAAACAAAGATCTGGAGGACACAGAAGCTAATAAGGAGAAAAATCTGGAACAGTACACTGTATGTTAAGTTTGATCCCCCTGTTTTATAATACAAATTCCAATATGTGATCATCATACTCAGGGCTGGCCAAAGGCATTTTGCTGCTTGGGTGAAAGGTTGAAATGCTGCTCCTCGCACAGAGAGGGAGGCGGTGACAGGTGATGGAGGGAGACTGGTGGTAGAGTGATTGAGGGAGGGAGGGTGTGACACAGTAAGGGAGGAGGTGGCAGAGGGAGGGAGGGGGTGACACAGTGGGGTGAGAGTGATACCTTTATTTTTTTCCCTGGTGGTCTGGTGGACTTTGATCCTTGGTGGTCTGGTGGACTGTCTCTTTGATCCCTGGTGGTCCAGTGGGCTGCCCTGAGAGGCAGAGAGCCAGTAGTCTGCAGCTCCACCAGGTGTGAGCTGCAGACTGTGCAGTGTCTCGCAATATCCAGAAGTCAGAGCGTTGCTGTGGTAATCCACAGCAACGCTCTGATTGGCCAGAGATCACGAGACACTGCACAGTCTGCAGCTCACACCCGGCGGATTTGCAGACTGTGCTGGCTCCCTGCCTATCAGGGCAGATTGGAGGGGCCTCACACCCGGCGGCATTCCGGGCAAGCCGCCGGGCCCACTCCTGGTGTCGGGTCCAAGGACCTGACACAGTCTGTCTGCCCTATGGCGAGTTAGGCAGCTGCCTAATTAGAGAGCAGTCGGCTCGCCACTGTCAGGGTACCGCCTGGAGCCGTGGCTCCACCACAGGCTATGGACGGGCCAGCCCTAATCATACTGCATAACTAGTCTGGATGGTAGGAGGTGGAGCATGCTGGAGTAAGCACACTGCTTTGATAGTGAGTTTTATAAAAGAGGTAGGGTGTGGGAGTGAGCATGTTGCTCAGGTAGTAGGGTTATAGGTGTGGGGAGCTGCAGTGAGGGCTGCTGAAGTAGTGTGAGTTATAGGAGGTGTGGGGACCTGGAGTGAGAGTGCTGCTGAAGTAGTGTGGGTTACACGAGGTGTGGGGAGCTGGAGTGAGAGTGCTGCTGAAGTAGTGTGTGTTACACGAGGTGTGGGGAGCTGGAATGCTCTGGTAGTGGTGTTCTGGAGCTTTTCAGTGAAGTTGTTATGAACTAGGTTCCCTGAACTAAAAGTACAAATGATGTTACCTATGCTCAGAAGGGAAAAAAAAAAAAAATGAAGTGCCCAGTCTGCTGTATATTCATTTTCCAACATGTGGCAGAAAGAGATGGCTTTTTTTTTTTTTTTTTTAAATGATACCTTTTGAAACTAACCCGCATGAGTTACAAAGACATTTTCACTAATCCTCACAATGGGCTTCATTTAACCTTTTTTTTTTTTTTTTTTTTTCCCATACATAAAATGTATTTAATAGAAATTAGATCAAGATCTTAATGAAGTGAAGGCTCGAGTTGAAGAACTGGATAAAAAGTACTATGAAGTGAAAAACAAAAAGGATGAGCTACAGAGTGAAAGGAAGTAAGTGGCTAATTTAGAGTTAATTATATATACTTTTTAAAATAGTTTTAAAGTAAGCATTAAAATCACGTTTGTTACTTTTGGATAAGCTGTGTCTCGAACTGGACGACACCGCTTATACTGAAACATTTTCTTTGCTCCAATGCTTGTTTGATTTTCACACACACACTCTACTTAGTATGCTAGTCAACAGGACTAAGGAAGCTCCCATCACAAACTAATTATAATTAGAAATGGAGATTATCTTCATCAGTAATGAACTGTTCAGTACTGTGAACAAAACCATTTAAAGTGCCTTAAATTTAAATGGGTAAACAAGCATTTTTCAGGTTATGTTTTAAACCATTAAATATTCAGTAAATCTAGAATACAGTGTGTTATTTTGAGTCTTATCTACAATTGTTTTGTGAGCTTTTATGAGGGAAGCACCAGTTGAGGGTTTTGGATCATGAAAGTCAATTTAGATTTTTCTATTCAGTTATTTATGGAGAGAGGAGAACGCAGAACAGCAAGCACTCGCTGCTAAAAGGGAAGATTTGGAGAAGAAACAGCAGCTGCTCCGAGCTGCCACTGGAAAGGTGAGCGCTGCCAAACACTAAAAAAATATGTATTCTACATGACAATACCTCTATTGTTTAAACCTTCTGAAAATCGACTGAAGGTTTTGCATTTTTATTGTGTGTTTTATTACATTCTTGTGCAGTCAGTCAACCTTTCAGTTTTGTAATGTGCAATTTGTCTGGTTTCCTCATACACATAAAGGGAACATAGTCCTAAAATGTAAAGCCAAACCTTTTTAACCTGGATCTAAGTTTGTTTTCTGGGAGTGTGTAGGCAGCACTGTCACTGGCTATTTTAATTTACCTTATGTACTTGGTTTGAGTTGAGGCACTTTAGTTTATTTTGAAAGCCAACTCTGGCCTCCCTTTGGTCCCGTGATTCAGGCACCTACATTTTAATGTAAATTAATGGGACAAGTGTTGCTGTCTTAAAATAAATTAACAAGCTTGCTATTGCTTTACAGGGCTAACTGCTGCAGAGCATTTGTGGGATCTGGTAATCAAAGAAATTTTTTGCTTTTTAAAAATGCATTCTTTAGCTCCAATGAATCTGTTGAAAACAGCATGACTAAACAGGGCCTAATTAGACATTCTCTCTGAGTAATTATTATTCCAGTCAACATATTTTTCAATTTCCATGGCAGGCAATTTTGAATGGAATTGACAGCATTAATAAAGTTCTGGAGCATTTCCGGAGGAAAGGCATCAACCAGCACGTCATTAATGGTTATCACGGGATTGTCATGAATAACTTTGACTGCGAGCCTGCTTTCTACACCTGCGTGGAAGTCACTGCCGGGAACAGGTATTGTATGCCGTCTTTTATCAACTTTTTGTTGGTTTTGCTTAACTTTTGGAACCATGAAAATGAAAAGCTGGGTCAAGGTAAAATGTCACAAAAAACAAAACCAAATTGTCTGGGGAATGGGCTGCTGTTTGAGAGGAAATGAGTAGTGTTTAGGGTAAGTTTGATCTTGGGCTGGAGCAAGCATGTCAAACACTCAGCCCCGCGGCCCACAATGGACATCTTTACGGCCTGACGAGCCTCGAGTACATGCTTAGTGTTAAAGCAGAGTAGGCACCTGCTTTCTCCAAGTTGCAGGTGCCCACTCTGCTAAAATTTACCCGGCCGGAGAGGAAGCAGGACGCTGGCGGCAGCGAGGGAGCTCAGTCTTCCTGCTCCTCACTGCTTCCTTGCGCGCGCTGTCTGTAGTGGTGCCTGACTATGACGTGTTATTCCGGCAACCGGCATCACTAAACTGCACGCGCGAGTGAGCAGCGAGCAGCAGGAAGGAAATCTCCAGATAGAAGATCCCCACTGGACCCCAGGGATAAATACAATGATATGTGTGTGTGTTGGTCCATTTTGCGATGGCCACGGCTGTACAGTGGAGGACTTGAAGGCTCACGGAGGCATGCAACACCACTTCACATTCCAACGTGACGTCGACGTGCTCCACCTTCACAGGGTTTGAAGAAGTAGCGGGGAGATCCAATTTGGCACAGGGTGAGGACCATTTGGGGTATAACAGAGGTCGGAGTCTGGAGTCGCATACTGGCAGTGGCAATGTGAGTGGAGTCTGCTTGTTGGCTAAAGGAGGGGTGCTGGGATTTAGTAGAGGGGGGAGGGGACTGGGATTTGATGTATGGGGGGATGGGACTGGGATTTAATAGAGGGGGTGCTGTGGTTTAGTAGAGGGGGATGCTGTTTTTTTTTTTTTTTTTTTGAGTTTGGCATGCTTGCTTGGGCTCGAGTCTTAGGGCAATTATGAGGTGAGGGGCTTGCTTACAATGAATTTGTTTGACCCACATTAAAAACTAAACGGTAGTCTCACAACATTCCCTCACCTCTCTGGTGTTTGCAAGTGATATGTTTTGAGCCCAGGATATTTTAATGGTTTTGTAGTTTTCCCTCTGTCTTGCTATCTTGCTATGATACTGGGAAACCGCACCCAGACCAGTTTATGTATGTGTGAAGCATGGATGCTTGCCTGTTAATAGTCTCTCTGCTGTAAGAAGCTATGCATCTGCTAATGTGAATGGAAATATTTCTAATTACTAGTTAATAAATCTCCCTTGTTGTGCAGAAACTGTTTTTAAATGCGCTATAAGCTGTTCTATAGTACAATTATATAGTAGAAAAAATACATATAAGACGATGTTTAAATGATGTACACTAAACAAAGAAATGTTGAAAAGTGAAAGCAAGGGAATTGCAAATGTTAATTGAAATATAGCCCTGGTGGAGAACTGTTTTCATTTTGTTGCTTTGGGGGAAAAATACAATTTCTTTGTCTGTTTTCCCACAATGCTAGGTTTTGAGAATATTCATGTGTATGTTTTAAAATGTTCACTTGCTAATAATGTGTCTATTGAGGATAAAGTTTCTGGATTACATTTTCCCCTCTTTACTAGTAGAAATATAATGCTGTTTGTTATAAATATGGAGATATGTAATTGTAAATGGGTTTTATCTCAGGATTTATGTTTGGAGAGAGTGAGTCATATTTTCACCTGTTAAACGAGGTCTGTTCTGTTCATAAGGTTGTTTTATCATATTGTGGAATCAGATGAGGTCAGCACGAAGATCTTAATGGAGTTTAATAAAATGAATCTGCCTGGAGAAGTAACCTTCCTGCCCCTCAACAAACTGGACGTTCGAGACACAGCTTATCCTGAAACTAATGTGAGTCGTCATAATCCACCTCCGCTCCCCCGAGCTGCCACACTCATTATTTCCCTTCAGTCAGATTCTGAGTCATTGTTATTCATTTGTCATTCTCCAGAGGAGGGTTTTATATTTTTATATGGAGACATTTAACGCAGAGCAGCAAGACAGATTTAAATGGCAACAATGAATTGCAGCGTGGGCCATTACAATAAAACCTGTGCGTGACAGTGGGTTTTATTGCTGATACACTGTCTATTTGTCCCAGCAATAAAATTTGTATCTTAAAATGAAAAAAATAAAGTAAAAATGTATTGCTTCTGAAAAATACAGTATCTTTTTCTTCTGGATACAAGTGATCGATCAGAGAGGTCTCCCAAGTGACAGCCATGTCAAGATAAAACAGGCACTTCACAACAGTTTTAAATAGATTGTAGTAAACACACTACTAATCAGTGTGAAGTGCTAGTATAAAATATGTTATAAACATCCACTCTTATTTTCGGGGAGTTTGAATATTTTATGAGACCCAAAAATAAAGTAGAAACCATGCAGTATGGCGTTAAAATAAATATCTCCTAGAAAATGTGAATCTGAAGCTATCACACCTCCTGGTGTGCTTCCAAAATAATGTGAGAAAAAATTGGTTGTGTATTCTTATGGCTTCGATCTGGCAGCCAAATAAAGAAAATAAGTGAAACTTGCTCACTTTAACCCCTTCAGGACGGAGTCAATAGTGCACGTTCTGATCAAAACAAAACGTAAACAAAAACTGGAATTTGCGCTATATGTCTGTTCAACCCTAATTCACCGCTGTCACATTAAGTGACCCCACACTTATTACATATCATTTTGTTCAGGAGAAACGGGGCTTTAATTTATCATTAACTATTCATATATGGAACATAATTTATTATGAATAAAATTTTAAAAAATAAGATTATTTTTTTTTTTTTTATTTTTATTTGTATTTCCGTCTGACATTTTAGCTGTGAATGTCATAATACCTGTTAGGTTTGTAATCAGCGATGTCTCACGAGTACAACAGTACCCCCCATTAACAGGTTTTATGGTATTTTGGAAAGTTACAGGGTCAAATATAGAACGTTCCATTTTCACATTGAAATTTGCCAGAGTAGTAATGTTACCTTTGAGACGGTGTGGTAGCCCAGGAATGAGAATTGCCCCCATAATGGCATACCATTTGAAAAAGGAGACAACCCAAGGTATTGAAAGTGGGGTATGTTTAGTCTTTTTTAGTAGCCACTTAGTCACAAACACTGGCCAAAGTTAGCGTTCATATTTGTTTTTGTGTGAAAAAAGCAAAAAACTCATATTTGGCCAGTGTTTGTGACTAAGTGGCTACTAAGAAAGACTGGACATACCCCACTTGCAATACCTTGGGTTGTCTACTTTTGCAAATGGTATGCCATCATGGGGTAATTCTCATTCCTGGGCTACCATACGCTCTCAAAGGCAACATAACCAATCTGGCAAATTTCAATGTCAAAAAAATGAAATGCAAGCCTTATATGTGACTCTCTAACTTTCCAAAACACCATAAAACCTGTACATGGGGCGTACTGTTATTCTCGGGAGACTTCACTAAACACAAATATTAGTGTTCTAAAACAGTAAAACATATTACAACAATAATATAGTCCATAAAAGTGTCGTCCGTTTGTAAAAAATGCAAAAAACTTCACTTTTACTTAAAATATCATCGTTGTAATACAATTTACCAGTTTGAAACACTAACATTTGAGTTCAGCGAAGTCTCCCGAATAAAACAGTACCCCCTATGTACAGGTTTTATGGTGTCTTGGAGAGTTACAGGGTCAAATATAGTGCTTGCAAATTAAATTCTCTGCACTTTCTCCCTGTGTTGTCAGGCATGTCAATCAAATTTTAATTAATCAAATGACATAATTATGTTAAAAGATTACTTAAATATACATGTAGAATTTTAAGAGATATATATATATATATATATATATATGTGTATATATATATATATGTGTGTATATATATATATATATATATATATGTGCATATATGCATTTATAGGTATACTAATGTAATCTTTTATGTAATTGTGTGTGTGTGTGTGTGTATGTGTGTATGTATATATTAAAATTTTTGTGGTTATTTGTATTTTATATATAGATATGAAATGTCATTCTAAGTGTATTTTGTTATATATATATATATTAATAACAAAATACAGATAGAATGAAATTACATATGAATATATAATTTATATAAAATTTTGTTTCAATATGTTATTTATTTTATTTATTGTAATTATACGTGTGTGTGTGTGTGTATATATATATATATATATATATATACATTGTATGACGTTACATATATATAATATGTATATAATAGATATACATATATTATATATAAATTTCTATTTTATTTTAAACATGTTTAATTCTTTTTTTTTTTTTTTTCTTTTTTTTTTTTTTTACTTTCCCACCAGCAGGGGGACGGTCTGACATTTTAGACAGCCCCCTTGCTGGCAGATCCACAGCCAGCTATAGGGGGCCATGTGATCGCTCTTTGAGAGCGATCACATGGCCCCCGGGGGACTCATTTGCCAAGCAGCCCTCCAGAAGAGGATCGCAGCGGAGGTAAGTACCTCCGATCTCCTGGGGGCTTTAGCCGTTACGGCGTTCTATGCCGCCGCAACGGCTTTAAAGCCCTTTTAATGCGGGACGGCATAGAACGGCGTTAAGGGGTTAATAAAAGCCCAATGAGATCTGGCACTTAGTATAAATCGCTTGTGCAGTATTACTCAGTAGTAACATACAAAATGTTTCAATTGGGAAATATACTGATCGCTGCAGATGCACACTAAGACAAAAACCAGACTGGTGGACCAAAGCACTTAACTTAAAATATGAGATGGAAACCCAGACAGGTACGAGAGACACATGGCTAATTGAAAAATAAACAAGTCTTTTAAACCAGACTTGTGGCACAGAGAGAGGTGACAGACAGCAAAACCTAGAAAAACTTATACACCAATGTTTTGTTAAAATACTCCTCATTGCTCAATTTGTAGATCTGGTTTTCCAATTGCTGCTTAACTGATTTTCTATCTGATTGAAAATAAACCAGTAAAGTAATGAACATGATATGGCAGTTCCTAAAGTGAACCTGTTATTCACAAAATGTGCCAACGTCAGATAGATAAAGAGCTGTAATATATACCATAAGTGGTCCCACTGTATTGGACACTGGTTTAATTATTTCCCTTTTGACTTTTTAGGACGCTATTCCAATGATCAGCAAGCTTCGGTACAACCAACGTTTTGATAAAGCATTCAAACATGTATTTGGCAAGACACTTATTTGCCGCAGTATGGAAGTATCGACGCAGCTAGCCAGGGCATTTACTATGGATTGTATCACTTTAGAAGGTAGGAATACAGTTTGTGATTAGTGTAAAAGTTTGATTTAATAGTTTCACTGCCAAGTCAGAGTTTGGAACCAATCTATCTGATGCTTTAATCAGTCCTTATTTCCTTTCAGTTATAGTGGTATTTTTATAGCAATATAATTGACAAGCAATGGTTTCTCGACTTGGGTTCCTGTACTGTCAGCATGTCATATGTTCCCTGTTGTCACTGTGGTCTATTCACCTGCACTAAAACATGAGCTATTGCTTGTGATTCTCAACACAGCTTCATGCATTTTCATTTTTCTGAGAAGTTTCCATGGTAACCAATTCTCTGATATTGTTCTGATTAATCTGCAGAAAGTCACATTTTATTTTAGTGCAGGTTTTTAAATTGCATTCTAGCAAAGAAGATTAAATAGCTGAATTTTGTTCCTGATGACATTTTAGTGTCTGGTCTACAGAGATGTTTAATGGACTTGATGGCATCTGACATTTACATGGCATGTTTATTGTTCTTTATTATGAACACTAAAACATATTTCATATTTGTGCAAATTCCAGCTTAGACTCAGCTGTTAAAAACTAAAGTTTCAATCCGTCCTTTTTTTGTTTTGTTAATAGACACAACGTTTTTGGGATAATTTTTTTTTTTTTTTTTGACCATTCTATTTTAGAAAAGTTTTACCAAGGAAATCTTTAGAAACGATAATTTCTTTCATTTGTACACCTGTGTGGACTGGGGATCTTACAAGAAAGGGCTTTTGTATTGGCTGCATATATGCTAACCAGGGGTTGCAAATTTGATTGATGTCCTCCAGAAAGTCATATTATTTAGCTATTAAAACTCCCACTCTTTGCTCTTCCTTGCTTTATAGGAAAAGGGGTGGGGAGGAGGCACTATTTGATGTTCGTAATAAGCTGGAATCATAGATTTCACTACAGTTAGTAGGTGTTTTGTCAATGATGCTTTATATTAAGATATTGTTATGGTAGTAAGAGAAAAAATATTTTAGATGTACCTTGTTGTCTTATCACCACAATAGAAGCGATAACCCCATGTGTCTCCTACCAAAATGTAGCTTTACATGGCTTCAATAACAGTAATTGAATGCATTGTGGTCATTCGCCTTATGTCTACATTAAAGTTTACTTTAAATCAAAAACTGAAATAGAACCAAATCCATTTTAATGCACTTCTATATATTTAAACAATATAGATAACACTTTAGCTTTGCATTCATTTCAATGTGCTATGTTAACTCTCATAATAGGGGACCAGGTGAGCCATCGTGGAGCCTTGACAGGAGGTTATTACGACACAAGAAAGTCCCGTCTCGAGCTGCAAAAAGATGTTCGGAAGGTAGAAGATGAGCTTCATGCTCTGGAGGCAAAGCTCAATGAAAATCTCCGGAGAAACATTGAAAATATCCTTTTGTGTGAATGCATTGTGCAAGGTGTATGTGTTCCAAAAGAAACACTTTAGGTCATATTTACTCATAAAGACAGTCGAAAGCAAAGTCAGCAGGAACATTCCATTAGATTCTAGAATGTAAGCTCATGGAGCAGGGCCCTCCACCCCTCTGTTCCTGTATGTCCAGTTGTCTGGTTACAATTACATGTCTGTTAGTCCACCCATTGTACAGCGCTACAGAATCTGATGGCGCTAAATAAATAATAAAATAATAATAATTAGCTTACAGGGTGGATATTCCATTCTTAAAACTTCGCCCTAGTCTTCTTAATACATTTCCCTTATTGTGTAATTGAAGTCGGCCAGTAGTTTGTGCTATTCTAACAATCTGGTTGTTATGGATCCTATTCCAAAAAAAAGTGTCTGGTGTTGTATTCATTTCTGAAGTTGTTTTAAGATGTATGGATTACGGTAAGTGGTATGCTTAGACCAATAAGCTTTTTTTTTTTTTTTTTTAAACGATGTTTGGTTTAGAGCATGTGCTACGTATTGTATGTTATTAGAAAAGATTGCAGCAGAACCAGTGTGAGGTTGCAGGATTATCTATTAACATAGAGACGCAGAAGCTTATTTTAGTGATATGTGCTCTCTCCTAGATCATTTCCATAGATCAATGAAACATTGATGTAACACTTGAGCAAAGTATGTATAATACTTTAAAATAAAAAATAAAAGAAATATTTGGATGTTAGAAGATGAAAAACTCTGGTATTTTCAGTAAAAAATAGTTTCCTTAGCACTTTTGTAAGGATTAACAATGAAATTGACCAGCTAATGAACCAGATGCAACAGATTGAGACCCAGCAGAGGAAGTTTAAAGCCTCTCGAGACAGTATCTTGTCAGAAATGAAGATGCTAAAGGAAAAGCGGCAACAGTCTGAAAAAACATTCATGCCCAAGGTGAGATTTACGGGTGCTTTCATTGTTACTGTCTAATGCAGTCTCATTCCCAAGGTGAGACTACACTGGTTCTTTCATTCACTACTGTCTAATGCAGTCTCATTCCCAAGGTGAGACTACACGGGTGCTTTCATTCAGTTACTGTATAATGCAGTCTCATACGCAAAGAGATTATTCCTTTGTCATCATTCCACTGTAATCTAAAGCAGTCTTATATCCAAGTGATTCAGCTATCCTTTAATGCAAGCTCAAACAGCCAATCACTGAAGCTTTGTCTGATGATGTTGGTTTGTTTTACAGCAACGTAGCTTGCAGAGTCTGGAGGCCAGTTTACATGCAATGGAGTCCACACGAGAGTCCCTGAAAGCTGAGCTGGGGACTGATCTGCTATCCCAGCTCAGTTTGGAGGACCAGAAGCGGGTGGATGCTCTCAATGACGAGATTCGGCAGTTGCAGCAAGTAAGTTAAAGCTAATAAAATCCATAATCTTGCAGTTTGCAATAAATGCTTATAGCATTCATTATATATTAGCAAAAATATTTATTTTCCACATTAGATTTCTATCCAACACTTTTTTTTAATTTATTTTTTTGATGTTTTTCAAATTTATTTAGGAAAACAGACAACTCCTAAATGAAAGGATTAAGTTGGAGGGAACGATTACTCGAGTGGAGACTTACCTGAATGAAAATCTCCGAAAGAGACTGGACCAAGTGGAGCAAGTAAGTGCAGTTGCACTATCAGAGTCTCAAATATTACTGAAACTGCCTCTGTTAACTCTTTCAATTCCTTGCTCTCAAATATGGCAAATTGTTTTGAATTCTTATATTTTTCTTTGACTATTTCTGTAGTAGTTTCTGTTACCACCATGGGCAAGGCTTTAACATGAAAGTTTATTTTCTCTTCATCGCAGGAACTTAATGAGTTGAGAGAAACTGAGGGAGGGACGGTCCTCACAGCAACAACATCTGAACTGGAAGCCATCAACAAACGCGTGAAGGAGACACTGGCAAGATCAGAAGGTATACTTATTCTGTAAATGCTTAGGATTATATTTCACCATTTCTGTTCGTAAACTCTTGGTTCAGTAAATCCTCTCTGATAGTATTGTTGGCATGAAGCATCATTATATGTGTGTGCATTGCATAAACTCTTTGCAGTGTTCTACCATGGTAAAACCAAACACTCCCCCCCCACCCATATTTTAGGCCTAGACATCACCATTGACAAGACAGAAGTAGAGAGCAAAGATCTTGTGAAAAGCATGGATCGATGGAAAAACATGGAAAAAGAGCACATGGACGCTATCAACCATGACACAAAAGAACTTGAGAAAATGACAAATCGCCAGGGTATGCTTCTAAAGAAGAAAGAGGAGTGCATGAAAAAGATCAGAGAACTGGGCTCTCTGCCGCAAGAGGCATTTGAAAAATACCAGACGCTAAGTTTGAAACAGGTAATGGAATAATGATTGAAGGCAAGGTTTTCCCTTTTTGAAATCTTTTGTCAGAAAATGATAAATTATTTTGATTCTTACGGTTTGCCCTCGATGTAGATATTCACCTTTAAAAATAAATAAATAATGTAAGATAAATTTTGCCGGTGCATTGAGTTTAACCTATCCTAAACATAACTTGCCATAGATTAATTTCCTCCCAGAAAGACACATCTGTACACATTGCTGTGTTTCTTGCATACAAAAGTCACTCTACTCCTTCAGACACTTGGCAGCTCTCTGGAACATGCATGTATTGAGCGTTCGTGAAGTAGCTGCTCAGCAGCAAATTTAATGTGTGCCCCGATAACTTTAAAAATCTGATCCAGAATCTATTGAAACAACTAATGGAAAACAAAAGAATTTGAAAATCATCCCAGCTCTGTATCACATTTTACTGGAGCAACTTGTTTCTTATATTGGTTATTGAGAGGTGAATAAATGCTGCATTTAGAATTCTTGTCCAATTTTTATTTGCTGAAAGGCAACAGGAAATCATCAAATCAGTGAAAACATTTGACTTTTCACATAGCTTTATGGTCACATGTACTTTATTAAAAAGGTTGCCATGTATACAATACTGGGGAAACCTGGTGAAACAGACTTAATGAGAAATTTCAGAGATTACTACTAGAGCACAGTAGTAATTGTAGTCCAATGTTGGACTACAATTCCCACGGTGCTTTCCTGATCAACTAGGAGTTGCAAATAACAGCTTGGGGAAGGCCATATGCTCCTACACCCGAAAGTTTTGGAAACTTTATTTTTCTTTTTTTAAACAGAGACAAAAAGTTACAGACTTTGTAAAACTAAATTTTTTTACATAGTTTAACCAAGTTTCTCATTTGTCCTTTCAGTTATTCCGCAAGCTGGAGCAGTGCAACACTGAGCTTAAGAAATACAGCCACGTAAACAAGAAGGCTCTGGATCAGTTTGTAAACTTCTCTGAACAGAAGGAGAAACTTATAAAGCGTCAGGAAGAGCTAGACCGCGGCCATAAATCTATAATGGAGCTGATGAATGTCTTAGAGCTAAGGAAATATGAGGCCATCCAGCTCACATTCAAACAGGTATTGTTAATATTGCTAAACCATGTGAAATATGTCTCTAAACTTAGTGAACCCGTGTGATGTGCAACAAAGTACAGGGAATGCTGGGTAAATTGGACCGGTGTCACTTTAATCTTCTAATAACGCATATTGTTTGTTGATGTTAAAGGCCTTTTACATGTTGTATTTGAATAAATTATATTATGTATAAATTCTACATGTAAAAACTCCCTAATCTGTAATTTCTCAAACACTTTATGCACGGGGCACATTGTGTGGACCTATCCCCTCATTAACAGTCGGTTGAAAAGGTCAGCAAGTAGTGCTGGAAACACAAATCTTAGCCCCGCCCCTGTTATTATTGGGTACGTTCCGTTTAGACTTATGGGCTTATCAAGTGCGTACCTTAAAAGAATAACTACATCATCCCTCCTATATCTGCATGTTACATGTTTGTTTTTTTTAGTTTCGCTGTATTTCCTTTGATTTCTTTTCTAACTGAGCTTTCATCTCCATTGGACACATGTCAGTCGGTACTTCCCCCAAGCTATCTCTTCGGCTTATTAAACTTTGCTACTTGTGCAGAGAACCATCATTATGTTTCTGACATACTTCTCATTTCGAATTTGACAAGACTACTTACGTATAACATGGTTTCAGTATTTTAACTGGTTCATTCAGATACATTCTTCCTGCTGTGCTTGTCTGTTAAACCTGTCTCTTCCACTTGACAGATGCCTTCTGTGTAATGAATTGATAAAGAAATACATGTTGTTTTGTTTTTAGGTGTCCAAGAACTTCAGTGAAGTGTTCCAGAAGCTGGTACCTGGGGGCAAAGCCACACTTGTCATGAAGAAGGGAGATGTGGAAGGAAACCAGTCTCAGGATGAGGGGGAGGGAAGTGCAGAGAGCGAGAAGGGTTCCAGCTCACAGAGCAGCGTTCCTTCAGTGGACCAGTTTACGGGTGTAGGGATTAGGGTAAGCATTCATTATCAGTGAATAAAGGATATATATGTATACACATTGATACAATGTAAATGAAATATAATCTGGTTTTGTGTGCAGGTCTCGTTCACGGGAAAGCAAGCTGAAATGAGGGAAATGCAGCAACTGTCTGGTGGTCAGAAGTCCCTGGTGGCTTTAGCACTTATATTTGCCATCCAGAAATGTGACCCGGCTCCTTTTTACCTATTTGATGAAATTGACCAAGCTCTGGATGCCCAGCATCGAAAAGCTGTTTCAGGTAAAACATTTTAGAAATCCATGCGGGGACGGAGATATGAAGTGGTAGAATCGGTTTTAGTCTACTGGAATCCTGTTGCCAATGTATATTTAAAGACAGTTCAGGATGGAGTTGATACTAAATTTTTCTAGTGTTCTTAAATGGATAAAATGCCACTAAATCAAAATATTTAAATATATATGTGCTGTCTTTCAAAGTTCTACTTTTTCTGCAGTCTTTTACCTTATATTGCTCTGTTCATGTTCTTTAAATGAACTGCAGCACAGGCCTCCTTATACAAAGCTATGAAAGTTTCTGTAGAGCAGTTTGAGATTTTATGTCAAAACAACACCATTATGCAAAACCAGGAAGGTCAATTTATACACACACACATAACCGCCAAAATAATGTTTTTATCGCGTGTTCATGACATCACAAAAATTGAGGCTACAGTAATAGAAAATAACAATTTATTTCCCCCAAAGCCTATATATAGCAGGTGTTGTTGTTGTTGTTGTTTTTTTTTTTTTATAAATTGCATTATTATTATTACTTCAGTGCTCCAAGCACCATCAACACTACAAGTCACTGAATTTGAGCTAAACCATTTATTACATCTCTAATTGTAAAGGAACTGGTAAAAAAAAAATCTATATTTTATTTTTAAGAAAAGCAGAAAAACAAATATTTTGAGGTTGGTAAACACTTTTAGTGCATTTGTATTTGTTTCTTTTTGTAAAGATTTTCCTAATTTTATAAAACTTTTCTTTGATTTCTTCCCCCAGACATGATCATGGAACTTGCATCTCACGCCCAGTTTATTACGACGACCTTCAGACCTGAGCTGTTGGAATCAGCAGATAAATTTTATGGTGTGAAATTTAGAAATAAGGTAAAATATTTTAATTCAATTGAGATGACTCCTCATTGCTTCTTTAAAAGCACATGTTAACAGTGGGCTGTTATCATCCCGCTAATTACACGCAATCTTATTTTATGATATGTGACACTTTTGCCACATGTTTATTTTTGTTTATAATTTTTTATTATTATTATTATTAAAACCCACTCTTCCTTAATTAGATTTTGTAAAATGTCTTACTAAAGCCTGTAAGAAGGTTTACACATGTCAGTAGTGATTCAGAACGACAACTTGCGTGCTGTGCAGAGGTTTGGCTGCCATTCCTTGGGAGGAATTTTCTGACAGTAATTAGAATCCTGCAGTGTCAAATATCATTCCCTCTACACTTGGCCTCTCGCAGGCATCCGCTGTCCTTCAGTCTGAAACCATATTCACAAACACACTTGAGCTACCAAAGTAGCTGACAGAGTAGCAAGCAGTAGTTTATGAAATGGCTTAAGGAAACGAATGGTTCATTTTAGGAAATGCATTTAACCGCTTCTGTTTGATCCTTTTAGGTGAGCCACATTGATGTGATCACAGCAGAACAGGCCAAGGACTTTGTAGAAGATGACACCACACATGGCTGAGAGTCCATTTACAACTGAGCCTGTCTGTCCCATTTCACAGATTGACATTGTACAGAATATTCCTTAATTGTTTATTTCACACCGGGTTTATGTATATTTAAAAGTGGAATGCCATTCCCTTGTTTAAGTAGGTTCTAAACATCTATTTTAACATTTTGGCCCTCTGGCTTTCATGTTTTGTACAACTAGCTGTAGCGCCTGTTTTATGCTTATTATTTCAATGTGATTTTTTTATGAAGACCTTTGTACTTTTATTTCCTGCATTTGGTGAACATTTCCCATCTGTTGTTTTAATGCTTTTCAAAAAAATCCTTTTTCAAACGCTAATTTTACCGCACTGCCTTGTGGTTTCTTTTACATTGCTTCAATAAAACCGTTAATTTTATAACTCTGTTCAGGCCTTTTCTCTATGACATATTGGTGTAATAAATAATGTGATTGCTTCACGTAATAGGTTATGGGCATAGACTTTCTGCTCCAGACAGCTAGTATTTAAAGATCATCCAGCATATCTTCATAGTGTTCATTACAGTGTAGGTCACATGCAGCCACATGGGTCTCAGAAGCTGACAGCTCAGGCTTATCATCGCTTTCAGTAGCTAATATAACATTCCTAAAGAGAGCAGGCCCTTCTCACCGACTTCTCCGCTTTCTTACTAAAGCCAGAGAAAGCCAAGCTTTAGTTACTACTAGCTTCTGTTATCTTAATGATTTTTTTTAATTGGTGTTCTACATTTTCAGCATACAGAACCTTGCACAGCAGTGTATGACTTTACCTAGTGTATTTGCATCAAAGTTCAAGTTAATTAAAGCACAGAGACATGTCTGTAAGGCTTATTAGGGGGATATTGTTTTTGTTGAATACGATACGTACACAGTCAATTCACTTACTAGACTGTTTACACCTAGGTTGACGATTATTGGCAATGTTATTGGCGTTTTGATGTTGTGGCATTTGTCTATTGATCCATAAATGGTTAATTGACCATAGAATTTTCAGGCTGAAATAAGCCGAGTTAGAGATTTTTCTTGTCCAGGCATTTTGGCCATTTGAAATTCCTTTGTCAATTGTCTGTAATTCCTGATTCAGTAAGAAAATTCCTGTTGTAACTAAACATTATAATTTTGTAGATAATTTTCCAATTGACATTTGTTTTACCATACCAAGTTACTTTTTATATGTCCCCCAACTAATCAAAATGATGAGAAACTGTAAGGAAGGAAAATAGAGCTGGCAAATGCTTCCAACAACGATAGCTAGTTATAGAGCTCAGCCACTCTTAGTCTGGTGTGGCTGTGTCCCTCCTGGCTGGGGATTTATGGTGTGCATGGACACACAAGTTCCCGATCGCTTGAAGAATTTGTGCTGTTGCCACATTCGTGATAAAGTAAAATCCAAGCAAGTAGCAGTGCCATTCATTTTTTTTTTTTTTTTTAAACAAACAAAATTGCTGCATTGTTGAACTACATACACCTTCTGGATATGATCATCTCTCCCATTTTAACATTTATGACTCAGTGTTTTCAAATATGTTTATTAATCGACCTGCCAAAGGTCTTTTTACTCAGCTTAATGTCTCTCAACATTTAGTTCCATAAAAGCAAATTTACCTTGATAAGTATGGTCTTTGATGATAACATTATTTGGAGAGAAGCTGGGCTTCTACCCTTCTGCCATGGTACAATGTGTGAATTGTTCTAACTTTTCAGGACAAGCGGTATGCTGGGAACTGAACAACAAGCTCTACAGTCTGTTACCAACACTTATAGCCAACAATAGCTTTTATTCACTGAGGTGTCAATTGTCAGAAATTCAAAAGGAAGTTCAAATTTTATACAAAATGGCCGAACGAAAAACCGCTGAATTAAAAAAAAAAAAAAATTTATGTTTAACCCCTTAAGGACCAAACTTCTGGAATAAAAGGGAATCATGACATGTCACACATGTCATGTGTCCTTAAGGGGTTAAGCTAATTTGGCCTAAAATTGGAAATTAACTGAATTCACAATTTAGTGAAATACTGGAACCTGAAGAATGACTGGAAATATGGGCTGTAATCCTCATATGCATTCCTCACGGTGTTGCGGTAGAACCATACACATAGTTTGTTCAAAACGTTTTATATTTTTTTTTAAGCCTCTTATGCAGGCTCTCTCTCTCACGTGCCCAATATGTTTTTGTTTTTTTATCTGATAATATCCTCAAATGGTTTAGATAGAAACAAAAAAAATCATGGGGTCAGATTTTTGTGAACATTGAAAGCATTTATTAAAAAAAAAACATTTGGAGCTTGCCCTGTAGATTCATTAGTAGGCTTCCCCAAACTCAGGCCCTCCAGATGGTGCTGAACTACAAATCCCATGATTCTATGAATGAAATGAAATAGGCTGAGAATAGGCTAATGAATCTACAGGGCAAGCTCCAAACCTTTTTTTTATTTTTTTTAATAAATGCTTTCAATGTTCACAAAAATCTGACCCCGTGATTTTTTTTTTTCTATCTAAACAATTTGAGGATATTATCAGATAAAAAAAAATGTATTGGGCACGTGAGAGAGAGTCATATCACAACCTTTTTTTCCCCCCTTATGCTTGAAACTTGTCATCTCAGTAATATTTAAAGGAAAGAAACACAATAGTGAATTGTTGTATAGATTACACTTTAGACGCAAACATACCTTGGTACTCGCATATAAAACAGACTTAAAATCTGATTGTATTGGCTATAAGGTCGTAACCTCAGGATCACAAGTTGAAGATAACTCCCACCTGAACAATTACAGAAGAGGCAGAACATTAAAGTAGTAACGGACACCAACATTTAGAATAAATTGTAACGTATTCAAAATGTTTCAAATGCATTTATGTAGATAAAAAAATAGCATGTAAAAAAGGTATATCAAGAGTTACACCATAATGTAATACCCTGAAACAGAAACCTTGAAATGTAAAAAAAAATAATAATAATGGTATCCACTTTTTGTTAACAAGGGGAATGAGTCCCTAACATTAGCTATATTACAGCTTTATATCAGAATACACTAGAAAGCAGCTTCAATTCCTGCTATTATCCACCAGGGGGCAGCCAACCCAAAACAAATCTTTATTGCTTCTACCCAGTGTGAATGGAATAAAGATGGGTCTTTGTAGCTGTAACTAGAGCTCATTATAACTAATTAACAAAACTGACCAGAAGTATTCAAGACTGAATTGTCAATCCAATACTTCTCATAGTGAATCATTAGCTGTGTTAAGACAAGCATGGTTTTAGACAAAAATAACTTTTCTATTTCTGAGAAATTGTATTGTTTTAAAAAAAAATTGACCGCACCTGAGAACCAAAACCACTGCATTTAGTTTAAGTGGTTTTTTTTGTACTTAGATTATCCTTTTAAGCCCACTTGTATAGAACAAAATGCTGACAGTCTCACAGATATACCATTCACAAATACCGAATGAAAATCACAGTCCTACGAAATAAAAAAATCCTAATCTGTGTAAATCTAAGTAGCTGCTATAGAAGTGTCATGACTAGATTCACTTGAAAGACACCCAGTAAGCAGTAGGTAATTTCGCTAGATTTCACTAAATCCTCATCTGGATGTTTAGACATTTGACATGTATTTATGCTAAAGGCCTCTATAAGTAGCCTTCATAATGTCTTTGTCTTTCTAAAGATGAGAATAAACTTGCAGGGTTATTCAAACCCTAAATTTTCACAAATTAAATCCAAATGGAAAAAAATGAGTCAAAAATAGCTTATCTGAATAAATTGTCCATGCCATTCAGATTTAATTCCCACAAATTCAGAGTTTAACGAATTAGCCTGTTGTTCTAGTTGCACACCCAGTTCACAAAGATACAATTTAACATGATTCCGTGATTCCAATGTAGATTTTAATAAAACAGGACATATGTGTCTCTAACCACACATTGCCCTAGTCAGAAAAATTATCCCAAAAAACTGAATGGAAAAAATTACAAATTTTAACCTCCCCAGAGTATTTACCTCCAGATCTAATTTATCTCAATATTTTTGCTCTCCATTCTTAGAACCATTCTATTTCTGTACAGGGTTATTGAGAATAAAATGTTAAAATGCTGGGAATTCAGAGAATTTCACACTTTAGGTCAAAATATAAAAAATTCAAAACATAGCTTCACAAAAACACAACATCCAGCCTGGCAAATAAAAAGTGCCATGAATCCTGGTATTATGTGCAAGTGTTAGGCAGGTTGCTAAAATCTGTTTTAACACCATAGGGTCAGGAATACATGTTTTATTCCTATTCCTATAGTGTTCATTTAAAGATGGCCAACATGAAGTAAGGGTAAGCAATATATTTGCTTTATGATATAGTACACAAGAAGCTATAATCAGTGGCGTTAAGGGGGGGTCCGGCTTTGGGAGTGGGGCTCTAGACACCGCCCCCTCATGCTGCAACCGCCGAATTGTAGAGCTGGGATAAATAAGATTGTGAGGGGAGAAAGAAATTGGGAGGGGTAAAGAAAGAGGGGGGATAAAGAAAGATTGGGGGGGATAAAGAAAGAAATTGGGAGGGGGGAAGGAAATTGGGGGGATAAAGAAAGAAATTGGGAGGGGGGAGAAAATTGGAGGGGGGATAAAGAAAGAAATTGGGAGGGGGGAGAAAGAAATTGGGAGGGGGGATAAATAAAGAAATTGGGAGGGGGAGAAAAGGAAATTGAAGGGGGAGATTGACATTCATCACACACAATGCACCCCTTGCACACAGAAAAACACACACTGCATTATACACACAGACACACATACACAAGCAATACAACCGTTTCACACAATGCATCCCTTACACACACAGAAACACACAATGCATTCATTACACACACTCAATGCATCCCGTACATACACAGAAACACACCTTGCAGCCCTTACACATACAAACACAGATTCTCACAATGCATTCCTTACACACATATCAGGACATCCCCTACACACTCCACCCCCTGTGAACAAACTCATTGGTGGAACATGAAGGTGGACCCTGGGACCCAGACCTTGAGCTGTGAAAAGGGCCCCCAAAAAATGGAGCTGCTTCCTGTTCTCCCAGAACATTGATTTTTGTGACCACAGTAACCACCTCCAGAGAGCCTGTTCTACACCAGACCAGTGGAGCAGGACGGCAGCTAGAGCCCATCATCACCCTCATCTGGTTGTAAGTAGGCAATCTAGTATATTATTTGTGGCACTAATCTCTAATTTACCTCACATTAAAGAAACACTATAGTCCCCAGAACCACTGCAGCTTAATGTAGTGGTCCTGGTGTCTATAGCCTGTCCCTGCAGGCCTTTTAATGTAAACACAGCGGCACTGCAGCACTAGCGTAGCTTAACATGGCAGGTCATAGGTGGGGCATTGTGATGTCACCGGTGAAGGGGTGGCAAACTTTACTTTTGCCTAGGGCGGAAAAAATCCTTGCACCGGTCCTGGGGAGACTTATATCGGCCTTAGTTAAAGGAGCATTGTCGGTTGTGGAATCATTTGTAGGTAAGTCCCCACCATTCGATCAGCCAGTGTCTACTTTCTCTGCTTTGCTGTATTCGTCCGATGAGGTTGGAGATTTAACGGGAGCAGAGACAATTTTCTGAGGGGTAGGCCTTGGCACCTGCCACATAAAATCCAAATTATCTCTGGAGCTAGATCCCAAATTGGTCCAGGGCTTTTTTAAGCATCGGCCCCATGGGCGTGCGCACAGGGTGTGCCGGGTGTGCCTGGGCAAACCCTAATCTTAGGGTGCCATGCGGCCAGTAAAGCTCACACAAGCAAACAGCTGATAAACTGGCCGCACGGAGGAAAAGTGGGGCGGAGCTAGGCAAAATCGGAGGCGGAGCCAAACTGGCGCTGGGGCGGGGCTTGGGGGGCAAGGGGGTGCCAAGCACAGGATCCGCCCCAGGTGCCAAATGCTCTAGGTACGCCCCTGGCTATAATAGAGAGATGCTGATTGGCCAGGGCTGTGTTTGGCTTGTGTTGGCTCTGCCCCT
>OW240922.1:95859006-95887399 GCA_933207985.1 Pelobates cultripes | reverse complement strand
TGAGCTAATTTTACGAATGTAGAATGGATTGTCAAACTAATGCCAGATTCATGACATGCGTCTTTGTTTAGAAAAAAAAAAAAGAATGTTAAGAATCAGTGTCAATGACAAATTGTAAAAGTTGTTCTAGCGCCACCTACTGTCTATAGTGCTGCTCAGACATAGACAACTAATGCAGTCAGTTCCCCAACAGTTATTATTATTATTATTATTATCTATGTAGCTCCAGCATGTTTTGCAGCACTTTACAATCACACAACGGGGATGCAAAATAATAAGCAATGACGCACAAAGTAATGTTGACAGAAACAATAGGTGAAGAGGGCTCTGCTCACACGAGTTTACAATCTAGGAGGTTATATGAAAAAAAACACCATATTTATTATCAGTCAGGAAAGAATTGAATAGAAATGTGCAGCTACTAAAGTGTCTGCAACTCAATAATCATTGGTGGGGTGAAACCAGGAAGGCATAATATGAAAACATGAAAATATGATATTGCTCCATAGCAATACAACTGTGATTAATGTGCAAAATGTATGAATGTATCACAAAGCTCCAAAGCAATACAACACAATAATGTGCAATGTGTATAAAAAATACATCAGATTTGCACAGCAATTTAACACAAGGCAATGAACAATGTGTGTGGAAAATGTCACAGACAGAGCTCCACAGCAATAAAACACGCAGTAATGTGCAGTGTATCTAAGTGTATCACCGAGCTCCACAGCAATAAAACACGCAGTAATGTGCAGTGTATCTAAGTGTATCACCGAGCTCCACAGCAATAAAACACGCAGTAATGTGCAGTGTATCTAAGTGTATCACCGAGCTCCACAGCAATAAAACACGCAGTAATGTGCAGTGTATCTAAGTGTATCACCGAGCTCCACAGCAATAAAACACGCAGTAATGTGCAGTGTATCTAAGTGTATCACCGAGCTCCACAGCAATAAAACACGCAGTAATGTGCAGTGTATCTAAGTGTATCACCGAGCTCCACAGCAATAAAACACGCAGTAATGTGCAGTGTATCTAAGTGTATCACAGCGCTGCACAGCAATAAAACACGCAGTAATGTGCAGTGTATCTAAGTGTATCACCGAGCTCCACAGCAATAAAACTCGCAGTAATGTGCAGTGTATCTAAGTGTATCACCGAGCTCCACAGCAATAAAACACGCAGTAATGTGCAGTGTATCTAAGTGTATCACCGAGCTCCACAGCAATAAAACACGCAGTAATGTGCAGTGTATCTAAGTGTATCACAGCGCTGCACAGCAATAAAACACGCAGTAATGTGCAGTGTATCTAAGTGTATCACCGAGCTCCACAGCAATAAAACTCGCAGTAATGTGCAGTGTATCTAAGTGTATCACAGCGCTGCACAGCAATAAAACATGCAGTAATGTCCAGTGTGTAGAAAATGTCACAGAGCTCCACAGCAATAAAACTCACAGTGATGTGCAGTGTGCATAAGTGTATCACAGAACTATAGTCAACACAATTCACAATAATGTGGGTTGTGTATTAAACTTTCAATGAAGTTTATATCAATTAATTGTACAGTTTCTCAGTACACTATGAAGTCACTGAAAATGTTCTGAAATGGCTCTGTCTCCTGGCCACATACCCAGTCCTGCCGTCAAAGAAGTGTCCTTCTTTGGTTGTACACTATAGTAGGCGTATGTGTCGTGGGATTTACATGGAGAAAAAGTGTGTGTGACAAAATGAAGTGTGTGAATGAGTGTAAAAACACAGATACAAATGCTCATATACAAATACACACTGCCAGACACAAACATAAATATAAATCCTGGCAAATAAATACATTCACATGCAGATGCACTTTGAGAAACACACATACACAGATGCAGTGCCAGGTACACACAGATACACTGCAAGACAAAATCTCACACAAAAATATCAAAACCCATTTTATTTTTAGCTATCTTCTTTTTTTGACACAGAAGGTTGGCTTGCTGGTGTCCAGTAGGGGTCAGGCGTCCCCTTCTCTCCCAAGTGATTTCCTTAGAACACTGTGAGGAACTGATATAAATTTTCCATTTTTTGGGGGAGTTCCATAATGCAGTCCAGTTATTGGAGATACAGGGAGTGCAGAATTATTAGGCAAATGAGTATTTTGACCACATCATCCTCTTTATGCATGTTGTCTTACTCCAAGCTGTATAGGTTCGAAAGCCTACTACCAATTAAGCATATTAGGTGATGTGCATCTCTGTAATGAGAAGGGGTGTGGTCTAATGACATCAACACCCCATATCAGGTGTGCATAATTATTAGGCAACTTCCTTTCCTTTGGCAAAATGGGTCAAAAGAAGGACTTGACAGGCTCAGAAAAGTCAAAAATAGTGAGATATCTTGCAGAGGGATGCAGCACTCTTAAAATTGCAAAGCTTCTGAAGCGTGATCATCGAACAATCAAGCGTTTCATTCAAAATAGTCAACAGGGTCGCAAGAAGCGTGTGGAAAAACCAAGGCGCAAAATAACTGCCCATGAACTGAGAAAAGTCAAGCGTGCAGCTGCCACGATGCCACTTGCCACCAGTTTGGCCATATTTCAGAGCTGCAACATCACTGGAGTGCCCAAAAGCACAAGGTGTGCAATACTCAGAGACATGGCCAAGGTAAGAAAGGCTGAAAGACGACCACCACTGAACAAGACACACAAGCTGAAACGTCAAGACTGGGCCAAGAAATATCTCAAGACTGATTTTTCTAAGGTTTTATGGACTGATGAAATGAGAGTGAGTCTTGATGGGCCAGATGGATGGGCCCGTGGCTGGATTGGTAAAGGGCAGAGAGCTCCAGTCCGACTCAGACGCCAGCAAGGTGGAGGTGGAGTACTGGTTTGGGTTGGTATCATCAAAGATGAGCTTGTGGGGCCTTTTCGGGTTGAGGATGGAGTCAAGCTCAACTCCCAGTCCTACTGCCAGTTCCTGGAAGACACCTTCTTCAAGCAGTGGTACAGGAAGAAGTCTGCATCCTTCAAGAAAAACATGATTTTCATGCAGGACAATGCTCCATCACACACGCCCAAGTACTCCACAGCGTGGCTGGCAAGAAAGGGTATAAAAGAAGAAAATCTAATGACATGGCCTCCTTGTTCACCTGATCTGAACCCCATTGAGAACCTGTGGTCCATCATCAAATGTGAGATTTATAAGGAGGGAAAACAGTACACCTCTCTGAACAGTGTCTGGGAGGCTGTGGTTGCTGCTGCACGCAATGTTGATGGTGAACAGATCAAAACACTGACAGAATCCATGGATGGCAGGCTTTTGAGTGTCCTTGCAAAGAAAGGTGGCTATATTGGTCACTGATTTGTTTTTGTTTTGTTTTGAATGTCAGAAATGTATATTTGTGAATGTTGAGATGTTATATTGGTTTCACTGGTAATAATAAATAATTGAAATGGGTATATATTTGTTTTTTGTTAAGTTGCCTAATAATTATGCACAGTAATAGTCACCTGCACACACAGATATCCCCCTAACATAGCTATAACTAAAAACAAACTAAAAACTACTTCCAAAAATATTCAGCTTTGATATTAATGAGTTTTTTGGGTTCATTGAGAACATGGTTGTTGTTCAATAATAAAATTAATCCTCAAAAATACAACTTGCCTAATAATTCTGCACTCCCTGTATTTGTACCTTCCCAAATGGAACACTTAGCAATATCAGGCGTCAGAGCTCAGCCAGACCCCTTAACGGAACACTGACGAGATCCCATGCTGGCAGTCATAAACAACATAAAGTAGCTATGGGTGAAAAATTTAATATTGAGGGGGATTAATAAAAATGATCCCCATGGAAAGGACCATGATAAAAAGAGCATTCAACTGGTCTCTTAAGAGATTGCCCCACTTTCAAAACTTTACCCCTGACCACGAGCAACACTTTTATTAAACTCTGTGGATGATGGGAAGCATGTGACAGCATTTCTTGTAACAGATTACACAAAGAATTATATCTCTTTAAATACTTGTAAGGAACAGTACCATTAATAACTACAACATCCCACAGGAAAGATTGGTTTAACACAAACTCTGCTGTGGTTGTAATTATGGGGTACAGTTATTTACCAAAGAGTATTATTAGGCCCCTTACCACAGCACTCTTGCGAAAAATGGATGTGTCACAGGATACCCTGGAAGTTACAAAGAGAAGTGGGTGGCAATTTTTATCTAAATGTTACATGACGCACCCACACGCACGCGTACAAACACACACACAAATATGAAGTGTTGCAAAAGCTATATCTATTTAAGAAGAAGAAAAAAAAACTTTTTCCAGATACTCTATATTGGTGTAAAGTTTGCATTTCTTTTGACATTTAGCTGCAATAACATGATAATACACTACTGAACCTTATAACCAAACATATTTTACACCTGAATGATCTGCATGTTCCGGGAACGAAGGGAATACAGTGATATATCTAACTGTGTTTAAAGGACTAGAACGCTGCTGTCCGTCACACCCCGCGTTAGATATTATTAGGTGTGTAAACTGTGACAGCCATTGATAAACACAGCACTTAACGTCAAACGCCATAAAAAAAAAACACACTGTAGCCATGAACAGCTGAGAGATTCTGTATAGTTCATAAAAAGAGGTTTTTGAAATGTGTCCATCGTGGCGTAAAACATGCAATGCCCTTCAATACCTTCCAACAATCCGCACATTAGTAAATAAACGTTTTATTTTTTATTTTTAAATGTGATTCTTGAGGTTCCTTTTTAGGCTTTTAGACGTCACATCTTTTTCCTGTAAGGCTAAATGTTTGCTTTTTATTCATTTGTAGTTTTTTTTTTTTTAGCTGTTGTAGGGCATTGCAGAATATGCTGGCAATTTACGAGTTAAATACTAGTTATCTATGATGATTTCACCTATTCTTCAAAGCGCAGGATCATATATTTTTCAATTTACATCTAAATTACATTATATTGACATAATATCAGAATATGTTATTGTTTATAGATAGTATATTTTACCTATTATACTGGTATACCTGCCAAATACATCTTTCAACAATGTTATAGTGTTGATAAAAAGAATACTCCAAGCACCATAACCACCGCAGCTACGCAGCTTTTAGGAGAGCTTAGATTGGGACTTCTGGCTCTCTGGCATTGGTAGTGGGGGCAAAGAGTGATGCCAGGCAGGCCCCAAGTAAAAAGTCAAACCATTCAAAAACAGTTTGACTACATACCATGCGGATGAGGAGCAGGGCGCCAGGGCGCCAGGGCACATCTGGTACCATAACCACTACAGTTCCTTTAATAAAGTCCTACGATTGTGCAGTTCTTTACAAGGGGGGAATGACACATTTAAAGGATCACTATAGTCTCAGGAAAACAAAATGGTTTTCCTGACACTATAGTGCCCTGATGAGAAGACAGCCACTAGAGGCTGGATTAACCCCAAATGTAAACATAGCAGTTTCTCTGAAATTGTTATGTTTACATGTGAATGGTTAAAACCTGAGGGACCTAGCACCCAGACCACTTCATTGAGCTGAAGTGGTCTGGGTAACTATAGTGTCCCTTTAAAGGCTTATGCACAAAACTAGGATTATTGCAAGAGTATGTCAAATTTGCAGGCAAAATTGAATCGGATATTTTTTTTCCAGATTGGCTTTCTTTTTTGTCTGAAATTTGCCATTATCATGTCAATAATCTGTTAAACACTGTTTAGTGAATACATTGCATTTTTAATCAATAAACAGATTGTACTATAGGGACATTATACTCCTATGTAGGATGCTGATTAGAAAGGTAACTTTTCCTCTGCCTCACGGCAGTCAGACTTGACGGGAGGGGCCTCTGCCACTCATTCCCCTCACACAGTCAGTGTTAAAGGGGCAGCAAAGAGCCCTGCCGAATATGAAATGGAGGAAGAATGTGTCCCAAACTCCATTTCATCATAAGGTCAGCAACACTGCCACCACTAAGATGGATGACAGCACTCCCCCAGTTCCAGCCATAGCCAAGATGGCCACCAATACAGCACATACCACCAATGTCACAACTAAAATGGCCACTGCTTCATCCAAGACGACTTCTACTGGATTCAAGACTATGACCTATAACCCTCATATGCCATTGGAAATGGCGGAGGGTTTACCACCATCGGCTGGTTTGATTATCCAACTAATACAAGACCTGCGTGTGGACTTTAAAAATGACCTTAAAAAAGATTTCGATAACATGTATGGGATTTTGGAGAAAATTGGTCAACGCACGGAGGACGTTGAACACAGAATGTCTACACAAGAATCTTTTCATTTAGAACTGGTAAAAACTGTAAGCGATCTTCAAAAACAGGTTAACCAGCAGGCAGAACGAATAGCAGATTCTGAGGACAGGAGCAGACGCAACAATGTTAGAATCAGGGGGATCCCTGACACTGTAGATACTTCGGAATTATTGCACTATTTCCAAACCATGGTCTAAACAATTCTACCAGAGGCTACTAATTTGGACTTATTAGTAGACCGTATCCATAGACTACCTAAATCTAACAAGGCACCTGCAGCGGCACCAAAGGACACCATAGCAAGACTCCTCTTTTTCCACATAAAAGTAGTACTTTACGCACATCAGGTCTTCCTGACGAATACAAAAACATTAAGATCTTTCAGGACTTCTCAGCATACACACTGAGACGTTGCAGGGAATTCCAGCACCTTACAATTGAACTGAGGCAAAGAGGGATACGCTACAGATGGGGATTCCCTGTAAAAGTGCTATTTAATATGGATGGTCGAAATTTCACGATTGCCACTACTGAAGAAGGGACGGAATTCATCAACACTATCAACAGAAGGCAAACTCAATCCCGCGCTCTTTCACTGTCAACCCCACAGCATGCTCATAAGAAAAGCAAGGCAAATGATACTTGATCATTGCAGGTCTTGGCTTACAAGCTGCCAGATTTTTTTCTTCAGAATGTACTGGACGTACTTCCTCTACTGTTAAAGAATTTGGGATAGGTTATAGGCAGCAGGAAACTCACTTTGGAATTTTCTCAGTACCGCGTCAGTTTGCAGGAAATTTTTTCCTTTTGTTTATCCTGCCTTAACGATTATCTAATCCAGCAGTGATCCCAGGACTGGAAGGACTTGTTTTATTTTTAAATTTTTTTCTTATATATTTGACAATTTTTTAATTTAATTGTACTATTTTAGTTTTAAGCGAAGCATACATCGGTCCTCTAGTCTCAGGTAGCCTTTCCTCCCCCCAACCTGGGCCTAATACCCTGAGATGGAGAAATATTTTTTATTCTCCTTAATGGCCCTATTTTTACATAAGGTTATTTTCTCTCCCCGTATAGGGGAATTTACCCAAGTTTATCACCCCCCATTTTTTATTTTTATTTTTTATTCCATCCACTTTTTTATACACTGTAAACAATTTAATAAGTTACCAGGTTCTGCTTTAAATGCTTTAGCAAACTCACTCTTACTTAAACAAAAATATTTGTTGTTACGATTGTTGGATCTCATAATTCTCCTCTTGGGACGCGGGCCTTCAGGCTCCCACATTTCCATACACTTTCCTTTTACTGGCCGTGTACTCTGATTTGAGTCATGGTCATTAAACTCATGTAATTTAATGTGAGGGGACTGAACACCGCTCACAAGAGGCGATTATTGTTCAAAGAAGTTAAATCCAACCAATCGGATATTGTATGTATTCAAGAGACTCATCTTAAGGAAGGAAAAGAGTACAAATTTATGACACGGTTATTCCCATCACAATTTCATTGCACTTACAAGTCTAAGTCTAGAGGTACTTCTATCTTTTTTAGTAGGAAGGTGGCCAGCTCTACAGATAAGATACTGATGGATGATGACAGGAGATACATACTGTGGATTGGTAAAGTTAACAACGTTTTATATACACTTGTCAATGTGTATTTCCCCAACACAGGTCAGCTAACTTTTTTTAGGAAAATAATGGAATTGGTGAATGAGAACATGAAAGGGATTTTAGTGATGTGTGGAGATATGAACTTCGTTGTGGACAGTGACTTAGATAATGCAAGGGAAAATTTAGACACACCCCATACGAGAGACAGTGACGGACTAGCTGTGAAATGCTCAAAGTATATGGCTGAATGCGGATTGTACGATCCATGGAAATTATTACATGAGAATGAGAGAGACTTCACTTACTACTCCGTATCTAAGAACATGTATTCCAGGCTGGACAGGTTCCTGATACAGGGCGCTCTCATATCACACATCTCAAGATCTGATATTTTAGATATCAGTTGGTCTGACCATGCTCCCATAACTTTTCATACAGATGAAACGGTTTCTTCCTCCCCTAACGGACACTGGAGACTGAGTGATTATTTGTTAGACGATCCTGAAAATAGATTGCTCACTGAGAGGGTACTAAATGATTATTTCTTGGATAACTTTTCGCATGAAGTTCCTGGCAAGGTGACATGGAATGCGCACAAGGCTGTGATGAGGGATCATTTCATTTCTAGGGCATCTCACTTGAAGAAGAACAATAATAGCAATTTAAGAAATTTGGAAAAAGAACTGTACAACTTAAACCAGGCTAATAAATCAGCAATGATAGGGGAGATTAAATAAAAAATACATTAAATAAATATGGATAGGACTACTCTCATGGTGAGACGCCTCAAGAAATTGTTTTATTTAAAAGGTAACAAGACCTCAACTCTCCTGGCGTCCAAACTCCGGCAGGTAAATGCCCAATCTAAAATTTCGCACTTAATAGATGACCAAGGACAAAAAATATTTCACCCGAAGATTAGCGACCAATTTGCAAAATATTATAGCGAGCTTTACACTTTGGAATCTGATTTGAATCTCACCCAGCCGTCTGAGGCGACTATTAATGATTTTTTAGACAGGGTTTCGCTGCCTCGGCTATCGTTTGACAATTTTGAAAAACTAGAGTGCGATATATCTGAAGTAGAGATAGCCGAGGCGATCAAGCTCATGCCATCAGGAAAGGCTCCTGGACCTGATGGATTTACCATTTTATATTACAAGACCTTTGCAGAAACTTTAATGCCCCACATGTCCAAATTATTTAACTACTATAAGTCCGGGGGGAAGATGCCGGGAGAGTCTTTGTCCACACAGATTGTCACCTTGCCAAAACCAGGCAAAACTCCTGATAGATGCTCTAATTTTAGGCCCATATCCCTTATCAACAACGACATAAAAATTTATTCTAAGATACTTGCGAACCACTTAACTTGTTTAATACTCTTACTGATTAAGAATGACCAGGTTGGATTCGTCCAGGGAAGACAGGCACCTGACGGAACAAGACGGTTCATAAACTTGATTCAGCATATCAATTCAACAAAAACTCCCTCTCTGCTCCTTTCATTGGACGCAGAGAAGGCGTTCGACAGGGTACACTGGGGATATCTATGGAAGACATTGAGTAGACTTGATATTCCGCAACCTTTCATCACTGCGATTAATGCACTATACTGCGCACCCACAGCTCACGGATCGGCCTCGGGTTTCCAATCAAGAACGTTTTCCCTAACTAATGGGACGCGTCAAGGTTGTCCCTTATCTACGATTCGCTTTGTTCTGGTGATGGAACCCCTGGCCAAATTGATTAGGACAACCCCAGAAATAGCAAGTATTCACATTAAGGGATCCACCCACAAAATAGGGCTATTTGCAGATGATGTCATACTAGCACTCAAAAACCCAAAAGAATCTCTGGAATCTCTCAATACTATTCTACTCCAGTTTGGAGAAGTATCTAATTATAAATTAAATAACTCTAAGACCCAGGCCCTGCCTTTTCACTTGCAAAAGTCTGACATGGATGAATTAAAACTAACATTCCCGTTCGATTGGAGGAAGGATTACCTGAAATAGTTAGGTATTAACTTATGCAAACATTTACCTAATATGCATATTCATAACTTGAAGAGAGCATAGCCAGACCTACAAAGGGAGATGGAGAGATGGGTTGGCATGGAATTATCGTGGTTAGGAAGAATTGCCTCCATTAAAATTTCGATCCTGCCAAAAATCCTGTATTATTTCAGACCTATCCCTTTATCTGTTCCAATGTCCTTTTTTAACAAAGTGCATTCAATAATGCTTAAATTTATCTGGAACAATAAACTCAGTAGAATTAAGCTTACATCCCTGCAGCACAAAAAAAATCCACGGGTGCATCTGTGTCCCAAATTTCAGGAAATACTACTTTGCTACTAGTGCTGCAGTGGTTGTAAGCTTGGGCAATACGGCCCACATATGGTGGTATTGCCCAAAACTACCTAAATACTGTAAAATGATACATGATTTAATTGTTAAAATGAACGGGAACATAGACAATTTCACATCTGGACTAGCTCTATTTAAAAAAATTCCCTGAATCAGTCAGTAGAATCGATAGGATTATAGCAGGCCACATTCTGATAGCTGCGACCACATGTCTACCTAGATATTGGAAGTCTAAACATACACCCTCTATCAAAGAAGTACTGACACTAACATTAGAAAACAAAACATACGAACTATCACATAGAAGTAACACACACATATCTGCACAATTAAAATACCACTGGGATCAATGGGAAACAGATGTCAAAAAAACATATAACCTGTCATAACTTGTATTGCAATGTTACTCAACTTAAGTGCCTTGTACGTTAACATACTTACTGTTATAATGGATGGATATTCCCTTTTTTTCCCCCACTTCCAGTTTTCCCTTCCCCAATATATTGTTCTTTATTATTTGTAAATTCTGCAATTTTTTTCAATAAAAATTATTTGAAAAGAAAGGTAACCTTTAGTTTACTGAATGTATATTATTCACTGAAATGTGAATTGTTAGAAATGCAAAGACACTTTTACATTTTAGCCCTAAATAGCAAAACTGTTGAGTATATTGCCATCTAGTGTCAGAATCTCTGTGTAACATAATACAATAAAATGGGCTATAAATGTCTGTAGTTTGAAAAGTCTGCTAAATGCTCTTTTCAAGTAACAAGACGTGAATTGAATTACACTGTGTGTCCTAATATCAGAGGTAAGATACCATGTTGTAACCGCAGCCGGTTTCCCTATTTACCACTAGAACATCTTAAATCCGGTAATAGACTGGTTATAAATATCCCCTAAATTAGTCCATGAACTGGTTACAAAGACCATATATGTGGATATAAGAACCCAATTAAATAAGGACCCAAATCCCGTGGCCACTACTCTGTCCTTATCTAATTCTCCTTGACCCTTCTGCTGCTTTCGACACTGTTGATCATTAACTGCTTCTTCACATCCTCCGTAATCTCGGTCTACGAGATACCGCTTTCTCCTGGTGCTCTTCCTACCTCTCCCAGCGCTCTTTCAGTGTTTCTTTTTCTGGCTCTTCTCCCCAATCCCTCTCTGTTGGTGTCCTTGGTCCCCTACTGTTCTCTATCTATACTGCCTCCCTTGGTAAACTCGTCAGCTTCTTCTGCTTCCAGTATCATTTCTATGCGGATGACATGCAAATTTATCTGACCTCCCCTGATTTCTCACCAGCCCTCTTGACTTGTGTCTCTAGCTGCCTCTCTGCTCTTTATAACTGGATGGCTGCTAATTTCCTTAACCCCTTCAGGTGCGGACTGTTTTTGCGATGTTTGTACGTTAAGGGCCAGAGCTATTTTAACACTTTTGTGGTGTTTGTGTTTTGCTGTAATTTTCTGCTCTCTCATTTACTGTTCCAATACAAATTATATATTGTTTTTTTTTTGAGGACAAAAAGGGCTTTCTTTACATACTATTATTTTTATCATGTCATATAATTTAATTTAAAAAAAATAATAAAATATGGTGAAAATTTTTTTGACTTTTACTTAAAAAATCTTTTACTGATCTACAAAATCGAATGAAACAAACTGCTAAATAGATTCTAAATTTTGTCCTGAGTTTAAAAACACCCAATGTTTATGTTTTTTTTTTTGCAAGTTATAGGGCTATAAGTACAAGTAGAATATTGCCGTTTCAAAATGTACATTTTTCAAATGTATCAATAGTGACATTGTAACACTGTTATGTCATAAATCTCCAAAAACACCCCACATGTATATATTTTTCTTAAACTAGATAACCCAGGGTATTCATCTAAGAATATTTTGATACTTTCTATGCAGCCATTTTACCACAAACCTTTGCCAAACTTTGCATAGGTAGTTTATTTATTTTTTTCACATACATTGCAGTTCAGGTATAAATTCACAGATTCTGTTAGGTGTCACTGCCAAACAACACCCCAATATGTGTTCAGCAACATCTCCCGAATACAGGGATACCCCCCATGTATAGGTGTGTTGGGTTGTTTGGGGGCTAAAAGTCCACATTTTGCAGGTGCACTTATCAGTTTCCCAGCTTGGAATTTTGACAAGTAGTCAACCTGCATGCATGTCCTATTTGGGAAATTTTTGAAGCCAGCCAATGTATTTTACCCCCATCAAACCATATATTTTTGAAAAGTAGAGAACCCAGGGTATTTTTTTTTAAATTCTTTATTTTTGTATGCAAGATTTCACAAATGAGCCGTGGTGCCACAATAGCAGTCACGTGCACAATTTCAACATACATTTCACATATAGCACATTAATGTCTGCACAATTTTTATAATGGTCATAGTAGAGTATTAAGCTTAAGCATGTGATGCTCCCGCTATATTCGTCGCTAGTATTGTCAGATTTAACATTTGGAGCATGAACACAGGTATACTTGAGATTACGATTGGATTCACTGAGGTTTGCCTGGCTAATAGTTAAACGTGTACAGGTTCTAATCATATGGTTGTACGGTTTCTAGTGTGTCGTTTGGACGAAGTGGATTGTGTGGTGTTAAGTGGTGTTAGTCTGCCTTCACTCCGGACAGGTCTGGGGTCTGCTTGGTTAGTATCAGGTGAGTTTGTCAGGGCTTGTGTGTATTGTAGTTGTCTGTGGTAGTGTGTGTCTGCCTTGAGTAGTGTCTTGGTTTACGCGTATGTGTGTCTCTGCCTATTTTGTGCTGGTTGGTTGCTGTGTAAGTCCTAGTGTGTGTGCGTCTGTTGTTACCGTTTGTTTCAGTATGTGCAATACTGGAGCAGGGTCTAAGTGTCCAACATAGAGTACAGAAAAAGCATCTTCTGTGAGCCAGTGACTAGCCTTTGTATTGGGCATATAGTGTCTCTGGGGACCCGGTAGCAAAGTCCAGTCAAGCTTCTCTCGTAGCCGTGGGCACTCCTGGGGGTCTGCTTCTGCGGCTCGTAGGTTGAGTGCTTTTTTTGAAGGCCGCGTAGGGGCTGGCATGGATCCCAGTATGGCGCTTCCTCCTGTGCTTTCGGGTCCGCCGCTTCTGGAGCAGATGTTCGAGGTTGAAGCTTCTGGGTGTCCGCAGTCTGTGAGTGCTTGTACGATAAGGTTGCATGGTATGTGTACTACTGGCGTCCGGGGAGAATTCCCTCGATTCCCGCTCTTTGTCTTTCGACATACAGCTACTTGCCGGTGTTTGTTGCAGCTGAGGGTAGGTTGCTGGTTTGCGGGCTGCCAGCCAGTACTTCCACTTGATGGTCCCTGCAGGACTCGGTGGGTCATTCTTCATTTGCCCATGTAGTTGCACACTGTCCGCCATTTTGGAGCGCTCCATCCGACTTGTGCTCTCAGGCCCTGTTTGCACTTGGGCTCGGCAGACAACATTGGTGGGATAACCCCCGCCGGTCCAAAGGGGGGGGGGATCGCAGGACGCCATCCGGAGACCCGGGGGAGCGGCCGTCTCTCCCCGGCTCAAGCTCTCGTAGGCCCCAGGCCTTGGTCGGTGTACCATATTGTGCGTGGTATCATCTTGTGTGTCCCCATCTTGTGGACAGTTTGGGTGCCAATTGGGGTTGGTGGCGGCTTGTGGCACTGAGTTGGCTCCGATTCTCTGGCCCAGATCCTGGAGCTCAGACGAGACACGTCTGATCTGTTCAGCGGTCAGGCTCCGCCCCCCCCAGGGTATTTTAAATGGTGGTATTTTAACACTTTTCATGCACTGAATTCTGCCACCAGCCTTTGTCAAACTTTTGGGTAGTAATCTTTTTTTGTTTCTTTGTCACACACATTGTACTTTAGGCATGAATTGACAGATCCTGTTATGTGTCACTGCCAAAAACACCCCAATATGTTCAGCAACATCTCCCGAGTACAGTTATACCCCCCATGTATAGGGTTGCTCGGTTGTTTGGGGGCCAAAAGGCATCAATCAGAACTTGTACGTGTCAGTTTTTCAACTTGATATATAGGTATGCAGTTTCCCACCATGCAGATCTACAGCCCCTGGCTCCGTCGGGGGGCCGTTCTGGAGGCTCGAGGGCGATTTACTCCCAGGTGGCGTTGGGTTGTCGGGCGGATCCATTCCGCTACTGTTCGCATCACTCGCTTGAAAAGCAGTCTCCGGGCGTTTAGCTATGTCCAGGAGTCAGTCATAGAACTCCCGTGTGTGCTTGGGAGGCTCTGTAAGTGGGTGCTTTATTGTAGGCTGCTTCCGAGCCGCCATCTTGATTGGGCCTTGCCCTCCCCGTTTTACTTTGGACTTCGTCGCTTGGTCAGGCATTATTGTGGGGGTAGTCGCCTCGGCAAGGACCAGGATATCCCCCGCTGGTCCAGAGGGGGTGAGGGGGGGTCAGCAGGGCAGTGTTTGATCACCGCTTGTGAGGAGGTTCTGTGCCGGGAGATCGGCCGCTTACCCCAGGCCTCAGGCTCCGTTCTGGTGTAGGCCGCATGGCCGGTTCAGGCGCTTGCTTTGTGTTTAGTTGCAGGACGGGTATCTCTCTGTTCCCCGTGTGGTCCTGATTCTGTTTTTGGGCTTCTCGTGTAGCTGGCATTGTTTGGGTAGTCATGAGAGTCGTTTTTATGCCTGCTGGTGCAGGAGCCCTCAGAAAGCACGTCCGGCCATTTTGGCTGTCAGTCCCCACCCCCAAGATGCGGTGTTTTGACTTCTTTCCCACAACCATTTTGCCCCCCAAAGAAAGTTTAGTGGTAAATTTTTAATTCTGGTTTTTATGCACAAGTCATCTGGTTTTGGCCAGCTGGTTATGTGTTACTGCCAGAAAACTTGTTAGACCAAATGTGCAGGTAGCAAATGTACATTTAGCAGCAATCTTTAAACTGACTCCTACAAATAGAATCTAACTGGAGATTTGGGGGAAGGAAACTGACTAACAAAAAATGGCTGCTTTCCAAAGAAACAAAAAAATAAAATAAAAATTCAGGAACACTTCTTACAACTGTTCTGTGTGGTACAGCTTGAAACATGTTCCTACACACAGTCCTGGTTTCGAAGGGCAATCAGGACAGTGAAAAGGGGTGTCTGTCCTTTTCCCGTTTTTAAAACAGACCCGGCAACGTTTCTGGGGGGGGGGAGAGGTTTCTCGCAGTTGACGGTAACTGAAAAATAAAATGTCTGGACTCCGCTTGTACCGTTGTTGGAACTTGTCCATCTCCATAAATAAGAAATTATTTTCAACTGAAATTGGAGAAAGGTGGTTTTTCCCTGGGTTATTTTTTAAAAAAAGCAAAAATTAGTTGTGGGTTGCCATTTGCATCAGATAGATAGCCACCTTTTTATACCATGCTTTGGTTTTTTGTAAAATAAGATATGGCTGATCAGCCAAATCAACACCCCCATGTACTTATTAAGCGCCCTGATGCAACCCGGTTTGGACTCTACTCTGCCCCGGACAGAGACGTCTGACATGCGTTCGTCATGGATGGTGGTTAGCATGTTGACATCCTTCCTGTCCCTAAATTCGCCTTTTGTTAAATTTTGAGATCGTGGAAAGTCTTTGGAATTTTTTCTGGCAGTGCTGCAGGCCAGTGTCTGTAAACCATAAAGGTAAACAGACGGACACTACTATAACAATTATCCACATAAAGGTGGTAACTTTTATTAAACAAGGGGCTTAGTAGGTCCCATACAAGTTTCCCACTTGTCCCCAGGGAGTCAGGACAGCCAGGAGGGTCCAGTTGACCATCTTTCCCCTCATATACACGAAAGGCAAATGTGTATCCACTTTCACTCTCGCACAGTTTGTACAGTTTTATGCCATACCTAGAGCGCTTTGAGGGGATGTATTGTCTGAACCCTAATCTCCCTTTGTATTTCATTAGCGATTCAACTATGGATACATTTTGTTGGGGGGTATAAACATCCGAAAACTTGTCCTAAAAGTGTCCTGAAAATGGTCTAGCAGTGGGCGTATTTTATGAAACCTATCGTATTGGGGGTGATCTCTAGGGTGACAGAGGGTATTGTCACTGAAATGTAAAAATCTCAGCAGTAACTCGTATCTGGCTCTAGGCATGGATTGGGAGAATACTGGACTAGACATTATTGGGTTGGTGCACCTGTATGAGCGAATCGATGGCTTCTTTATAATCCCCATGAGCATTGTAAGAGCCCAGAATTTTTTAAGCTCTGGGACATCTGTGGGATGCCAGTCATGCTCCTGACTGTATAGCTACCTGGATTGTTATCAATAAATTGGGTAGCATACAAGTTAGTCTGGGAAGCAATCTCCTCCCAGATGGTATCCCCCTAAAAATAGTTCTACATACTGCATTGGGGAAAAACCATCCAGATTAACATTAATGCCTGCGTTGGCACTAAAAGGAGGGACGTTGGGCTCGGCTAACTGTGGAGGTACCCAGTCCTCCTCCACATTTGGTGTAGCAGAGGAAGCAAAGCTTCTTTCTTCAGCCGGCTCACACACAGATGACATGTCATCTTGACTAGACGTGTCAGAAAACTGACCTGGGTCAAAATCTGACGCAGTGTCAGTGGCGTCAGAGTCTGACGCCAAGAAGGCATATGCCTCCTGCAAGTTATACATAAACTGCATGTTTTACACACGACTAAAACAAATTTTATTAATGACACGGAGGCTCCTATTATGCCATCTCTTTCTTACTTTATTCCTCAGCAACAAAGAGAAATATAAAACTGAAAGAGAAAAAATGTAAATATGAAATATAATAACAGGTACAACCAGATCTGCCTAGTAACAGGGCAGCCAATCAGCTTAGTAGGAACAGTCCATAAAGGTCTTGCTTAGTACTTCCACTTCCTCTTTCTTTGCTGCTGTCCTCAGACCAGCTAAGTATTAAATTTTCACTCCTGTATATTTGATCTTTTTTGATTGTTATATGGGTTTATCTACTGATTATTTTTCTTGATTATTTATGTGATGCTGCTTTATATCGCCCTATATGATTTCTGTATTGTTTTTGCTGCATCTGGTATTCCCTTTTTGGTAATTCAGTTTTTCTTCCCCTGCGTTTTTTCTGGCTCCCTGCCTGTGCTGTACCTTTAGTTAGCACAGACAGGGGCCGCGGATCACAGGGGAAGTTATCTCGGGAGCTGCAGTGCTCCCTGACCGCCCTCCCTCCCCTCGCGACCGCGTGTGCGGCCGCGTTTGGCTCCGACCCGCTCAGCCTCCCCCTCGTGCCCGCTGGTGCGAGGGTGTTTCCCCGGCCGCGTGTGTTCCACGCGCTCCCCGGCCATTGGCGGGGGAGGAGCTTGGTGCCCGCGGCGTGCTCTGCATGCGGTGGCCATCTTCCCTCTCACTCACACACGTGGCTGCTGGCGGTTCCGGCGGGTCGGCTCCCCTTCCCTTTGTTTTTTTTACAGGTATTGTGCTTTTGTGGGTTACTCAACCCCTGTACTGTAGGTTTAGGGTTCCATCGTTTTTCCTGCTCTGTAATATATACTGATACTGGTGTCCCTGGCTGCCATAGTTCTTGTGGGTGTCTATTGCGCTGCATATATTTAAAGGGACATATCCCCCTTTTCCCACAAGTTTATACTACCCTCCTGACTATCATGCAGGCTAGGGGTGATGGTTATGGCAGTCCCAGTTATCCTAGTATGGAAGCCTTTCAGGCCCCTGTCTCAGGTGAGGTGGGACTCACCCCCTCTCAAGAGTTCCAGGCCCCCTATTGACTCTACTATGCAGAGGGCCCTGGCCTCTGCCATGGGGACAGTTTCATCGTCACTGTCTCATACTATTCAACAGGCCTTGACTCAGCCCTTGGTTTCTCCTATGTTGGCAAGCCCCCTGCCTGCGCTGCAACCTCAGGTCAGTTGCAAGGCACATGCCAAAACTAAACATGTCTCCCCCAATGTGACACAGGTAGTACCTGCCCTGACTGACGCGCCTCTGGCCGTCCAAGATGGCGTGTTACCGCGCAAGAGAGCCGCTGGCCGGGCAAAATCGGCCAGAAAGTGGAAAAGGGCGCGTGCCCATGGCAATGACAGATCATACTCCGATCTAAGTGGGGAGACAGGCTTGGACACCCCCGATTACGCCTCTTATGAGGAAGGGGACTCCGACGCAGAGGCGGGGTCTGACGCTTCGGCGCTACCTCCGATTGGGGAACAAGGCATATGTGATCCGCAGGGTTACCCCCTGTTCGATCCTGATGACCTTCGTCACCTTCGCTCGGCGGAATGGGACCCGCCCGAGCATATAGCTAGTTATCTAGTGCTGCGTGTGCGTACTCCCTTGTCCAAGGAGGGGCGCAGTAAGTTACGGGCCGAGTGCCCAAGGCCCCCAGTGCCTGACGCGGCATGCAAGATGTCAGAGGTTGACCCTCAGATTTCCCAGTTCCTGGCAAAAACGGGCTGGAAACCCAGGAAGGGTTTGGAGTTTTCACTCCATAATTGCCAGGACAAGATTTTGGACACTTTAGGTCCCGTTGCTAAGCTTTATGAGCTATTCGAGACGGCTAAGACAGGGGACACCCCCCTTGATTTCGATGAAGCAATAGGATGGGTCCAGAGACCGATTTGCCTTCTCGGCAATGCTAACACGGCTATGTCAGCCGAACACCACAAGGCGATCTTGCTTAAAATTGAGCCTAAGTTGGTAAACCTGGCAGTGAAGGAACTGGGCGCTGCCGCTAAGGGCATGCTCTTTGGCGAGTCTTTCGTTAAAGACCTGGGCTCATTTGTGCGTACCTTCACCGCCCTAGATAAGGCCCAATCCAACTTGAAATGCGTTTTTGGCCCAAAGGTTTTCCATAGGGCCGGGAGGTATAGGAGCCGTCCGCCCGACCGTTGAACTCGAGGTCCCTCACGGACACATAGAGGTTCCTTTGCTGCCCCTCGGGCCTACCAGAACTACAAGCCCGCTCCCTTCTTTCCCTCCCGTGGGAGGACGTGGCAGAATCGGGGAGGACGTGGTCAGCCCTCATACAGACGCCCTTAAGGGTGAGTACCCAGGAATGTATTTCTCTCCGGGCAAGTGTGGGGGGAAGATTGGCTTTGTTTCTCGACATGTGGGGCATGATCACCACAGATGTGTGGGTTTTAAATACGATCAAAGGTTTTCGCCTAGATCTTTTATCTTCCCCTATCCAGGTGGTTACGCCTCAGGAACTGAGGTTTCCGGAAGAGCAGTCCGGGTTGATTACCAAGGAGATCTCGGAACTTCTTGCCAAACAGGCAATACAGGAAGTCCCGTACGAGCATCCGGGATTTCTAAGCAACCTGTTCCTCGTCGCCAAGAAAGGCGGAGGAGTTCGGCCGGTTATCAATCGCAAACGACTCAACGGATTCCTTCGTTACCATCACTTCAAGATGGAAGGCATACATTGCCTCAGAGATCTGCTTCAGCAAGGGGATTGGATGGTCAAACTAGACCTCAAAGACGCATACTTGACTATACCAATGTCAGAGGAACACTGGGAATTATTGCACTTTACGTGGCAAGGACGTTGATGGAGGTTTACCTGTCAGCACCTTGGTGCTTCACAAAGGTGATGAAACCGGTGGTGGCGTTCCTCAGGTCTCGGGGAGTACGCATGATTATTTACCTGGACAACATACTGATTATGTCCGTGCCCCCCGACCAACATCTACAGCATCTGAGCTGGACGGTGGATCTTCTGGAAAACTTTCTCTTAAATTAGGAAAATCCATGGTGACCCCGACGCAGAAAATAGAATTTCTGGGTTTCGAAGTCGATTCGGTCGCCCAGTTCTTGTTCCTTCCAGAGGCCAAGCTAAAGGCTATGAAGAAGGAAATAAGACGTACACTACGGACCACCTCTCTCTCCGTACGATGACTGGCGAGGGTGATTGGCCTTTTGGCCTCCTCCATTCAGGCGATTTTCCCGGGACCCCTGCATTATCGGGCCCTGCAATGTCTGAAGGGATCCCACCTTCGCTCGGGCAGTTCATACGAAAGCGAACTACGCCTGGCATGGTTGGGGTGCTCGCTGTGGGAATGTCTCCCCAGGTGGCAGATAGTCCGAAATCGAATCGACACTACACATAAACTGTCTGGAATTGCTGGCGGGATCATTCGCTATTCGCAGCCTGTCTCCAACTCTGGGAAACTGCTGCGTCCTTCTGCGCATGGACAATGTGTCCGCGGTCAGATATATAAATCACCTAGGTGGCACGAAATCAAAACAACTGGCGAAGGACTTCTGGTAGTTTTGCCTCCACAGCGTGGTGTCAGTTACGGCCGAACACATCCCGGGCTTGGACAACAAATGGGCGGATTGGAATTCGCGATACTTGAAAGACTCAGGAGATTGGCACCTGCTGCCTTCGATCTTTCGACAGATAGATCTACTATGGGGCCCGTTACAACTGGACTTGTTCGCATCCAGACTAAACGCTCAACTACCCCAATACTTCAGTTGGAGGCCGGATCCATCAGCCACGGCGGTGGATGCGTTTCTGCAGACATTGCCTCGGGGTCGTCACTCGGACGCTGGCGTACTTGTCCAGGCAAGAGTGCAAGTTCCCCTATGGCAGACTCAGCCTTGGTTCCCGCGTCTCTTGGAGATGGCGACGGATTGCCCACGGATTATCAAGATGCGACCAGAGGTGCTTCTAGATCCTGATGGGAACTCACACGAATTGCTGCACCAGGACCTGCTCCAGCTCACGGCTTGGTTGATTTTGGGGGACCCTGGTGTGTCACGGACGTTCCGCAGGCTACTACAAGACTCCTGGAGAATGCCTGGGCACCGGGTACCAGAACAGCTTACAAATCTGCATGGCGTGTGTGGTCTGGCTGGTGCGTGGGAAGACTGCTGGATCCTCTTTCTGCCCCTCTGAAGGAGGTGCTCAGTTTTCTGACTACACTATTTGAATCTGGTTTGGCCTACTGCACTATTAATGTTTATAGATCGGCCATCTCGGCTGGACATCTAGGTATTGACGGATCACCGGTTGGACAACATTCTTTTGTATGCCGATTGTTGAAGGGTATTCGTTACTCTAGGCCTCCGAAATCCAGGTATTCATCGTTTTGGGATGTTAACGTAGTGCTGGGCTTCTTGGAATCGTGGCCCCTTAATGAGGAGCTGTCGCTGAAGCAATTATCCTGGAAACTGGTTATGCTCTTATGTCTCCTTTCATGTAAAAGGGTTTCGGATATCAGGGCTTTGGACTGGAACGCATTATGCTTCACCCCCGAGGGAGTGTCGTTTAACATCTCTAGGAGGACTAAGACGTCTTCAAAGTCGGTGACCTACCCTAGGTGTTCAGTCCGACCTGCTCTGTGTCCGGTGGCTTGCCTACGGGTGTACTTGGATTGCACTCACCAGTTGAGGTCATTGGATTTATCCCAATTGTTTATTTCCTTTAAGAAGCCGTTTCTCCCGATCTCCTCGACTACGTTAGCTCGTTGGATTAAGAATCTTCTTTCCGCTGCAGGGATCGATACTTCGATATTTTCGGCTCATTCGGTCAGAGGCGCCATGGCGTCAAAAGCTTCCACGATGGGATGTCGTCTGGATGATATCTTGAAGGCAGCGGATTGGTCTAGAGAATCTACGTTCCGCGATTTTTATTTCCGCCCTATTGACCATGTTTCCTCATTAATTGTGGCTCAGCTTTAAACAAGCATAATAGGACCCTCCGTGTCATTAATAAAATTCCCAGATTTTACTAATAACATGACGTAAAGTCATGATTTTATTAATGACACGGAGGCGAGTATTATTCCCACCCACCCGTTGGGTATGGTTTGGATCTACACTTATGGTTCAATCGGGGGGGATCTTTTACCTCAAGGTAAGTGTTCACGGTTTTTCTCTTGATTTATGGCATATAGTGGGGTCTATTTACTGTTTGCTTATGTGTTTTACGATAGTTGGCATATATAGTCCTACAGGCCAGATTGTCATGATATGTTACATTCAGATCCGGAGTTTGGATTTTACCTACTATTTCTCTGTTTTACAGCTTGATTTCGTTGTGATGAAGTCTACCTTGTTGGAGATGGTTCTTTCCTGATGTGGATATTTGATTTGGGTCTTCGGTTCAGAAGGCAAAGAAGAGGAAGTGGAAGTACTAAGCAAGACATTTATGGACTGTTCCTACTAAGCTGATTGGCTGCCCTGTTACTAGGCAGATCTGGTTGTATCTGTTATTATATTTCATATTTACATTTTTTCTCTTTCAGTTTTATATTTCTCTTTGCTGCTGAGGAATTAAGTAAGAAAGAGATAGCATAATAGGAGCCTCCGTGTCATTAATAAAATCATGACTTTACGTCATGTTATTAGTAAAATCTGGGAATTACAAACAGAAAAAAAATATTTTATACTTTTTTTTTTTTTACTAAAACAGACTAAACAGCAATCCCTAAACTAACTCCTGTCACAAAAATCTAATGCAGATTTTGGGGAAGGAAACTGACTGACTATGACAGACCAAGACACCGATTTTTTTTAAAATTTAACCCTCTAAGGGCAAAAAAAAACAAAAAAACAGACAGTACAAATGCACTGCTGTAACCGATCTGGGAGGGAAGGGGTTAAAAAGGATTTTTTATTCACTTTAGATACTGTATAAAGCTCTGGAACACTTCTGCTGCAACAAACTATCACGATCTCTGTCTCTCTCCCCTCACAAAACGCTACAGAGGAGAGAGGGGCAGAGATCACTGTCAAAGTGAGTGTTTGTAACACCCACTTTGACAGCAGCCAATTGTGAGCGATCGCGGATCGCTCACACGCCGCAATTGGCTGTTACTATCTGCCTGGGATACCGGCGGGAGTGATCTTTGATCGCTTCCCGCAGCCCGTTTTTCGCTGTGACGGTTCAGGACCGTCAGCGGTCCAAACGCATGTTTTACCGCTGACGGTCCTGAACCGTCAGCGGTCCTAAAGGGGTTAAACTTAACCTGTCCAAAACAGAACTACTGGTCTCCTCTCCCTCAAGTGTTGCTACTCCCTTGTCTGTTTCCCTCCAAGTCAATGGCGCTACTATCCTCTCTACCTTGCAGGCTAGCTGCTTAGGTGTTCTAAGGTCCCAATATATCAGGCCATAATGTGAATATAAGGACCCATAAATCACAAGGCATAATGAGGTGATATATAAGGCCATAATGTGAATATAAGGACCCCATAAATCAGGTCATATTGTGGGTATAAGGCTCCATAGATCAGGATATTATGTGGATATAATGACTCCATAGATCAGGCCATAATGTGGATGTGAGGACCCATAGATCAGACCATAACGTGGATATAAGGTCCCATAGATCAAGCCCTAATGTGGATATGAGGGCCCACAGATCAAGCCATAATGTGGATATGAGGGCCCATAGATCAGGCCATAATGTAGATATAAGGTCCCATAGATCAGGCCATAATATGGATATAAGGTCCCATAGATTAGGTCATAATGTTGATATAAGGTCCCATAGATCAAGCCATAATGTGGATATGAGGGCCCATAGATCAGGCCATAGTGTGGATATAAGGTCCCATAGATTAGGCCATAATGTGGATACGAGGGTCCATAGATCAGGCCATAATTTGGATATAATGCACCATAGATCAGGCCATAATGTGGATATGAGGGTCCATAGATCAGGCCATAATGTGGATATAATGCCCCATAGATCAGGCCATGATGTGGATATATTGACCCAGAGATAAATTAGGTCATAATGTAGATATAATGACCCAGAGATAGATCAGTCCATAATGTGGATATAATGACCTTAGAGATAATGCCATAATGTAGATATATTAACCCATGGATCATGCAATAATGTGAATATCAGAGAGAAAAAAAAAAAGGTTACCTGCGCTCTTTCCACATCCCTATGTATTTTTAAACAAATTGAGGTTTTTAGTTACCTCCAATGGCCATGAGAGGGTAAGCCCACCTGCCACATCAAAGCAGACCTCCCAGGTGGGTCCCAACTCCAACCATTCACCCTACCTCCCTGAGCCTCCAACAAAAGCATCTCCAATGAGACAGAAAGGGGTACCTTTTATATACATCCCTACATGCTTATTAACCCTTAATAGGGAACACATGTGATGGGCAGCAGCATTGCAACCTAGCTGTGTGATACACTATATGTATTTTGGCTGATGTGTACTATGGTCATTGCTGCCGTCCAGGAGTAATGGGAGTTGGAGCGCTGGACTAGTTTCTTTGTAATAATGTGAATATAATTACCCAAAGATCCAGGGCCATCTTTAACATAGGGCAAATGGGGCTGCTGCCCCGGGCCCAGTTACTCTTGTGGGGACCAAAGCAGCTGCCCCATTTGCCCTGTTGGCCACCATGCTAAGGAGGCCATCGGGTGGCCCATGCACTTAGGGCCACCCGTTGGCATAGTGTCCTCAGAGGCCTGCTCATCGCTGCGGCCCGGGCCCCTCTAATGATGTCAGCGTTGGGAGGAAGTGACAGCCAGTCACTTCCTCCCAGCTAACACTGAGTGCCGCATGGGAGGGAGGAGGAGAAAAGGGGAGTGCAGAGTGAGAGCCTCTGACTCCAAACAGCCGGCTGGACCTAAGGGAAGCCACATTCCTTTACCTAAAAGGTAGGAAATAGGAGAGTAGCTCAAAAAAGTTACTTTTAGCATGTTTGTGTTTCTATCTGTATATCTGCATGTGTGTCTGTATGTGTATATGTATATCTTTATGTTCTGTATGTCTGTTTGTGTATCTGTGTACCTGTATGTGTATCTGTTTGTCTATGTATCTATATGTGTGTCTGTATGTGTATCGTTGTGCCTGTATGTGTATTTGTGTGCTGTATGTGTATTTGTATGTCTGCATGTGAATCTGTGTGCCTGTATGTTATCTGTGTGTCTGCATGTGAATTTGTGTGTCTGTATGTTATCTGTGTTTCTGTATTTGTGTGTCTGAATATCGGCCTGTCTGTATCTATTTGTATGAATATCAGTATATCTGTCTGTGTATCTATCTGTGTGTCTGTATATGTATCTGTGTGTCATTGTGTCTATGTGTATCTGTATGTCAGTGTATCTACCTGTGCATCTGCACGTGTCTGTATGTGTGTCTGTATCTGCATGTGTATCGGTTTATATGTATATCTGGGTGCCTGTGTATCTGTTTGTCAGTATGTGTATATCTGTGTGTATGTGTAACTATATGTGTGTCTGCAAATGTATCTGTGTGTCTATGTATCTGCATGTCCGTCATTGTGTTCCCTGCGTATCTGTGTGTGTCAGTGTTGTATCTTTGGGGGGTGGGGGTGAGGGGGATTGTGTGGAGGACATGATTGCTTGCCAGGGAGTGGGGGGGTAGACAGGATCCAGGGCTGAGAGATCAGACCATAATGTGGATATATTGACCCAGGTATCAGACCATAATGTGGATATAATGCCCCAGATATCAGACCATAATGTGGATATTCTGACCCAGATATCAGACCATAATGTGGATACATTGACCCCGATATTAGACCATAATGTGGATATAAGGACCCAGATATCAGACCATAAAGTGGATATAATGCCCCAGATATCAGGCCATAATGTGGATACATTGACCCAGATATCAGGCCATAATGTGGATACATTGACCCAGATATCAGACCATAATGTGGATATAATGGCCCAGGTATCAGACCATAAAGTGGATATAATGCCCCAGATATCAGGCCATAATGTAGATACATTTACCCAGATATCAGACCATAATGTGGAAATAAGGACCCCTATATCAGACCATAACGTGGATATATTGACCCAGATATCAGACCATAATGTGGATATAAGGACCCAGATATCAGACCATAACGTGGATATATTGACCCAGATATGGGACCATAATGTGGATATAAAGGCCCAGGTATCAGACAATAACGTGGATATATTGACCCAGGTATCAGACAATAATGTGGCTATATTGACCCAGATATCAGACCATAATGTGGATATATTGACCCAGATATCAGACCATAACGTGGATATATTGACCCAGATATGGGACCATAATGTGGATATAAAGGCCCAGGTATCAGACAATAACGTGGATATATTGACCCAGGTATCAGACAATAATGTGGCTATATTGACCCAGATATCAGACCATAATGTGGATATATTGACCCAGATATCAGACCATAACGTGGATATATTGACCCAGATATGGGACCATAATGTGGATATAAAGGCCCAGGTATCAGACAATAACGTGGATATATTGACCCAGGTATCAGACAATAATGTGGCTATATTGACCCAGATATCAGACCATAATGTGGATATATTGACCCAGGTATCAGACCATAATGTGGATATATTGACCCAGGTATCAGACAATAATGTGGATATATTGACCCAGATATCAGAACATAATGTGGATATGAGGACCCAGATATTAGACCATAATGTGGATATGAGGACCCAGATATTAGACCATAATGTGGATATATTGACCCCGATATTAGGCCATGATAATGTATAATGTAATATAATGTATAATATAATATAATGTATAATATAAATATAATATAATGTATAATATAATATATAATATAATGTAATATAATATAATATGATGGATAATATAATGTAATATAATGTAATATAATGTAATATATAATATAAATCTAATATAATGTATAATATAATGTAATATAATATAAATCTAATATAATGTATAATATAATAGATAATGTAATGTAATCTAATATAATGTATAATATAATATAATGTAATATAATGCATAATATAATATAATGTATAATATAGTATAAATATAATATAATGTATAATATAATATATAATAAAATGTAATAATATAATGTGATGGATAATATATAATGTAATATCATAATATAATATAATATAAATATAATATAAATATAATATAATGTATAATATAATAGATAATGTAATGTAATCTAAAATAATGTATAATATAATATAATGTATAATGTAATGTAATATAATGTATAATATAATATAATGTATAATATAATATAATATAAATATAATATAATGTATAATATAGATAATGTAATGTTATCTAATATAATGTATAATGTAATATAATGTAATATAATATAATGTGTAATATAATATAATGTATAATATAATATAATGTGTAATATAATATAATGTATAATGTAATGTTATAATGTATAATATAATATATAATGTATAATATAATATAATGTATAATATAATGTATAATATAATGTGTAATATAGTATAATATAATATAATGTATAATATAATGTATAATATAATGTGTATAGTATAATATAATATAATGTTATAATGTGTAATATAATATAATGTATAATGTAATGTTATAATGTATAATATAATATATAATGTATAATATAATGTGTAATATAATATAATGTATAATATAATATAATATATAATGTGTAATATAATGTGTAATATAATATATAATGTGTAATATAATATAATGTATAATATAATATATAATGTGTAATATAATATAATGTGTAATATAATATAATATAATATAATGTGTATAATATATAATATATAATGTGTAATATAATATAATATAATGGAGAGATAGTGAGCCATAGAGCAGGCTGGTGGGAACCTGGAAGGATGTTTACGGTGAGTGACGCAGCCGTTACTATGGTAACGAGGATGTGGTGACGTCACAGTCCCGCGAGATCGGAAGTGTAGCGAGGGGAGACTAAGCGAGAATCGTCCGAGACCGAGATCCAGACCCGGAGTTACGGTACCGAGACCGAGAGAGAGGGAGCGGGAGGGCGGACACCGGGGGCGGGGGGAAGGGGGAGAATGGGTCCAATACAGCACCCGGTTATACACGGGGAACACAGAGCTAGGAGAGGCCGGGGATCGGACTGAGGCCTACTGCCGTGTTACAGCCTGAGCACCATTACTGCCATTACCATCACAGCCCACCCTCCATTACTATCCATTACTATTACCATCACAGCCTGGCCGTGTTACAGCCTGAGCACCATTACTGCCAGTCACTATCACAGCCCACCCTCCACCATTCCAGGCCCCGGGATAATCCCTGCCTGCCCCACTGCCAGTGTCAGCCGTCCCAGGGCCTACCTTCCCCC
>OW240922.1:95846242-95858668 GCA_933207985.1 Pelobates cultripes | reverse complement strand
GCGCCCTTCTGTAACAAGGTCTCCCAACACTGCGCGCCCTTCTGTAACAAGGTCTCCCAACACTGCGCGCCCTTCTGTAACAAGGTCTCCCAACACTGCGCGCCCTTCTGTAACAAGGTCTCCCAACACTGCGCGCCCTTCTGTAACAAGGTCTCCCAACACTGCGCGCCCTTCTGTAACAAGGTCTCCCAACACTGCGCGCCCTTCTGTAACAAGGTCCCCCATGTACTGTCATAACCTTCAGTAACAGTGTCTCCCTATTTACTGCCCTACCCTTTTATAACAAGGATGTCCCCACCATAACTACCATCTATTCACAGTCATACCTTCCATAGTCATATTTATCGCCTGTTCACTGTCATAGTGTTCTGTAGTCACATTTTGACATCAGAGCCATAACTACTTTCTATCCATGGTCATACCCTCCTGTAGCAATGTTCTGATCTCCTCAGAGACGCATCTACCCCCTATTGATTGACATAACCTCCTATAGCCATATCTACCTCCTATTCGCTGTGATACTTTTTGTAGCTACATCCAGACCCCATTTACTATCAAACCACCTTATAGCCACATTCCTCCCACAATTCTCAGCCTATTAGCAGTTCTGCTGTCTGAAGCTTCCTGATGTTAGCCTCGGACTTAAACGGAAGCCTTTGAGGTTAAATTGTCTGTTAATGGATCGATCACTAAAGGTAAACTGGCACCATAACAGCATCATTACAATGAAGTTCTTATGGTTCCAGAGTGTTCCTTTTAATGTAAAAATGTCCAATGTCTGTTGCCTTAACTTCACAGTGTGTTCATTGATTACATTATCTGAGTGAGTCAAGCATCTTCTAAAAGTAATCTCTGGCAAATGACTTGATTGTCTTTTTTTTTTTTTTTTTAATATAGATGGCAGAAGATCTTGCAAAACAGCTAGCAGGCTACAAAGCCCAGCTCCAGCAAGTTGAGGCAGCATTAACTGCTAATGGAGAAAATGAAGATTTATTGAAGTTGAAGAAAGATTTACAGGTAAGCATGTTTTGAAGTGTGTGTGTTTGTATGTGTGTATATAAATATATATAAAATAGTAATCAAAAGTATGGCTGCACTCATAGTCTTTCCATTAAAAGGTATTGCTTTATTCTAAATTCATAAACTCCAGAATTCTTAAAGGGACACTATAGTCACCAGAACCACCACAGCTTGATGTATTTGGTCTGGTGACTATATACCATGCAGGCTTTTCAGTGTAAACACAGCCTTTTCAGAAAAGTCAGTGTTTACATTGCTGCTTAGTAACACCTCTAGTGACAGACACTCAGACAGCCACTAGAGAGTCCTGGGTCACTGCTGCACCACGTACAGCACCGACATTCAGGGTCTCTAAGCTCTGTATGGAGGCGCTGAATGTTCTTCATAGAGATTCATTCATTCAATGCATTCCTATGAGGAGATGCGGTTTGGCACATTTGCTGCGCGTGCACAATATCCTTCTAAGGGAAAGCATTGGCTTAGCTGAAATCATAAAGATTGATAATCTCAGCCAATGAGGTGGTACTGCTCCCTTGCGCACCGCTCTCTCAGCGACCACATTAACGAGCTGGCAAATCCCACGCGCCAAGGCAAATTTTCTAGTCGACCTGGCGCCTGGGATATGTCGAACCCTGATACATAAATATACATGTATATATATATATACACACACACACACGACCTGTAGTCCCAAAAGAGCTAAATTATTATTTATACAGTAATTTAATAACCAACAAACCAATGCCCATAATTGCTTCTCTGTTGCTGCTGCGCATTGCTTGAGACTAAACATTAGTCTTAGTTCTATACATATTAAAAATTCTAAATTCATTGAAAATAATTACTTGTACTAGCTGGCTCATTATCTTAAAGGACCACTCCATTGTATATAAAAAAAAAAAAAAAAAATTAAAAAAAATTACTATTTAGAAGATGTACCCCAAAGAAAACATGCATCTATATTTTCATGCATGTTTTCTTTGGGAGTATATGAAAAAAACCTGCTGTCTGCCACCTTTGCAAGTTCTCCCATCATTAATAATACTCTATGCTTCCCTTCCTTCTCAGTGAGCTGTTGAACAGCCAACAAATTCTCTAGTCTAGCATGCCCTCCTCTTCCATCAGCTCTGTGGAGCTATTGGAGAAAAAGTTTCCCGGCTGTCTGACAGCTAGGGAGGTGTTTTGGCGAAGTTTTACAAAACTAAATTATCACTGTTATAAAATAACAGTGCTCTGCTTAAAGCAATGGTTCAAATGAAAAAAAATATAAATATATCCTGGTTGATTTTATTGTAGGATATATATATATATATCTATCTAAAAAATTTTTATATAAGAAATGAACATTTAGGTGTAATTGTTTTGAGGCACTTAAAGGAACACTATCGTACATGTATAACTACCTTTTGTGTCACTTTACCCCACTCCCTCTAGCGTGTAAGCTCATTGAGCAGGGCACTCAATTCCTCTGTTCCTGTGCGTCAAACTTGTCTGGTTACAATTACATGTTTGTTAGTCCACCCATTGTAAAGGAATGAGTTGGCGCTATATAAATAAAACAATAGTACCCAATATTATAGTATTAAAAGCACAGTTTAGGTACCTGCACCCAACCTCTTATTTTAAAGAGGTGTTTTACCCACCTTTTTGCCTGCTCCTCACCGGTTTCGCTACGTTTTACCTTGCCTCGCCTCTGTGATGAGATCATCAGATTTGAAAATCTCAGCCAATTCAGTGCTGACCCATGGAAAAGCCAAACTTTTAAAGTTACTCGCCACTGCAAGCCCAGAGAGTCCGTGGCACATGGGATTTCTACTTGCCTGAGCTTAATTTTTATGTATGATCTGAAAACTCGTCACAGGTAATATGGAGCTTTAGTTTCTGGCTGTCTAGAAGGCGAGGTAGAAACCTGGCTATTTCAGGACAATCGGGAATGGGATAAACGGTGCACTTTTATTTTATGCAACATACCGGCCCACTGGAAGACGAATGCGGTGCCTACTAGACAAGAATGGATCCGCAGGGTGGAAGATATCCAGGGGGCAGAGGAAGCTCATGCCACCATAACGGGTCGGGGAACCAAGCATGCGGAAATGTGGATGCCCTGGTTTTTATATATTGCCAGATACCGGCAAGAGATGAATGCTCAGGGAACCTGCATTTACACTTGTTTTTTATGACTTATATTGTTAACTCTGTACCTTTTGCTGGCTAGCGAGCCTAACTTTCGCTGACTTTCATGACTCAATAAACAAGATTTACAAAAAAAAAAAAACTTTTATTTTATGTGCTGTGATTACATTTTCCAAGTTGCTTTGGAGAGAAGGTTAATGTATTTTTTTTAATCTCTTTTTTTTTTTTTTCTGCAATGCTGTAATTCCTATTGAATGTGACACATTATTAAATACCCTAGCTTAGCCCATAGAACTGCTGATCCTTTTTTCCTCACACACATTTCGTGCTTAAGGCTAATTATTATTATTATTTTATTTATATAGCGCCATCAGATTCCGTAGCGCTGTACACTGGGTGCTAATACTGTTTAATTAAGAAAGGTTTAAAGGGACACTCCAGACCCCTAAACACTTGAGCTTGCTGAAAAACTTTGTGTGAAGAATGTGTTCTGTTTTTTCATTTTGGAAAAAAATGCAGATGTCAATAAAAATATACACTTTTTTATAAATTATACCGGTTACACCCCTCTGGCTTTTTAAGGTCCTTTTACTACAAAGTCAGCTTATTTGCATTGAACTCAAAAAAGGCAGCAATTGCCCAGAGCACCTGCCTTGCAAAGACTTCTCATTAAGCTGCAATGGGAAGTCTGTGATTGGACAGTCAGATAAATTCTGGGCACAGTCAAAATAGGAAGGCTTGCAAAGGCAGCAGACTAGAGATCTGCAGTTTTTGCAAGCTGTTTTTAGATGCAACTCCCAAAGAATAAATGCATGCAAGTTTTCATTTGGGGGTATAGCTACTAAACAGGATTTTTATTTATTTTGTATTTAGCTATGGAGTGTCCTTTGAAATACTATATATTGCTGTGGGTTATCATAAAAAAACTTAATGAAAGGTGAACATAGGCATTGTTAATGTGTTTTTTTGGGGGGGATATGCTCCCTTTTTCCACCCTCTGCGGTTTAACGGTAGGGAATACACAAAATATCCAAACTCTTATTTTCCAGGAAGTGATTGAATTAACTAAGGATCTCCTTTCATCACAACCCTCGGAAGCCACAGAAAATTCGGATGACCAGTCTTCTCCAAGTGGCAGCAATACTTGGAAGGTTGGAGACCGTTGTATGTCGGTTTGGAGTAGTGATGGACAGTAAGTGTAAAGCACTGGCCTGTTTTATATACAGTGAAGTAATGCAGTGCCATGATAAGATGGTAAGAGTGTCTATGCGTGTGTGGTGTTCAGTTGTGAAACTTTTTATATGGCACTTGTCTTTCCAGAAGTGAAATAAATGGTGATTCTAGAGCTACAGTTCCCAGCCAATCCATTCGTCAAATCTGCAGTCTAAGAATTAAGTATTTCCTATGTTGTGATTTTTTTGGTGTGCATTGAGGACTTGTTTGGGAACTACTGTTCTAGAGAATTACCTCCCTCCATACTCTGAGGACTACATGGTTTAATACAGGGTAAAATCTCGTCTTCATACTTATATTCCATATAAAATCTTTCTTATTGAGTTCAAGTTAGCAAACCCAAAATGCTAAGGGGAGAATTCACTTTTACCACACCACTGCCAGATGAATGATTTACCACGGTTTGGGACTTGTTAGGTGCTTAAAGAGTTAAACCGCTGGTCATTAAACATTCCTCAAAGTTTTGGGTGAAATCAGAAAATTCTACACATATTGAGTGATTTATCATTAAATTCCCTACAAGCCAAAAATTGTTCCAGACAGCCACAAAAGCATTTTTATGGAAAATTCCCCAGCATTCCCATATGACTGACTGTCTGTGTCATGCTTCTTTGGGGTTAAAAAGGCAAGTTTAATATAAGCATTGTTTACTGATAAACTGCATATCCTTCTTTTCTGACTCAAAAACACAGATTAGCCCCAGAAATACATAATGTACCATGGAAGGCATTCCTGGACAGAGAGTCTAGACATACACTGATCAGCCATAACATTAACCCCTTAAGGACACGTGACATGTCATGATTCCCTTTTATTCCAGAAGTTTGGTCCTTAAGGGGTTAAAACCACCTCCTAGTGCTGCCAAAAGAGCTCTGATGTGTCCTGTGGTATCTGGCACCAGGACATTAGCAGCAGATCCTTTAAGTCCTGCAAGTTGTGAAGAGAGCCTCCATGGATTGGATTTGTTGTTCCAGCACATCCCACAGATGCTCAATCGGATTGAGATCTGTGGAATTTGAAGTCCAAAGCAACACCTTGAGCTTTTTGTCAGTTTGAGCTACAGTAGCTCTTCTGTAGTATCGGACCAGACGGGCTAGCTTTCACTCTCCACGTGCATCAATGAGCCCATGACCTTGATGCCGGTTTGCTAGTTGTCCTTCTTCAAAGTCAGTCAGATCTTTTTGCTTGCCTGCATCCAACACATGAAATTCAAGAACTGGCTGTTCACATGCTGCCTTATATATCCCACCCATTGACAGGTGCCATTGTCACAATATAATTGTTATTCACTTCACCTGTCAGTTGTTTTAATGTTGTGGCTAATCAGTTTATTTGTAGCATTGACATCTGTCACATATGTGAATACTGTTGGCTTTTAATAATGATCTGCAAGAATTTGAAAATCATTATAATCACCCTTCGAATACTATTTGTGTAACCGGCTACAGTAAAACATTTCAAAGCCATTGTGTGCTTGTTAAAGGGAAGTTTTATATATTGCGTGTTACCTACTTTTTATATCATGCAAGCTGACTTTACATTCTGCCTTCAACCTATTGTTCTCAGGCCTTTTTCTTAAGGGTCTTTATTTTATAAACTCATTGAACAATAGGTAAATCCCCATATATTGTCAAATGATATCTTACAAAATGCTTTGGTAGCCAAATGACTGACAAAGCAAATTAGAATTTGTAGATCTGCAACAATCTGTTAGTCTCTACCATAAATGATCACTTTGATTTAGTTGGGCAGAGGATGGGGTCATATCCCTATAAACAGTCACAAAAATAGAGATTAGGGTCTCCAAAATACCTTAAAGTGATCGTGGTTAGGGGAATCTCTTCATTTGTGGACATGACCCAACAGTTCTCCATAGCAAATACAATTTCCCTCTAAAGAGCAACAAAAAGGGACCCCTTTATTGACCCATAAAAAATAATGAAAGACTATATTGAAACTAAAATCACAGCAAAAAAATAGTGTAAAGTTATGTAAGTTTCTCAAACACAGGATATCAAACAATGAATCTCTGATTCAAATATTTTCAGTATATTTCTCTTTAACCCCTTAAGGACACATGACATGTGTGACATGTCATGATTCCCTTTTATTCCAGAAGTTTGGTCCGTAAGGGGTTAAAAGCGGAAATTAATCTGATTTTATATAATTAAACACAAACCTTAGTCTGACAAATGTTTGCCTAAGCTTGCGACTACACTGAGCTGCCAAACATCTAAAGATGCAAAACTCAGAAAGGTCATTGCGTTATCAGTCTCCTGTGCCACCACTTGGGGCCCCATTGTGCAGGACTTGTTGCTTCTTTACAATGTTAGCATTATACTGTGTTGTCTTCCAGGCCTTTACTCACATGCTTACAGCCATGATATCTTTACAGGTGGTACGAGGCGGAAATAGAGGAGATCGATGAAGAGAATGGTACAGCCGCCATCACTTTTAGTGGCTATGGAAATGCGGAAGTCACATCTTTACTCAACCTGCGACCTGTGGAAGAGGGGAGGAAGAGTAAGGAGGAAAGTGGAAGTCTTCCAATGTCCAAGTGAGTCTAAACAGGGAAACTAGTTTATAAAACACCCTTTTCTGTGCCATCATTTTGCATTTATAAAGCCAATAGTACCTCCTCTTAAATACCCATCTAAGGTGTGTGTATTTTTTATTTTTTTATATATATATATATATATATATATTAAGTATATGCCAAGACATATTGTTTATACACAATCTGCTTAGGGTGCTGAAGTATCATGTAATATGTACATTTGCAGTGCCGAGATTAGCCAATTTATTTTAGTTCCCTAGTAAAAAATTGTTGTCTTGTTGAAAGTTTCCTTTTTCCTGTTTGGTTAGTTTAAAATCCATTCTATACAATCATTAAATTCTAACATTTTCAGTCAGGGCAGTTCTAGGAATTGCATGCACTGGCCTTTTGAAGTCACATCTGTTGATATTGTTAATTGTGGTTGTTTAATTTTTGAAGGAAAGAACTGATCGCCCATCAGAGAGAATACAAAAAGAAGAAAGCTCTTAAAAAAGCGCTAAGAATAAAGGAACTCGAACAGGAGCGCGAGGACCAGAAAAGCAAATGGCAGCAATTTAACAACAAAGCTTATTCAAAAAACAAGAAAGGCCAGGTACTGTCTAATTTTATTTTTTCTTTCTTTCACGTGCTTGTTTACTCACATCTCATTGCACATGAGCAAGATTATCTGAGGGAGATTATGCAGAATCTTCCATATAGACCTGGGTTCATTGGCATGAGTACAAAGATGGCATGGATGCTGGTAGCTAAAGAGCCAATGATGGTCACCACAGTATTTTTGCTCTAAACATTGCTGTGCATAGTCTAAGTTTCTGGGAGATGTACAGCAGAAATGTGACACAAAAGTGCTGCAGGCAATACAGATGTGGATGCGCACACCTTAAAGGGAGTAAATAAACTCCAACTTCAGTAAGATTTGTGAATTCCTCAAATATATAATGGATATAATTGAAATGTGATCTGATCCATGCTTTTTTTTTTTTTTTAAATAAAGAAAATGCTGTTTTTGTTTTTAAGCAGTGACTTATTTCTGTACTCTGTTTTTGTTTTAGGTAAAGAGAAGTATTTTTGCCTCTCCTGAGAGTGTCACTGGCAAGGTTGGAGTTGGAACGTGTGGAATAGCAGATAAACCTATGACACAGTACCAAGACACTTCCAAATACAACGTCAGACATCTGATGCCCCAATAACAGGCCAACAAGCGGATTCTATCTGCAGCGGTTCTACATTTAGCTTTTATTGTTATATTTTTCTATAACTAAATTATTTGCTGTCATATGAGGAATAGCAAGGCTCTGTAATATTTTTTTTTTTTCTTCCCTAAAGCCTGGAAACAGTATACCGAACTAACAGGCCCTTCTTGTCTCTGTTTTCCTATGACATTTTGTGTTGTCACTTTTGGGCAGTTTTTTGCAGCTGCACAATTCAACACACTGAACCAGTGAGGATGTCTGACTAGCTGGCACTGATTGTTCCCCATTTCAAAGTATTTTGGAAGAATATAGATTGAAGTCCCACTCCTACCAACGTTTCCACCTTGTGACAAATGATATTCTGTCATTCTGATGTCAAGCAATGTAAATGGGATCCATGTGGGGTCATTCTCATATTTTGTAGTACATATTATGATATGATACTTTACAGAGTTGTAATATCAATAACACGTTTAGTATAACTTTTTTGTTGTAGTTGAAGAAACAATCTATACGATATAACCATTACAGCTTGTTGTAGTGGTTATGTTGCCTTGAATCTGTTAGCTGCGTTTCTCAATTTTATGTCAAACCGCTTAGAAGTGGTGTGACAAACTGGGGCTTTCTATGCACCTAGATACTAGTTACGCCTCAGCTGCATTGATAATAAGGAATTTACACTTGTTAATTATGAGTGTCAATCTAGTCCAGCCTGTACAGCATCTGTTGGCTAAGTGTACAGAGGGCAGGTTAGCCAAGATCTTTCAGCCTATCCGTGCCTTTCAGGTTTGATTATATTTACACTGATAATGTGTAAGTGTCAAATCATTATTATCAATACTGCTAAAGAGGGAGCAGTCTCTGGATGCTACGGACATGCTATTTAAAAAAAAATTTTTTTTATATATATATATATATATATATATATATATAATTTTTTTTTTTTATTATTTATTTTTGTGAAACCACTTCTATACAGTTTGTCATAAACCTACTGGATTGAGCCAAGAGACTCCAGGCAACATAACAGCGACACTGAACTGGTCAGGTTATGTTTCATAAAGTGTCGCTTTTATTAATCTCCCATCACGGTGAGCTGCTGTGTTCCCTGAGTATTCTACAGAAAGCAGTCAGTCTTTATGACTGCATGGGACTCTGACAGCAAAGGATGTGCTGTGGAGAGTGATGTCATCAAGAAAGGCCGGAAGCCCTTATATATCTTAGACTGTTCTGGCCATTCCAGCTGTGCAAAGTAGCACACGTTAATCTATACTATACGAAAAATATTTTTTCTTCTCCATGATTCTTCCCCCTTTAATGATGCATATATTTACAATGAGCATTGAAGCAGACTCTGAAACTGCAGTTAATGGCAGTACAATCAGGCCGACTATAGACTATATTAAAGCTAATGTAAAACTGGAGTTAGTATGCAAATTACTGTTCCCTTGTCATCAATGTATGGAAATAGGAATGATTTCTTTCCATTAATAGTGCACTAAACCCACCAAGATTAGTTTAGGTTTTACATTTTGTTTCTTATCATGCTACCAGGAAACTTTCTCCACCATGTTCTGTTTACTGTTACGGTTGACTTTTGAGATTTAACATTGGGATTAACAAATCAAGCAATGCAGTTTGGCACTGAGATGGTTAAGGATTTTTTGCTCTTCAGTATCTGGGAGTAACAAAACGTGTTCTCCTTGAAAAAGTGCAAACACAAGTCCTGAACCCTCTCTGTTGAATCTGTCACTTTACTTACTGTCCCATTTAGTGCCCCCCCCCCACCCCACCCACCCCTTCCTTGTGAACAGCTGTAATATCCAAATTGTATTAGAAAAAGGAACGTGGAGGCTGATGTAGATATGTTTGTACATATTTGTAGTTATATGAGAATGTTCATTGGTCTTTTTTTCTTAACCCTTCTACATCCTCTGATTGAACAGCAGAAGGGCAGACACATTTACTTCTGTAATTTAACCCTTCCAAGTTTTATTAAGTGTATTCAGAACTGGCTTTGTGTGAAAGTAGTTATTGAAAACATTGGCAACTTTACTCCATTCATCAAGGAGGTTAGGGAAACTGATATTCCTGACATGCTATTTTGTCATTGAAAGATGTAAGTGGCAGCAGTTGACGATCTTTGAGGGTAGTGTTAAATTAACCCCTTCATCACAATGAATGACATGTACTGAATGGGTTAAAACACCAGGATTGTCTTTTGACTCGTTTTGCCATAAGGTTGGTAAGAAATCTATTTTTATTTGTAATAAACTAATGCGGGCCGGTTTACTTTGTTTTTGTCTTTGTAAAACAGAACAGTTAAGGTAGACATTTTAAATAGCATGTTTTTTTTTATTTATTCTTCTTCTAGCCATGCAGGATGTGCTTTTCTAGCAGCAAAGGGATGATTTAGAAAATGGAGATTACTAGCTATATTGAAAAGAGGCCACTTAGTAGTTAAATGGAAATATTCCTTTCTGGTAAACTAAACCCACCCCTAACGAATCCAATAGGTGTGCCGATGGGGGATTAGTGCCACGTAACCCATCCCTAAATATCCAGTCTGTGTGATGATGGGGGAATAGTTCCCGTTGTATCCAGCTAAGCTGAGTGTTTCTGTTTATTGTATGGTTGTCACATGTAAAAGAAGTGTCGAATGGCTGGTGTTTTTTTTTTTTTTTTTGGTATAAAAAGTGTGAATTTCAGTTTTGTATGTAACTTTTTATGAAATAAACTGTTTTAAAAGACACATTCTGTGTTTATACACCTGGTTAAAACATTTTGGAGATGAAGACTGTGTACTTTTGGGGATTTGAAGTAGAACACAATATATTTTGCCACATATATACACTGTTTGGTGCTAGATGGATTTGCCATTTTGACAGATAACTATCTTGATGGAACAAGCACATGCAACAAAGTTATTTACTGAAGTGAGAATTGCCTTGAATTTAAATTGAATGTCAAATTATATTGTACTTAAAGGGACACTATAGTCACCTGAACAACTTTAGTTTAATGAAGCAGTTTTGGTGTATAGAACATGCCCCTGCAGCCTCACTTCTCAATTCTCAATTTAGGAGTTAAATCCCTTTGTTTATGAACCCTAGTCACACCTCCCTGCATGTGACTTGATTTTTTTTTTTAGTTCTACATGACATTTTAGCTGTCAGTGTCTTAATACTGTTTGCTTTTACTGCAATAAAATACACATATTTGTATTCAGCGATGTCTCACTTGTAAAACAGTACCCCCTATGTACAGGTTTTATGGCGTTTTGGGAAGTTACAGGGTCAAATATAGCACGTTACATTTGAAATTGAAATTCGCCAGATTGGTTACGTTGCCTTTGAGACTGTATAGTAGCCCAGGAATTAAATTTACACCCATAATGGCATACCATTTGCAATAGTAGACAACCCAAGGTATTGCAAATGGGGTATGTCCAGTCTTTTTTAGTAGCCATTTGGTCACAAACACTGGCCAAAGTTAGCGTTAGTATTTGTTTGTGTGTGAAAAATGCAAAAAACGCCAATTTTGGCCAGTGTTTGTGACTAAGTGGCTACTAAAAAAGACTGGACATACCCGTTTGCAATACCTTGGGTTGTCTACTATTGCAAATGGTATGCCATCATAGGGGTAATTTTCATTCTTGGGCTACCATAGGGTCTCAAAGGCACCGTAACCAATCTGGCGAATTTTAATGTGAAAAAAATGAAACGCACAAGCCTTATATTTGACGCTGTAACTTTTGAAAACACCATAAAACCTGTACACGAGGGGTACTGTTCTACTCGGGAGACTTCGCTGAACACAAATATTTGTGTTTCAAAACAGCAAAAAGTATCACAGCAATAATATCGTCCGTGTAAGTGCTGTTTGTGCGTGAAAAATGCAAAATACTGCACTTTTACTGGCGATATCATCGTTGTAATACATTTTACTGTTTTGAAACACTAATATTTTTGTTCAGCGAAGTCTCCCGAGTAGAACAGTACCCCCAATGTACAGGTTTTATGGTGTCTTGGAAAGTTATAGGGTTAAATATAGTGCTAGCAAATTAAATTCCCTTTACTTTCGGCATGGGTTGTCAGGCAGGTCCCGCTAATTGTAATTAATTAAGATACCTAATTATGTACCTAATTATGTAAAAATATTACATAAATATAGATGTAGAATTAATATATGTGTGTATATATATATATATACGAATGTGAATCTATATGTGTGTGTATGTATGTGTATATATATATATATATATATATATATATATATATATATATATAT
>OW240922.1:95732061-95846142 GCA_933207985.1 Pelobates cultripes | reverse complement strand
CTATGGACGCTTGCGTGCTCTCACTGTGATTTTCACAGTGAGAAGCACGCAAGCGCCTCTAGTGGCTGTCAATGAGACAGCCACTAGAGGAAATAGGGGAAGGTTTAACCCATTCATAAAACATAGCAGTTTCTTTGAAACTGCTATGTTTATGAAAAAATGGGTTAACCCTAGCTGGACCTGGCACCCAGACCACTTCATTAAGCTGAAGTGGTCTGGGTGCCTAGAGTGGTTCTTTAATTAATTTATTTTATTTTCAGCCAGCAGGGGGACCACCTGTCATTACAGGCAGCCCCCCTGCTGGCAATGCAGCAGGCAGCCGACCCGGCCATGTGATTGTGAGGTCCTCACAAGGACCTCACTCTCACATGGCCAGGGGGCTTCCAGGGGGTCGGACGTGCTGCGGGGGGCTCCCTGGGAGTCCCCCCCCCCACCGGGATCGCCGGCCGGGTAAGTAAAGAAAGACCGGAGGGCGTACAATTACGCCCGGCGGCGTTTAGAGCTGCCTAAAATAGGGCGTAATTGTACGCCCTCCGGTCTTAAGGGGTTAATTAAGATTTTCTTATCCCCTGCTATGTTAATAGCTTGCTAGACCCTGCAAGAGCCTCCTGTATGTGATTAAAGTTCAATTTAGAGATTGAGATACAATTATTTAAGGTAAATTACATATGTTTGAAAGTGAAACCAGTTTTTTTCATGCAGGCTCTGTCAATCATAGCCAGGGGAGGTGTGGCTAGGGCTGCATAAACAGAAACAAAGTGATTTAACTCCTAAATGACAGTGAATTGAGCAGTGAAATTGCATGGGGAATAATCTATACACTAAAACTGCTCTATTTAGCTAAAGTAAATTAGGTGACGATAGTGTTCCTTTAAAGGGACACTAAAGTCACCAAAACAACTTTAAGGCCATAGGAGACTGGGAGATTTCTTTAGGTTAAGCTGTAGGCCAGAGGTAGGCAACCTTTGGCACTGCAGATGTTGTGGACTATACATTCCTTAATGCTCTTACTGCTGGCAAAGCTTCAGGGGGGAATGTAGTTCACATCTTGTGAAGGTTGCCTATCCCTACTATAGGCGCAGCTTAATTGCGTGGAAGTGGTTATAGTGTCTGGAGTACCCTGGCAGTGTAGATTCATTCCGTGTTAAACTGTAATGCTAAACGGGAATCCCCAGCTGCACTCCTCTCTGTGCTGGTTGGACTAATTAAGCTTTAGCCAGAGCAGCAATGGCAACTGTAACAGGCTCAGAGTACCAGCTGAAAGTACCCGATGCAGGTATGAATTGGCATGACTAGAAGGAAGTGTGTAATCTCTGCCTTAGTCATACTTCTAATAGGGCGGCCCCTATGTGTGGGTGGCCAGGGAACCTTTTTAGTGTTGAACTGGTTTAAAGGAACAGTATATTGTTAGGAACAAACACTATAGTGCCCTCTGACACCCCCCTCCCTCACGGCAAATAGTTTTCACTTACATGATCCAGTGCCAATGTCCCTGCGTGCTGGTTCAGGTTCCACCAATGTCACAGCGAGTCGGGCACGCATCAGGCTTTCTCCATAGGAAATCATTGATTTGGTGCTTTCCAATTGGGTTTTTCAAGATGCTGGACGTCATAATGCAAAGCGTGAGGACATCCAGCATTGTTTCACGGAGTAATCTAAGCATTGCAGTTGCAGGATTAAGGGGGCAGAGACCGTACACCCAGACCACTTTAATAAGATGGTTTAACACTGGGTGGTGGGACAGCGCCAGGGGACGCCAAGCACTATAACCAATTGAGTGAAATAAAATGATAGTGCATATTGTCTCCTTTTAAAGGGAAACTATAAGCTAGGAATACTTGCGCACCTCCAGCGCAGAAAGGGTTAAAAACCCTTCTGTCACCTGAATCCATCGTCTGGGAACTAATGCACATGCGCGGCGAGCATGATCGTGATCGCATTAGGCCCTCCCCATAGGAAAGCATTGAATCAATGTCTTCCTATGAAGTTTTAGCTGACCCTGGATGTCCTCATGCATAGTGTGAGGACACCCAGCATCAGTTAGGTGACCAAAAGTCGCCTAAAGATCTGCAAGCGTCTCTAGTTAAAAACACCTTCTGTCAATTACCTGATTCCAGTGCCAATATCCCTTGGTGCTGGTTCAGGGTCTGCATCCGCTATGCATCTTGACATTCAGTGTCATGTAGAACCCCATAGGGAAGCATTATGCTTACCTATGGGATTCTACATGATGCTGAATGTCCCTTTTGCATACCGTGAGGACATCCAGTGTCAGGTGACCAAAAGTCACCTAACAACCTGGAAGTCCCTCTAGTGGTAGACAACCACTAGAGATCAACCCTCAAAGCTAATTATTGCAGTTTATTAAAAATCTTCAATAATTACCATTGCAGAGTTAAGGGACACGGCACCCAGACCACTTCAATGAGCGGAAGTGGTCTGGGTGCCCGTAGTGTCCTTTTAAACTTTCAGTTCATTATGATTCAGTGTTTAGTGAATAAACCCCAAATTAGAGGCAGAGCTGCTCACCATCTGTAGGGAATGAGGACAGCTGAAAACCAAGGGGTGTTTATTTACTGATCACAGGTTTGTGAATGGAAAACCACATTGCAAGATTGAGGTTAAGATTACCAAGCTTTGAATAAAGATGAATTAATTATACAATCAGATATTTCAGCAAATATTTTGCAATTAAGATTTAATTTTCTATAGTTTTGATTAGAGAATCAGCCTTAGTACTGAGAGCCCTGTCCACAGGCTTCCAATCTATGAAATAGAGACAGGTGAATGTATCAATCAGCCCTGCCCATAATCTTCCAATCCAGTGCTATGGAATTAGGTGAAACATGGATAGAGCCCAGTAAGAGATGAAGTCTAGAAGTAATTGGAGATTTATATAGTCACAATGTGAACCGAAACAGAGAAAGATATACACAAGGTATGTGTATTACAACATTATTTTACTTTATTTATTATATAAAACCAAATTCTATCCAATGGTGGCTTTTCTATGCAATTTAGGAATGTTTAAATAACACCAGATACGTTGTAATGCAACAGTTTGCAATGTCCATAACATTGGACACACTAATTATATTCCATCTACCTATGTATGTGTATTTTGTGTGTGTGTGTGTGTGTGTATATATATTATTTTTAAACAGCCAAACAAAAACTATTCATTGTGTGTGTGTGTGTGTGTGTGTGTGTGTATATGTATGTACATTTAAGTAATGTTTCTGCAGAGCTACTAGTTGCCATATCCACAGTTTTTTTATTCACTAAACACTGAATTGCACTAAAATGAAATCTTCATGGCAGGAGTCAGGCAAACATAGGTGATGTGCGGGTGGAAAAAAACATGACCAGGCTATAGAGTCTAGACTCGTCTAGAGTGACCCTGCTTGGCTATTTTAGCCTCAGTGTTGCTATTTGACTTTAGGCTTGTTAGAAGTCGTATTAAATTCCTTTACACCATCATGTTATAGTCTCACAATGAACTAGGAAGTCTTTGCTGTTTTTCATGATATTTTCCAGCAAGTCACAAGGTTTAACTCATAACATACCAAATACACAGAGCCACCTGATTTTATCTTGATACAGTGGAAAATCCTGTAACAACTCGCAGAAAATGTAAATCCATGTTTAACCTTATATCTCACAAAAAAGATAGAAACTAAAGTATATTTTGTGGTTTTATGGAAGGTAATTAAAGGCCTGATATATTCCCACTGATCAGGCTGACTTTTGCCTTCTTTGCTGAAACTACGAAGCCTGAAATAACCCCAGCTAAGACAAGGCTTTGTATTTATCTGATAAGAGTTTCTGCTTACTGAAGAAAACCGCAGTCTTGGTCATATTCTATGATTATGCAATATTGCCGGTTTTAAGCCAAACATGGTGTGTCCTCAGCATACTCTCGTAGACGAGGAGACATAACTTAAGACAGACATTTGCACTTCTTTAGGGCACAATTCTGAGAAGCCATAGGCTCCTAAAGACACAGTATGTAGACGTGACAAAGAGCAAAATGAACTACAACTCCCAAAATACTTTGCAAAGGGTTCAACCCCAAAAAAGTGCTTAGAAGGAACTGTTTTAGCAATACTCACCATGACTCCCTTAGCCAGTTTTATTTATTTTTTTGAAGCTGTAATGGGTAGTGCTCGAAACGCAACACACAAGTAATCTGTAAAAACTGAAATTAAAACAGACGTGCCCAAATAAGTCCAGTCCAAGCTGATGTTGAATTGCATTGATATTCCGTCTGGTGTCATCTTTGCTCACCAACGTCAAGCAATGTTGTTGTCATATTACCAATAATTACAGTTACTGGGAAAATAAAAGTGTAGATTGCTGCCAAATAATTAGCACCGGAGTCCAGGACAGGCAGTGTGAGGAGCGATGGGGACCTGATGCACATGTGCGGTGAGTGCAGCATACGCATCCAAGCTTCCCCATAGGAAAACATTGCAACACTTTGATCCTATTGATAAACAAGGTTATTCACCTAGGAAACTATGGGGGCTTCCAGATCACATGACCATTTTACTGGGCGCACGCAGCCGAAGTGCCTCTAGTTATTTCTGCAATATAAACATATAAACATTGCAATTCCTTAAGGGTTAAAAGGGACAGTGGCCTGCATAAACTACAACTGTCCTTTTAATAAACAAGGTTATTCACTTAAGTGTTAATTATTGGGATTTGAAAGTGATTTTCTATGATCGTTGTAGTGACATTATTTAACAGACTTTAACAGTTTCCACCCATCATAATCCAAACTGTGTGTTTATAGCTCCAAGAGCCATTCAAAGTTAAATTGGGTTATAGAAGGAAGGCTATTTTTAACATGTCCTGGGAATTTTCAGAAAGCGGCTTATTCTGTGCTAGGATTACCCACAAGACACTGCAGCTATTGGCAAGAAAAGCCTTTTTTTTTTGCCTTACAGTAGCTGTAAATGGCATTATTAAAATTAACATTTCTATGATGGGTCAACACTGCCACCTTCCTTTTTTTGGAAGAGTATTAAATTAGCATTCCAGGTACCGAGATAGTTACATTGGGTGAGTTTATATTCTAAAAGAGACCATTCAGGATCCCACACACCATAGATATAGTGTCGGTTATAGTTAATTATACTGTGTGACGAGACCAATCTCGCCACATTGCATTGGAGAAGCCTGGTTGCTCGCCTGTTGCCTTTGGATTATGGTCCCATGTTAAAAGGCTTGATTTTCCCCTGCAAAGACATGAAAGCCGGGTCATTTGGTGCTTGCCCTGTTTGAGCGGTGATACTCCAGATAGCTATGCCATGGAGCCCATTCGTATAATGAAAGACTTTGGCTCCATGGCTATTGAACTGTATGTGTGTGCTCTGAGCGCCATTCAGTAATAATGTGCACTCAGATCTGAGCTATCTGGGGATATGTTGAATGTACCTGTTTTGTGAAATGGCTGCACAGTTATATGTTTTTATGTGTTTTATTGTCTTTTGCTGCTATGTGTTCAATGGAGTTTTTCCTCTGTCCTTGGAGATAATTGGATTACTTCCCAATTATCTCCAGGATAGAAGACTCTGTGGAACTGGTTTTGGGCAGAAAAGTCATGCTTCCTTTGGTCACAAAGGACTTCGATCGATCCATCTTGTGAACCACTGGACCAATTTGTATGATTTTGACATATGTTTGTATTTGGAGTATGCTGATTCTGAAAATGTATATGTGAATGTGATGCATACTTTTCAAGTTATGAATAATGTGGAAAAATTGTATTTCTCTGCTTGTTATAATTACATTACCCATTGTGTAAGGTAATTGTATCACAGGCAGAGGGGAGGATTTTGTGTGGGAGTGTCTGAGTGTATTGTATGTGTTTATTGGTTGTGTTCCAAAACCCTGTGGGTGGTACTAATGTGTAAGAATGTGTACATAAGAACAATAAACCCACAGCTCTGTCTGTTCACTGCTTGACCCTCAACACAGAGCTTTGTCTCGTTCTTGGGGGGATTTATTGTATGCTGTTCCAGTTTGACTGCTAGGAGTGTAAACCTATTCGTATGGTTTTTCCTATTCGGCTGTTTACGGCATTCATATGGTTTCCTGTTCGGTGGATTGGTGTTCTGCAGTAGCTGTGCCTGTGTCTCTGGAAGGGAAGATCTACTAAACGGCGGTTTAACCCTTTTATGCCTTTGGGTGCCGTTACATACTGGGTCCTTTTTTATTTTAGCTCTGTGAGTGCACCTGCTAGGGGACTCTTTACAACATAACCACATGTCTGTAGTAGTTACAGTGGAGCTCAAAAGTTTGCATACCCTTGGATAATTGGTAAAAATAAAAAAACATGAGTAAGCAGGCAAAACACATTTCTTTTATTTTTAATGGAATTCATATTCAACTGTAGGTTGTAACAGAATGATACTCAGAAAACAAAACATGGCAAAAAAAAAAAAAAGGAAATAAGGACCCCTGTTCAAAAGTCTGCATACCCTTTGTTCCTAATACTGTGTATTGTCCCCTTTTGCATCAATGGCAGCGTGCAGTTTTTTGTAATAGTGGTCTATGAGGCCCCTAATTTTTGCAGGTGGTATAGCTGCCCATTTGTCTTGGCAAAATGCCTCCAGGTCATGCAAAGTCTTTGGTCATCCTAAACCGCATGTTTGCGATCTCCCCCAGAGTGGCTCGATGATATTGGGGTCAGGAGACTGTGATGGCCACTCCAGAACCTTCACCTTTTTCTGCTGTAACCACTGGAGGGTCAACTTGGCCTTGTGCTTAGGGTCATTGTCATGCTGGAAAGTCAAAGAGCGTCCCATGCACAGTCTTCATGCAGAAAAATGCAAATTGTCTGCCAGTATTTTCTGATAACATGTTGCATTCATTTTGCCATGCTTCATAGTGGGGATGGTTTTTTTTTTACTCTAGGCATTGTTGACCCCTCTCCAAACTTAGCGCTTATGAGTATGACCATAAAGCTCTATTTTAGTCTCGTTTTACAGTGTGCCAGAAGCTGTGTGTCAAGGTTTTTGTCGGGCAAATTGTAACCAGGCATTTTTGTGGCATTGGTGCAGTAAAAGCTTTTTTTCTGGAAACTCAACCATGCAGCTCATTTTTATTCAAGTATCATCGTATTGTGCTCCTTGAAACAACCACACCGCCTCTTTCCAGAGCAGCCTGTATTTCTCCTAAGGTTACCTGTGGGTTTTTCTTTGTATCCTGAACAATTTTTTTGGCAGTTGTGGCTGAAATATTTCTTGGTCTACCTGACCTTGGCTTGGTATCAAGAGATCCCCGAAATTTCCACTTCTTAATAAGTGATTGAACAGTATTGATTGTCATTTTCAAGGCTTTGGATATCTTTTTATATCCTTTTCCATCTTTATAACATTCCATTACCTTGTTACTCTGGTCTTTTGACAGTTCTTTTCTGCTCCCTATGGCTCAGTATCTAGCCTGCTCAGTGCATGCACGTGAGAGCTAACAAACTTATTGACTAATTGCAATTGGGATATGATAGAAACATTTTAATAATAAAGTGGTCGCCAGATGAACGGTCATATTCTGCGGACTGTGTAGCAGGCTGCAGAGGTAGAAGAGTAGGCTGGGTGGCTTCTTCTTGTGCCCCTCCGAAGTGGCAGAGTGGTGTCTGCATTGGTAGAGGTCTGTTGCATGGTTGCGCCTGCTGTTTGCCACTCTGCCACGCTGTCTGCATCTCCTCTTTGTACGGTCAGGACAATGTGGGCTCCCCTTCCTCTGCTCCGCTGTAAGTGAAGGACCTTGGGGAGGCAGACAGCCGTCTGCTTTTCTCAGAATGCATCAAAAATCCTGGTGAGTCAATCCAGCACGTCCCACGCTACTCAAGTCAGAAGAGCCCGCAACAACTACCATGTTGATTGCCACACGGTGTCGGGTATGTGTTAGTGCTGCACGCAGACCGCTTTCAAGGGGACCTCCAAGGTGTGGAACCAGGATTATCCCTGCCAGTCCAAAGTGGGGGGGAGGGGGGTGAGGATGGGTCACTTGGTGGTTGAACTCTTGGCCTAGGCTGCTCCAGATAGATCAGCCGCCTCTCCTTTCCTCGATGCACACTAGGCTGCAAGATGCTCAGAGCCCCCTTCAGGACCGTGCCGACTACGGACACTGCTCGTTGCTGACAGGCGAGTCAAACCCCAGCTAGGGTAGCTTTTGTATTTTTTTTTTTTGTTTGCTTTAGGGTCCAGTAGTGACCCAGAGAGTCTTTGTTTTGCCTGTATTGGCCCAGAGCTCACGAAGCACACGTCCTGCAGGCATGGCAGTCAGGCCCCGTCCCCCTTATTTTTAATTTATATTTCTTTTAAACCGAGTACTCTCAACATGTAAAAAAAGCATTTTCTGGACCATTTTACCATTGGTCTTGTACAAGTACCCCACGCTCTACATTTTTGATTTTCAAAGACTAGGGGGAAAGCAATAAAAGTGAATTTTTACAGTTTTTCTGTAAATTGTGAATTGTAGAGAATTAACCAATACATTACCAATTTTATGGCACAGATGGAGAAACATTTTGCAACTTGACTATTTTTGCCTAAAATTAGCTTTTTGCTGGTCAATTCACTGTTTAGTGAATAACACTTATGAAATAATCTTTAAAATAAATGCGCAAACACACTTTTAAAGCACAGCAAAGAAAACAGCCCTTTTTCACTTTTCCTTTTAAATACCTGCATTGACCTGAATCATGAAACGTAAACGAGATGCCTTAAAGGCAATTCATTTCTCTGATGTGGGATGTTATTTAGCCAGTTCAAACTACACAGAAAATTAATTAGCCAGGAATGAATCTTGATTCTGCAGCTAAACTTTTTGATACAATAAATATATATCTGTATCCAGTATGGTACATAAATATTGGAATATTAAAATACTGTAAAGCAAGCATCTTGCTCCACGTATAGCTATGATCACTAATCTTGGCCTTTGATGTCTTCAGAAGACAGATTAAAGGGAATGCACATGGTCACATGGTGCCAAAGCCAACTGTAAACTCGTGGGAGCACTAATGAATGCAAATACCAAAGACATACTGGAATTGTGACGGCTGCTCACAGACTGTACATTTACACAGAGACACTGCATACAAACACACAAGTTACTGCTTAGGTGTGTCTTAATACACCAACACAGTAAGAACAGGGTTATTTAATAAACATTACATTTTAGTGAATTATCTTAATGGCAACATTTGGGCTAAAATAGCAAAGCTGTGATTAGAGCTGACGTGGGGGGTGGTGTGTGTGTGTGTGTGTGTGTGTGTGTGTGTATGTGTATATATATGTATGTGTATGTATATATGCAGGGCCGGATTAAGAGCCCAGTGGGCCTGGTGCTGACAATTATGAGGGGCCTAATTACAGAATCTTATCGACCAAAAACACTGAAACAGACATACCTCTCAAGCATTATGTATCTGGTGGAGATTTTGCCCGAGGAAAAATCATAGGATGCAGCTAAAAAAAAAACTCAGATTCTCTTAAAATGTGCTAATCTCTCTCTAAATTATGCTTTCATCTTTCAAGTAAATCCATACTCCCTAACAGCAGTGTCCAATGAAGCAGTAAGTCAATGGGCGGTGTAAAAGGGTGGGCCAGTGACGCGGATCATGTAACCAGAACTTCCGAAAGGGCCGGACATGCCCAAAAAGGAGGCGTGTCTGCCCAAAGAATTGGAAGGCTAGTCTTGCATGAATGCATATCAGGCTGCCTGCCAATCATGCATGCTGGCCAACAGCTTCCTGAGCTTGGCATAAATGCATCTAATGATGCGCTAGCTCTATGCTTTCTAAGGACTGTCCCCTAGTACTCGCAGGTCCACTTCTATCCTAACCTACTTACTAGAAGGAAGAAGCTTCTGGTATACAGTCTGAGACAGAGAAAAGGTGGATGTAGTGAGTGTAGAAGAAAGGGAACATGGCACAGTGTTGGAGAGACCAAAGTCGGCATTACCTTAAAGGACCACTATAGTGCCAGGAAAACATACTCGTTTTCCTGGCACTATAGTGCCCTGAGGGTCCCCCTCCCACCCGGCTCTGGGGAGAGGAAAGGGGTTAAAACTTACCATTCTCCAGCGCCGGGTGGGGAGCTCTCCTCCTCCTCACTTTCGGCTGAATGCGCACGCGCGGCAAGAGCTGCGCGCGCATTCAGCCGGTCTCATAGGAAAGCATTTACAATGCTTTCTTATGAATGCTTGCGTGTTCTCACTGTGATTTTCACAGTGAGAATCACGCAAGCGCCTCTAGCGGCTGTCAATGAGACAGCCACTAGAGGATTTGAGGACTGGATTAACCCATTTATAAACATAGCAGTTTCTCTGAAACTGCTATGTTTATAAAAAAAATGGGTTAACCCTAGCTGGACCTGGCACCCAGACCACTTCATTAAGCTGAAGTGGTCTGGGTGCCTAGAGTGGTCCTTTAACTAATTTCATTTCAGCTAGTCCACACAAGTTTTGTTCCTCTATATCCCTCTTAAGTTTCCATACTTAAGCAAGAGTATGTGAAGAGTAATTAGGGTTGCCACCTTTCTTGGAAAAAATTTACAGGCCTTACTAATTTGCATAACTAATTATGTATGCGTGACATCACATGATGTAAATCACAAGGAGTGACAGAGAAAATTCTGTGAAATTACCCAAAAACTACTTAGTTTGATTCTGCTATATAGATGGATTGCTCCCAGTGTCCCCATGTCGCCCAGTGTCCCCATGTCGTCCAGTGTCCCCTAGTGTATGTGTCCCCATGTCTCCCAGTGTTCCCATGTCATGAGGGGACACTGTGAGACACGGGGACACTGAGACTATGCATCACAATGTCTCTGTGTCCCCATGTCTCCCAGGGACACTGAGAGACATGGGGACACTGGGAGACATGGGGACACAGACACTGGGAGACATGGGGACACAGACACTGGGAGACATGGGGACACAGACACTGGGAGACATGGGGACACTGAGACACTAGGGATACTAGGGGCACAGACACTAGGCACACTGGGAGACATGGACATACAGACACTAGGCACACTGGGAGACATGGGAACACTGATAATCTAGGGACACTGGGAGACATGGGGACACTGAGACACCAGGGACACTGGCTTGGAGACATGGGGACAATGAGACATTTGGGGACATTTTGTTCCTAGTGTCTGTGTCTCCATGTCTCCCGGTATCTCAGTCCCCATGTGTGTCTGTTTCCCCATGTCTCAGTGTCCCCATGTGTGTCTTTGTCCCCATGTCCTCTAGTGTCTCAGTGTCCCCTAGTGTTTCAGTGTCCCCATGTGTGTGTTTGTGTGTGTGCGTCCTTGTCTCAATGTCCCCATGTGTGTCTGTGTCCCCATGTCTCTAAGTGCCCCCAAGTGTCTCAGCATCCCCAGAGTTCTCAATGTGTCCCCATGTCTCATAGTGTCCCCTAGTGTCTTAGTGTCCCCATGTCTCCCTGCAGCCTTTATCCCATCCCTCACATCTCTGAGCTGTAGGCTGTCTCTGCAGGCTGGGAGCTGCTGTCTGGACTCTTTGTGCTGTGTAGCTGCTCCCCCGCGGATCAGTGAGTAGAGCAATGCAGGTATATGCTGTAACTTCCTATCCCTGCCTCTCTCCACACACACAGCGACCCCTACTGTACGGTAATGGTATTGCAGAATAATCTCTGTTTATACTGAGAAAAATACCGGCATTTGTATTGCCAGTATTACAGGAATATCGGCACCGGCTAGGCAGCCTCAAATAAATAAATACCGGCCAGATGAACAACCCTAAGAGTAGTGTGTAAAAAAAAAAGTTGCAATTTTTTTTTTAATTCAATGGGCCTATTCCATGAGCCTGGAGCTGCAGCTCCATCAGCCCCTATGTTAATCCGGCCCTGGTATATATGTATATGTGTGTGTGTATGTATATGTATGTATGTATGTGTGTGTGTATATATATATATATATATATATATATATATATATATATATATATATATATATATATATATATAATTTCCCAAGTAAGTGGATTAATCTCATAAGAGCAAGCATTTGGCTGCTACTAGGATAGGACCTGCCGAATATGGGGTACTTTGACGTAGTTGGCAGGCTTATGCAATGTATGATCATATAATGTAACTAAACCCCCATCATTTTTTGCCTAGGTGAGGTGTTTTTAAATAAAACTATTACAATCTCTAAGATTTGAAATCATTGTTTAGTGAATAAGCGATTATATATAATATATATATAATTTATTTTTTCTTGAAAGCTGCTATTTTGACCTACATTTTGACATTCAGATATAATTTGCTAAGATTCACTATTTCATGAATTACCCTCTGAGTTTTATTGCATTGCAGATTGATTGAATACTTCTAGTTTAAAGGGACCCCATAGGCACCCAGACCACTTCAGCTCATGTCATTTGGTGCTATATAAATAATATAACAAGTGTTACATTACAGTGGCTTCAGAACTATTCAAATTAAGCCACACATCCTTTCCCACCAGAGCAACACTCAGCTGCAGTGCTTCTGGTGATTAGAGTCCTTTTTATTTTATAAACCAATAATATATCATCCTTGCAACACAAAAAGAGACATAGATTTTTTTCTTTTATTTACTTTTTTTTTTTTTTATTATTTGCATTGGGTGTGCACCATGCTGCCAAATACAACAAACAAAACAAGAAATAAACAAATTCAATAAATTCAACAATAATTTAGAGATTCCTATTAAGTTATGTTTTTCTTATTAATAGGGTAAGTTAAATTAAAGAGTTTTAATAGTATTTAACAAAAACACAAGAAAGGCCTTTGCCAAAATAAAAGAGAATTAAAGAGGCACTAATGCTGTGAGATATGAGTTTGTGTGCACCAGAAACCGGTTCTAGTTATATTTTCGAAATGAAACAAGATTGTATAATACTCTACTCCACATCCAATGTTAAGATTCACTTTTTGAGAGCTGGGGATATGGAGTTCTGGGATTCGATAAAGGGCTTGATTTGAACATGCCAACAGGCTAGTCGTACAGAATGTCAGAACTTTATAAATAGGCAAAACAGAAATCGCACTAAGGGCACTTTACAGACAGGCTAGGAAGCTCCACATAAAGTAACGCTCCTAAAACCAGAATCTATTCATCAAAATGAGAGCAACCTGACTGGCTAAGCCTCTTTCAGGCGGAGCTCACTGCAGAAGCAAAAGAGCTTGGGCATTTGCAGCAAATGCATGAACGTTAAAAGCATAGTTTTTTTTTTGTTTTTTTAATTTGTATTTATCAATGTCTTCATTTTTCTAATAGATGTAAAATAATGATCATCTCCCAGCCTGAAGTGTATTGTTGTCTCTGCTGGCAAAAACATTTTTTTTTAAGTGCGGAGAAGTACATTTAAGAAGAAAAATATTTTTAAAATGGGAGAAAAGGCAAGGAAAAGGCGATCTTTGGAATCCTTGATCACACATTTCACTGTTTAAATGTAAAAGTAATAATTAAAAAGATAAATATTAACGAAATGCCCAGGTGCCTCCAGCATTATGCATTTGTGCATTTTAGATTATTTAAAACTACTTTTGTTAATGTGTGTATCTTTATTTTATTACGCTCATGTCGGACTGTTACAGAAAAATTTGCCATGGAAGTCTGGTCAATGTGCTGAAGATTGTTTTTAATATGAAATCGGTACATGAACAATGAATGTCTCCTAATGTCTCTGTCTCCTAATGTCTCCTAAAATGAAGCAGTTTCTTAATTTGTCAGAGATTCTGAGTTAATTTTAACTACATTAAAGGGACATTCCATTGCCAAAGTACTAAAAACACTGTTTAGTAGACCTACCCTTAATTATTAGAAAAAATAAAAAACACACTATGTAAATGGGTATTCATTAAGCAAGATATTTTCCAAAGTGTGAATTTGACATTTTAGGTCAAAGTAACAAGCTGAAAAAATGTCTCCTATTTGGCTGTTTTTTGGTTAATATGAAATAAAGAAATTCTGTTAAAGTTGATAATGCACACTTTGGTCAATAACGTTCTATATCTTGACCATACAGCTTACTCTGCAGTTAGTGGTCCATTTGTTTTGTGGTGGGTAACAAATTCTGTCACGGCTTAGTCACTAATATGTAAATTGTTAGGAATTGAAATTAACCTAAAATAGGCAAATTTCGAAATCCCTATATAAGCATTTTTTTTTTATCTTCCAATTTGGTTAATTCGACCTAAAATTTAAAATTCACTTTGAATTCTTGAATAGTCACCTTGTGTCTAATATATTGAGCTGAGCGCAGGGAAAAGAAAGCAATATCTATAATGTATTCAGTTCTTTTAATGCCAGAGTATCAATACTAAAATAAAGGCTAGTATAATTTCCCGAATAGTAAGACGGAGAAACAACTTACAAAGTTGAACAATTATTTGTCTAAAAGACACCCCCATATATTCGATTCACCTTCACACACAGCGATTTATGCCCGTGTGTGAAAATACTTTGGAAAAAACGTACTTTTAAATGTGATAAGAATTCCAAAAAACCTAAACATTCTATTACGATCTTATATTTTATTATCGATCAAACTGTATGGACATCATGAGATCCTGACTGCAATACTGTGAGGTTTATTAGCACTTTTTTTTTTTTTCTGGAGTGGAAAAATGTAGTGGTGGTGGTGAAATCACATTTTCTAGGTTAATGACAATCTGATTAAATAATGGTTTTCAAGAAAGATTTTAGCAAAATAACAAGTGATGGTAAACCGTGGCACCCAAGTTGGTTTTAGCTATATTTCACATGATTCTTCCACAGCCTTAAAACTGGCTTAATGTATTTCACAAACCAGAGGCATGCCAGGGTTTGCCACAAGCGGTATAGTTATTAGAAGGTTAATAAGATGTATATTTAAATTAAGTCAAGAAATAAATTATTTAAAATTCTGCAAAGATTGTGCAAGAGGTTTTTAAAGGGAACGCAAAATGGTTCTGTGTGAAAGATGATCTGATGAATATAAAGATATGAACATAAATATCAAAGCTATTTTAAATTATTTTAAGGGACTCGGACAAAAGTAGTATCTTTTTGAATAATTACATGCAAATTACTTTTTTTTTTTTTTCCCCCTTCTTCTTCATGATTCTCTAATTCACAAGACCTTTTTTGTTTTGTAAGCACTTGCCAGCTGGTGCTTTCTATTTTTCAAAACGTAAATTTTCCGTGCACAAGAGGATCATGGGGGAAAATGTAAATTGCTAGTTTTTCATGAATTGCCCTGTCTGTGCCTTTGACAACTTAATGCTGAAAAATTTTATAACATAAAACAAAAACAACAAAACTTACTAATCCATGGGATAATTACATTTTATGTGTTGGGTTTTCTATTTTTTTTTTTTTGCCTTAGTCTGATGTCCCTTGGAACAGGGACACAGTTCTGAGATTTTTAATCGCCATAGTGTATTTCAATAAAAACTGTTAAATTAAATATTATTAGGACTAGATCTCTAAGAAATCTTTCTATTCATTTTTTTTTTTTTTTTTAAATGACATGTATATTTTACCTGCAAACTATACAGGAGTACTAAGCATGGGTTGCAGATGTGAAGATAACAGGCCACGTTTCTAGATAATTTCGGAGCTCGGTTTGGTTGAGAATGAGTGTTTGCTGAAAAACTGTGGAAATCCTACAGGTTGACCATTACGGGGTCATTCTGAATGGTAGAAAAAGAAAAAAGCTATGAAATCCTAATATACTTTGCCGTGTTGACCACGGTGGGAAACAGCTGATTGTCCTGAAGTCCCTAGAAGATGTTAAGTTGAAGATCACACATCTTCAAATACACCCAGTGGATATGAGCCATGTAAATTAAAGAGTCAAGGTGTATTCACATAGTGCTTGTTTGTGACCTCACATACTGGATTGGATTTCATCATGATGACCGCTTACACACACAAAAAAAGCTGGCTTATAAAAGTACTGTGTCCAAAGATATGATGTATCATTCTTACAATTGCATCACAGAAGTGATCTATTTAAATGAAGAGTGCTTTAAAGGTACAAAAATTCCTTCACACATGCTGGTAAAGCTGAAATTGCAGTCATGAGTGTCTGCCATAATCAAGCGTTTGGCTGCTTAACAAGAGAAGGCAATGGCAGGCAAAGAGTCTCTTATCGTCAAAGGTTCAGCTCTGCAACAAATACATTGTGCTGAATGTTGTCAGTTAATAGAAGCTTATGAGAACATCTAACAATGTAAGATTCTTGTGTGCTCTTCATGGAGCAACCTGTGAATTTGGATTTCAAAGACAAAGACACAAGCCGTTTTTGGTCCACCAAGCAGAATAAAATCCCCAGTGATAATCAAGTGCTGGTTGTGGTCAGCTGGTTCAACTCCAAAATAGCTGTTAAGTATGGCCCCAGAGTTGTCGAACAATAAACCCCACAGCCTTTACTTCCTGTATTTGTAGAATGGTCATGGTTTGTCCTACGACTTGAAGGCAAGCTTAATGCTAGCACTGGAGTATCCTTCATCGCTGCCCAAACTCTGCATGCTACTATGGTCATCTAAGTCGCTGATACTGGTACTGCTGTTGCTGTCCACTTCCAATGTGGAGAATTCTGTGCTTTCAACGTCCACCTCAATCTCCTCTGTAGGACAAACGTAAGTTAAGAATCCAGAATGACAATCACAAACCCACCCAAAAGCGTGCCCATAAAAACATAATCTTTATCATGTTGAAGGATATAGCAAATTAAAGGAAAAACTGTAGGCTAGAAATACAAAATTGTACTCGTAACCTATACTGCCCCTCTTGCTCGTGCCTCACCCAGCGCTGAAAGGTTTAAAAAACATTTTGAAACTTACCTGAATTCAGTGCCCATGTCAATCTCTGCCTTCGATGTCGGGGACCTAATACCCATGCGCAGCGAGATTGCATTAGGACAACTCCATAGCAAAGTATTGTTTCAATGCTTTCCTATGGAGATTTAGCTGCCACTGGATGTCCTCATGCATAGTGTGAGGACGTCCACCATTGGTTATGCAACCAAAAGTCGCCTAACCACCCGGAAGCGCCTCTAGTGGCTGTCTGGTAGACCGCAACTAGAGGTGGAGTTAACCCTGCAAGGTAATTATTACAGTATCTCAATAGGTGCAATAATTACCATTGCACGGTTAAACGGACAGAGATAATGCACTAAGACCTCTTTAAAGAGCTGAAGTGGTCTGGGTGCCTATAGTGTCCTCTTTTCTAAAGGGATTTATCCTGATCAAAACCTAGAAAAATAAAAACACTTTAACTTGAATCCTTATCTCGGGCAGCTGTGTGATTAACCCAGACACTATAAAATGTAACTCTGTTTCTTATGCTGGCAGACATTACCCAACATGTTCAATCACTGGTACATACCTCGTTCTGAGTCAGATCGGTCAGAGGAATGGTTTGACCCAATACTATCTACTCGTGTTCTCTCTGATTCCGGGCACCCTTGGAGCTGCTCGAGCCTTCTCTTTAGGAACCTCTGTTCTCTTTCTAGCATATCAAGCTGGTGTTGTCCCCTTCGCGACGAGTCTTCAAGTTTCTGTCATAGAATAATTACATTTTAACAAAGATTTCCAGCAAAAGTCTCTTCTATACATTAACACTCTTGGATGGAGACTTGCAATGAATTAGTGCAAGATTTTTGTAACTGACTAGCTTTTTTTTTTTCTTCCTTCAAATGCTAGTTGTTTTAGAAAGTATAAGAGCCATCTGCATTTTAATGTTTGGAGAGTAAAGAGGTCTGGCCATCCAGATGTTTTTAGTTAAGGGCACAGCTTGTCAAATGTTGACTCTTCTAGAAAGGCTGAACTTTGGCAGAAGATGTTAGTGCCTGGATACGGGGACCAAATGGTGAAGAGTCAGGCTGTTACCTTGATGTGCATCTTTGCCTTGTTAAGAAGTCCTAAGGTAGTGTGGCGTGTGCTGTCAGATTCCAAAGGTATAAGGTCTTTTAAACGTTCCAAGCAAAGTCGAAGGTGAGCTCTCCTGAAAAATAAACAGTGACAAAAATTCAAAAAGACTGTAAGAGCAATCACTAAACCAAGCACAAAGAAATTAAAACTGGCAAATTTGCATGTAATTACATTTATTTTCTTAGTATTTATATGCTGCCAACATATTTAAAATTATTGAAAGCCCTGCGTAACCCCTTTAAGGACACAACTTCTGGAATAAAGGGAATTGTGACAGAATATTTCCTTCACGTGTCCTTCAGGGGTTATACAATATTACAAACTAAGGAAGGCAGATGTATTTCCTTAGGTGTCTTGGCCAGTCTGAACCAGGACTTAAACCTGCCGTATTACATTACGTTACCACTGCTCAAACTACCCATATTACATTAAAAGGAAAGTTGCAATTCAGCCTGGTGATGAGTACCGGTGTTTAACAGATTACAATTGTTAAAAAGCGGTTTAGTGTGCTTACATTAACCTGTCCTTATCAAACCAAAGAGAAACACAGAAGAACCTGTTGACCTCTGGCCTTGATTGGACTGGAAACAAGAGGAAAATGGATTGACTGTCTGCGTGGGGACCCTTTGCTGCACCTATACTGGCTGGGTTTAGGATGGAATTCATGCCGATGGCACAGGCGAATGCTTTGGTACCTATGTCACAGAATACAGGAAACCTGAGTAACATATGATATGTTACTAAGACTCCATATAATACCACTAGCTGTTCAAAAAACAAATTTGGTTGACGGATTCTATTTTTAAAAATTTTATTTTTATTTTTTTAATGCTTTCTGTTCTAGTCATCACTGTAGCTAGCTGGAATATACAGATAAAAAGCCAGTATAAAGTGGTTCAGGGCCTGAGCACTGCCCTAGAACGACCTTATCTCTGCAGAACACACTTGGTGTAATGCCCATTCATCGCCTCAGGGTTTTTTATCCTCCCTCTTGTAAAAAATACTTTTGCTGCTAAATCCCCAGCTATCTTTCTACTGTGAATAGTGATGTCCCAGACCCTCCCACCTCCTGGACAGCATCCATTGTGAAGCTGCATTCTTAGTGAGCTGTCCAGGAGGTGGGAGGGTGGGTCTGCTGCTGATTGGCTGGAATGTGTCTGCTGACTGAGGTACAGGGTCAAAGTTTACTCAATGATGAGTCCGTGGCGAACCGTTCGGGACATCACTAACTGTGAATACTAAAAAAAAAAAATCTGTTCAAAGAAATTCATAATAATGGAAAAACAAACCCACATTGATTATCGGTATGTTAATCTAACAGTGAGACAAGCAAGTGTTAACCTACTATAATGCATTTCATGACACAGTCATAATATACAATTAATACCTATGCTGTAGGAATCCTAGCACACTGGTAAAAAAAAATACCCATTTAACAGACTGGTAGTTAATAATAGATTCCTGTATAAAAATAACTGATTTTAGCTGCCAGCAGTATAGCTTTGAGCATTGCTCCCTTATTCTTGGAGCCGGTCCAGCACTAATTTGAAAATAAAATCTGCTATACCCTTGTCAATTCTCCACTATTCCTAATTTACTGTATAACCCCTCTGTAAAATTAATCCTGCTCTAACTTGTACAGGTAATACTCTTGCATTTGTTTTGCTATATTTTTATATCTGGCCTTCACAGTTATTAGGACTCTATCCATACCACCTAATGTAGAATATGCAACCGTGTCTGACCCACAGAACTTGCAATCATAGTATTATTAATATACCAAAACAGTGCCACTCAATATACTCTGTCAAACAAGCCTAAAAACAAGTGTGGTTATAAATGGTACATTAAAAAAAGGAAAGGGAATTGGGGGGCATGCATTTCTCAGCAGTGGTGCTGCCGTACAGACCAAAATAAACACAAAATACAGATTAGGCGATAGCGCACACAAATAGTTTTTTACGTTTTACAAGCCTACTTAAAATCGTCTATCTTGGCAAACAAATATGGGGATTCAGTTTGGCCATATTGTCTGAAAGGGACACTAGAGGGACTTCCGTGTCAATGGGCGACTTTTGGACATCCTCACGTTATGCATGGGGACATCCAGCCTCACCTGAAACCCCGTGGGAAAGTATTGTATAATGCTTTCCTATGGGGAAGTACTAATGCAAGTGCACCCATTGAAGCAGAGCCAGCGTCGAGGGACATCTGCATTGGACTCGGGTAAGTGTCCAATGCGGGGGCTGTGAGGTGGGGGGGGGGGCACTGTAGGGAACTCTAATGTCCACTACTACGCCACAGTACCCCAATATCGATGGGCCCTACACTAATTTCAATATGTGAGACAACTACTAAAATAGTGACAGTGCTTTGTGAATATAAATTAAAGTACATTAAATCAACCCATTGTAAGTGCATTGTTAATATATAGTTACTCAGAATGTGAGCAAAATAAATTAAAAAAACGAAAGTACCATAACTAAACCAAAGTGACAGTTTGTAAGTATATATTAACAATGTATCGTGACAAATCTGCTTAAAAAAAACAAAACATCTGAATCCCCATACAATATTTGTTTGCAGATCGGTAATTATAAATAGCCTTGTAAAATTAAAAACTGCATTTGTGTGTGTGTGTGTGTGTGTATACATACACTGATACACTGTAATCTGTATTTTGTATAAATGGTACAGACACGCACACAAAACAAGTGTGACCTAACTTGCTTCTCTTCCCAACTTTTTTTGCTGTGTTTTTTTTTGTTTTTGTTTTTTTTAATCTAACCACATATTTCTATTTTAACTTGGATCACACAAAACCGCAGAGCGTGGGTTGGGGGTGAGACTGACAAGGCTTTTGCTGAACATAGGAGCATGTGATTTCACAGCAAGTCTAAAAAGAGACTGTCGACAAAGTGAGCAAGGATTCTGGATAAAATGCTCACAATGACGTGACAGCAGCCTAGTCTGTTCTCCAAATTGTCCTTAGTCTACCTTGGTAACTCTGAGTGACCCCTAGAATACAAGTGATAAAAACAAAATAACTTGCAGTTATTTTGCAACGCTTACTGAAATTTATGGATTGTTAAATGCTGACTTTCAGATGTAACACCTCGCATGACTCCGCTGCCTTAATCACATCTATATTAAATGGAGTGTCCTGGAGTCAGCAATAATGTTACTTTGTATAGGATCTATTTTCTGATCTAAGACTAGTTGAGAGAGTGTGTGTGTGTGTGTGTGTTTCTAATCTTGCATCCTTCCCTCCATATCAGTTAGCAATATTTACACACTTTTTCATTTTTACACATTATAAGGACCGTTTGAGTGTTGACCAATTCAGTGTATATCAACTACAGGCTTAGAGCGATTTATCAATATGTCCAGAGTTACTTTAATGGTACCACATAGTATCACCATTTTGCCTTGAGCTCTAGAAGAATTCTTCAAAATCAGGAATTCAACAAAGTTCATAAGATGTTAATTTGGTATTAAGGGGCCTAATGCATGGCTCTACCATCGCCACTGACACTAGGCCGGCTAGGTTCATAGATTTGGTTAATTCAAGCAAAATTCTGACTCCTCTGTATACAGGTATGAAATAAAATTTGTCAGTAAAATTCTTTATTTTTGAATTACATTATTATTGTTTACTAACCCCTTAACGACAAGTGACGGACAAGGTCCGTCATTCAGGGGATTGCCATAACGACGAGTGACGGACTTTGTCCGTCACCTGTTAAAATTAACCCCGGATCGCCACTATCGCGCCGATCGCGGGGTTAATGGTGCTCCGGTCTGCCTCCTGGTTCTGTGTGAAGTGCAGGGAGCCGGAACAGTGCTGATCCTGTTTATAAAAAATAAAAATAAGGTTTATTTAAAATCCCATCCCCCCTTTACTACAGTGCTCAACTGGCAGGAATTACATTTTACTGTCATCTAATTTTTATTTATTTTTAACCCCTGAGTGTTAATTCTTTTAGTGGGGAATTGGGGGATTTGGTGTAAGGCTAACTAGGGGTTAATGTTAAGTTTTAAAATAAACTTTTAAAAGTTAAAAATTAAGCTAAAAAAAACAAGTTGTAATAACGTTTAAGTAAAAAATAAAAAAACACCCCCTTTACCCAGTCCCCCCCAAAAAAAACCTTCCCTGCCAGTCGATCACTGCCTACAGTGATCAAAATACAGATCACAGTATTATACTGTGATCTAATTTTTATTTTTTTATTTTTTTTTTTAAACCCGTGAGGATTAACTTTTTTTTATTAAATATTTTATAATTATATATTTTGCTAGCTGGGGTGGGTGGGAGTTATGGTAAAATGGGGAATTTACTGTTAGTGCTGCTTACTGCTAGTTAGGGGTTAACGGTAAAAAAAAAAAAAAAAAACTTTGAAAAATTTTAAATCTGTAAAATAGTTTTAAGAAAGTTTAGGAAAGTTTAAAAAAAATTAATAAGCAAAACAAAAGTTTAAAAACTAGTTTTTAAAAGTAAAAAAGTTTCAAAAAGTAAATAAATACATTTAAAAACGCTCATTACCACTACACCTGGAACACACTAGAGATAAAATAATCCCACGCTAAGGTTCAAAATATGCCTTTTGAATTACCCCAGGGTGTATTATTTAATAAAAAGTTTGTGTTTGTGAGGAAGTTTCAATAACCAACCATCTAAACTACTCCAAATTGGAACATGGACACAGCGTAAAACTTCAAAGTTAGAAAAAAACTGAATGGCTGCATCTCAAATGCGCCCCTTCAACATCCACATATACCTGGCAAAGGTACATATGGTGGTATTGCTGTACTCAGACGACATAGCTGAGCAACATATGAAGTATTATACAGTAGTGATGTCCCGAACTGTTCGCCGTGGACTCATCATTGAGTAAACTTTGACCCTGTACCTCACAGTCAGCAGACACATTCCAGCCAATCAGCAGCAGACCCTCCCTTCCAGACCCTCCCACCTCCTGGACAGCTCACTAAGAATGCAGCTTCACAATGAATGTAAAATGGATGCTGTCCAGGAGGTGGCAGGGTCTGGGAGGGAGGGTCTGCTGCTGATTGGCTGGAATGTGTCTGCTGACTGTGAGGTACAGCGTCAAAGTTTACTCAATGATGAGTCAGCGGCGAACCGTTCGCAAACCGTTAGGCGAACAGTTCGGGACATCACTATTATACAGTCGTAGCACACATAAGGTTTGCAAAATATAATGTGCAAACTCACTTTGTGTGTCAAAAAGGCAGAAAAAACACTTACCACTACACTTGGTACAAGCTAGCGGAAAAATGATCCCACGCTAAGGTTCAAAATATGCCTTTTGAAATACCCTGGGGTGTCTACTTTAAGAAATGGTAGGCCTTTGTGGGTTAGGTTAAATTTAAACCCTGCTAAGATGCTTGGAAATTGCACATAGGCCCAGCGTCAAAATTCAAAGTTCGGTAAAAACGGATTTGGCTTGGTCTCCTATATGGCACTGTAGCTTCACAAAATAGTGCCAAAGACATTCATTGGGGGTGTCATTTTACTGAGAAGACTTAGCCGAGCATAATTTGGGGGGTTTGTAATTAGTGGCACATGTGAAATATACAAAATGCCCAGCAAAAATGCAATCCATATGTAAAAAACGCACAAAATTATTTTTTATCACATACTTTAGCAAATATTGGTGAAAAATAGGGGCATGTTAAGGCACAATATGCACCTTATGAGATACCCCGGAGTGTCTACTTTTACAAATGGTAGGCCTTTGTGGGCTTTTTTGAACAGTCAAACTGTTATAATACCCCAAATGGAAGCATAGGCTCATTAAATCCATCTCTCAAAATTCTACTGTGAATACTGAAATAGTACCAAAGACATACAATAGGGGTGTCATTTTACTCAGCAGATGTAACTGAACACAAAATAAAACTTTGTACAGGAATAGCAAACACCAACTTTACAAAATACACATGAGAATTTCTGTGTTATAAGTTTGTGTGCCAAAAACAAAAAAACCCCCACAATTTTACTCCAATATTTAGCAGAGGTTGGCGGTGAAATGGCTTCGTAGAAAGTGTCAAAACAACCTTAGGTAAATAGCCCGTGATGTCTACTTTATATAAATATATACGTTTGTGTGGCAATTTTTTCTTTTATGGCTATTAAGCTTACAAGACAAACATACCAAATTCTAAAATCGCTCCACATTAAAAGTTTATTTTACTGCTTGTGCTTTGTGACCTGTAACTACCAAAAAAAACTTAAAATCCCAGACACATTATACATTCTGTAAATCAGAACAACTAAATGAATTTATTTTTAATTACTTTCCTTAACCTGCACTAATTATGCACACATTATTATTGCAAAAACTGTAAAAAAAAAAAGAATTTTTCTGTATTTTTTTTATAAGTGTGTGTGTGTGTGTGTGTGTGTGTGTGTATGTATGTGTGTGTATGTGTGTATATATATATATATATATATATATATATATATATATATGTGTCTTACATCAAATTAAAGCCCTTTCTGTCCTTTAAAAAACGATATATAATGTGTGTCGGTGCAATAAATTAGTAAAATGCAAATTGCAGTTGAACGCAAACAGCAAAAAATGAAAAAAATGCTGTTGTCATTAAGTGAAAGACAAGCTTCTGAAGCTCTGTCCTTAAGGGGTTAACAAAGGTTTGTAACTGGGCTTGTGCACAAGCCTATATGTTTGAAAACATAATATAGCGATGATACAAGGCGAGATTACATGCAAGTCAAAGCGGTAGTTGAGTTAACCTGATGAACTTGTCTCTTAAGGAGGTCTAGTAATTCTAGTCAACATCCTAATTGTGTCATTGGATTTTATGTTAAGCATTAACATGGTCGCAAATGGTGGGATCGGTATATGTGCAGGGTTGCTACCGGGGTCAGTGGGCACTAGGGCATTTGTGCTATTTCCTTTATCGTCCCACTACTTCTGTTGTCAAATTCCTTCTAGCCATCTTCCCCTGCCCCAATACTCGCTGTCATATGGTGCGACCTTCAATACTAAATGAGGGCGTGTGTGAGCGTATGTGTGCATTCTATGCTTATGGATGCTGGATTTGTATATATCAGGCCCTCTGTGAGAGAGAGGGCCTAAAGGAAAGTAAGAGAGATAGATAGAAAGCAGTAAGAGAAAGGGGGAAAAGTGAGGGGGGAAGGGACAAGCCCAGCCCTGGGAGGGCGGGGGAAGGGAGAGGGCCAGGATAGCCAAGGGTGACTGAGAGCAAATGGGGGGCGGGCGGTACAGGGCAGGGGGCAAGCGGGAGGGCAAACACGCCAGATGCGCCCCGGTAATCTCTCTAATCAGCCAGGTGGCTCTCTCTCCACAGTCCCCAAGTCCTCTCGAACTTCCTATGTGTACCCCACACCCTAGCCATGATGTCGTCCATGAGGCAGCTGTCCTTTATCTTCCCAATTACTATTGACCTGTTTTTTTTAAGCCAATATTGTGCGAGCGGCTAATGTGATTTTTTTTTTTTTAATTTATTTATTTTTTTATTTTTTTATTTTATTTTTTATTTTTTTTGGAGTAGTCTTTGGTCCTGTCTCGGCCATTCGTCTATTCACCTACCCCCTTTTCTGTTCAGTTTTGTTGATCATGTGTCCACTGCTGACAGTCCCATTCATAGCTTACAGATAGTTCTCTTAGATCAGGGATTTATAAACTAAATCCGTGTGTGTGTGTGTGTGTGTGTGAACCAATCTGAGCCACTTTTACTATGGTATTACGGGTCATTAAGGAACAAACACTTTGTGAAAAAAATATCTATTGCGTAAAAAGTTTTGGTTTTGTGTATTTGTTGGGTAATCACTATAGACAGCTGCAGAGTTTCTGCTTGGTCTGTAGCACTCCTACAAGAATGAGCAAGGATGTAATGAAAAAAATCCCATTTCTGCCACCACTTCCTTAATCAAAGAACAATAAAAAGAAATACTGTAAATTTAAAAGACCTTCACAACAGGGCACAATTAACAGAGAATCTTGCACCAGTCTATCCACTGATCCAACAACTAAAGACACCAAAACAGCTGCCTATTAACCAGGTAAAGCTGGCATTAGTTCTTAAAGGGATATTCTAGTAAAAGGTTAAAAAAGGGGGGGAGGGGAAGGGGCTGGGACTTCTCCATCTATTACAGAGTCCCATTTATGTATGGAAGACACACGCCAGTAACTTCATCAACTGGTCACCATAAATGTCTAAAAACAAAATACTTTGGAAAAATAAGTGTGTGTCCACACAATTCCTTTCTACAGGATACCGATGGATACATTCTGCTACAGTGACATAAAAGCCCAGTTTAAAGGGATCAAATAGCTTTTCCTTGGCATTTACCTGGGTCCCATGTTCTGAAAGTACTGGGAATGGTTGGGGAAATTAACTTGTTATCCTAGATCTGTAATGAATATTAAATGTTTTACCAGATTTCTTTTCCTGACCGGTTGACTGTAGCATACTGATATTTTCTTACATTTTTCTGTGTGTATAATTTCTCATGACAGTATTGTGTGTGACTTATTGAGCGTAATCTCAATAAAATCGCAATTCAACACAATCTGCTACGCTGCCCCTGAGCAACTAGATTGTGGCGACTGCTCTGAAAGATTATTAGGCCCAGAAGAATTCTAGACTAAAAGAGTAGAGGCATCCTTGAGGTCATTTTAAGTACACGTTTAACACTACCCTCTAGATAACCTGGAGGCCCAAAATAACCAAGGGTCATCTGGATAAAGGGTTGGTCAGATGGCTCGTCTTTCATTGAACCCAATCTACATTTCCATGTAATTTTCCTGCATTTATACATAGTGTATAGTAATTACAGAGATCGATAAAAGAATTGCACATTTTAACCCCGTAGCTGAATTTGATGATGGAACGGGGTGACAATATCCAACTTTGGCTAATTTTCCCAGCTTGACTATTTCATCTGAAATTGTGTACATCACTGTTTTTATAAATTATACTGAACAATGGCAACTGTCTGCTCAGCGGATTTCACGGGCTTAGATGACGGGCAGCTATTTAGGATCATTAACTTACACACCGAAAATAAATAAATAAAATGTGGTGACATGGCAATGAGCTATAATAGTAAACTCAATTGATCACAGCAGGTCAGACTCTGGTCCTAAACACAGGGTCCCGCACTCCTACATCTTGCCTGATCACCACCCTTTCATTAAACTCCCACATTCACACTGCATTAAGCAGGTCAGCTGCTGACCCTTGGAAGGGTAGGATTCAGGTCACAAGACTTGGTTTATTGCTGAAAATGATAGATTTTGAATGGTTTCTATATGATTTAACCTTTACATCCAGCTCGAGTAACTATGAGATGGCAAAGTCTAAAGAGAACAGCATTTCTCTATTTTACTCTGTGGAGTTCACAAATAAGGATGTTAAGATGCAAACATTAAAGGACCACTCTAGGCACCCAGACCACTTCAGCTTAATGAAGTGGTCTGGGTGCCAGGTCCTTCTAGGGTTAACCCATTTTTTCATAAACATAGCAGTTTCAGAGAAACTGCTGTTTATGAATGGGTTAAGCCTTCCCCTATTTCCTCTAGCCGCTGTCTCATTGACAGCCGCTAGAGGCGCTTGCGTGCTTCTCACTGTGATTTTCACAGTGAGAGCACGCCAGCGTCCATAGGAAAGCATTGTAAATGCTTTCCTATGCGACGGGCTGAATGCGCGCGCAGCTCTTGCCGCGCGTGCGCATTCAGCCCAGGAGGAGGAGAGGAGGCAGAGAGCTCCCCGCCCAGCGCTGGAAAAAGGTAAGTTTTAACCCCTTTCCCCTTTCCAGAGCCGGGCGGGAGGGGGTCCCTGAGGGTGGGGGCACCCTCAGGGCACTATAGTGCCAGGAAAACGAGTATGTTTTCCTGGCACTATAGTGGTCCTTTAATAAACAGATTATCTTCTAACGTGTTAAAGGAAGAGAACTCTTCTGGTATTCGCTTAATACAGTTTGTAAGCAATCATTTTTTCAGGAATTTATTAGAAAGAAGCATGGAAAGGGGGACAGAGGCAAACAGAAATTCTGTATTACTGAAAATCTAACCATACCAACACAACTTGATCAATATATTAAAGTTCCCTTTTTTTGTTAAAATAAGTTATTATTAAAGGCACTTACCGGTTCTTCTCCAGCTCGTTGTGTGTTGATCTGAAATTACAAAAATGAAAGCCGTGAGGTTTAACCCTGGTGTACATTATCATTCCATCACATAGCGTGGTGCATTGCACAGTGTGCAGATTTGGAAAATTAAAGGACCACTATAGGCACCCAGACCACTTCAGCTTAATGAAGTGGTCTGGGTGCCAGGTTCAGATAGGACTAACCCTTTTTTCTGTAAACATAGCAGTTTCAGAGAAACTGCTATGTTTACCTATGGGTTAATCCAGCCTCTAGTGGCTGTCTCATTGACAGCCGCTAGAGGGCTTCCGCGCTTCTCACTGTGATTTTCACAGTGAGAACACACTTACGTCCATAGGAAAGCATTGAGAATGCTTTCCTATGGACTGGCTGAATCCGCGCATGCGCATTCAGCCGAAGAGGAACAGGAGAGCTCCCCGCCCGGCGCTGGAGAAAGAGGTAAGTTTAACCCCTTCCACCCACTAGAGCCCGGCGGGAGGGGGACCCTGAGGGTGCCAGGAAAACAAGTGTGTTTTCCTGGCACTATAGTGGTCCTTTAATTCACAGTTGAAGGGGTTAATTTCTGTTCAGCTGAAATCCTAAGACCAACCGCTTTGTACATTGCAAGGACGTCCACATCACCATATGTAGTTTTGCACGTGACCATTCTTGTTCCCCCTCTAAGAAGACACTACCCCTGCATCCTTCTATTCCAAGAAGACCCCGTGTTGCTTGCACGAGCTGTCCATGGTATTAGTTAGTAGTTGTCAATATTTGATTTGTAATTTTAGATACTCCCATTTATTATGTATTATTATAAAACCTCTTTGCTGTTTAATAGACACTTTCTAAAACGAACTCCCCTGTGTATCTATCAAGACAGTACTTGAAGGGCATGGCTTGTACTGGATAGAACTGTAAGACAATGGAAGATAATTCTGGTGATCACCAAGGACAGGACAATATGTTCCAACAAAAGTAAACCGATATATTGTAACCAAGGGTAGTCCCCCACTTCCCAAGTCACACACTATATCTACATATCTGCTCGTAAACAAGTGAACAAATCCCTAGGTTTGACTTTGTAACATTTTGTTTTGTGTTACACACACTGTGACACAAGGCACAATAACACAGCCTGAATCATTTTTAACCTTGTATCTGTAGTTCTTGGGTTTTTCACAACATGTCCACCCTTCATCAATGATCGAACATAAAATGTGAATGGTTTGAGGTTCACTCCCAGTTCACTTTGAATTGCTCACGGAGCACACTGAATGACCACAACAGTTGATGTCTGCTTGATTTAAACGTTAATGGATTGTCTCCTCCCACACATGGAGGTATTCGTGGTGGGATAAAAAACAAATCTGTTTTTTGATAGCTGAAGTTGGTGTGGTCCTCTTTCAAGTACCGCAGCCGCTACAGAGCGCTTCCTGTCTTTTCTAGTGTTGGCTGAGAGTCTTCAACTCATGCTCTCATCCAATAAGCTAGCCCTACACTGCAAAGCTTAGATCAGGTTTAACGCCTGCTCTGAGCTTTTTTTTCTCTCAACACCAGAAGGAGTCCAGCAGGCCCCAAGTAAAGAGTATAAAGCCAAACAGCAATGCGGTAGTGCCAGGGCACTGTAAGATAGCGTGATGTAGTGGTTATGGTGCATGGAAGCAAAAAAGACAATAATAAACACCATGCTCGCTGCATGTTCAAAGCTACACACACCACCACACAACACAAGCATTTAATAAACTGGAACTATTAATCTTGCCTATTGTAGTTCAGGGAAGGCAGTTGAGCGATACTGAGAGAAACAATAGTAGATGGTAAAGACGCACTAAAATTTATTCTGAAAAACAAATTGGCCTCCATCCATATTTCCCATCACCGCTAGACAATTTTTTTATTTATTTTATTTATTTATTTTTGGGGTGCCATGAACAAAGGATATAGACTTACCTACTTTAGCTCAGTCTCCCCAAAACAAACAATAAAATGCTAAACTATCATAGTCCGCGCTTTCCTAGTCAAGTAGAGATGTCTATTAAAGATATTCTGAAATGCACACGTAATTAACCTATTTTAAAAACACACCCAACAAGAATCCTCAATTTTTCTTGTCTTTTTCTGTTTTGTAAATATTGTACAGCGCTCCAGAATTTGTTGGCGCTATATAAATAATTAATAATAATAAATACATTTTGTTTGTTTACTAAATGTTTGTGGTTGACACGGTGCTTATCTTCAGTATAGAATACTATGAACCCATGCGTGACCATGAATTTAATAAGAATATTGAGCAGCCCTATATTCCAAGAAAGGGGCCTTCAGTATTTGGAAGGGAATCCCACTTAAGCTTGTGGTATGTCATCAATAGATCAGTTTTAACGCCGGGAATTTCAAAGGGTACCAACTGCCGAACTACACCAGCGTTTTCAGAGATAAGTCATTAAACAGCTGTTGGTAAAATCCGGCTGTACTACATTTCCAAAATATCCATTTCTGTGGAGCCAGCTGCATTGGGAATTAGTGTCCTGCATTTATAGGCTTCCATTCACTTTCTATAATCAAATTAAACGTTCAACATTTTACAAACCGAGCACAGCTTAAATATTTAACTACACTATGAACACGCACGCAGGAGCTTTGTCTGCTATGCCATAACGAATACACACAGGTTCCAATAGTCTTTCTGAACTGCATAATGATAGAGAGGGCACAGATCGGCTGAAAGCTTGTTGCCATTGCTATAAAACTAGCAGCTTAAAAGGCTTCTGTATTTTTATCAATCTATATTTAAAAACAAAGCGTGTGTATACATACGCAGATCTACTTTCTTGGGAGGGGCGGAGTAAAGAGATAAAGATACGTAAATGTGTCTGTTTAACTCTAGGTTGTTTTTAAAAGGTACTCTAAAACAACTTTCAAGACCGTTGAATTGTTAGGAGTAAGACTTGCGTACGTTGTACGATGCGCACACACACACACAAGAAAGACGAAAGAGTGTTTATTCTACCTATAAAATGCTGACGGGGAGAAAAGGGTTCTAGTTACATGTCTGGTTATTTGATGTTTTAAGTAGAAGGAAAAAAAGTGTGCATATGAAATTCTAATTTTCGTGTTTATTTTTACACACGATAAACCCTTTAAATCAATGTTAATAGAACCTTTTTTTTTTTTTGTAGAATAGAAGGTCTCTTACAGGATACAGTTATCTGAATGTATCTGTGTGTATTTTGACGTGTTGATTTCTTAGGGGGTTCACTTCAGCATATGACGGGTTTCTTCATAACACCGAATGAAAATACAGGGAGTGCAGAATTATTAGGCAAATGAGTATTTTGACCACATCATCCTCTTTATGCATGTTGTCTTACTCCAAGCTGTATAGGCTCGAAAGCCTACTACCAATTAAGCATATTAGGTGATGTGCATCTCTGTAATGAGAAGGGGTGTGGTCTAATGACATCAACACCCTATATCAGGTGTGCATAATTATTAGGCAACTTCCTTTCCTTTGGCAAAATGGGTCAAAAGAAGGACTTGACAGGCTCAGAAAAGTCAAAAATAGTGAGATATCTTGCAGAGGGATGCAGCACTCTTAAAATTGCAAAGCTTCTGAAGCGTGATCATCGAACAATCAAGCGTTTCATTCAAAATAGTCAACAGGGTCGCAAGAAGCGTGTGGAAAAACCAAGGCGCAAAATAACTGCCCATGAACTGAGAAAAGTCAAGCGTGCAGCTGCCACGATGCCACTTGCCACCAGTTTGGCCATATTTCAGAGCTGCAACATCACTGGAGTGCCCAAAAGCACAAGGTGTGCAATACTCAGAGACATGGCCAAGGTAAGAAAGGCTGAAAGACGACCACCACTGAACAAGACACACAAGCTGAAACGTCAAGACTGGGCCAAGAAATATCTCAAGACTGATTTTTCTAAGGTTTTATGGACTGATGATATGAGAGTGAGTCTTGATGGGCCAGATGGATGGGCCCGTGGCTGGATTGGTAAAGGGCAGAGAGCTCCAGTCCGACTCAGACGCCAGCAAGGTGGAGGTGGAGTACTGGTTTGGGCTGGTATCATCAAAGATGAGCTTGTGGGGCCTTTTCGGGTTGAGGATGGAGTCAAGCTCAACTCCCAGTCCTACTGCCAGTTCCTGGAAGACACCTTCTTCAAGCAGTGGTACAGGAAGAAGTCTGCATCCTTCAAGAAAAACATGATTTTCATGCAGGACAATGCTCCATCACACGCGTCCAAGTACTCCACAGCGTGGCTGGCAAGAAAGGGTATAAAAGAAGAAAATCTAATGACATGGCCTCCTTGTTCACCTGGTCTGAACCCCATTGAGAACCTGTGGTCCATCATCAAATGTGAGATTTACAAGGAGGGAAAACAGTACACCTCTCTGAACAGTGTCTGGGAGGCTGTGGTTGCTGCTGCACGCAATGTTGATGGTGAACAGATCAAAACACTGACAGAATCCATGGATGGCAGGCTTTTGAGTGTCCTTGCAAAGAAAGGTGGCTATATTGGTCACTGATTTGTTTTTGTTTTGTTTTGAATGTCAGAAATGTATATTTGTGAATGTTGAGATGTTATATTGGTTTCACTGGTAATAATAAATAATTGAAATGGGTATATATTTGTTTTTTGTTAAGTTGCCTAATAATTATGCACAGTAATAGTCACCTGCACACACAGATATCCCCCTAACATAGCTATAACTAAAAACAAACTAAAAACTACTTCCAAAAATATTCAGCTTTGATATTAATGAGTTTTTTGGGTTCATTGAGAACATGGTTGTTGTTCAATAATAAAATTAATCCTCAAAAATACAACTTGCCTAATAATTCTGCACTCCCTGTATAAGATGGCTGTTGCTGGGATCCAAAAATTGTATTGGGTAAGGGGCAAGAAAGCAAGATTTATAACCAAACGTTTCTTTGTAAGTAGTACGCCTAACGCCGTCTGCTTTGTTACTGCAGACATCTACTAATTGTACACAGAATAAACGCAAACACATATTGGGGGCTTGCTATTGGGTTAAAATAAAATGTCTTTTGGGATCTATGGCTCTGAAAGGGTGTTCAGAAATAAATCCAATTGAAGTACGGTTACAGTATACCAACAATAAAATGCTTTTCTGTGTCACTACCTTAAACTACCCCGTGATCCAAAAACAACCCAATCGAGGGCAGGATATCCTTTTCCTATGGTTGTTTGGACACAGACTTTCATCTCCCAAAATAAAACAGGTTTTCAAAGAAACAGCTGATTATAGGATTTTCGCAAAATACTGGCAGAGGCGTGTTGGATTCCCACGTTTGGCAGTAGAGCAGAGTTCTGCCTATATTGGAGGAGGTGTAGCAGACTAGACTTCCTAAAATATAATAAGTATATTAACCGCAATGAAGACCTCATATTATTTAATAGCTTGATGTCAGGACTGTAAATCTACCTATTAGTTGACAAATCGCTTTCACACCCATGTGGCTAATAACTCAGGTTTAAAATACACAACGTAAAGGGACACTATAGTCCGCTGCATTCTCACTGTTACATTATCTGCCATTTAGGAGTTAAATCGCCTTTTTTCTGTTTATGCGCTCTAGTCACACCTGCCCTGGCTGTGACTGATACAGCCGGCATGAAAATAAAATAGTTTCACTTTCAATCAGATGTAACATACTTTTAGTTTTTTGTATCTCCTGCTTTGTAAATTGAACTTTACTCACACACAGGAATCGCCTGCAGGGTCTAGCAAGCTATTACACAGAGCAGAAGATAAGAAATTCTAAATTAAACAAAATTTGTTTAAGGAAGTTTAAAAATTAGATGACTCTTTACAGGAAGTGTTTAGTAAGGCTGTGTAAGTCACATGAAGGGAGGTGTGACTAGGACTGCATTAGTAAAGTGACAACTCCTAAATGGAAGAGAATTGTGCAGTGAGGCTGCAGGGGTGGGATCTATACACCAAAACTGCTTCATTAAGTTAACCTTGTTTTGGTTACTATAGTGTCCCTTTGACAAAAAAATAAATATTTAAATAAAAATAGATCTTTAGATTTAAAAGCTTGCTGCATTTAATCACACTACACAGTGAACACTTTGAAATCGAGGGGCTGATCACGTTGCATTCCTGGAAAATGGCACAGAATCATTATTTGCCAGATTGCATTATTTCTCACAGTTTGTCTCTACTTGTCATGTGATAAAAACAAGTCACAGCGGAACGTTCACATGGCTTTCAGAGTGCAATGGATGTCAGCAGACCATCTGTGAATCTACAGAAATACAGTCAGCATTCCACATCTGCATGTTGCTTTTCAGTGATAGATAAAGATATAGGATGGGGAGAATGAGATTAAAAAAAATAAAAAATAAAACTTTAAAAGGACCACTATAGTGCCAGGAAAACATACTCGTGTTCCTGGCACTATAGTGCCCTGAGGGTGCCCCCACCCTCAGGATCCCCCTCCCGCCCGGCTCTGGAAGGGGAAAAGGGGTTTAAACTTACCTTTTTCCAGCGCTGAGCGGGGAGCTCTCTGCCTCCTCTCCTCCTCCGATCCTCCCCGCCAGCTGAATGCGCACGCGCGGCAAGTGCTGCGCGCGCATTCAGCCGGTCGCATAGGAAAGCATTTACAATGCTTTCCTATGGACGCTGGTGTGCTCTCACTGTGAAAATCACAGTAAGAAGCACGCAAGCGCCTCTACTGGCTGTCAATAAGACAGCCACTAGAGGATTAGGGGAAGGCTTAACCCATTTATAAACATAGCAGTTTCTCTGAAACTGCTATGTTTATTAAAAAATGGGTTAACCCTAGAAGGACCAGGCACCCAGACCACTTCATTAAGCTGAAGTGGTCTGGGTGCCTAGAGTGGTCCTTTAAAGGTTGCGTGGATCTTAAATTTAGGAGAATAAAGAAAAAAGAAAATAAAGAAAATGTATGAGTGGGGGCCGGGGCCTGACAGCGATGGCGACTGGACGTGTTTACACTGAGCTCCTCATATATTCCTTGATTTGGTCCAGTCGCCCTTGCCATTTACATTTCACCCTGGGCAATCTGAGACTCTTAGCTATCCTGCATTGTTGACCAGCTCGGGGTTGCTTCCAGCGGTCACTGACGACTGCTCTTCACAAATTGAGTGCGAGGCCTGGCGAGCCCAGTATTGGGGAGAGGCGGCCAATCTCCCAGCCTAACGCGTGCTAACCTGAAGCACCAAGGAGCTGATGCCCCGCTACCCCTATCTGGACCGGTGGGGGTAATCCCGGTCCCCACCTTGTTGGTCCCTACACTCCATGGGAGACTTGTGGCCCTGCTAAACTCCGCAACTCAACCCCAGGCTTACCTAACATGGCGGAGGCTGCATGTCCCCTGACGCACCAGAGTGAGCAGTCTGCATTGGAGTCCAGGCTGTACGCCATCTTTGACAGGTCCTGGATGGAACTGCATGCGACACAAGCCCTATCAATTCAATTACCAGCAAGGGTAGGCCGGCTGCCCTAGGGCAAACTAGCAGCTTAGGGCCCAATGGCAGCCTGTTCCCGACGGCAGAGACTGCGCCGGCAGCACCAGAAGCTAACATCACATGGCGCAAACCACGAGCGGTGTTCCGTGTAAGAGCTGCAGAGCAATGGGAAGCACTGTGCATGGACTGACCGCTCATTCTACCAATTTGTCACAAGTGCTTGAAGGACACAGATGTCACCACAGCATCATACTGCGGGACTGTATCGGGCCCAGAACAGGCATCGACTGAAGTGTGATCGGGGGGCCTTGACGCGGCTCTCTCTGGGCCATGCAAGCCTACCCACCCTGCGGAGAACTGCTGATGTACAAGTTACTCCTTTAATTGTGGGCAAATTGCCGCTTTCTGTGCTATAATGCCTTTCCATCAATCAATTATACTTTTCCTCCATCCATATAGAGGGGCCTACAGAGTGGTAACCTTGTGATGCTGAGCAGATCAGCTAGTCTAGCTTGTCTCACCAATTACTTATTACTAACTTTAGTTAATTAGTAAAGTAAGATAATTATCTTACTTTACTAAAAAAAAAAAAATGTTCGGACCATTGTATTACCTGCTGGATATAACTTTTTACACTGCCTTCCTTACTGTATATGAGCAATATCCATGTATTAATGCACATCAGAAATAAAGAATATTAAAAAAAGAAAATGTATGAGTGATCCAAGGATCTAGATTTCCTTAGAGAAATGTATAAATGTGTGAGTCAATTAAAGAACATTACATACATTTACTTAATCCAGCAATCACAGGCATTTATCAGGTTTTAATTTATATTACCGCATAGCATAAAAACAAACAACGAAGCTATGACTTCGGGGGCACCCCAGCTGGTTGCACATGATGCAAGCTTTGGTTCCATCACCAAAATCCAACAAAAATCTAGCTGAAGGCGAGGAACATTTAAATATGTAGGATTCTCTAGAATGAGATTTTGCTATTTTTGACCATTCAAATTTTAGGGAAATTCCAGAACAAAGCGTAGTCTAGTAATAGCCAGACTTAGTTTATTGTTTTTGTGTTTTTCTGGAATGGTGACGCAGACCAGAGTCTGGACATATTTATTCTTTTTGGTGGTAGAATTGTTTGAAGAGCAATTAAACGAACACTCTAGTATAGTAAATCTATCCTGCATGCTTAATAATCAACACGACCTGCCATCCAGTGCTTCAAAAATACTGAATTCATTCTTTCTCTGTAAGACGCATTAGGTGTGCGTGGGGACGCCAGACACACAAACCTTTGAAAAAATGGTCTTAAGGAGAAAGTGCTTTAGTGACTCTCTGTCCTGCAGCCACTAAAGTTGTGTTCTCAAATCTAAACATTGCCATTTCTCTGAAATTGCAATAGTTTATGTTGCCAGAGAAAAACGAGCACCTCGATGCACCACATCCGTTAAGATGTAGTGGTTTTGGTACTTGGTGTCCCTTTCAAACAAATTTTTTTTTAGAAACACATTTAAAACCTCATTAGCGTCAACGAGGTTTAATGAAGGGCAGATCATGCCAAACTAACTTAATTGCATATTATAATGAGGCACAGAAATCATGGATGAGGTCTTTCAAGTGATCTGATCTATATGAAATTTGCTAAACCATTTGACACAAAAGGTTATTGTGCAGATTTAAAAATTCCAAAGAGAATGCTTGTATAGATGAGCTACATGTCACTGCCGCTGATGAGGTTAAACATCTTAAAGCAAAATTAACTTTATTTTTCAATTATAGCCTTTCAATGATATGTTTTCCTGTATAATTTTTAAGAGCTGCAAAATTTTGCTAGCTCTACATAAAATGATTATCGCCATAATTTAACTTATGTGTTGACATTTGGGACCCATAATTCAAGCTCCTTGATTGTTTCCCGCAAAAAACGAATAAATAAGTAAAACTAAAAAGCATTATTTTAAATGCAATGTATTTGCAGGATATATCCAACATCAATAAAACTGTAATGGAAGCTTTAAAAAAAAAAAAAAAAATTATATAATTTCAGAATTGTAACACCATGCAGAATGCCTTCTTTGGTAGGAATAGAAAACACAATTAGACGCTTGTTACTGTCTCTTAATATGTAAATGCTGAGGGCCTCGTACTGTGTGATTTAACAGCCAAATGTCTTCCTTACAAAGAATCGTGTGGCAGAACTGCCAGAACTTTCAGGGTAATTCCTGTGCAAACTGGAAAAATGTTTTGCAACAGAATATTTAATGACTATAAAAAACTGTATACAGAGAGTAAATATCATAAAAACATGCACTGTTGCTTCAGGAACTTTAGCATATCACAATAGCTAAACTAAAGGGGGGGGGGGGATAGGGGGGTGTGTGATTTGTAAACTCCCATGGTGCTGTGCGTTTAGATCAGGTGATAACGAATGCATAAGTCTGTCACTATGAAAGGAAAAGCTGAGGAATGGTCATACAGAGCTTTACTTATATCCACTGTGCTCCTTGCTCCAGTGAATGCTTTTATTGGGGTAAAGGGATTTAAAGGAAAACGCCACGCACCATAACCACTACAGCCCACAGTCAAAGTAAGATGTGAAGCTATTTTAGCACGGTCTGACGACTTACCAGGGTCCCCTGGGTGCCCTTGCCACAGCAAAAGCTGGAAGTCTCTGTGGAGTACTGCATAGCCATCCAATGAGCACAGACCTGTATTGTTTTATAGCACACTCCAGCCTTTTTTGCATAAGAAGGCCAGATGTAATGGATGCAGTGCGGGCCCCCTGTGGGAGATAAGTTGTCAAACTGTGCTAAAATGGTTTGACATCCTGCTGTTGGACATCACCAGAACACTCCAGGCACCATAACCGAAAATGTTATAATTATGTTATAATTACAGTCCTTAGCTGTTTACGCTAACGGTTACGGTCCTTAGCGTGTTTCTTTAAGGAACTGTCACTTTCAGAGATATCCATGTATAGGTAATGGAAATGCACACTATCCCTTGTCCTGGAATCCTGGGTAAGCCCCAGTACCAAAGGGACCAAATATAAATATAGAAAAGAATCCAGGCACTCCAAGGTATTCCAACAAATAGGCCCCTTAGGGCTTGACAAAGGCCCTAAGGGGTCGAAACGTTGTTTTTTGGTGCTTGGGTCCAATAAAATTGCCTATTTGTTGGAATACCTTGGAGTGCCTGGATTCTTTTCTACTTGCAGAGATATGACTGCTCTTTAAATAGAATCACTAGGCTGGACTCAGCAGAGTGCAGGCATCAATGTGGTATCTAAGTATGGTGAATGCAATTCGGATTTAATCAGCAGAAATCCTTCTAAGATTGGTTTTGATGGTTTCTGGAATAATTGGCAAATGGGAAGCTACCTGTTGGTGTTATTTCCAAGACTGTTGCTACATCGTTTAGATTTTATCCTTCGGGGTTTTAGCCGGAGTAGATCGCAGGTCTCAGGGGCCGGGAATGTAGAAGCATATCCGTGTTCGCATTCTGAAAGGACAGAAATCAGAGTTAGAGCGTCAGCACACTGGGCAAGGCACTGGAAATGGAAAATGCCACACTAAAATTTATAAAAATACAAATCATGACAACAGACAATGGCCAGTTGGCCCATCTAGTCTTCCCACTACCTAAACATGTACAACTTATTGCTAGCATTGCCGTAGGCATATACCAGACAGCTTGTCCAAGAAGTTTCAGGTAGCCATTTCCCTCCCCAACCACTTCTGTTAAAAGGCAGTTCCCGTCCTCTACTACTCTTTCAGCAAAATTGTACTCTTGATGAAATGGCTGGCCCTGCATAATAACAATACAAAAAAAAAAAAGTAAATGAAAATACACATTCAGACAAACACATTTTAGAATACCATTCATATAAAAAACAAGTTTTAAACACTTTCTCACAATCAACTGCATTCCAAACACAAACACACACACACACAATGTGCATTTCTCGTCATTAAATAGTCACAGTGAATCATTGCATTTATTTCACGGGAGTCTGTCTCGTGGGAATAAATGTCTTTATTTTTTATCATGCAGGACAAAGATTACAATGTAATATCTAATATTGGGTGGGGATCAGCAGAAGTTGGTTAACTAGGCCGAATATGGAGTTTTGTGGGGGGTTTTCCTTTCTGTATAAGACCCTGAAAATGCTGGTTGTGACTAAAACAAATCGTAGTGAATTCATGGGATCATTTAATAAAACCAGTGCGGCGGATCGTGAGACGCCATGTGCATACACAACCAATTTCTCCGGCCACGACTGTCCAGTTGGCAGACTTTTATTTTTTATTTTTACACACCTGGCAGGATCTGGCACACCTGGCAGGCTAGCGATGAGTACCCATGGACCACGGAGGTAAGTGGTCCGTGGGTACGTATCGTTAGCCTGCATAGGCACCTTTGGGCTTACTATATAGAGCCTGTAAAGGCTCTGAAATTTGTGAGTGTAACCATTTATTACTCACTTTTATCCTACAGTACACACTATGTATTCTATTATTGTTTTTTAGGCACTGCTGAGACTCGCTTGCCATCTGTGTTGTGTATATACATAAGTATAAACTATTTAACCATATATCTGTATTTCTCTTGAAGGGTGCACTTCTACTCTGTGTTTTAAACATGTTGTTGATTTTTTGTTTTATCGCTCAATAAGCATGAAACCTTTCTCTTTCATATTTGGGTTTATAATCATTTTATTCCCTATAACTATTATAAATATATATTATTTTATTTTTTTTCCTCTCAATGTTGCTGCCTTGATCTTTTTATTATCTTTTAGTATTCTGCATATAATTTTAAAAGTATCTATGGTTCTATTTCTCTTTTGTACATTTTTTACATGGTAACCAAGGAGGAACGTAGATGCTTGATTGTATAATATCCTCGCACTCTCTTTCTGGTAAATTCTGATTAAAAATAAACAAACATTGTCAAAAAACAAACCAATATGCACCCTTTAATTAAGGGCGTCTATATACGATGACCTGTTTGTGACAGCAGACCTACCAAACATTATCTAAAACGGTCTTTAGAAAACAATGAATTCTAGCTTCCTGGTTAATATACACCCCCCCCAGTTTAATCTCCAAAACCCCCAGAACCTCGCCCACTACTTTTTATGGTCCAGATGTGCAAGTGTATGTTTCTATAGTACATGGGTGGTACAGAATAACAGGATTATTTTGCATTTTAGCATTACGTAAACATTGCAAAATATTCTTAAACAAAAGACACGTGTGTAATCATAGAAACGCCAATCAGAATTTAGAACACACAATTTATCGCATATTTAAAATGTTCGTCCATTTAAATCATTGTGCCCAAAATTCCCCTTGCTGCTTTAATTACTAAACCTACAAAACTGTAATTTTTGGAAATAAGTTAATGCGACAAAAGTCATTAATGCGTACAAATATTTTCATTAATTGATGCCTTTAATTCCATGTTTATAGTTTCGAGCTAATACTTTTATTTAAATTGTAACTACAGTCTGTAAGAGGCATGATTTGCAGTATGAACGCTGGTCACCAAAGCGAGATCTACACAGCCATCACAAGTGTAAAGAAAATGAGTTAACCCATTCAATGCTCTGCAAGAAGCCGTAACTTATTGAACTAAATTACTATATACTGTACTAAATTATAGGCCTACATAAAATCCAAGTGCTTAATTAAATGTGTTGGCTATAATTAACACTAAAAATAAACATCACAAAATAGTTATTTACCTCGGTCTCGCCTTTCCAAAAATTCAGCCGCTTCTAAAAGCCTCTGGATATTCAACATTTGCACGCAGTCCATATTCGCCCCCAAATATTTTTATATTTCAAACCAAAAAAAAACCGAACAAAATGCACTAAATTTATTTTGTTGCTTGATTTTTCTTTAAAAAAATAGAAATAAATAAATAAAAAAGCTGTTTATGATACGGAATAAATTCTTGATTTGAATGAAGGAAAAACCGTGAAAAAAAAAAAAAAAAACTTTAAAAAGGTGGTATAAGTTTTTCAGATATGCAAGGCCCTTGAAGAGATTTAGTGCGGGGGGGGGGTTATGTTGCCAAAAGCGAAAGTATTAGCAGCTGATCTCCAGAGCAGAAATATAATATATATATATATATATATATATTTTTTTTTTACATGTAAGTAGTTGGTTAATTAAGAGAAAAAGTAATGTAGGTGATATTTAGAGAAGAGGCTGAGAGTGAACAGGCAGCACTGAGAGTCAGTCTCACTTTGTTTACCTCTTGCAGCAAACAGAGAGGGCTGGTCACACAGTGGCAGAGGTGCAATGGATGCAGGGAAATGTAGTCTTTGTAACTATTAGCAATGCTTTCTTTTTTAAAGGGACATGCTCTAGTCCGTTTACCGACCCTGCTGGACTGCTTTATGCCTATATTGAATATGCATTTGATTAAGAAAATACCGGGGGGAATACTGTCCTTGAAATGTCCTTCTTTTTTGCATGTTTCCAAATACATCGCTTTTGGTAACACTTCTAGGATTTTTAATATTACGTTAACTTTTCCCTATAGATTTTATAAAATGTGATTTGAAAAATAAAATTTAAATGTAGAAAACCACTTTGCTATACAGTAGAACTACTCTGCGCCATATTATAAACTCAGCCCTTTGCTTACGGAAGCAATATTTCGTTAATTTTTCTTCCAATGTAATGTGCGAAGACCGAAACTAGAATATAATTTCAGTAGACAAATCTTAAAAAAAAAAAAAAAAATTCCCACAGCATTACATAAAGAAGGCTGTCACAAGTTATAGGTGTTTTTTCGATGTTCTGTACACTTTAAAGATTTCACTAATTTGAAGTGGTCATGGTGCCTGGAGTCTGTATGTGCAATGTTTCACTTTGCAACGCTGCAAATAGTTTAACCGGAGGTTCCCTCTAGCATGTGAGCTCATTGAGCACGGCACTTGCCACTTCTGTTACTGTGCGTCAAACTTGTCTGCTTACATATATACGAGTTTTGGTCTACCCATTGTATAGCGCTGCGGAATTTGTTGGCGCTATGTAAATAATAATATAGAAATCTAGAATTCTACTAACTAGTGACACTACAAGTTTAATTAAAAAGAAATAAGAATGTTCGTTTTGTCTGGTGACATGATCTTTATAGTAATGCCAACCAATCAGAGGTCTGCAGGTCAGATGTTGTTCTTGGTATATTTTTTGGGGGGTCCAAATTCCGATCCGAGAAAATCTTTTCTAAACTACAAGATGGCAAAGCCTTGACTGAGTCGTCATTCTGCTGGAGGGCTACGGTTATCAATCCATAGATTTGTATTGCAGAATAAAATACTGCTTCAACCTAAACTTGTAACAGGGAGCGAGGCACATTCGCCATGTTTTCCTACAAATAAAATCGCTTTAATGTTAAATGTCAGAAATGGAAATGTAACCAAAAATAGCTGAAATTGTTAAAACCAGTTTGAATTCACTCTGAATACTGGTTAATACACACTTTAGTGTATATCCATCCATGTGTTGATGGGCAGTACATGAAAAGTGCTCCCCAGCAGCATGTGCAAATTCATATGTTTCAAGATTTTCCACTGGTTGATGACTTCAAACCTTCCTGCAGTATTCAGTTCTACATCTTGCAAGTCAGCATTTTTCATGCACTGCCCATCAAGTAAAAGTTTTTACTGCGCTATGGACCATGTTGGTGCTATATACAAACTCTTCAATTTATCCACAAGCAAATACGCCTGTTTTTACATTACATATTAGTTATACTCACAATATTCATAATATAATAATATATATAACTAATCATAAGTCTTAGTATTTTATTCTAAATTGTATTATTCTGGCACATATTCACCTCTTGGATTGTTGTATTAACATAATAACAGGTTAGTGGGTTAAAGCTATAATTAAACATATTGGAAAGGCAGGTTAACCAACCATGGTATTTAAAGGGTTACTATGTGAAGAATTGGACACTGTAGCTTTAACAGTAACTGATGACATCACCAGACCTGCGTTCACAGACCCGCAATGACACGCCCCCCGGCCTCTGGGCTCAGCAACGCGTGACGTTGCAGTCTCCTGGTCTCTGATTGGTAGATAAGAAGAATTTGTCGTCCTGCCCCTTTGTAGGGAGCCAATAGGAAAGGAGGAATTGTCTCCATGTGGAAACCATGTGTGAGCTCAGGAAGTGCAAGTCAGGTGATGTTACAGCTCTGGGAGAGAGAGAGGCTCTGCACATACACTATAACCACTGTGTGTCACAGACAGAGGCTCTGCATATACACTATAACCACTGTGTGTCACAGACAGAGAGAGGCTCTGCACATACACTATAACCACTGTGTGTCACAGACAGAGAGAGGCTCTGCACATACACTATAACCACTGTGTCAGAGAGAGAGAGAAGCTCTGCACATACACTATAACCACTGTCACAGAGAGAGAGAGGCTCTGCACATACACTATAACCACTGTCACAGAGAGAGAGAGGCTCTGCACATACACTATAACCACTGTGTGTCACAGACAGAGAGAGGCTCTGCACATACACTATAACCACTGTGTCAGAGAGAGAGAGAAGCTCTGCACATACACTATAACCACTGTCACAGAGAGAGAGAGGCTCTGCACATACACTATAACCACTGTCACAGAGAGAGAGAGGCTCTGCACATACACTATAACCACTGTGTGTCACAGACAGAGAGAGGCTCTGCACATACACTATAACCACTGTGTCAGAGAGAGAGAGAAGCTCTGCACATACACTATAACCACTGTCACAGAGAGAGAGAGGCTCTGCACATACACTATAACCACTGTCACAGAGAGAGGCTCTGCACATACACTATAACCACTGTCACAGAGAGAGAGAGAGAGGCTCTGCACATACACTATAACCACTGTGACACAGAGAGAGAGAGAGAGAGGCTCTGCACATACACTATAACCACTGTGTCACAGAGAGAGAGAGAGGCTCTGCACATACACTATAACCACTGTGTCACAGAGAGAGAGAGAGAGGCTCTGCACATACACTATAACCACTGTGTCACAGAGAGAGAGAGAGAGGCTCTGCACATACACTATAACCACTGTCACAGAGAGAGAGAGGCTCTGCACATACACTATAACCACTGTCACAGAGAGAGAGGCTCTGCACATACACTATAAACACTGTCACAGAGAGAGGGGCTCTGCACATACACTATAACCACTGTGTCACAGACAGAGGCTCTGCACATACACTATAACCACTGTGTGTCACAGACAGAGAGAGGCTCTGCACATACATTATAACCACTGTGTGTCAAAGAGAGAGAGAGAGAGGCTCTGCACATACACTATAACCACTGTGTCACAGAGAGCGAGAGAGAGGCTCTGCACATACACTATAACCACTGTGTGTCACAGACAGAGAGAGGCTCTGCACATACACTATAACCACTGTGTCAGAGAGAGAGAGAGAGGCTCTGCACATACACTATAACCACTGTGTCAGAGAAAGAGAAAGGGGCTCTGCACATACACTATAAACACTCACAGAGAGAGAGAGGCTCTGCACATACACTATAACCACTGTCACAGAGAGAGAGGCTCTGCACATACACTATAACCACTGTCACAGAGAGAGAGGCTCTGCACATACACTATAAACACTGTGTCACAGAGAGAGGGGCTCTGCACATACACTATAACCACTGTGTCACAGAGAGAGAGAGAGGCTCTGCACATACACTATAATCACTGTGTGTCACAGACAGAGAGAGGCTCTGCACATACACTATAAACACTGTGTCACAGAGAGAGAGACTCTGCACATACACTATAACCACTGTCACAGAGAGAGGGGCTCTGCACATACACTATAACCACTGTGTCACAGAGAGAGAGAGAGGCTCTGCACATACACTATAACCACTGTCAGAGAGAGAGGGGCTCTGCACATACACTATAACCACTGTGTCACAGAGAGAGAGAGAGGCTCTGCACATACACTATAAACACTATCACAGAGAGAGGCTCTGCACATACACTATAACCACTGTCACAGAGAGAGAGGGGCTCTGCACATACACTATAACCACTGTGTCACAGAGAGAGGCTCTGCACATACACTATAAACACTATCACAGAGAGAGGCTCTGCACATACACTATAACCACTGTCACAGAGAGAGAGGCTCTGCACATACACTATAAACACTGTCACAGAGAGAGAGAGGCTCTGCACATACACTATAACCACTGTGTCACAGAGAGAGAGGCTCTGCACATACACTATAAACACTATCAGAGAGAGAGAGAGGCTCTGCACATACACTATAACCACTGTGTGTCACAGAGAGAGGCTCTGCACATACACTATAACCACTGTGTGTCACAGAGAGAGAGAGGCTCTGCACATACACTATAACCACTGTGTGTCACAGAGAGAGAGAGGCTCTGCACATACACTACAACCACTGTTTGTCACAGAGAGAGAGAGAGGCTCTGCACTTACACTATAAACACTGTCACAGAGAGAGAGAGAGAGAGAGAGAGGCTCTGCACATACACTATAACCACTGTGTCACAGAGAGAGAGAGAGAGGGGCTCTGCACATACACTATAAACACTGTCACAGAGAGAGAGGCTCTGCACATACACTATAACCACTGTCTCAGAGGAAGAGAGGCTCTGCACATACACTATAACCACTGTGTCACAGAGAGAGAGAGAGAGAGAGAGGCTCTGCACATACACTATAAACACTGTCACAGAGAGAGGCTCTGCACATACACTATAACCACTGTGTCACAGAGAGGGGCTCTGCACATACACTATAAACACTGTCACAGAGAGAGGCTCTGCACATACACTATAACCACTGTGTCACAGAGAGAGAGAGAGGCTCTGCACATACACTATAAACACTGTCACAGAGAGAGGCTCTGCACATACACTATAACCACTGTGTCACAGAGAGGGGCTCTGCACATACACTATAAACACTGTCACAGAGAGAGGCTCTGCACATACACTATAACCACTGTGTCACAGAGAGAGAGAGAGGCTCTGCACATACACTATAAACACTGTCACAGAGAGAGGCTCTGCACATACACTATAACCACTGTGTCACAGAGAGGGGCTCTGCACATACACTATAAACACTGTCACAGAGAGAGGCTCTGCACATACACTATAACCACTGTGTCACAGAGAGAGAGAGAGGCTCTTCACATACACTATAACCACTTTTTGTCAAAGAGAGAGAGAGAGAGAGAGAGACTCTGAATATACACTATAACCACTGTGTGTCACAGAGAGAGAGAGGCTCTGAATATACACTATAACTACTGTCAGAGAGAGAGGCTCTGCACATATACACTATAACCACTGTGTCAGAGAGGCTCTGCACATACACTATAAACACTGTCACAGAGAGAGAGAGAGACTCTGCACATACACTATAAACACTGTCACAGAGAGAGAGGCTCTGCACATACACCATAAACACTGTGTGTCACAGAGAGAGAAGCTCTGCACATACACTATAAACACTGTGTGTCACAGAGAGAGAGAGGCTCTGCACATACACTATAAACACTATCACAGAGAGAGAGGCTCTGCACACACTATAAACCTATTAACACTGTCACAGAGAGGCTCTGCACATACACTATAAACACTGTCACAGAGAGAGAGGCTCTGCACATATACTATAAACCTATAAACACTGTCACAGAGAGAGAGGCTCTGCACATACACTATAAACCTATAAACACTGTCACAGAGAGAGGGGCTCTGCACATACACTATAAACCTATAAACACTGTCACAGAGAGAGAGAGGCTCTGCACATACACTATAAACACTGTATCACAGAGAGAGGGGATCTGCACATACACTTTAAACACTGTCACAGAGAGAGGCTCTGCACATACACTATAACCACTGTGTCACAGAGAGAGAGAGAGGCTCTTCACATACACTATAACCACTGTGTGTCAAAGAGAGAGAGAGAGACTCTGAATATACACTATAACCACTGTGTGTCACAGAGAGAGAGAGGCTCTGAATATACACTATAACTACTGTGTCAGAGAGAGAGGCTCTGCACATATACACTATAACCACTGTGTCAGAGAGGCTCTGCGTCAGAGAGAGAGGCTCTGCACATACACTATAAACACTGTCACAGAGAGAGAGAGAGAGACTCTGCACATACACTATAAACACTGTCACAGAGAGAGAGGCTCTGCACATACACTATAAACACTATCACAGAGAGAGGGGGGATCTGCACATACACTTTAAACACTGTATCACAGACAGAGAGAGAGAGAGAAAGAGGCTCTGCTTACACATTGGGTACATGTTATATTGTGTGTAACTGTGTACACGTGTTCACACAGCACTGCTACAGACGTGTGCATGCTGATATAATCAATCTTGGTACATTAATGTACCAGATCTTGCACATCAAGCTTTCACATATATGTACCTGACCACTCACAGTAACATTCTACCTGCATGTACCCAGCCACACACACACAAACCTACATGCATGTACCTGGTGACTGATTTGGCCATTGGTGGGCAGCTTTTTCCATGCATGTACCAAGCATACATAAGGATTACCCTCTACAATACATGTACCTAGCCCACGTGTGTCTGATCTCTCAGAGAAACCCATTCCATGCAGGTACCTGGACACACTCTGCAGCCTATTCCATGATTTACATGTATTACATGCCTGTATCTGGAGCCACGTGTTTCTTTGTTCCTGCCAGCCCCCTAATATAATGTATTAAATATTCAGATTTCTCATTTCTTTTCAGGAGTTTGAATTCCCTCATCTGACTCTGAAACTGTTTAGTAGATGTTTGTTTAGTAGTAGCCAGAATCAGTCTGGGTTAGGTACAGGGATACATTGTTTTATAGGTAAATATTTGCTATAAACAGCCAGGGTTACATAAACAGTGGAAATCTGATCCCTCATTCCATGCATGTTTAGCAATAAATAGTCACCATGGAAACCCATGGACTCTGATTGCCTCTTTTGACACTTTGTATTAGACTTGTTCCATTGTTCCCGATCTCTGCAACACCTTGTGATAGCAGCTCTGCATGAGCTCCTCGCCCGGCAGATCTAATGTCCCACAGGGGGCACCAGCTGTGCATCCTGGGCATCCCACTCACAACTCCCATCACCAGCAGGCAGCATGGGCTGGTTGAAGCTGCCCCACAGGTGTAGGTTACTAATATTTTATATTTAATTGAACATTTTCTTTAATCAGACAGAGGAGGAATCCTGTCAAGCACTTCCTCAATGTAATGTATAAGTCGCATCTGTGGAGTGAAGAAGTAAAAGTGAAGCAGTCACCATGGAAACCAATGGAATGTTCCTGCTGGTTGCTCCTCTTTCAGAACTTTGCCCCAGATCTTGATGTGACTCTGTGAAAACTCAGTCACTCTTAGAAACACAAACACATTCCCACCCTGTTAGTTATTGGCATCTTACAGTAACTAGGAGCCACCTCATCTGGTGGGCGGATCCAGGCCCTCACTACTACCCAGCGGATCACTGCAGCTCTATATCTACCACTAACCGTGTCATTGCATGTTCAAGGATCCCATACACAAACCAGAAATGTGTGTGTGCCCATGTTAGTGAGTTAGAACTAGTTAGTTAACCTTGGAAAATAGACTTAGTCCAGTGTGTAATAACTAGCTAGCCTGTGTTGGCTCGAGTTGATAATCTCTAGTTAGTGTGAGTTATGCCTGATTAGGGTAGTTTGCCTGGCTAGTATGCATTATCTCTCGCTGGTTAGTGTGTTACAGCTAGTTAGTGTGAGTTTAGCGAGTTATTCCTGGTTAGTGTGAGCTTAGCGAGTTACTCCTGGTTAGTGTGTTTAAAGCTACTTATCGTGAGTTTAGCAAGTTATCCCTGGTTAGTGTGAGTTATCCCTGGTTAGTGTGAGTTTAGTGAGTTATCCCTGGTTAGTGTGAGTTTAGCGAGTTATCCCTGGTTAGTGTGAGCTTAGCGAGTTATCCCTGGTTAGTGTGAGCTTAGCGAGTTATCCCTGGTTAGTGTGAGTTTGGTCAGTTATCCCTGGTTAGTGTGAGTTTGGTCAGTTATCCCTGGTTAGTGAGAGTTTGGTCAGTTATCCCTGGTTAGTATGAGTTTAGCGAGTTATCACTGGTAAGTGTGAGTTTAGCGAGTTATCACTGGTTAGTGTGTAAGCAAGGCACCCTACACTGTCTGGTTAATGCTATTGGTCTATGAAGCCCCAGCCAAGGATAAGCCAGTCCAGGCTCCCAGTGCAGGTGGCTGGCAGCAGGCACAGCCCAGGGGGTACACCCACCCCCTTCCTACACTCCGAGCCCATTGTGTCCCAGCCCAGCCCTGACATTGTAGAAATTGCCATATTGTGCAGCTATCAGACCTGCTGCCAGTGTGACCAGCCTGAATCACAAATGGCTAATCCTTTGTTACACAAAAAGCAGCTACCAGAAAAAAACTCTAACAAAGAGCCATCCTCACTTCAAAATGGATCACCCCCAAATATCAGTAACACAGCAACAGGGCTCCCCTAAACCCCCCCATCAGCCAAAAACAGGGCTCACCTAAACCCCCGATCAGCCAAAAACAGGGCTCCCCTAAACCTCTCATGACCCAGAAACAGGGCTCCCCAAAACCCCCCCATCAGCCAGAAACAGGGCTCCCCTAAACCGCCCATCAGCCAGAAACAAAAATTATAAAAATATATTAAACATATTTCAAATCCCACAACTCCTGCTTCATGCAGAATACATTCCCATCTCAGTGCAACAATAGATGCTCAGCATTAAACTTGAGTAACCCTTGTATTTAACCATTTCAGTAATAAACTGGTGCCAATAAACAGCCCAGTGTTCGCAAGTCACATTCCCAGCGCCTTCTCTCTGGAGTGGATTGTGTGCCCCCACAGCCAGATGGCAGGGTGCCCTCTCCTAGCCCTGTCTGGCTGCTGGCACTGACTGACAATAGCTGAGTGTGCACCATGCAGACTCCTTTGTTTAGCTGTGTGCCCAGGAGTCTGTGTACCCCTTATCCCCCATCACACACCCTCAAACTTACTTTTCCTGTCTTGGTCCAGCCTGTCCAGGTAGCTGGCAGCCTCCAGCAGGACTTGCACATTGTCCAGGAAAGTGGTGATCTGTCCCATGGCATCAGCTTGAGAGCTCAGGATGGCAGTGAGTGGGCACCTGGGCATCTGTGATTTATCAGAGCAGGCAGCCATGAGTTCTCTCTTCAGCTGACCCTTCACCATGCCTGCCTGTGTCTAGGATGGATAAGGGGGTCTCTGAGACCCTCTGTGCACTTTATCTGCTGCTGTTGAATGAATGGGAGCAGACAGGTCGCCGGGGGATGTCGGGCAGGTCCTAGCGCCGCCTGATTCTTGCACTTTGTGTGTGTTAGCAGGAGAGTGCTCTCATTTACCGCCAGGGAACTGGTTTAACCGCCTGTATAGCCCATTGGAGGGAGGACCACAGATAGCTACACCTAGCAACTCACTGGAGATTTAATTAAAGCAATTACTCATTGTTCCAGATATTGCCTTCTGGACTTTAATTAATGCAAACTCCATGCTGCTAGTATACTTTGTATCCAGTTTCACACATTACCCTGTTTTATTTTCTTTTTAAATATCACTGTCCATTTACTGTCAACATCCAGCAATACAGCTTAACTAGTTAGTTTCCAGGGGGCAGACATGGCTGGCAGAGATTTAGCCCTTTGCCCAAGAGTTATAGAGCAGTCTGTACAAAGTATTTAGTGCAACTCCTTGCAATTCAATAAAAAATATATTGTCCCCTATGTATGGTGAGTAAGTGGAAGAAAGATCAGAGGATTTGCAATAAAGAGGAAATGTACATTTTTAATTTTAATATTTGTAAATTTTAATACAATGCAATAAAGGTTTTTTTTTTGTTTTTTTTTATGCATATTTTCCAAATATCTAAATTTCAGGTGTATGCACTAAAACAAAGGATTGCATGTTTCTTTTGTTTTGTTTTGTTTTTTTGCCAAAATAGTCAAATTTGTAAAAATTGGCCACACCGATTTTATTCTTTGAGTTTGGGTTTTTTTTTTCGCCGAAATGTAGCACTTTCCACCAATCTCCAACTTGGCTAATACCACCGATAACCTGGCCTCTGAAAAGGACCGAAAAGGCATCTCATTCAAATGTGTCAATTTGATTTTCCCATGATTCTTTGTTTTTTTGATCCATAAAATCTTATGACGAGAGTTTTCTAGAATTTACATCAACAGGGAAGTGAACAGAATTTGGGTTCACAAGGTGAATTCTCATTAAAATGTTAATCTTCCTCTCAGACTCCTCCTACAGCGCACATCCTGGCCTGCTATACCTGGTCTATTTCTCAAACATTTTTTTTTTTCTTACAGGCTCCAAATGAACAAAAGCTGGTTTATACACAATATAACTATATAAATCCACACTGCACTTCACAACCTTCGTGGAGGGCCAGGAACTATGGGAACTTGAAGATCTTCTTCAAAATGGCGGCTCCAGAATGCAAGTAGGCTTTTCATTCCCATGTAAAATGTAACTTTTGGGGTGAATATTCTTATTTCTATTAATTTTATATACCATTATTATAAACACCTGTTGACACATTATCTGCTAATGTTGTGGGAGATGCCGGTATATTAGAGAGAGGTCTATTAAGCATTCAAGGTTCATGCAGGTTATCGAAGATTCATTAATTATCGTTTATAATGCTTAATGTAGCGTCTAAGCATGGAAATTGAAAAAATATATATATTTTAAAAACATTCCTGTACAAAGCACCAACAAAGTCTGCAGTGGTGTACAATGTGTGAGAGAACACCTTTTCAGACAAGGCCTAAGCTGTGCAGAAACTTGCTCACAAAACCATACAGTGTAAACCAACTGCACAGCGGGCCTCAAACAATGCTTATCGCACACGGACAGGCAAAAACCATAGAATATTGTGCTAACACGACAACTGGACACACAAAGACTTCTTAACCTTAATAACAATTTTATTGATTCAACCTTTTTTTTTTTCTTCCTTAAATTTTTCGTTTTATTGATGTGCAGTTTTCTTTATAGCTTCCCTTTTTTTTTTAATATTGTTTGCAGTTTACTATAAGGGGGTAAGGCTCAGTTTAAAAGACAACTTGTATTCTAAAATCCATAAAAGTACAAACTATAGATTCTTTAGGACATTGTATCGCAATCACCCTCCGAGTTACAATAAGCATCTCACTTTATCTATTTCTCAAACTCTGTTAACAGCAGCACATCCTGTTACACACCAGCTAACTGGGCCTTTCGTAACAAGGCGTGTGAAATCTAACTGTTACAGATCTGGAGAAATCGGCGGACAAAATCAGTGACATCCTGACCTGGAAAATCAAATTGAGGTTAATGGCCGTTCTGTTAGCCATTATTACAGGGTCAGATGCATTAGAAATTTGTGATCAATATCTACATGGAGAAAACGCACAATCAGATTAGAAAATATTCAGAAATCCTTTAATTGTTTTTGTTTTTGTTTTGGTTTTATATAAGTGTCAACATATTCTGCAGTGTTGTACAATTGGAAAACAAAACATACAAGTTCTTGTCACTAAACAGGTGCCTGGAGAAATCTGTCCCTAATGGGTTAACTGTTACATATACTCCATAATACTGGAGTTTGGGGAAAAAAGGACGGGATTAGCTGCCCTCTGGGGTTTTTTATCTTTCGAAGTGCCAAAGATTAAAGGTGCTTTTAAATTAAATGCAGGTCATTTAGTTCCTTTAATATGAACATACAAGTGTGCTGCAGAGCGTCTCGGTACGAAGGGGTTAAATATGTCATTTACACAGAATAAACCCTCATTACTAATCCTTTTGTGGCAGGCCCACTAAACTCAGGCCTGTCTGTTCCTTCTGTCCTGATCATGCCGGCTCTTGCTGGGTCGCCCTGTGTCTGAGCTACTAATGACAATACACAATGCAGCGCGTCCATACAATCTGCCGGAATCCCCTCCTAATCAGACAGGCTGCAGCTGTGTGCCTGGGCTTAGCATAGATACTTCTCATACTCCCCCCCCCCCAGAAAGAGACACAGACAGGCAGACACCTTTGTTTAGGAGATTCTATTATTAGATCTATCTGTGGCCTAGTTTGTACACACAGGCTACCTGTAGGTACAGAATGTTGTGTGTTTGGGTCTCTTAACCCAGAATATCTACAGGTGTATGAGGCGGTGTGTTCCAGACTCTCTATAGGTGTATGAGGCGGTGTGTTCCAGACTATCTATAGATGTATGAGGTGGTATGTTCCAGACTCTCTATAGATGTATGAGGCGGTGTGTTCCAGACTATCTATAGATGTATGAGGCGGTGTGTTCCAGACTATCTGTAGATGTATGAGGCGGTGTGTTCCAGACTATCTATAGATGTATGTGGTGGTATGTTCCAGACTATCTGTAGATGTATGAGGCGGTGTGTTCCAGACTATCTATAGATGTATGAGGTGGTATGTTCCAGACTATCTCTAGGTGTATGAGGTGGTATGTTCCAGACTATCTCTAGGTGTATGAGGTGGTATGTTCCAGACTATCTATAGATGTATGAGGTCTTTGTCAGAGGAGGGTGTGTAATGAAGACACAATAATTTGTGTCACTTTGCGTCCCGTTCACAGGTTTATATGATGCAACCATCCACTTGCAGTACAGTACTTTCCCGGACCGGTCGGTATGTCCAAGTACACCCTGCCTCTTTCCCGTAGCTTGCTGCCCATTGATGTCAACTTGGAGACCCTAGATCTAAAAATTTGCATTGACCCACATCTAAAATTACATTTGTTTTCCTTCCCTCTATTAGATTGCAGGCCTTGGCCTGCTGCCTACGTGAGCTTTATGGTATATGTGCAGGATTTTATTGTATTTTGGGGTGATTTACCCAAGCTCCATTCTTTCTGTATACAGAGACGCATAGAACAAGCTTGTAACACTTCCACAAATGGCTTTAGCCAGTATGTAACTTACAGGTTACTGGTCTCCAGTAAAAATTCTCACTGTCTCAATATGAATAGGCTATTAGTTACTTTATCTGCCGTATGTGAAGTCATACCCTGTCCTCCTCTTTTAGTGGAGGCTGAAAATGTTTGTAGATAGTTTGTTGCTAAGTTTGGAAAAACCAACCACTTTAAAGAGGTTCAGCTCCGCCATGCTTTTACCCAAAAACCGCAATAGAAGAGAGGACACAATGTAGGCCTGTCTTTTTAGGGTGTCCGGGATCTGACAGCCCAATGCAGAGCAGAACCTCAGAGACTTTTCTGAATATTACATTGTTTAAAATGTTTATTGGCACCTAGGTTTAAGCCTCAGCCTCATGTCTAGTATATGTGGTTACAGTGTTGCTGTTGGCGTCACTGGGCTGAACGTTACTGATGGATTTATAAATATTGGAATTGCCCTTGTCAATATAGAACTGGTGCTGGACATCATGCGCTTCGTGCCTTGGCGTATGGCGAGCCTAAGATGTCTCCCTAATTGACAAAATGGTGGATCCTGGGTCTGATCAGGTTTTTGAGGCAGCAGCATTTTCTGCACCTGTTCCCTTTTTCCTTGGGATAAGTCACTCATAATCCCTTTACTCCTATCACCTGCTGTCTCTCCTGTCTGCCCCCTATTTGAAGCTCGAACCTGCTTGGCGGCTAATAATCATGCTCGCCATCTGTTCTCCAGGGATTTGTGGTCCATTCGACAATTTCAGTTTCAAAGGATAAATATTTAAAGAGACATTATGAGCTTTTCATAGTGAGGCCTAGTGCAGTGCGGACTAGCATTGGCAAACCACTTGTTTGTGAATTATACTTCCCTTGATGCATAGCCATCCTGAAGACTAGTTAAACATCTTTAGAAGCATCGGGTTGGCCATAACTGCACTCCCCAAGATATGAACCCCAGACAGTGAACTCCAGGATCGGGCTGAATGTGAGTGAGGGTCCGAGGATTTGGAGTTTTTAGACTCCGTTATCACCTTGCCAGGTGAATGGGCACTTCTCACACCATAAGACCATACAATTAAACCGTGTTTTCTGATGACGAGAGGCACATATCTGTACAATGTAGAGCAGTATTTACTTTGTGGTCTTAGGTCTTGAGTACTGAATGCAAAAACACCCAAATCTCTTTTAGAGACACAGAAAGGGTCACAATTATGTATAATAAATATGAAAATGAAAGAATCACGGAGATTGTAGAACGGGTCCAGAATCTCATTACTGTGCTGCCAACATGATCTTCAGCAACAGTGACTTATAAGGTCCATGCCACTCACCCCAAATTTTGGATATTATGTATTTCAATTTTAAAAGTGAAATACTTTAAATTTACTTTTTTTCTTTCTTGTAAAAACCAAAGCACAAACTGGTGCATTCTCACAGATTTTAGTTTGAGAGTGTCATTACCAGTTTACTGTGGGATGGCATGCTGTAGTGGTTATGGTGCTTAGAGCTTCACTTTAAACGTACTTCCAATGGCGGTGTGTGATTGCTCAGTTCTCGTATCACGACTGCTTATACAGACATTTACTCTATCAAGGCAAATACCATTTGTGCCAAATAATCAAACCGTAAAGGGTTTTCAATTAAACTGATCGTTTTGGGGAAATATTACATTTTAGGCTCAAGAATAAACAAATTTTAAAAGATTTCTATTTTTCCTATTGTCTTCAGTCCACAGTTTAGTAAATAACCGTGTCTATGGTCTGTTACTGTTTTCAGTAAAAAAGGAATTGGCAAGGCTTTCACACTTGTAATTTATCAGTTACATTCGATTTTATTTATTTATTTATTCGGAGTTGTTTTGTTACTATGTCTGCAAACACTTGTTTAGATTGCAAGCTTTGAGGGTTCTGTGTTTTAAACACTCTTTGAATCTTTACTCTGAATAAATAAACCTAATTTGTAAAGTTGTAATTGAAAATCCAGGAACGGTTTTATATTGTCCCCAGCAGTAAGGCAGACAGGTGATAACATAAATTCTCCCCAGCAGTAGGGTAGACAGGTGATCACATAATTACTGAAGAGTTCTTATCAGATAAGCAGGAGATACAGTTATAGAAAGAGATGCAATTATAGAAAGCCTTGTAATGTGTTCTGTTAAAAGCCTTTCATCTCCTGAATATTTCCTCTATAGATAAGTCACTCTATAGAAAGTTGATCTTTAGACACCTGCCGTATGTCTGCAAACCCTTTCCACAGCCAGTAACTGCATTTCACTTAGTCACTCCCCACCCCCCGTTTTTTTATTTTTTTTTATTTTTTTTATATATATCTGCAAAGTATTAGACTACCATCGAGAGAGTGTGTATATACAATATATATAATGGTTTGTTTGTTTAGGATTTGTAAACAAAAACAAAGAGAATTCAATGTGGGGAGGAAAGAATACAGCAATGAATATGAGGCCAAAACCAATTCAAATTCTCTTCAGTTATGTTGGTGCCAAGAGTGTCCCCTTAAATGATTAAAAATATGAACTCCACCCTGTAGCATTGCTTTAACAAACACATACTGTACTGTGCAGTAAGGCGATATGTGCTGGAAACATGGCTCAATATCAAATAACAATATAACACATGACTGTGTTCTGAGAAAACAAACATATTTAAAGAAACTACAAGGAATGAAACCATGTTCTTTCCTAGCGTTTCCGCACGCTATTCAATGCCCTGACAATGGTTTCTATTTCCTTTGTTCTTTTTTTGGGGGGTATGTAGGATACACAAAGCCTGTCGCAGGTAACATAATCCCCCTGGCAAGGTGGAATTGGAGGCTTCTGGTGTGTTGAGGCCCTGCAGCTAGGTCTAAACAGTCCCAGACAATAATTCATGCTGGACTTATTAAAGGGCTGGATTTGGATCCTCGCCAGCTCATAGTAAGCACAGACAAAGACAGTTTTTAAGCTCAGTCAAGAGAGGCCCCTCCACTACCAGAGAAGCCTCTGAATTTCAGAGCCTGCCTCTGAGAACTGATCCCTGGGGGTAAGGGTGAGATGAGGACATGGCAGTTGTGTAGTACGACGATGCAATCTATTCTTTTGCTTTTTTGTGTGTGTTCCTATGTACAATAGCTTTTTTTTTTTTTTCTTTAATCAAAAACGTTGTTTATCACTACAATTTACAGATGCATAGATACATCTTTGTAATATCTGAAGTATCATTAATGTACAGTTAATATCCCAAAGAGTAATACGGGAACAGCTTATCAAAGCGACTTGAATGTTTTTAATAGATTCTGCAAAAAACAGAACTTCTTCCCTCCCCCCAAAAAACAAAACAATTCAGCATAATGCTCACCCTTTAAAAATAATTAGAGTACCTGTTTTAAGGATTTCTTGTGTCTATTCATTAAAGAGTTACTCAAAGCATCGTAGCAACTACAGCACACAGTAGTATCCTGGCATTGTACGCGGGTAATGGGGCAAACTGTTAGAGGCTTTCCCTGTTACCTGTGACCTCCTGGGCGCCAAGCCTCCTATGAGGTGGGTGACTAGCATCCGGCTTTTGACAGATTCCAATCACGCTGCTCATTCATTGGCTGAGAGCATCACCGCAGCTCTGCCAGTCAATGATTCTCTGTGTGTTGAAATATGTACAAAATTGACATTAGCCAGCCTGGAAACCATGCCAAGGGCGGGATAATGGTGTGTTAATGACTCTGACAGACATGGAGTTACAGCAATCATTGTGCGTGCAGCTTTTCAGTGTGACACGCACATGCAAGCTCCAAGTACCATAACAACTTTCATACACTGAAGTGATAATGGTGCTTGGAGTGACTGTTTAACAAAATGATAGTAATGTTAGTTGGGGTCAGAACATGCATGATTTAGCTTAGCAAATTAAGGAGTGAATACATCATTTTAAAGGAATCTTATAGTGCAAAAAATAACAATGTGAGCACAGTTCACCCCCTTTACAATGTGAAAATGACTTAAAAACAAATATTATTCCCCTTGTTTCCCACGCCAGAATTCCTCTGCTGCAGCTCCTCCTCCGGTGACGTCAGCAAGCATGCTCACGTCACCCCCGATATTGTCCAATCCAATACTTATTTTCTTACATTTTGTGATCTGTGACTCAGTCGTACATTTTTGTGTCCCAAATTGATTAACTTTGTTAATCTGTGTTGATATAATATGTTGTGAAAGGATTCTGATACAGGATATTGAAATCTAGGGGTTTTGTCTTTTCCCTCCCCAGAGGCTTCTTCTTAAAATCAGCCACAACAAAACATCACTATATAAGGAGATCCTGTGATGGCTAGTCAAAACACTAACATGAACTAGGACTTTAAAGAGTCGAAATCAGCATTTGGAACTTCAAAAAGTCAGTCTCTCATTCCGTTTGTCTTTGAAGTGGGATTCAGGAAGAGAGAGGCCAGCAAGAACATCGTGTTCTTACAGACGACTTTGTAACTGTGGAAAAACCCGTCCTATGACCCCCCCCATTCCCCAACCAATGTCTTATTATTTATTTATTAAAAAAATATTTTACCAGGAAGGATACATTGGGAGTTCTCTCGTTCTCTGGGTCCCCCAGACAACACTGTGTCATCAGGAAACTATATGCTCAGCGAAATCATTACTGCGGTCTGTGGCTGAAAAAAAACTCCAAAACAAATAAGTTGAAATGAAGTTGTTGATTTCAGTAAGAGTGAGGGATTGAGAAGCTGTGCGGCAGTGACAGAGTTAAACTATTTCCTTTTTAGACATGGCTAAAGGGCTCCGATAGATAGAAATCATGACTTTGTTACATGTTAGAATATGTTTATTTTTTTTGGTATTGAATTGTAACGTAAAATATATTGCAATTAACCCTACTGCGCTCTCTCTGGTCTGTTTTTTGCTTTGTGCGAAGGGATTCCAATAGCGTCTTGCTCGTCTGCACTGTATCTTATTCTGTAAGGTGTACGCGTCTCTTGTGTGGCACCTGTAATGCTGTTGTTTTAAGTCCCCCCCCCCTTCTTTCTTTCTTTCTTTTTATTTTTTTATTTTTTTTAAATCAAAGAAAAAAACAAAACCCCAAAACAAAGTACTAAATTATGCACTTGGTATTAGCTTGGTAATCCATTCTTCTACTGTAATATAAGATAAAAGGGACACTTTAAAATATTACATATTCTATGTTCTAATTCAGTATTGGATATGGATGTCTAATAGGTCAAAGCGTATGGTGGTTATGGTGCCTGGTGGCTGAGAGCACTCAACTGATGCTCTCAACCTATCTCCGTCGCTACCCATGTTAAGATATGAAGTGCAGCATATCTCTGCCAGAGTCTGAGCATCTTTGCTAAACCGTGAGTTAGCATTGATGCAGGGCCCAGCATCTGTGCACTACAGACACCATAACCACTTCAATCAGATCAAGTGGTTTAAGTGCCTACAGTGTCTCTTTAAACCTGTAGATGAGTCTCCACTGCATTTGGGAAGGTGGTGTTGATCAGTATCATGTGTCCACTCCTACCATTGAGGGTACCCACTGATATAGCATGGTGACAAGATTTGGGTCCTCATCCACTACTCACTCACAATTATATTTTGATCTGTTTCCCACAAAATGTTTTGTTTTGTTGCAATAACTAACAAACAGATAAGGAATGCTTCAATGTACCATCTGTTGGTAAATCGGTTCTGTAACAATGTTTTCTATTGTTTACTGTTGTTTTTCTGCTGAAGTTTCCTGTAACAGAGCTTAAAATCTACAGTTATCTGCCTTAAATGCAGACTAAAGCAGGGGTGTGAAGGAGGGGATTGAAATTCCAGTGTCTCCCCATCTTTATAGAAGCAAACACTTAGACAGTCCGGTACCTGTAGGAGGGTAAAGCATGGTTATCTGGGGTGTAATTTAAACCAGATGTTACCAGGGTGTTAAGCAAACAGGTAGTTATTGGGGTGTACCATAGGCGGATTGCTATTATATCGACCCATTGTACAGCGCTGCGGAATTTGTTTGTGCTTTATAAATAATTATCGGGGTGGAATATTATATGGTGGTTGTCTTTTAGAGTTAACCCTCCCGTGATATTGACAGTTCACGGTGTTTCTGTCCACAGAAGAATGTAGTGTAGTCTATATACTGTTTGCCCATCACCCCATGTAACAGCTTGGTCACTGTGCCTGGGAACACAAGCTGTGTTTATTGATACACTTTCAGCCATTTACAAACTGCCCCCACTCATCGCTCCGTGTCAACACTGCACACAACGGGCACAATGTGGCTCTTTACAATAGGCTCCTGGGTTATAGGTAGGTGAGAGCCACACTGAAATAGCCTAGGCCATCCTTAACCCTTTCACTGCCAAACCGGGGGAGGTTGCATTTTATCAATTTGCTCAGTGGCACTGACCAAGTTAAGAAACAAACTGTAATGTGGGTGAATGCAAATAACCAACATTGTAACCCCCTACATCATGAACACTCACCAGGGTAAACTCTAATCCGATATGCCGTATTATTTACTAAAGTAAGAATTCAAAGTGAATTTCAAATTTAAGGTTAATATAGCCAAACTGGAAGCATTGAGCTGTGCTTTCAGTTTGGGGTTTTTGGCCTTAAATTTGAAATTTACTTTAGAATTCAAAGTAATAAATCCGATTAGAGTATATCCCTGTATAAATGCTGTGACCATTTGTCTGGAATGCTTTGTAAAAGTCTTTATGGTTTTTATATATAGTTCAATACATTTAAATCCAGCATGTGTCAGTGGAGATGGAGCCAGTATAGACTTGTATATTATAGAGCTAATAATGACTGTAGGTTATTGGCTGCTGACAATATAACCTGGTGAGATATAAGGATCTATTGAGAAAATGAGGATGAAAACAGGAGTTGGCAGTCAAGGGGTTAAACTAATTGACTGGGAATAGTTAAACCTCATAATATGAAATTTCATGACTTTAAACCGAATGTTAAAGTTTATTCTACTATAGATAATCTAGCCTGGTCTGGTGACCGAGCAGTCCAACTAACCCCAATTCTACTGGCTGGTTCATATTATCCATTAGCCCTGCCTGGCCAAGCCACAGCTGCCCCAGTGAGTGTGTGTGCAGTGATGTGTGACAGAATTGACTTTAAAGCATTATTCCAACTGTGCCCGCAGCCTTGACCGCATTGTGCCCCTCCTGAGCACCAGTGTCTGCGAATGCACATTCCTTATAACAACTAAACGTACAGTCCGAAGAAATTGATTCTGCCAAGTGCCATTAAACTATTAAAGGAATACAAGGGTCCAGTACTGTTAGATGTCCACTGAGAGAACGTCACAAGGAACAGTATCATTCTGTCATTCGATCTGATCTTGTGGTTCCAGAAACCAGACAAAGAAGAAACGGAGAGAATGTCTGGATTAAACTATACAAACACCAGCACCACAAGCAAATGTGTCAATATGTGAGACTGACTGCCTCTGGCATACCTTAAATACTTGTTCTAGTTCTTACTCCTGCATTATGCAACACCTAAATCTGTCTAATCTAATTACGTGCCTGCCAGTTCAAGGATTTCGAACTAATTTTAAACCATTTACCTATATAAATCATGTATAGAGCTGCACGGCCAGAGTTGGTCGAATGAAACCTCCTGTGCATGGAAAAACTTCATAGTTTATTAACTATAGATTTCAACAGTTAATGGGATTCTATAGGCAGCCAGTACACTTCATCTCATTGAAGTGGTCTGGGTGCAGTGACCCTGTCCCACGTAGTCTTGCAATGTTCGCTATTGCAGTTTATGAGAAACTGTAATGATTACATTGTTGTACTACCTATTCAGCCACTTGAGCGACTTTTAACTGATGCTGGACATCCTCATGCTCTGCATCTGTAAAATCCCTATAGGAGAGCATTGAGTCAATGCTTTCCTATGGATAGAGCCTAACGCACTTGTGATGCTCACCACACATGCGCATTAGGTCCCCCATTGGATGATGTCAGATACAGATTTGTATGCCCTAACACTATATAATCCCTTGAAGCTAAGCTTCCTGTATATTTAAACCTCAGATCTGACATTTCAGTGCGAGAATGATGCATAATCTGAACTTATTTTGCTATCTTCTCTAGTTCCAAACCAATAACCTAGGATGATGGCAGGGGTCGCTAATTGCTACTGTTCTCCCTGACCCGGGATAGTTGGGAGGTATGGAAGAATCCCTGTAATACATAGGGTCTTACACCACTTAGCTCCAGCTTGGTGCAGGACCTGGTTTCTCAAGCAGTGGTACACGCACCAAAAGCATGGGTACACCAGGAGCAGATGAATTTCACAATAGGCCCAGACTGGCCTTGCCATTACTCACACTGCACACAGAGCTAGTGTCTAATTAGACGAGTTAGGCAGTCTCCAACTCACAAAATGAGAGTGTGTGTGTGTGTCTCCATAAAAGGTTGAGAAACAGTGCTGTAGCACACTGTTTCCATCAGTGAATTATCTCCAGTACTGACTGTAAATCCTCTAGTGACCCAAATCTGAGCTTTACCTTGTTTAAAGGGATACTCTTGGCACCGTGGCCTCTTCAGTTATTTAAAGTGGTCATGGTGCCTGGAGTCTGTATGTGCAGTGTTTCTCTGTGTAACTCCACCTCCATCACTGTCATAGGCAGTCACCAGCCAATCCTGGAACAAGAGTTCCGGGCTTGTTTGTCGGTTCTGTGCAAATGTCAATCCACAAACACTTATTCGTTGGCTGAGCTCAGTGGACACTCTCAGTGGCACAGCAGGACCAGGTGAAATCAGTTTGCCCCTTTATGAAGTGTGCTGTAGTGGTTATGGTGGTTGAAGTACCCCACTCTAGTAAATAACCCTGATAGTATTTAGTGAAAGTGAGACTTAAAGTGAGAAGTTCACATTTAGAGCCTCAGTAGCCAAACTGAAAGCATAGCTAACTAACAAATGGAAATTTAAAGAAGTAAGAAATGTTAAAGGGACTCTCCAGTGCCAGGAGTCCCCTCTCCCTCCTACCTCCCATCCCAAGTTGCTGAAGGGGTTAAAACCCCTTCAGTGACTTACCTGTATCCAGCACCAATGTCCCTCGGTGCTGGGTCAGGCTCCACCTACGCTCCTCTTCAGCCAGCGGGGGAGACTTAATGCGCATGCACAGCTATGCCGTGCACGTGCATTAGACCTCCCCATAGGAAAGCATTGAATAATGCTTTCCTATGGGGATTTCGGCGACGCTGGAGGTCCTCACATAGCGTGAGGACATCCAGCGTCGTATAACACACTTTTCGTGTTCTATGAACACGGAAGTGTCCTCTAGTGGCTGTCTAGTAGACTTAACCCTGCAAGGTAAATATTGCAGTTTATGAACACTGCAATAATTACACTTGCAGGGTTAAGGGTAGTGGGAGTTGGCATCCAGACCACTCCAATGGGCAGAAGTGGTCTGGGTGCCTGGAGTGTCCCTTTAAAGAAAATACTTTAGGGCCACTTTCATGAGTAGTGCAAGTTTTGAAGGGTTATTGAACATTATCGGCACTAAGCTGGATTCCCTACAGCCCTAATGCTGTATTTTATGATTCTTAGCCTCAGATTGTGCAGTAAATGAAGTGCTTTAACTGTTCACTGACCGCGTGATCACCTTCTTGAATAGGGAAAATTCCCCAAGCTGTAAAAGACATTGACATTATTTGAACCCCTATAAAAATATATAAATAGGGTGGCGCAGACAGTGGCGTACCTACCAAGGTTGCAGGGGGTCTCGGCTGCGACCGGTCCCCTCACTGCAGGGGACCCGGCCGCAGTCACGATCCCTACAACCGTGGGCCGCCTAGATGCCGCCCCCTCCGTGTTCCCCCTGTCATAGGGGCGCCCAAGAGGTGACCCAATGGCCACCTAATGGACCCCCCTGGCGGGTGGCAGAGTTCCTGTCAGATGCAGCGAAGGAGCTGTGTTTGCTCTGCTACCTTGCGTGCCGTTTTCTGATGCCGGCAGCCAGAATATGATATAATATTCCGGCTCCCGGCATCAACAGACAGCCCGCGGGGAAGCAGAGTAGAGAGAACAGAGTTCCTCACTGCGTCTGACAGGAACTCTGTCGCCTGCTGCACTGAAGCCGAACTGGACCCCAGGGACAGATCCACTCCAGCTCTCCAGGTAGGGAGGCTGGATGGACATTTTATATGAATAATTTGTGTATGTGTGTGTATGTGTGTCTCAGTGTGTGTGTGTCTGAATAGGTATGTGCCTGAATGTGTATGTGTCTGTAAGGCGTGTGTGTGAATGTGTGTGTCTCTACATATGTCTGTATGTATGGGTCTCAGTGTGTGTGTGTGTGTGTCTGAATAGGTTTGTGCCTGAATGTGTATGTGTATGTGTCTGTAAGGTATGTATGTGTGAATGTGTGTGTCTGTGACTGAGTGTATGTGTGTGTGTCTCTACATATGTCTGTATGTATGGGTCTCAGTGTGTGTGTGTGTCTGTCTGTATGTATGTATGGGTCTGCATGTGAATCTGTTTGACTACATGTGTGGGCGGGAGGGGACATGTGGGGCAGTTGATAGATGTATGGGGGGGCCCCAGGGCAATTTTCGCACCGGGGCTCCGTGGTTTCTAATTACGCCTCTGGGCGCAGAATAGAGTAGATCTAATAAATGCAGCAACCAACAAACAAATTCTGGTAATAAAACTTGGATACAATAATACAAAAGAAGGGATGGTGCTCAATAATGAATACAAAACTCACTATGGGTGTCTTTAAAAGATAAAACCTCTATTCAATGTATAGTAAAATCAGCATCCATGTCACAAACCTGGGTGTATACTAGGTGTATTAATATTACTGATTAGTGCAACAAGTGATATATGTGACCAACAAAGTAATATGTGCATATACTTGCATACATAGCAATTCTGGTATTTGAAAGAGAGAGAACTCCTAGTGCAGCACCATTTAAAATATATATTGTGAAATAATTTAGCTCTTAATGTATCTCACTCACAAGATAGGAGTGGTAAAAGCACCACTCGTGGCTATAGCGTTCAGGGAGGATCATCCCCTAGAGTACGTGGGATCCGTAGGATACACTTGCAACCAGGATATCAGGTAAGTATATTCTTTATTATAGAAACATAGTTAAAACCGTGAAGGTGTACACAATCCTTGGTTTGCTCACCAGCCCTAGGAAAACGAAACAAAGACCGATTTCAGCATATAAAACTGCCTTCCGATCTCTATCAACGGCCGTTCCTGCTGGTTTGTATTGTAAAATCACTTCCTGATTCCCGTACCATGACGCGTTTCACCCTCTTCTCGGGGCTTTGTCAAACGGCTTGTGTGTCCTCCCACTTCCCTCCACTTTATATTTGCAAGGGTTCACAGTCCAATTTACTAAAAGTCTTTTTACACAGTCATTTATCCACCTTTTTAGTAGCTAATACAATAAACCTAAATAATAAATGGCAGAAATTAGAACCGAATGTGTTTGATATATCGAGGTATTTTCTTACAAGAAACACAAATACAGGAGTATGACTATTTAATTGTAAAAAACCTTGTGTCTTATCAAAAACACTCCATATCTATAGATATCCTTAAAAATAAAAAAAGTAATTAGAACAATAAATTTATTAATAGACATTTTAAGTATAAAGTGCAAAAATAATACAAATTTAGCAATCCCATAAAGTTCTATTTAGGGGTAGGTGGTCTAAAGCAAATCACAAAAAAGGAGAAAAAAGGTCATATTCCCTCTATAAAAGTTATTATCCTAAAAAATAAGTACAGTAGTAAATCTATTAAATACTATAAAATGCAAATTTTTATCAATCTCCTAAAAATCTATATGGGGGGTAGATTGTCTGGATCAAATCATAAAGACACAACATATAGGCTAGAGACCTAGTAAATAGCTGAATAATATAAAAAGTAAGAGACTGAAAATATAAAATAAAAAAACCTATAAGAGAAAATAAATTAAAAAAAAAAAATAATAATAATATATATATGAGAAAGAGAGAGGTGAATGAGTTCAGCAGCATTAAAAATAAACATACAAAAAATTGCAAAGTTCAAAGTCTTTGTTAAGACTCCCGGACGGAGATAGTGATTCCATTTTGAAGATCCATTTCATCTACTCCTGCCCGATCTTATGGATAAAAACCCCTCCTCTCCAGTCCTGTTGTACTTTTTTAATACCTATAAAGTCTAGCCCTTTTGGGTCTTGTCCATGTAGTCTCTTAAAGTGCTCTGAAACACTGTGGCTCTACACCCCCCTTTTAATATTGTAGGCATGTTCTCTTATTCTTAGGTAGAGAGGACGTGTCTTTCTCCCCACATACTGTAGATTACAAGGACACTTTGTTACTGTGGCAGCTGATGTACTCTTTAATATTAAACTCCTTTTGCGTCCTTTCTGACTTTAATTTCAATACTACATTTCCCCGCATTTGTCGCAAATTTTGTACAATTACAACACATCTTACATCTATAGAAACCTATGGGATGTCCTAAGAAATTACCCACTGTTTTGTTTTTTTTCCCTTTAGGTAGCTGTGTACTAAATTGTTTCTCAAACTTAGAGCTCCTTGAAAAGTAATCCTTGGTTTGGATGGTAGCAGCTCACTTAAATCCCTATCAGTCTTTAATATAGGCCAGTATTTATTATTATAAATATATATATTATTTTTTATTTTTTTTAATTTGTGCTGATTATTACAACATCATTGAAATTTTATTGGTTCTTCCTATTTATTCTATCTTTTTGGATCAAATCCACTTGTGCAATTGGCTTCAATTGGGCTTTTTCTCAAATATCTTCTGGATAAGATTTCTCTCTAAATTTACTCAAAATATTGTCAGCTTGCTGTTGGAAAACTACTTCCTCTGTACAATTGCGTTGCAATCTGAGTAATTGGCCCGCCGGTATATTGTTCAACGATGGGGAATAATGTCCGCTACGGTATGAAACATTACCATTTACATCAACTTTCTTGAAGGTTTGTGTTTTGAGGACCCCAATTTCTACATAAATTTTGAAAGATCTAAAAAAATCGATAAAGTGCTGATATTACTTGTGAGGCTTATTCCCTAAGTATTGTCATTAAGAAACTTAAATAAATATCTCTAAAATTGTCCTCAGTTCCTTCCCAAATAAAAATCATGTCATCGATGCAACGGCGATAGGCTCGTACCTGTGCACTCCAGCTATGTTGACCATAAATAAATAAATTCTCCCAATGGGCCATAAAGATGTTAGCATAACTGGGCGCAAAGGACTGCCCATCGCCGTTCCTCTCTTCTGCAAATAAAAATAAACTAGAAATAATTGTTGTCCAGAGTCAATCTGATACTCTATTAAAAAATCAATTTGTGTGGGTGGTAATGTTTGATCCTGCTCTAAGAAATGTTTGACTGCTGCACATCCTATATCATGTGGTATACATGTATATGGAGAGGTAACATCACAGGTTACCAGATGGCACCCTTCTTTCCAAACAAAGTCCTTCAACATCCGTCGTGTCTTTCGGGAAGAACTTGGTTTTAATCACCACTGGTTGAAGATAGGAGTCAGTGTATTTAGACAGATTGTTTGAAATGGACCCAATCCCTGAGACAATCGGCCTTCCGGGTGGGTTATAAAGCTCCTTGTGTACTTTTTGGGAGGATGTAAAAAAAAAAACTAGGGTTCTTGGTGATTTAATATTTGAAAAATGATATTCTTTAGGCTTCAGAATCCCCTCCAGTTTTCCTCTATCCAAAAGTATTGTCAAGGATCATTCATTATTGCACACCATCACTTCTTATGTATTATTTGAACCTGGCAAACCACAATGTACATTCTCACCATGGAAACCCTAGCATACATTAAATAAAAATGTATTGGGCCGGGATTCGGGCAACTTTATTTAAAGTGAAACAAATTAGAATAGCATTTTGTATTATGTTTTGCATATGATAGGTGTTTTATTAGCTATTTTAAGAAAATATAATTTTCTAAATTTCTCGTTTGCCCACTCAATCACATGATAAACTTTCATAAAACAGACCTTTTTATTAAATAGTGCACAGGGCCTTTTTCATGTTACTACTATTATGATAGTGTTTAAAAAGTGGCTACATATCTGCAGAGCTGATCAATGGGTGAATATTGGATTTGGGCAATCAATCATAGTGGTGTATTAGTTACTTTGCTTTTTTATCTTTTAATAAGGCTGATAATCATCCCAATGTTTTTTAGCAAACGTTTTTAAAGCATTAACCAGTTTTTGTACTGACAAGGTGTTCGGCATACACTTGAATTATTGACTAAATTCAGAGCTGTGGATGGTTGACAAAAGAATGGCAGATTTTATGCTATTAAAACTGATCTGTGGTGGGGGAGGAATATTGGAGGTTTTTTTTTTTTCGTTTTTTTTTTCAGATTTGGACATTTTAGCCTTAAATGTAAAATTTCAAGTTTTAATGACCCTGGCAGGATTCTGGTGCACATGGGGTTAATCTGCTGCCGAATGTCATGCTGACTTTGTTAGAGGGTGTAAAAGGGACAGAATGGACATTTCGCAGAGAGCTTAGCACACAGTGTACTTGGCATAGGGAGACGGTGCAACTTGTAAACAGCTCCCTCCTCGCACGTACATTATAGTCTGCACGAGCAGCTGCTTCCTCTCCTCAGGCATTTAATCCATGAGGGGGTACTGTTAAACGCAAGGCAAAATGGAGGAAAACGCAATCCTTTGGATTTAACAGAGTTATCCAATGTTTTCGTTTTTTTATAGTCTTATATTTCATACCTTCAAAACATTAGTCTAAGGAATGTCCACGCCAAGTAATTGCAAAACCCATGCCTCCCAAGTGTCCCGGTTTAGGAACAAAAGTCTTTATTTGGTGGCCACATCTCTCTGTCCACTTTTCATCTGTTTATGAACGGTTTAATCCCTATGGGTGCGTAAGCCCAAGGTACCTCATGGCACCATAACTTAATTTCACTGAAGTTGCTATGGTGCCCGCTGTGTTCCCTTAACTCTCTAGGGAACCTGCATGTGACAATGCAGCTCCTACTTGAGTGCTGAGTTTTTCAATAGCAACTAACCAGTGCTCAAATGTAACCCCTCTTTGTTGTGGTATTGCACGGCCGATCGCGTGCTCCTGCAGGCCAGCCACTCACCCTTCCCTCCCACGGCCGATCGCGTGCTCCTGCAGGCCAGCCACTCCTCCTTCCCTCCCACGGTCGATCGCGTGTTCCTGCAGGCCCCCTTCCCTCCCACGGCCAATCGCGTGCTCCCGCAGGCCAGCTACTCCCCCTTCCCTCCCACGGCCGATCGTGTGCTCCTACAGGCCAGCCACTCCCCCTTCCCTCCCACAGCTGATCGCATGCTCCTGCAGGCCAGCCACTCCCCCTTCCCCTTCCCTACCACAGCCGATCGCGTGCTCCTGCAGGCCAGCCACTCCCCCTTCCCCTTCCCTCCCACGGCCAATCGCGTGCTCCCGCAGGCCAGCTACTCCCCCTTCCCTCCCACGGCCGATCGTGTGCTCCTACAGGCCAGCCACTCCCCCTTCCCTCCCACAGCTGATCGCATGCTCCTGCAGGCCAGCCACTCCCCCTTCCCCTTCCCTACCACAGCCGATCGCGTGCTCCTGCAGGGCAGCCACTCCCCCTTCCCTACCACGGCTAATCGCGTGCTCCTGCAGGCCAGCCACTCCCCCTTCCCTACCGACGGCGATCGCTTGCTCCTGCAGGCCAGCCACTCCCCCTTCCCTCCCACGGCCATCGCGTGCTCCTGCAGGCCAGCCACTCCCCCTTCCCTCCCACGGCTGATCGCGTGCTCCTGCAGGGCCACTCCCCCTTCCCTCCAGGCCAGGCTCCTGCAGGCCAGCCCTTCCCTCCCACGGCCGATCGCGTGCTCCTGCAGGCCAGCCACTCCCCCTTCCCTACCACGGCCGATCGCGTGCTCCTGCAGTCCAGCCTATTCCCCTTCCCTCCCACGGCCGATCGCGTGCTCCTGCAGGCCCCCTTCCCTCCCATGGCCGATCGCGTGCTCCTGCAGGCCATCCACTCCCCCTTCCCTCCCACGGCCGATCGCGTGCTCCTGCAGTCCAGCCACTCCCCCTTCCCTCCCACGGCCGATCGCGTGCTCCTGCAGGCCAGCCACTCCCCCTTCCCTCCCACGGCTTTTCGCGTGCTCCTGCAGGCGACACATGGAGGGCTGAGTGGCTCATGGGACACATGGGGGGGGGGCTACTGAGACACATGGAGGGCTGGGAAGGGGTATAGGGACACATGTGGAGGCTGGGAGTCAGAAATCTTGCTGATTGATAGGGGATCAAATACTTATTTCACTCATTGACATGCAAATCAATTTATAACTTTTTTGACATGCGTTTTTCTGGATTTTTGTTGTTGTTATTCTGTCTCTCACTGTTAAAATACACCTACCATTAAAATTATAGACTGATCATTTCTTTGTCAGTGGACAAACGTTCAAAATCAGCAGGGGATCAAATACTTTCCCCCCCCCTCACTGTTATAAATGTGTTTACAAATAATTCTGTGTAAATAAGATAGCTATATTGTTCAAAATTAGATTATATAAAATAATTGAAGCGATTGTATACTTGGCAGCTAACCAGTACACTGGTTTCTAGTTTCAATAGAATGAAACCATGACTATAATTATTATTATTTTTTTTTTAAATAAACACATTCTGGCAAATCATATTGTTAATAAATAACACCTGATGCTAAGTGGGCAACATAAAGTTCTGAATAATAATAATAATAAAGGTTAGCCCATAAGTGTTAGTACATTGTAGACAATTTATAGGCACACCAAGTGATCAGTAATTGTGTAACCTTTGTAATCTCTTTTTGCCAAAATAGAGATTTTGCCATTGCATGCACTCTGAGCACTTTTTTGAAAGCATTTTGTTTACAATGTCCACAAGAAATGCATGGGTTTTGCTCATAGCCGAAATATAGCACAGAGCAGTGTGGCGTTGGCACACATTTTATAATGTGGGTTATGGTTTCTGGTTCTTTGTTAGCAGCGGTGCATTGATGGAGATCATATAAACTACTTTCTCATTTTTAGTTTTGTTTCTGGTGAAAGTAAGTCGAGGGACTGCATGCCTATTTCAGTGCTTCTCCTCTTGAGTGAGCTGTACACTCAACAAATATTGGTTAACCTTTCTGATGGGCACTGAGATGTAGAATATCTTCCTAATTGTAAATATAATTATTCATGGAAATATCAAAGACTTAGATGTGAAATCAAAGATTTTTTTTTTTTTTTTTTCAGGATGTTCTCTTCACCTAGAACGTCCTCACTAAAATGCTGATAGGGATACCCGAGCTGTAGTGAGGGACTTTGCATTAGGCACTCTGATTCCTGTTCATCTTTACTGATAGAACAAGATGTCTATACCAAACCAGATAGTCCTATGTATTTCTTGTTAACATCCAAAGTTTATTTCTCATTTCTTTAAATTTTACTATCCCTGACCAGCGTGATGTTCCTGTGTGAGATTTCAAGTATATTCCTGTATCACTTGCAAAGCACAATGGGAGAGATTTATAAAAGTGTTTTAAAAAGCCGGACAATCAGTGGAGCAATCACCATGGAAACCACTTAAATCCACGGTGATATCCAACTGGTTTCCGGGGGTACTGCGTCACATTTAGTACTCTAGTACAGTGTGTGGTATAGAAAATAACTTGCTTACTATGCTCGCTACTTGTTTCACATTTTCCTTGCATACTCTCTATTTGTGCGCATGTTCTGCAAGTGTTGCGAGCTAGCTGGTCATAAATAATGGCTCAATTTGGAAACAGAAATTGTTAATTGTGAAACATATAGTTCTTAAAACAATACTGTACTTAGACAAAATGGCAATGGTTTTTAATGGCTTGTCCCATTCCTGTTGTGACATCATTTTGGGACACCATATGCAGTCTGCTTTAAATCAACAATGGATTAATTAACATAAACACAATCCAGCCTGTTGCTGTTTAATTTTAATAATCTAGATCGTCGTTTTTTGTGTGTGTTTTTTTTTCATACGCAACATCAGTTCTGGGCTTGCACTTTGAATGACTGGTTCCATTTTAACACATGAACACATTCTAAGAAGAAGCAATGATGAGCATGAATGTATTGAACTACATGGCCTCCCTGGGAAAATGATCAGGTATAATCTTGAACGTTGAGATAACAGTCTATAGAAGAGGGGCTGCAGCTTTGGACATTCTAAGCCTTTAATCAATAGTCTAATGATAGCTTGCACTTTCCAGGCATCTGTCACCAATCGACGGCCTTTCACATTGTCACTTGTGCCCCCGAACATGAAAAGCTCCGAAAATAAACCCATTCTCTGCCTGCAAGGAGCACAAAAAAACAATGCAGTCTAAAATATAATTGGGACCATCGGCGTGTGCAAAACATTTCATTAGAGTGCGCATCAGGAATTATGTATTCATTCCAAAAGGAGAACGGAGAATACTCAATCCTTCTAAGGGTCATCGCTATTCAGCAAACACGCTAAAATGTAGCTAAACCATTTTTTTTTGTTGTTGTTATTATTATATATTGCCAACCGAGCACTTAGAATAGAATCTTTAAAAATAAAATAAATATTTTGGATTCAGCCCCTGTTTAAAACCGGTCACTAAACTATGAATTATCCATTTTTTTCTCTCGGATCAGGTCAGCGCACTGTAAAACAGATGTGGTTTTAGGCCAATGTTGTGAGGATCGGTGGATTTGGTTAAAGTGATGGAGACCAGATGTACCCCACCCCCTCCGTCTATTCCCTTTGCCCCTGGTCCTGGGAGTCTGTAGGTCATACCATCTAGTGCAGCTGCACATAGCTTCACAATGGGGTCATTTCACCTATTGTTCTGGAACAAAAAAACATGTTATATGGCATAATTCAAAAGCCATCTAGCAGCAGACCCATCGCCAACTCCTTCCAAGGAGAGGACTGTATTATGTATCCACAGAAATACTACTTTAACCCATTTAGTGCTGAAAAGGGTGTGGGGTGATTGAAAGGATTACGATCTGTTTTTTTTTTTATTTATTTTTTTTAATATATAATCATGTTTCCACTAAATTCATTAAACAAGGACCTGTACTGACATGAGAACGAAAAAAAGCAGTTCTGTAAAATCTCTATTTTGGCATAAATGTTACCTTTCAGTTGAAATTCACCACATTTTATGGTTTATTGAATTGGCCTCAAAGTACAGGTGAGTAATAGCAGGTTATAGGAGACCTGGAGAGAGTGCTCCGCTCTGGGAGAGGTGGCCATAGGAAATCCAAGAGAGTGCACAGCTCAGTGAGTGCAGGGTTATAGGAGAGCTGGAGAAGAGTGTGCAGCTCAGAGAGTGCGTGTTATTGGACAAGGTTAGAGTGCACAGCTCAGAGAGTGCAGGATTATAGGAGACCTGGAGAGAGTGCAAGCTCAGAGAGCGCGCGTTTTTGGACAAGGTTAGAGAGCGCGGTTTATAGGAGAGCTGGAGAGACTGTACAGCTCTAGGAGAGTGGGTTCATAGAAAGCTGAACATAATGGGTTATTCAATAAAGTGGACATGTTAGGAATCCAAGTGAATTATACATTTTAAACTACACTATGTTTCCATTTAGACAATTCCAAAATGTGAAATTCATACTGGTAGCTGTGAGACAGGATACACCTGCTCTTTTAAGTCTACCAAAACCACACAAGAGATGAAACAATAGCCCAATTTAGCGCAAAAAAAACAGCAGCCACAACAAAGCTAATATTCTAAAGCGGTCAAATAAAATAAAACCAAACCTACAAATGGGCGCATGGAATAAAGTGTGCAGAATTCATCAATTTTATTTATCAATATGTACAGTACAGAGAGTACAGATTCAATGGATTAATTCCAATGTTCAACTTATTTCTTTATATAAAAGACGAGATAACGACTAATTATAGGATGTACAGCTTCAAATAAATAAACCTGATTGCCAAATGCACAATTACTAGGGGAGTGCTTTATTCCAAAAGCACAAGATGTGTATTATGGCCCCTTTTTATATAAATATGACATTTTAACATTGGAATGTATCCATTGGATCGATACCTGCTGGCCAGTTGCCTTATCACCCATTGCCTTCTATTGGTTTGAGCTGTTAGTCATTATTTACGATTCACTGTGTTGTCTTTTACAATTGGTATATTCTGTGCACCTCGTTCAACGCGTCCGTTTGTGGGTTTTGTGTCGTTCGTTTCACGTAAAAACCCAAGGGCCGAGTATAGGATATTTGATACCCTACTAACTTCAACATCTGAGGAAAGGGATTTAGGGGTGATTATTTCTGATGACTTAAAGGTAGGCAGACAATGTAATAGAGCAGCAGGAAATGCTAGCAGAATGCTTGGTTGTATAGGGAGAGGTATTAGCAGTAGAAAGAGGGAAGTGCTCATGCCATTGTACAGAACACTGGTGAGACCCAGGGCCGGACTGGCCCACCAGGATACCAGGAAATTTTCCGGTGGGCCGTCGGCACCTGGGGCCAGGCAGGCAGCTGGCTCACCTGCGGCCGCAGAGGGAGCTCCTTTGGTGGCCGCAGGGGGAGCTTGTTGTTATTTCTCTGCTCCCCATCCCCAGCGCGCCGCTTAATGAGACCGGGGCCGGAATATGACGTCATATTCCGGCCCCGGTCTCATTAAGCAGTGCGCTGGGGAGGGGGAGCATAGACAGAACAGCCAGATCCCCCTGCGGCCGCCAAAGGAGCTCCCTCTGCGGCCGCCAGAAGAGCCAGCTCCCCCATGCGGCTGCCATCCGAGCTCCCCACAGGTAGAAATTGTGTGTGTCAGTGTGAGTGTATGTGTCTGTCATTTGTGTGTGTCATGGTGTGTGTGTGTCTGTCTGTGTCATGTAATGTGTGTCTGTCTGTGTCATGGTCTGTCTGTGTTAAGGTGTGTGTCTGTCATGGTATGTGTGTCTCTGTCTGTGTCATGGTGTGTGTGTGTTTCTGTCTGTGTCATGGTGTGTGTCTGTCATGGTATGTGTGTTTTTACTCACCTTTTTTCCCCCCCACATCATGCTGGTCTCTCCTCGACTGGCCCTGCCTCTACGACTGAGATCATCAAGCTTGATGATCTCAGCCAATCCGCACTGACACAGGAAGCACCTCTAGTGACCGTCTGAGTGTCTGTCACTAGGAAGCAATTTAAACACTGCCTTTTCTCTAAAAAGTCAGTGTTTACATTGAAAAGCCTGCAGGGACAGGCTATAGACACCAGAGCCACTACATTAAGCTATGTGTGTGTGCGTGCCTGCTAGTGAGTGGGCTTGCTTGTGTGTGTGTGTGCCTGCTACTGAGTGAACTTGTGTTTTTTATGTCAATGACCTTATGTATATCAGTGAGATTGTTTGTCTATGAGGCTGTGTATCAATCATCTTGTGTCAGTGAGATGGTCTGTGTCTGCATGTGAGTGTGCTTACTGTAGAATTAAAAATTTTACTCTGAAAGGACCAATATTTTATATTGGAAAAATATTGATATATATATTGGGTTTTTGAATATATATATATATATATATATATATATATATATATATATATATATATATATATATATATATATATATATTCATCTAGGGTGGCAAGACATAGCCTTACATATTACATGCAACAATATATGGCGCAATGACTTATGGGGCTGGCATAGATTTTTTTTTTTTCCAGGGCTGCTTTGGAATCCCCAGTCCGGCCCTGGTGAGACCTCACTTGGAGTATTGTACACAGTACTGGAGACCGTATCTTCAGAAGGATATTGATACTTTAGAGAGAGTTCAGAGAAGGGCTACTAAACTGGTTCATGGATTGCAGGATAAAACTTACCAGGAAAGGTAAAAGGATCTTAACATGTATAGCTTGGAGGAAAGATGAGACAGGGGGAATATGATGGAAATATTTAAATATATAAAAGGAATCAACACAGTAAAGGAGGAGACCATATTTAAAAGAAGAAAAACTACCACAACAAGAGGACATAGTCTTAAATTAGAGGGGCAAAGGTTTAAAAATTATCAGGCAGTATTACTTTACAGAGAGGGTAGTGGATGCATGGAATAGCCTTCCAGCTGAAGTGGTAGAGCTTAACACAGTAAAGGAGTTTAAGCATGCGTGGGATAGACATAAGGCTATCCTAACTATACGATAAGGCCAGGGACTAATGAAAGTATTTAGAAAATTGGGCAGACTAGATGGGCTGAATGTTTATCTGCCGTCACATTCTAAGTTTCCCAACTTGGATCTGGCTGCTTGGTTTGTGTAGAATCAATTGAGTCATTCCATCACTTGATGTGTAGTCCCAACTTGGATCTGGCTGCTTGGTTTGTGTAGAATCAATCGAGTCATTCCATCACTTGATGTGTAGTCCTGTTTGTAAGTCAGGAAGGGATAGAATTACTAGACAGGCTGTGATTGCGCTATGATGAAGGCCCTACTAACATACTCTTAAAATCCAGTCATTTGGGGTTATTTACTAACGTGAGAATACAAAGTGAATTTCAAATTTAAGGCCAGAGTAGCTAAAGTGGAGAATTTTTCCAGTTTGGCTATTTTGACCTTAAATGTGAAATTCCTTTTTAAATTCACCTTGAATTGTCGCTTTTGTGAAATAACTCTGATAGTGTATTAAAAAAAGATTGTCAGTAATAAATCGAGCGGGCATGAATGGACGCTTTCCCATTATAAAGACGTCTATTTTAAATAAAGCTTGTGTAGACGCATGAATGGGTGAAGTGAGCAAATAATGCTGGACCTGCTGCTATAATAAAAGACCAGACATAATGCTCTGATGGGCTGGGTGATCCTTAGTCAGTTCCAAAAACAGAACAAAAGCTGCAGGTTTCAGGATTCGAAATCTGCATGATAATGGCCTGAAGTTAGCAGGGTGTGGACTTGGAGGGCGTCTGTGCCCTCCCCCAATTTCTGCATTTTAGGGATCACAATGGTTAGCTCCTCGGGGTAAAAGAGATTTTAAGTGCTAGTCTTACGTGTACAGCACTATGGAATGTGTTGGTGCTTTATGGAATGCATGCTAATATAATCACAGCATAGCTCTTTACTTTCTTTCCCCTTCCTAATCACGCTCTAAATACCAGGCTTCTGCCAACATTTTAAAATGCACTTTTTATTATTTCTTCAGATCAATATAGTGTTGAAATTTCCCACAGCGTTATACTACAGACAAGATGACAGAATATGATATCCTGTAATAATGACCTGACATTCTGTACAGGGATATTTAGAATGAATTTCAAGTTTATACCAAAAACAGCTCAATTTTTTCCAATTCAGAAATTTTTGGCTTAAAACTTGAAATCCACTTAAATTTGCTTTGACATCCTGATCATTCTTATAATAACCGTGACTATGGCAAATATAATTTGATTCAAAAATATTTGGTGGGTATTCTATTAAAGTAATAGGTCAAATAATTTTTTTTTTTTTTAAAAAGCCTATTATTTATTTATGTATTTACTTATCCTGATGCTTAAAAATTCAGTTGTATTATAATGGTCCTTATTGATCCGAGTGAGGGGGTATTAATAAAATGTGCCAAAGGAAAAAGGGTCATTCGGTTGGCATCTCTATAATATTCCTGGAGAATCCTCTGCCACAGGTGGAGATGCTAGTCAATTCATATGAAGAAGAGCAAGTTATGACGTTTAGGAGTAAACTCTTGACATTCCTTCGCTCACGCGTGTTAGCGTTCTTGTCCTAATGCCAGGAATTAAACAGCTGTCCCTTATACTTGATCACATGGAGAATTCAGCTCAAGCTGCCCGACACTCAGACTTTGCTTTATTTAATTGGTGATTTAAAAACTTTTTTTTTTTTTTAAAGCATCGATGACTTCAGACTTAGTATCCGGGTTAATGAGTTCTCTCCCTGTACTAAGTAGATAATATACAGCTTTCTTCACCTGCAACGGACTGTCACTGAGGGCGTTTCTCCACTGTCTTTTCCTTTCATATCCCCATTGCTTTGTTTTTCCGCACAAAAGGCCGCACGTTAGGTCAGACAACAGAGCCTTGCATGGCAGGCAGCCATCTGCTCCTTGTAAGCTGTAACCCCCCTGTCAGCTCAGAGAGATCTGAATTACCCAGCACAGCAAAATTCACCAACTCTCCAACATCCTAATGCCCTCTGTGAATAGAAACTGATCAGCTGGATCTAGTGTTCCCTAGAAATTTAGCAGGAAACTCTCCAAGTCACCTAGCGCTATGGGTGATTCCGACCCCTTTTGTAACGTCTGTATAATATGCTTTCCTTCTGCATTATTAATAATTTTATTTATAAATCCCCAACATTATCTTCAGCACTTAATCCCGAACTAAACCACCTTTAATATCCCTGAATGTAGCAAGCGTCAAGAAGATATTGACAGAGGTGACTTTGAATACCTTGCCAGGCCCTGCAGGCCACATACTCTATAAGATCTAATTCAGAAGAGCTAGAAGGTACACCAGGATGTATTATCTCCCTGGTTGCAAAAAAAACAAGGGTAAAATTTAGAAAGGCACTACCTTTCTAAAGCAATTCCTGCAGGGTGCTTTAGAAAGGGAAGGCCAATCCCTAAAGAAGTCAAATGGGAAAAAGAGAAATATCCATTGATAAAGACCCAGAGAGCAGCCTAAACGTTGTCTCTACTTCCTGGTTTTAATAAAGACTGCCTTTTAGAAGAAACCTCAGGTGTGCCTGGATAATTCTTTTTTTCTCTTTTTGATACGTGTATCAGAACATACGAAAAGCTATTGGTATTGATGTGGCATTTGGTACTATCTGAATTGTATGAGAGATAACTGGTTAAAGGATAGCGCATGCACCAGTGCATCTTGAGTGGGTAACGATGCCTGTTAATATAAATTCACTAGAATGATGTTGCAGTCCATTTAATAAATCAGTTTGAAAGGGGATCATGGCCCAAAGGAGGTGCTGAAACCACCGTGATGAAGCAATGCATGTTTTCCTTGAGAGATGGAACATGTGAGACTGGTTATAGATGCATCGTTGTAATTTTTTTAATGGATAGAATTTTTTGTATACTTCATTAAAGGGAACCTATGCTTGATGACGTCAATCTCCTCCAATCCAATGCTCCTATACAGAAGCAATGGTTTGGAAATGAGCATGCGTGACTAAACGCCGCACTCCCCCAATATAATGCCGATATTGGCTATATAGGATCCCAAGACACTTTCACTCTGTTTTGGCTAAAGCAGTGGCTCTAGTGGCGGTCTATAAAATGACAACGCTTTACATTAAAGGGTTAAAATGACAGGACCACTTTAGTTGAGACAAAGTTGTCTGGGTGACTTTAGTGTTCCTTTAAAGCATTTCAGCTACTTTCCTTTCCTCTTGTAAGACTTCACTTAGAATTTCCATCCAGTACACCTATTATTCACAAAGCAGACTATACTCCAGAACAATCCATGGTGCCCGCGCTGCATATTAATTGAAATTAGTATCCCTCATACACAAACACCCTCTTTTCTAAACTTGTACCTTATTAAGGTAATAAGTCAGACATGTCTTAGTGTGTGTGTGTGGCCGTGGCCAGTGGCGTACTAAGCTTTATTGTATGTTTTTGTTTTCCCCTAACTGTTGGTACTTTGTAAATATAATTAAAAGGAAATCTTCAGGACTGGTAATGGTAATACCAATCTTAATAGTAACCTTGAGAGATAATCTGCCACCTAGTGGACATATCTCAGCATGACATTGATTTATTATCCAAAACAGAAATCAGGGACAATTGATCAACGAATGTCAAATTTCAGAACAAAATAGCTAAGATGATGGTTGAGTTTATCCAAGTGGATGCTCAATTCTAGACACAAATACTTCAGCAATACTCAAAGTACCATAACAACCGGAGCATGCTGTAGAGGTTATGGTGCCAGCAATGCCCTGGCATTCTTTCACTGTAGTCAAAAGGGATTAGAACTGCTTGACTTACCTGAGGTTCACTAGTGACTAGGGGCCACTGCTTGCCTCCATTACGATAGGGAGACATGGGAGCTTCTGTTAACTCTCCTGAGCTAAGCCAATTACGGCTGGTCTAACACAAGCTGATCCCGCTCTGTGAATGAGCTAAGCCCTGACCACTGGTCTTTGACCAGAGAGCCTCCTCCTCTGTAAGAGATAATGGATATCTGGCCAGATCCAGATAAGTCAAACTGTTCTAAATTGGTGTTGAGTACTCACAATGTGGCTAGGGGGAGAGCACCATAACTACAAAAGCATTCTGCAGTAGTTATGGTGTTTGGAGTGTAACTTTAAGGTGGATAGCATGGAACCATAAGAGCAGGTCTTTGGGTTGGAGGTGGTGTAGGCCAGATTGGTAGTAATTGGCATTTGGTGCCGGCCCCTGTAATATCGCCGATGCTGAGAGGAAGTGAGTTTAGGCCACTTTCTTCCCCGCTACAGGAAACAGAGAGGAGGAAGAACCAAGGATAGTCTGCTCTAGACCCACACTCCCACATCCCTGCTATCAAACACAATCATTACATACAAACACGCCACATTCTGCAAATGCCAAAATTATATACAAACACACCCCTTAATAGAAACACCAACACTACACACAAAAGTACATCTGTATTTAAAAGCCAACACTACATACAAACACACCCCTGTATTCAAATGCAAAACCTACACACAAGTACCCCACTGCATCTCTATGGCAACCGTACATACAAACACACTCCATAAAAAAACATGCTTACATTCAAACCCATGCATTTCTGATCCTATAGTGTTCCTGAAGGATTAAATAATAAAACAAGAAAAGCAATTCTAAATGCAAAATATACATTTCTTTACATTCACAACATTAAGGAAAGGGTTGTACAAGTAATCAATGTCGTTGCATGTATTATCTGAAGTTTTACATTTCAGACAGTGATAAGGCAACTATTGCACAATAAACATTAAAATATTTTAATAAAACTTATAATCAAATTTGTAAACCATTCACTATTAAACAGCAAGTTTAATATCCAAAGTAAGTTGTATAATTTTTTTATGTATCGAACATTTTTGCAGTTTTAATGTGTAGTGGAAAAGAACCCAGAGTGGTATTTGTTGCCGAGAGCTCTGAGCAGACCAGGAAGTCCTGGAAATATTGCAGCCTATCCTTAAGTTCAGCAGAAGTTGATGATCTCCCATAAACCTAGCCAAGGACAGGGATGGCCCAAATGCTTTTAACGTCCCATAAACCCCTTATTCATACCTTTTCATAAACCGTACTATAGCCGTCACTGGGCACGCATAATAGCACTGGCTTTTCATAGATCTTCATACAGCAGTCAATAAGATGGTGGTGAACTGCTTAAATGCAGAGCTGGTAGCAATCCTAATATACCTTTGCTTCCTAAACTCCAACGTGGTCCAGGTGGCACTTGCCTTCTAAGGCCCTGTGTTTCCTTTTCTGGTCCTGGATTCAGGCGGAGAGCATCCCTGTTATGTTTGAGGGTACTTTGTGTGGGTCTTGTGGATGGAACTAAAGATGTGAATGCACATTCATTTATATGCATACATTTCCCTAGATCTATAAACAGTAGCAAATAAAAGGCAGTGGGGAACTTTATTTTGATGTACTAAAGACTTAAACACTTAAGCAATGTTGGATCATTTATTGTTCCAGGTGAGCTATTCTGGCTTGGTATTCAGATACACTAACCTGTAACTCAAATAGAACATTGGAAGGATTATTCAGTGTGAATTCGTGTTAATTCAAAGTGAATTCTAAATTTTAGGCCAATTTGAAATGTCCTTGGATTTGACATTTTACGTGGATAACTTTTTAAGCCTTTAAAATGACTTAAATGAACACTATAGGGTCAGGAACATAAACATTTATTCCTGACCCTATAGTGTTTAACACACCATTTAGGTGGTTTTGCACCCCCCCCCCCTCTCCCCCAACCTCCACCCTATAAAATTTCAAAAAAACTCACCTTATTTCCAGACCTGCGCAGGTCCATCAGCACTGGCTCCACTCCTTTTGTAATATCAAAATGGCAGATTTTTAACCAATCCAATGCTTTCCTATAGGAAAAGCATTGGATTGGCTAAAATTGACACGGGGCTGGGTCAAATTCTGTTTTGGCCAATCAGGACCTCCCCATAGAGATGCATTGAATTAATGCATCTCTGAGGAAAATTCAGCATCTCCATGCAGAGTGTGGGGACGCTGAACGTCAGGGCTGCTTTTTCAGCAGCACTGACCCAGGAAGCACCTCCAGTGGCCACTTGGAGGTGTCCCTAGAGGCAATGTAAACACTGCCTTTTCTCTGAAAAGGCAGTGTTTGCATGAAAAAAGCCTGAAGGGGAACTATTATATTCACCATTAAGCTGTAGTTAAAATGTACATCTTTTTAGAGTTCATTTACTAACTGGAAATTATCGAGCTAGAAAAGGGAAAATGTATATTTCAGATTAAAACGGCAGAATCTGAGAAACTTTAAACTTAATTACATTTTGGGAATTCAGCGTTCATTCAAATTCAGAATTTTGGGAATTCAGCTTTCACATTTCGCCATTTTTGATTTTCGTATATAAGTCAAATTTTATATTTTTATTGCTATGTGAAACAAAAAGAAACAACCTTTTCCAAGATTAACTCCTCTTTATTAAAAAGTGATATTACAAAATCTGTCTACGTAAAATACGATTTGTGATTTCAACATTAATTAGCAATACATCTATCAGCTATTTTTCAGGTAACATATTTCCACAGGACAGATTTTCAAATGGCTCATTCATTATGCCAAAGCAAGTATATAGAGGTGCTAGCAGGGAAAAAAAAAAAAAAGGATTTTTTAAAAAAGTGCATATAACGTGACAGCATTTAAAAAATATTTATGCACATTGCATCCATCTAGGTATATTTTATATAGACATTTCTGTATTTCTTTTATAGAAAAAAAAAAAAGTTATGTATAGCATAGTTCACAGACTCTTGTTCCTACAAGTTGCGATACAAACACAAAAATAATGCAAAATCAAGGAAAAAAATAACTATTGATATAACACCATTTAAAAGGCATATTTTCTTTTGCAAGACAGGAGTCCAACAGATCGCTTGCGTCGTCCGTAACAGAAGCAAAGGCTATTCTCCACCCCTCCCCTCCTCCATAAAAATACAATTTTCCAGTATGTTAAAATCCAGATTCCCCCCACCCCCCAGGATAAAATCAAAAATACTCTTTCACAGAAGGATCATGCTTTTAGATTTTGCATATCCTACAAGAATAAGTGAAATAATAAACTCTCCATTAAAGGTAGGCTCACACACCATCACAAAAAAAAATAAAAAATGATAAAACGCACCCCTCTCGAAAAATAGGCCCAACACGGGACATCTGCTAAATATTAGATGCAATATAGGACAAAAAAAAATAACTCCATCTGCTGTGTGTTTTTCAAGGCAGAAAATAAACATGGAGAAAGTGTGTGTCACATAATTTAGTTATTTCTCCCCGCTAAAGCACCAATTAAGGACAGTGGTTTGCAATCAACCATTTTCAGTGCCAGCTCACCTCTTTGGTACCGGAAAAAAAAGTTAAGATAAGGCAGAATGCCAGCCTAAAACCACAGCCTGTGGTAGAAAGGTTTGATCCCATGGTCCATCAGAAGAGTACTGTGATGACAAAATGACAGCACATGGGCTACAGCGAGAATACTTGCACCCCACGTATCTGTATAACACAGGAAGCTTGCTGGCGATCTATAGAATTTCCAAAAACTAAGTGTTCTTTGGGAAATCCCACTGGCCTTTCTTCCTCTTCACCCAAGGCTAACTGCTGTTCATTGCAGCGGGCTGGTCTCTGTTTACTAATTGCTGGCAAAGCACGTATTGCATATGTGTTCAAAAGCAAATAATTTAAATAAGGTGCTGGTTTATAAACAGGACTTTGATCTCCTGTCTTTTCTACTGACAATCAATTCTAAAATGAGGGCCTAGTTTATCCCTTAAATCAGTTGGAGGCAATTAATCGCTCTTTTCTCTTTTAGAATTTGAATCCATACATTGTTCACACTCCTAACATGGTGCTTTGTTGTACCCAATTTCTGCTTATTACTTTTAACCTATCTAAATAATATTAAAAATATGGTGTGTGAACACACAGACACTCAGGGCCAGGGCGGTGGGGGTTCTGTAAGCACTTTTAGGATTTAAACGCTCCTGTGCCATAAGGAGACCTATCCATTTTGGAGATTAAAGGGATTCTTTGGTGTATGCCTTGAGTTTTTCTACTTTAGTTTATCTTTAACCTTTTCAGTGCCAGAGCAGGGCATAGTACACTAGAAGGGTAAAACTATTCTGTGCCGATTCTCTCCATCCTAGCACAGTGCCGCTTTGCCAATATCTGTGTTTAGACACAATAGGCCAATCATACGCTATGTGCCGTTTTCACTGTATCCTATAGTGCCCAATATACTTCCCCAAAACAAGTTAACAAGTCTTTTATACATTTCTATTTCTTCAGTACTAAAACTTCAAGCAACCTACAAATATATAACATATCTTAAACCATTAGCTCTTTAATACAAATCTCATTGTGAAAATCGTGCAGCCCTAGTAATGTAAGAATGTATCCATTGTGCAGTTTTATTTATTGTGCTATATATATCTATACCTCTGTGTACTTATGATTTGCCTGTAACACACTCATTAGGACAGTTTGTAGAATATCAAGGCAACTCTGCAAATTTGGAGCAATGAAATGGAACAAGTAGTTTTTAGTCTTTTTTTTGACATACTGTATAGGCCTAATTGACTGTCCCTAATACTGATTTTAAGTGTAATCTTACCTGTATAATCTCCAGCAAGTTTATACAATCCTTAATTTCATACTTTGCCTATAACATTTTCAGAGTTATTCTCTTAAAACTTGCAATTCTTTAGTGAATTTCCCCAAGTTAGGACAAACTCTGGTCTTTTTCCTTTACGGCTATTTGGCCTAAAATGGTTATCAATTGACGGATTATTTATTGGCTCATTGAATAAACCCTGGATGACATTTTATACTCTGACAATCTGTGAATGCTCTCAGAATATTGTAACACTTTTTCACATGCTAATTTTCATACTGTAAAGGATTCCCTATAACCATTATAACTACTTTGTGTAGACCCTGTAACTAGTAAAATAATGCTACAAACCTGCAACGGGAACAGGCTTGTCTACCATCAAAAGGTCGGGTCTTAAATCTTTTCAGGATGTAACGATGGACAGACATTTTTCTGATATAGTAAAAAAATAAAATCTATGTATACATTTTAATACTGTGCTACACGTGCTTAAGCAATGCACTGCTTTATTCTCTGGCACTGAGAGGGTTACATATAGGGGCAGCAAAGGGGCTTTAAAAAAAAAATAGTGAAATTTATATATTAAAAAAAAAAAAAAACTTATGCAAGACGCTCCCCTAACAAACTATTTTGTCCCCAGGTAGAACTACGCAGTGTTTAGTTACACCAGACAGAAAACGGAAATCTGTCCGTTCAGCGAGGTACAGAGGGGTTCAGCAGCAGGTTCATAATATTAATCATGTACCCCAAAAGCCTAGACTAGGAAGGTGCTCGGTTATTGACTGGCAGACATGTTAAGTATGTCTATGTGGAATGACGTGTCCTAAACTTGAAATGGGAGCAGCTAAGGTAATACACGGCACTATTTATAGAAGCAGACATAACCTTGGTCTCCATGGACAGCAAAGCTCATGAGATCGCAGGCTGTAATGGAAAATAGGTATGCACTGCTCATATTTATATAAAAACCCTTTCATTCCAGTTTAAGGCCATTTTGGCTCTTAGTGGATTTCAAAATCAACCCTCTGTTTAGCAACAGAGGTCTGTACTATACATGTATACACTGTTAGAATATTGTTACATGTATATGTTTCTATAGAGGTACACGCATTGGAGCACACAAACGCACACGCACAATGTAGATCTGTATGTATGAGCAAACCAGGACATTGCAAAATCAAACTGAAGCCAAGTTAAAAGAAAATCCTTCTGCAGCTCCTGGCAGGCACCTCGCTGCAGCATAGGACCTGTAAATAGAGTGCATTTTACAATCCTTTGTATTGACATCAGGGGCCATGCGCACTCCGCTCTCCCTATGGCCATTTTAGGTACTAGGTGCGCCACTGCATGGCTTACAAAGCAGGAGCTGCAAAAAAAGAGTGGGATTCATACCCCACCAGCAGAACACTGTGCAAAGAGTTGTAGGTCCCTCCAGCATTTAAGGGGCTAAATTGGCACCCCACTTAGACCCCCCCCCAAAAAAAATCTCTCTCCCTCCCCCTCCAAAAATACGTGGCATTTAAGCCTCCAGTTTTTCCTTCTTTTTGTTTTTCTTTAGGAAGGACGGGGTGCGGAATTTCTTCTTTTTCTTGTTGGGAGATTTTGAAGGAGAACCCTCAGGGGTCAGTTCCCCTTCGATGATCTTCTCAGAGGTCCTGACTGTAATCTCCACAGTCTCCCCCACGCGGAGCTGGTTCATTTGCACCGACAGATCCTCCTCATGTCTGCTGCTATCTTTACCATTTAACACCACGGTGGGCGAATCTGTGTTTATAATAAGGTCCTCTGAAGACTCTGTGGTAACAAGGAGAGCAGTGAGTACAGGGGGGAGGAAACAAAATGCTAATCTGTTCTGCTACATTACCAATCTAGAAATGGGGACACCAGAAGGTACATTTCAAGCCGCTGAAACATTACAGCTGCCATGAGGCTTAAAGGAACACAAACTTTTGTATATCTAACGCTTTAGTGGCCCTAGTTCTATAGGTTTCTCCCTCAGCCCTGTAAAAATATATATTTTTTTTTCCTTGCCATTTTCCAGGGTCGAGGCTCCCTCAACATTGCCATACTCCAATTCAGTGTTTCTATTGAGTAGAATTGGGGACCTGATGCACATTCATTCAAGCTTCCGCACCCTTTTACAGTCAGTGCAGCAGGAGCGCCTCTAGTGGCTGTCCGTGTAACAGTCATTGGAGGAAAGTTTAACCAATCAAGGTAAAACATTGCCTTTTAGCAGAAACTGTTACACTGACTGCAACCTGGCTACTTCATTGATGTGAAGTAGCCTGGGTGACCTTTAGGTAAAAATGGTTTGAGTAAACCTTTTAAAGGACCACAAACTATTTATGTAATGTAGAATGCATTATTCGTTAGCTTCCCCCCACCAACCCCGATAATAAATTATAAGCTTTAAACTTAAATGGACTCCTGTACTGAAAAAAACTCTCATACTGCCTTCCACACCCTGTCTGATGTTACTCCTTCCCTCTGAGGTCCAATCAAATGCTTCTTATACAGAAGCATATAACTAGACCATTCTCCCAGGCTCAGAGCACATGTATTAAACAGCTATGTTAAAAATCACCAAACTGGAGGGAGAGGACATTGACTTTTCCCCGTTGCAGGCACGATTCCAGCGGTGACCACCTATGCCACCAGCACACTGATGATAGATGCAGCTTTTGCACAGATTTAACAGGCAGCTCAAAAGAGTTAGACTGCCTCAATTGCATAGCTAGGGATGAAATGAGTCCCAGACACAAGTGCGACTATCACTGCATGTGCAGCTATTCGAGCATATAAGCTGCACATACAGGCTCCTACCACCAGGATTCTAGAAGCAGAAGTGGTCATGGTGGTTGGCATAACCCTTTTAGCGTCATGGAAGTTTGTGTGCAACAGCTGGAAATCTAGCTTTTGACCATCAAGTTTCTAAAATGTGCACTTGTTTGTAACAATCTCATTAATCCCCTGCGTCAATATGGAAACTTTGCGAGATCCCGTTGACCACCCACTTCCTGCTGTAATGGTAGATTATGAAGCTGCACCTTTGACAATCTGCTGTAATTTACCTATCCTTTCTGTGCCAGTATTAATTACACTGTAGATTATTTACGAGAGACTTCTCATCTCCATGGAATTTGTATTTCAGATAAAAATAAATCTATGCTACTTTACATATTTGTACTGGCAATAGACCTTTAGAAATATTGTTTTTTTGGTTAATTCCCCCTTTCCCCCCCCTCTGGGGGTAGCGGCTCGGTTTTCTGAGTATTCTACAGACTGCAGGCAGACATGCACTGTGCAGAGGAAGAAACTGGACTCTCTCAATGACAATAGAGTAGAAGGGGTTCAAAATAGCAAATGTCTTTCACTAAAAAGCTATGGCCGTTACAGGCGCGCAAAGTAACATTAACATAACCAAAGCACACAGAGACGTATCGTCAAATGGGGATGCTACTTCTTAGACCTTACTGAGCTATTTAAAAGGTACACTGTAGGCACCCAGACCACTTCAGCTCATTGAAGTGGTCTAGGTGCAATGTTCCTTAACCCTTCAATAGTAATTATTGCAGTTATTCATAAATCAACATCCAGGGTTAATTCCACCTCTAGTGGCAGTCTACCAGACAGCCACTAGAGGGCTTCCTAGTTTGAAACTGACCTTAGGTCTGTTATTGGACACTGGACGTCCTCATGCTCTGCATAATGCTTTCCCATGGGAAAATCCTAATGCGAGTGTGGCCATTGGCGCACATGCAAATTAAGTCTCCCCTGCTGGCTGACGGAGAAATGTGGGTGGAGCCTGACCCAGTGCAGAGGGGACATCTGTGCTGGATTCAGGAAAGTGACGGAGGGGATTTTAACCCCTTCAGCACCATGGGAGGGGTGCTATAGGATTCTACAGTGCCAGGCGCCTTTGATTTCCTGGCACTATAGAATCCCTTTATATTGTGCTCTAGAGTTAGTATTGTTTCTAATCCGTACTCTCCAGTGGTGACAGTTTGAACAAGGCTGTGTAACCTTATTACTTTTTCCAGGTATATTTGTAACACAACACATTTCCTATTGGCATGTTTCATACAAAAGTGAGTTTCCCGGTACCAGTTTATAGTCTCGTTCTAATGTTACTTGCGGTCATAAAATGACCGGGACCTCCATATTTTAAAAGTAATGTCATAAAACTTGAAATAATTCAGCACTGGGACAGCCTCCAGCCTGAAACGAGTTATTCTGAAGACTTTTGTCCAATGCTTCTCCACGGCCAGGCAAAGCATTGTGAGCATAGTGTGAATGCATGACTAACGCAGGCATCAACAACTCAAATGCTTATCACAGAGAAGTGCTGAATCCAGGCTCTCAGATAAAATGGCCAAAGGGCAGCCTCTATGCACCAAAACCACTAAATTAAGTCCCTTTAAAGAACCACTATAGTGCCAGGAAAACACTCGTTTTCCTGGCACTATAGTTCCCTGAGGGTGCCCCCACCCTCAGGGTCCCCCTCCCGCCCGGCTCTGGAAGGGGGAAAGGGGTAAAAACTTACCTTTTTCCAGCGCTGGGCGGGGAGCTCTCCTCCTCCTTTACGCCCCGCCCTGAATGCGCAGCGTGGCAAGAGCTGTGCGCGCATTCAGCCGGTCTCATAGGAAAGCATTTACAATGCTTTCCTATAGACACTGGCGTGCTCTCACTGTGATTTTCACAGTGAGAAGCACGCAAGCGCCTCTAGTGGCTGTCAATGAAACAGCCACTAGAGGATTAGGGGGAAGGCTTAACCCATTCATAATTATAGCAGTTTCTCTGAAACTGCTATAATTATGAAAAAATGGGTTAACCCTAGAAGGACCTGGCACCCAGACCACTTCATTAAGCTGAAGTGGTCTGGGTGCCTAGAGTGGTCCTTTAACTTTAAGTGTTTGATCTTCCCATAAACCCGTCATGGACTCATGGTCTAGCTTTCCACAACTGTAACGATTACTCTTTACTATACTCTATTATAGCATTTGTTTTAGGCTATACTCTAGTGGCCTAGTTAGATGCATGGCCTCCACATACAACATTGTTATACATTTCAGTGAAATTCCAACATAGTCAGGATCAGTATTTCATAAAGACTACTTTGTCTGACTGTTCCTGAAGTTCCTCTTTAATTTAGCAGCAATCAGAATGATTATTAAGCACCAGAACAGAATCTGTGCATACATCTTCCGGTCTGTTACTTAAACAGACACCACATTCCAAATAAATCACTATTTAGTCGATATACCTCTAATAACAGCATAGATACATTTTTAATTTGCCTCTTGAGTTTCCGTCCACTGAGCTAATCAACCAGGATGTTACAGGACTTGTTGTCTGACAGCCAGAAGAGTAATTAATATATTTAAAAAATAAATAAATAATAATAAAAAAAAGCTCAAATTTCTATTGAAATCTGCTCTTTTGGTAAAATGAAAAACACAAAAAAAAGACCCCAAAAAACACACAAACTCTTCAGCAACCAAAAATGCTTCATGAGTGTGTAATGTTCCTTTAATGATCAAAAACAATTAAATAGTTTGCAATCCCCGGTGACCATGTCTTGAGCTCACTGGAATGTGGGATTTAATAAACCAAACCATACGATTTACCAGATCTAAAGTTACTGACTCTTCCATCCTTCCAATATCTATTCTCTTTAAATAAATGTTGGAAAAATAGGCCAGTGCCCTTTAAATACCTGTGTTAGTTATCGGTGCCTGGGGTGTGGGCTCAGTTATTGGGACAGAGGGTGCTTCATCCAAGATTAATTCGTGCTCAGCATCTGCAGGGTTAAGAATGTATTAATTGGCATGCAACAGAACATGCATGGGAGAGACTGTTAGAAGTTACCGTGTGTAACAGTAGGACATATTTAAATGCAATCCATTAATACGGTGTGTAAAGTTGTGCCATCTGTTAATACTTGACAGACTGTGGCGTGCGGGTGGTTGAAGTACATGCAACAAATCGATTAAAACAAATTAATAGATGAGAAAAATTAAAACTAGAAGTGTTGAATGAAGAGGTATGCAGTGTAAAATGCCAGTTGTCTGCTTACCATGGTTTGAGTTCTGGTCTCTCTTTTGCCCACCCTCCGTCTCTTCCTCCAGCAGGTAGCTGAATGGGTTTGGAGGAGGCGGTGGTGCATTTTCATCCTCCTCAAACTGCATGGGCTGAGAGAAAAGGGAAAATCATTAAAGCCACATCCAGACAATCACCAGATGTTATCTACGCATTGCATTCACAAGGCTACAAACTTACAGGATTTGGCCTGTCCACTACAATTCCAGCTAGCACCTGGGATTGGGGTCCAGCAGTCTTTAGGTCGTACCGGTTCTGCTCTCTGATCTAGAAAATAGTGGACACAGAATCCTGATCAGAACCTCATATATATTAAACATATGGAATTATTACCGATCACCCACACATTTTACAATCTCTCATTGTCTAATCTTCTCCAGTCAAATCCCTAATGGAACACTCCAAGAACCATAACCACTTCAGATTACTGTAGTGGCAAGTACGGTGCCAGGAGTGCCTTGGTGTTCTCCTGAGATGAGCAGTCCTGCTTGAGAATGATTTGACAACTCTGAATGTTCCTTTAAAAATTTACACTTTAGTAAATAAATAACTTTGCTGCAATAACGTAAAGTTAGGTTGTTTATACTGAATCTCTTTCCAGGATGGTTTAGAACTTCATCAATAAGATGCACAATGACCCGATACATCAAAGCAAGATAGTAACATTTATTAGTTTTTATTAGCAAATTAGTCCAACTTGTATGTGCATCCTACACAGCTAACAAGGACCACACTCTTCCTCTGGAGGGAGCTAATGATCTGCACAGAGCCAGCAGCTCTGGGGAATCGCTGTAATCCGGTATGTGAGCAGAAATTTAAGGGATAGATCTGAATGAAATGTTCTTGACTGTGGGAGTAGCCAGCTTTATTTTGCCCAGGTATAGTATATCTGCTCTACATAGGATACTGTTCTTTCCCTCTACCTTAAATTGGGCGTTTCACATAGAACTAAGTCATCTAATCCTGCTTGTGGCTCAATCTGCTTATGCAACAGCGAAAACTTTCCAAAATGTTCTACATCAAGAACAGAAGTTAAATCAAACCCAATATTTTCTCCATTTCTGTAAAACGTCTGTTCTGCAATACATGGTATTTGTATCACATTAATTATTTTTCTCGTACCTTACAGAGTCCAAAGAATTATTAGCAGATTCATTGGAGCTAGTTCATAAATATGAGCAAGTATATGTATGGTTGGTTTTTCAAGATTACATAAATTAGTTCTTAACTATACATTTTATAAATGCTATGTAGCTTTATATGATTTGGCTATGGCAATTTGGAAGACCGCCAATCAATGCTCCACTTTGGTTTAAAACATGGCCTTTGTGTAACTTAATAAAGGATCACATGATTACAGTGAAGTGCGGTGCTGCTTTTTCATTCTCAGTCCAAGATAATGAACTGATAGCAGTGAAAGTGTTAGCAGAAGGTACAGTACAAACAGTGTGAAAAAAAATCAAGATCCAATGTATAAAATCTACCTTGTTTCGTTTTTCCAGAACATCAGTTGGGTTAGTGTTTAACGGGACAAACTGATTGGGATCTTCGATTTTGATGGGGAACCCTCCAGCCTTGTTCACCTCCTCAGCTTTCATCCACTGGAAAGGTGGATGACAGTAGGTAAGCCACAGACAAACATGGACACAGGATAACAAAAGGAAAACCAAAAAAAAACAAAAACACACCACGTTCAGATCAGCTCTCACCATTACATTGAACAGGGAACAGATGGATGCGGATGTCGACAGGAAATCCACTTTACTTAAATATTTTCTCAAATATACTGCCGTACAATATTTAGATATCAAATAACCTGCACTATTGTGCTTCTACAACTCTCAGACAGCCGTGAAAAATATGCAAAAACAAGAGGTGCAGAATAAAATATATAGTGGGTGGTTATATATATATATACACACACTTCATCCCAATATTATTTTAGATCTAATTTCCATGAATGGGGAGCAGCGTTGCAAATAGAAATATGGCAAATAAAGGGAGAATCCGTTCTCAGCCAATCACCAAGCACGGTTGCTGAAATACAGGGTAGGAGTTCTGGTGGGATAGGGGAGAGAGGGTGCAACTCTATACTACTCTTGCAGTAACTACTTACCATAACCTTGGTCCTTGGGCTCATCTCTCCATTCAGAGACTCCTCAGGAACATGAACTTTGAGGTAGGTGTTAGGAGAATTGAGCCATCGAGTCTTCTCTCGCTGCTGCCTCTGTGCTAGGAATCGAAGAGGGGAACGTGGCATAGAGGGATCATCCTCAAATGAGAATGCTGTGACGGTGGCTGGGATTTCTACTTCACTCTTGTGTCTAGGTTTTTCCCGGGTCAGAGGCTGTCGGTAGGCATAACCTGTCCTGTAACCCTGCAGAGGAGATTGTACTCAATTAATAGAGGACAGCAGATGCACAAACATAATTAAGGAGGGGGCAATTAGAAACCATAAAATTAATGTAGCATCATGGGTACTCACCAAATTATCTAGCATCCTCATAAGAGACTCAAACTCCAACTCTCCAACCTTCCACTTGTGTTGCCCCTCCATATTGACCCCTCCGCCACCTTCGCTGGCCAGATCATGTGTGACTGGCTTGTATTTCTCATGATCAAGCAGAACTAAGTTGTTAATCCCTCCAGCCCCAGCCAGAGCATTTACCTGTAGGAGGATATTGAAACGAGTCATGAAACAATGTTACAGGTGGATAAAATATAGTCAGTGACACCAAACAGATGGAGGCAGAGCATGGAAAAAAAGTTTACATTTGTACACAATAATAAACTGACACTATAGGCGCTCAAACCACTTCAGCTCATGAAGTGGTCTGGGTGAACTGCCCCTATCCCCCTTAATTAAAACAACATGATAACATTGCAGGACTAAGACGGCCTGTAGTGGCGGTCACAGTGCTACTAGAGGCACTTCCTGGTGGCTAGGTGACCTCACACCCTGCATGAGGACATTCAGCGTCAGTAAAAATCCCCATAGGAAAGCATTGAAGCAATGCTTTTCTTTGGGGTGGACCAAATATGCTTGAGGTGCACATTAGCCACCCCCTGTGGTGTGACCTCAAAGCGCCAAAGAAGATTGAAGGGTGCGGGGGCAGTACAGGGAACAATAGTGTAAGAAATAAAACTTTGTATTCCTCACACTATAGAAAACCTATAAACAACAACATTACTGGCTAAATTGCTTTAAATATCACACATTGATGTTTGCATAAGATGTAATTGCTGCACAATTTGGTTGCTTTTTGGAAAGAATGTTATAGTATGATTGAAGTTAGAGTACTGAACACAATACATACTTTCTTCAAAAGCACAGAACGCTTTTGTGGTTGTGGTGCAAGGAGGGCCTCACACCCTCTCAGAGTAATTTGTCAAACGGTTTTAAATAGTTCCAACGTATCTGGATCTCCCAGGCATATGTGCAGCATCTGGTTTCCTCCTTCAGAAGTCTGATGTCTTCACGGAGCTGACCCTAGCGAATCGAGGACTACACTTGCCGGCTGAGCGCTCATCTGATGTGCTTGGCCCTGCATGGCTCAGTGGTTGAGGCAGATGTTTGTGGTTGCAGTATCTGGAAGCAGGCTAGACAAGTGCCCAGTTGGACCCGGGTACATCAACAAGCCTTGTAAAAAAACATTTTGACAAATTCCTCTGGGAAGGAGTTGGGTACTCCTGGAACAATAGCTAGTGGTCTATGTGCTCTTAGTGTACCTTAAGAAAAAATTAACCCTTCTCCCCCACCACCCCTGCTGTTTCAGCCCCTGGTCGGGATAATACCTGTATTTCACATGCAAGCTGTACATTAAAGATGTAATGAAAAGCTTCTTCCACGCTCTCGCCAAGTGCCAGAACTCCATGATTTCGAAGAACCAGCACCTGAGGACAGATAAAATTGAGAAAAAAAACAAAACAAACAAGAAAAACCCCACAAACTTTGTTTAAACAATGATCTAATCTCCCATATCTGGGTAATGTGCTTATGTTACTATGAAAAACGGATGAGTAAGTAAACAAGCTGCAGCATATGAGTTCGTATTCTGTAAGAGTAATAAAAGTTGGCATTTTAATGAAAGGCACCTTGCAGCTTGGCCCAAGAACCTTCTGCAGCTGGATCCTCTCCTCCAGCTCATCAAGGGAGCCCTGGTAGTTGTAGTAAGCAATGTCTCCCAGCAGTAGAGCCTCCTGAGAGATGGGAAGTACCCCACACTTCATGGAAGAGACCTGGAGTGAGAGAAAGTCAGGACTGAATGCTGAAAAGGAATAACTTGGCAAAGTGTAAACCCCAGAGACAGAATGCAAGTTACTAGTGTTAGCTGCTAAAGCATGTGGGAACTGTCTGAAACATCCGATCAGTGACTGAGCAAGGGTCCTGCAATCTAAAGAGTGAATACTGAGCTATTTAAGTGGAAATGGTAAACACACAGAACCCACTGCTACCTCTGACCCTCCAAGCAGCAGGAAGAATTAAATCCCTCTCCAGTGTGGTTGGGAGTATGTGTAATTGTCATAGTTTGTGTATGTATAAATGCTAGTTTGAGTGGGTGCGTGCATCTGTGGCCCATTATGTTCGCGTGCCAAATGTGTTTCCACAGTTTTGCAATTTGTAGGTCATTTGTCTGGTAATTAAAACAAAAAGGGGTGTAAGGTATATGTATCTTAAAGACCCCAAAAAACAAAACCACATTCCGGTTCAGAAGCTGGCAAACTTGTTCACACAATTTTATATTTGGGTGAGTACCAAGAGAAAAATCTAATCCTTGCTTAAATTTTCATTTAAAAAAACATTAGGTACAAAGTAGACATGTTTTTCACTAGTGACCAGGTGTATACAGGAATACTTATACATTTATTTTCTTTAAAAGTGTAACAAGCCAACACAAACTTGTGCAAAAGTGCTAATATATACCTAAACAGAGGACAAAAAGAAAATTTGCAGCAATCTGAAATGTTATATGGTTTATTCAGCCAAAAAAGTAAAAGGTAACGTTACAATACGTGTAGTGTCTTTCTCAAGCCCTAAATGGGACAGGGAGATAAATATAGTTCTGCGTGAGTGTGTACACCTGACAACACTTGTACAATCTTTATTACATCAAACTATAAAACAAAAAACATAATTGTATCATGCTATGTGTTTGACCCTCCCTTGAGAAAGACACAAAACGTAGAAAGGTTGTATTTTAACCTTTGGGTCTGCTGCCCTCCTAAACTAGTGGTTGTATTTTCTCAGGTATGTGCCATCCCATTTCTTTTTAAATATTTCAGTGAATAATAATCCATGTGAGTGGGCAGTGGTTAGACCAGATATATTTTCTATAAAGTGACAAAGACCACTTTCAAATCACTTTGGTCTCCCATAATGCAATGCATTCCCTGGCTCTGCTAGAACTGAACTGGATTGATGTAAATTGTTTCATTCTAACATACATTTAAAATAATATGGCGCATTGCATTAACCCCTTAAGGACCAAACTTCTGGAATAAAAGGGAATCATGACATGTCACACATGTCATGTGTCCTTAGGGGTTAAAAGGTTTAACACGAGCTATAGGTTATTCTATGATGTCATTTCCAGAGAAGTGACTGTCCCTATCTATTGATCGCATGATAACCAACAATATTTAAGGAATTGTTACTCACGGCAGCTGTGGCGGGGGTATGGATGTGGATAACGCATCGCACATCAGGACGTGTGGAGTAAATGGCACCATGCGGGCTGAATCCCGATGGGTCGACTCGTAGATTAGTGGTTCCCTGATCCACCACCTCACCGATTATATTAAGCTTCACCTGCAGCATCAAGCATACAATAAGACAATGTATTTAATGCTATCAAACATGCTCCAGTACTGTAAAACCATACAAGTTTTAAACACATCTCGAGGGGGGCAAGCAAGCCTTGCACAGATTTTTAATTTGCAAAGAAGTGTCACTCTGTACATGCAGTTCATGGATTGGCAGTCTGTCTTTTCCTGGATAGTCATCTAGATCAGAAAAAAATAAAAATAAACAAACAAACAAATACATTTGAAAAAGTTGTACGTACCAAGTTGGCGGCTGACACTTCAGAGAAGGAGAGGCCCCTGGGAACTATCAAAATGTGATCTTGTTCTTTGCTCACTCGGACCTGTGTGTAATATCAGGAAAAGGGTAAGGAATTAAAACATCCCCTACATTACAGACAAATGACTTAATAAATGTTACTGCAAACCCTCAATAGAAGCAGGGTTAGTCACTCAAATGAACTTCAAATATTAGGAAAAAAAGAGCCAAGTTAAAATTCCAGCGAACAGAATATTTTCTAATTTGTTTATTTTGGTCTGGTTCTAAACAATTTAGATTGCAATAACCTTGTCCATTACAGGCAATTTGTTCTGAATATACTATAGCTTAACGGGAACAGGGTTGCCCACAGACTGTGTCTCATACACACACACACACACACACACAAGATTGTCAAATACACAAGATGTCGGATATATTTGATACAACTGTAAAGCAGCAATAAGTGAGTTAATCCCATTGATTTTGTATGTCAGATGTGGCCACTGGGGGCCATATGTAGCCTAACCTCAAAGCCGCTGTGAGTGACAGGGAAGCTCTGAGAGTGGACACTGCTCTGTATGCTGAGTTTCTTGACAAGTGATTCACTTTTAAAAAGCACCTTGGGTGTGTATTACACTGACCTTTCTATGCTGATCATGAAGAGAATATCAGCAATGTTGTCAACTTAATGCAATGTTTAGGCTTGTCCATTGTCATTAATGGGTTAAAATAAAAGGTAACGCAGTAGCAGAGGCATACGTAGGTACCCAGGGCAGAAATGTTAATTGGCAACCCTCCCCCACCTGGCCATATTCCTATGCATACGCTGATATTCCTATACTCAAATTCACATAGAGACTCCCATTCACACACTCACAATCCCCGGGGCCCTGTGCACCTACTGCTGCCTGTCACCAAGGGCAGATTGTCCCCCTGCCAGGTATGTATGCTACTGAGCAACGGATACATTTATTCTCTATTAATGAAAATATTTATTTCACATTACAAATCAGCTTGGGATTTGGATTCCTTGGTTTACACTCTCACGGTTTGCTCACGTTTCTGCAGCTACCGTACACATCCCTTTCAGATACTTGTCTTGGATAATATGCTGCATTTCCAATACCTTACTAATAGATAATTGTTTTTTTTTTGTTTTTTTTATTTGATCAAAGACCCAAGTTCCGTACACAGTATTTGTATGATCGCCCATTCTGCAGGTTTAGTTACGCGAGTTGGTCATCTTTCAGCTGTAATACCATAAAATGTGCAAAACAGCTGCAATTCTTCACTGCTGACAGTGCTGCTACGGTAACAGGTTTATTGTAAGAAATGACCTGGGATGCTCCTGATCCAAACACTGGAGTACTCCTTTTGGGGTCTCAACCCATTTGTTAATAAATGCTGCTCTTATAATTTAATTTCATGTTTTGTTTTTATCCATTGCACAGAACACATTGGAACTTTTTCACTAAAAAGCATAAAGTGAGAAGAAAGGAAACCACTTACTGTTATGTAGGCATTGGCCATGTGTGCCCAGCCAAACAGATCAGCCAACCGGTACATGCTGGCCAGCTTGCAGCGAGTCAGTCTCTCCCCTTTCATCATTGCAGCCTCCGCCGAGGCTTGTATGTCATTAATGGGGGTCACCATTCCCAAGCCTAATTAAAAATATCAAACTATTTAACCAGAATATGATACATCTGAGCCAAGATGCCAATACGCACATTGCTGGACATTTTAGCAGCAACATAATAAACCTTTTGAGCGCTGGAGAGAAAGCAACAGTGCAAAGCTATAAAATGGTCAATCGGAGGAAAAAAACATTAAAGAGGATCTAAGCACCATAACCACTACAACCTGTTGTAGTGATAATGTTTCTAGGAGGCTCTGAACTCCATCTGGTGTCAGCTATCAAACCAAGACACCTCTGGCTCAGCCCCTCTTTTAACAGACCGCTAATGCAGTAACTCTAATTTTTACAAAATTGACGGGGCTAATTAAATTTGAGCAGCTTTGATTAGCTGAGCCAAACGGTTTGACAGAATTGAGGGACTCAAACTCTTACAGCAGGCTGTAGTGGTTATGGTGCTTAGTCTCCTGCTTTAAGAATTAATAAAATAAAAATCAATTAAATGGAATTTAAAAACCCAACTTATTGCAGACAAGCAGCACCAACTTCAGCGCGGGACAGACTACTACTCACTTGACGTCATTTGCTTAATTGAATCTGTACGCAAAGAGGTGTGTGGGGACCCTTAAAGAAAAATGTATACATGACATTTAAAAAAAAACAAAAAAAAAACTTGATAATGTAGTGTATGTAAGCAAGATTTTGACACATCATTTTGTACATAGTTCTATGTGTTTTATGTACATTTCTGTAGGTTCAGATTGCATGTATAATGGGAAAGGTATTAAAACAATATTAGGAAACCGGTTCTGTGAAATAGGAGCTGGTCCTAAGGAAAAACAGGTTAATCATCAAATACCTACTGTGAAGATATGTATACACTCCTTACTCAGAGAGGGCAAACCACACTGTTTCTTGCCTGATATTATTTGTGTAGCTGTGATTATATTTTTACAAGAAGCTACCATTCCAGACAGGGCCCTATCCTTTGTGCCCTTTTATAAGCATTAAAAAAAAAAAAAAATATTCCAGGGACAAGAAAAGGTTCCTTCCTGGTTTGTTACAACTCACTGCAGAAGCTGCAAAGTCTGTAGAGTTAGAGCAAATGCATGAATACCAAAAAACCATGTAAGGATTTATTTTACGATTGAAATGTTATTTTTTTTGGATAATTTTATTGCATTACCTAATAAAAGAAAAGGTTTATTAATGCCTGGGGTGTCCTTGAAAGACAGTTTTGTCCAGACAAGGGAATTCTCTTTGTGAAGTTGCTAGAGTAGAGGGTTTGATAAATACTAGGGAGATACCATAACCTAAGCAAGGAGCCAACGTCATTACACAATATTGTGGTAGCAGTTAAACCTCATTTTCATTTTTTTTTTCCTTGTTCAAAATATCATTAAAAGAAACCGTGTATGTTTATGGCATAAGTGTATGCATAAGAAAACAAAACAAAAATCTGCAAACTGATTCAAAATAAAACCAAGACACACAGAATTAGCAGGTCATTCAAAGTGCATGTTTCTACCGCTGATGATTTTGCGAGACATCCTGCAGAGCGTAGATACATCACCCGCCTGGACAAGGAGAGTTGCCAAACACACGAGGACATCTAGGTGACATCCCGGTGGCGTAGAAATCACAAAGGCTTAGGATTCCTACAGCCACAGTTACAAACAGAGCAAGCTAGCAGGAGGTTAGCCTGTCTGTAATGTGGGCTATTAGAACTGCTTCAATTTAGGTCACTTTCACAAATTATATTTAAGTAACCATTAAGAACATTTCTTTATCTTTGACTTTCCTTGTCCGATCACTCCAGTAACGCACGACAGTAATGATCTATACAGATTTATGAGATCTACCTCCTTCCCCATCTGAGCAACCAAAACGGTGCCCTAAACTGGGAAGCCAAAACACCACTTTATACAAACAGGATGCCAGGCCAGATACAAGTAAATTGGATGGGGAGGGATGCAAGTCGATCGAGGGCAACTTCCTGCAGCAAGATTCGTTATTTTACTTTGCTGCTTGATATCCGTTTAACTAATTCAGTGCTATATTAGCAGTGCATGCTCTGCTTGGAGTATGAATACATGGAAGGGATTGCAAAGTAAAATGGCCAATAAATGTGGACTTTGAAAATGCTCACTTTGTATCTACCTCCCTCTAACCTGTGACAATGGGCCATAAACCCACACATCAAGTCACGTGTCTGCCAAAACTCACCGGCAGGCAATCCCACACAATGCAAGGTTTCACAATATGCATGCTTTTAAATAAATAAATAATAAAAAAAAATGATATTACATCTCTCTCAGGAATGGATTACAGTGAAAGGTGCGGACTTACTAAGCGAGGGCGACGAAAAACCAGCAAAGGAGCTTGCGGTGATGTAATCGGAGATCTGCTGTAGCGCCAATAACCCTGCAGGATTATTTCCTTTCTGCATCTGATCATCAATGAGGCTCTCTAGATCATCACGGAAAGCCTGACATGCAAGAGACAGAAAGAGACATGTAATAAATAACATTCTTAAATGTAATGAGAGCTACACATTCGCTGACAAAGTGGACATGAAGACGCTGACCATCCTTTAGGATCTAGTATTTAATTTCCTGCATGATGTGTGAAGCAAGGCTTGATAGCGGTGTCACTGTCACCTATACTATCTGTATACACACTGAAGCAATCCGTTCAGCATTAAAGAAGTCTACCAGAGTGTTGTGGACAAAAAAAAACCCAATCCATGTTAGTAAAATTCCTATTTACTCAGCATAACTACAATCAGCATTATTCAACTTTCTATGTGATTAACCTAAAATGGCCGCTAGGGAGTTTCCCTTTGACATCGACTAAAACCTTTACTAACAAGATGGCGCTGGAATCTGGGGGAGACCACCAAGATACCAGTGACATCACACCCGGTAGGAAGAGCACTAAATAAACCACTTAACACCTAACCAATTATGGATGTATTATTCCATGTTATCTCTGACAATGCATCTGATGTAATTTTGCTTTATAAGGGACATGCCGTCCCCCCAGAATAAACATTCCTCAAGTTTTTCATTAATCCGAAACCTGTGTCTGGTGAGAATTACTTTAGGAGCGTGCACGCACTACTGCTTTAATTTGGCCGGGGGCAGATACGCAAGATAATCAATTTATTAAATTGATATCCACATCAAGAGCCATGATGTCACTTCCTGTATACGTACTGCAGTTATATGCTCAGTATACAGGAAGTCTGCCAGATCAATGATGTCACTTCCTGTATACGTACTGCAGTTATATGCTCAATATACAGGAAGTCTGCCAGATCAATGATGTCACTTCCTGTACACGTACTGCAGTTATATGCTCAGTATACAGGAAGTCTGCCAGATCAATGATGTCACTTCCTGTACACGTACTGCAGTTATATGCTCAGTATACAGGAAGTCTGCCAGATCAATGATGTCACTTCCTGTACACGTACTGCAGTTATATGCTCAGTATACAGGAAGTCTGCCAGATCAATGATGTCACTTCCTGTATACGTACTGCGGTTATATGCTCAGTATACAGTTAGTCTGCCAGATCAGTGATATCACTTCCTGTATACGTACTGCGGTTATATGCTCAGTACACAGGAAGTCTGCCAGATCAGTGATACCACGTCCTGTATACGTACTGCGGTTATATGCTCAGTATACAGGAAGTCTGTCAGATCAATACAATCACTTCCTGTATATGCACTGCATTGACGTGTTTAGAATACAGGAAAGTTGCTAGATCAATTCACTTCCTGTATCCGCACTGCAGTCTTATGCTCCGTATACATGAGGTCTACCAGATCTATGATGTCACTTCCTGTATTAAGCACTGCAGCCATATATTCAGAGCAGAGATGGTCTACTTGAGTGATATGAATGCTTAAATAAAACGATCAATAGGAGAACTCAGTGACATTACCCACCCTCAAACTCTAAAGGGGATTAGGGGATGGGGGGATATCACCAAGGAATCCTATATATATCCACAGCCCTGGAAAATGGGCACAAAACAGTATATAAACAGAGAAAACAGAACTGGATACTTTCTTGAATGATACATCTACTTGCTCCAGCTCCTGGCCATGCACAATAATGTTAATAATAATGTTTCATTTTTATTACAGGTTATGTCAACCTTATAATATGACAGCAGCAAAATGAGGCCTTAGCAGCTTGTACAAGACAGAATAAAACCATTCACATATAATCTTCATAACACCCAACATTTGAAATGGCAAAAGGAGACTTTTACAGGATGTGACTGTTTTGTAGGGTTACTGGGGATAACTTCAATAATGACATTAATTCTGTAATAAAAACATTAAGCACAAGACAAACTTTACATTCTAAATAACCATTATAGGTATCTATCTAATGCTGGCAATATTACGGATATTAAACTATGTTGTTCATGTCGAAACCTACATATTGCAGATGGAATGCCCATTAAGAATAGGGACTCTTTCTCCTGAAGTAGGACAGTTGGTAGGTGTGTCATACTTACTGTGCATAACAGGATAAGTGGGTTCGCATCATAACTTATTAGACATGTTCAATTTTAGATTTATAACGTGGTGCACCAAGTAATTATTGTTGGTTAAAAGTCAGCAAAATAAATTTACAAACTGAAATATTAAAGCATATTTATAGCACTTTGTTTTAATTATTGAATTTATGACTATTTGAAGAGTTAATACTTTTCCGATCACACACGGAAATAAAGTTAGGAGTGCAACAGAAAACAAACCCCAAGGCTTTCACCCCGAACCTGCCCAGGGATGTTTTACAATATATCATGTTTGGATTTGGAAACCTTTCTATAGATTTGTGAATAATAGCAATGTACAACATTCTGCTACATCACCCCACCCATCCCGCGCCAACCTTGATCTGCCATTCCCTTTAATTAGCTCCAGGTGCCAGGAGATCTCATTGCTGGTTTGTGTTAATAAGTGTTTGCTACATACATTTATATTTTTAGTTCTGTTCCAATTCTAAGCCTGGGGGCACCAAATCTACTAATTAACAGAGAATTGGTCAGTGAAGAGTAGGAGTTGTACAAAGCACTCAACACGTCGGATTTGTTTGTACATGACATTGCTGGGGGAGGATTGGAAGATTCCCAGCTGGGCAATTTAACTCATCTTCCTTCCAAATGTCTGCAAATTACCTCTTTTATAACTCCCTATTTATACACACCAGGGCTGACATCTGAAGACAGATACCCAACCGATAAGTGGTATGTGTCAGAGATACTCAATGTTGCGTATGATTTCTGACCTATAAATACTAAAAATTAGACTTTGAAGAATCTGATTGCAAAAACAAGCTCCTACACTCTACTTTTACAAGCTATTTTTCCATGAATGAAACTACTTATACTAAACAACTGCATAATTCGCAAACTCTGCTAGATTGGGTTTCATAGGACAAAAATCATCATCAAAATCAAATGTCAAAATCAGGACTGGGGGAGAATATTGGTCACTGTACACCTTGTGTTCTTTTACTTTTTAAATGAGGAGCTGGCATATATGTGCAACTAATCAGGGTCCAGGCTATACTGTCATTTTAATTAACATCACCAGTAACTCCTACATCGCTGGAGTCTCACTATCTCTTGGAGTAATCTATCAATCTCCTGCTGTCTCACCAGGTCTCCTCATCTTTGTGATCAGTTTGCGTCCGTATCCCTAACTTCTAACATCTGCAGTCTTATTCCTGACAATTTCTCTTTTCAACCACAAATGCCTCGCCCCCCGCCTCCCCTAGAAGGAACGACTGCACATACAGGTTACCACTTGGCAATAACCCTTTCAGTTCCGAAGTCTAAACGGTCTGATTTGCCCATCTACGACCCCTTCATCTATATACAAAGAGTGAGGGGGATGTGTAAAATGATACGGTTGTAAACAACTGGATGATAAGTGAACAAGTGAAAAATCAATCGTCTGCAGTTACTCAGGTTTTTAGAAGATTTTTTTTTTTAATGGCCATTATGTGTTTTAGCTAAAACAAGGTTTCATGTTGCAACACAGTAGCACAGGAAATCTTTAAAATCTCCCCAAACTCCCCCTTTCAAGTTGCTGATATACTTTGCCTAAACCTGTCTGTGCATTTAATGAAATACAACTGGTCAGTTGGCAGCAGGAACACGGCCTGCGATTTTAAATTAGGTGAGCTGATAAATATTATGGCGCAGTAATGTTTTTTAGCCACCAGAGTGCGCTACATAATCACACAAGGTGCTGGAAGTCCTAGCTGGGATTGACTATGAGGGAGAATTGCTTTTTAACCCTTTAGTGATCAGTTATATGATATGCAGTCATCAGAATGAAGTCCCGAAAGACAAAGTCAGAACAAACTTTCCTGCTTATGGTGTGCTGCTAGGGCTATACTGCAGTTTTGTTTTTTTAAAATGACATTCTATTTTAACTCTTTCAAAGCCAAAAGACATGTCAGGCATGTCACAGGAAACCAGGATTTACGTACAAATCACACGGCTGACATAACGTGTTAAAATAATAATGGCACCAGGATGTGGGATCGTTTTGTAGGTAGTTTGCATCTAAGATGCCACTTGGTGTGTGGTATTAACATTCCAGATATAACCACTGCAAACTTTGTCTCCTGTATATTTAATGAAACACTAGTCACCTGTTCACCCACGCAGTGCCGGTCTCTGCGCTCCTGTCCCGCCAACTTGGCTGAGATTATCAAGATCGATGATCTCAGCCAATCCCATGCTTTTCCACACAGGAAAGCACTGTGAGACAAGGGAGCATGCGTGCAAAATGCTGCACTGTGCTAACCAGATTGTCTCTATGAGTCCACCTGATTTTAATAGAATTTTACTCTGCTGTTTTGTTGGAAGTGCTTCTAGTGGCTTCTCTGTGACAGCAACTGGAGGCATTTAAAACCTGCAATGAAAACACTGCTGTGCGTATAGTGTCCCTTTAAAGCTTCCTGCACGATCCAATGAAGGTGCAAAAAATTGTATGGCTCACACAATGAAAACACAAGGGTAGCACTTGTTAATTATCCATCATGAAAAGACAGGAACCAACAAAAATCTCTGCAACTCTTTCCAGTGTAGTTCTGTCTGCTCCACCGTCTATAGCAGGGGTAGGCAACCTTTGGCACTACAGATGTTTTGGACCACATCTCACATAATGCTCTTACAGTCATAATGCTGACAAAGCATCAAGGGAATTGTAATCCACAACATCTGGGGGTGCCGAAGGTTGCCTATCCCTGGTCTATAGTGTCAAGTGCTTCAGACAAGTCAAGGTGTATTAGGAATAAATAGTCAAACACCACACTGAACACATTCCACGATGGTTTCTGTACAATTTTCTGAAATCAAACTTTAAAGTGACACTATAGTCACCAAAGGAACTTTTGCATAATGAGACAGTTTTGCTGTACAGATCATGGCCTATCTTATTATGCCCTCATCCCACTTCTCAATTATCTGCCATTTAGGAGTTAAATCACGGTTTATGCAGCCCTAGCCACACCTTCCTGCATGTGACTTAGACAGTCTTCTTTAACACTTCCTGTAAAGAGTAATTTCAGGTTTACACTTTTTTGCAAATTTTGTTTAATTCAGATTTTTTTTTATCCTTTGTTTAGTTAATAGCTTGCTAGACCATGCAGGACTCCCCTGCATATAATTAAAGTTCAATTTGCAGAGTAGGAGATTAAAACTTTTAAAAGCAAGTTAAATCTAACATTCATTAAGGCTGTGTCAGTCACAGCCAGGGGAAGTATGGCTAGGGCTACAGCAACAAAAGTGATTTAACTCCTAAATGGCAGAGAACTGAGCAGTGAGACTTCAGAGGCATGCCCTACACAGAAAAACTGTTTCAGTAAGTTAAAGTTATTTTGTGACTAAAGTGTCCCTTTAATGGTGGGGTTTACAGGTGCTGTCCCAAATGCCTTGCATCCACTTTAAAAATCCTGCCTCCAGGGGGAGATTTGGAACAAAGGATTTTTTTTAGACAAGGTCTTATAATGGCTAGTGGCAGCTGATCAGAAAAGGCATCTGTGTTTGGAGAACAGTTCAGTACGTTCGAAAAAGCTGGGCCAAACTCATTAGCACATCCTTTGAGAAGGCGAGCGGGGCCCAGATCCAAGTCACAGTAGAAGGGATGTAGCTGAACAATGTGTGCTGTGTCTTCTCGGACTTCAGCAAAATCAGCTCCATGAGATCTACCTCCACTTGCCTATCTTCTTGATTGCTGCAAGACGAATCAGCTTGAAAAGAGAAGATATTGTGTGTTCAGTGGGCACTCCATTTCGACTCATACTATTGGTATCCAGCAACCCATTCTATTACTTCATCCAGAGCCATTAGAGTGAGTCCCACAAGCAAAAATCTAAATAATTTTATAAGGTTTAACGTAGAGAAGGGGCACTCAAACTACACCAAGTACCATTACTAGTTTCATTTAAAGCGCTTTCAAATACTCTGGCATTTCATTGCAAATATGTTGTATTCAGATCCAACCATTCCTCTGAAAAGCTCAGGCTATATTCGTCAAGCAATGCATTCAAAGATTTTATTCATGTCTCAGAAATAAAAGTCAATCAGATCACAGAAAACCGTTATGAATAATCCTATGGCGTTCTACAATACCAACTCCATTGAATAGTCGATTCAACTATCCACTATGTGTGTGTCAAATCGATCATTTCCACCCCCTGATAAAGTCTTACAGATTTTAGAATACATTTGATAGACACAGCTATATCCAGAGAGACTCTTCCAAATGCTTACACCATCCCACGGTATGGTACAAATCACAGAAACACAAATGTTTTAACCCAAGCTGAAGTTACATCAATCCTAATTTAGACCCATGTGTTATTTGTAATGTTGCATTAAGTGGATTTGGTGGAATAAAAGCCCATTTAAACCTACCATGTATCTGGTGATCATGGTAACACACATTTCGTAGACTGTTACAAAGTATAGTATAATAGTGGAGCATCCTTTACCTGCAAGTTTAACCATTTGAATGGCTTGCAGGAACCATCAAGGACGTGTAATGACAGCAAAGGAAGATCAGAGAACTGCAACCAGAGTTGAGTGCGACGCCGGCCCCTTACCATCCCTCCTCCCTGCCAGTCGGATATCGGTTACACTTATTCCCCAGAGTCAAACTGCATTTCTCAGGCATTGCAACAAGAGTTTTGATGACATTTTAATGCAATACCCACATTATTTCAATCCCTGCAAAGATCTTATTACAGAGCAATGCTCATCCTAGGGCAAGAAAATAGTTTGAAAGTTTGCGAGAGAAAAGAAAACCCAAAAACGAATGATGACCTGTTTATCCGATTATTTTTATCACTAAATAGGAGTCTGTATTAATGTATGCAATTCACATACCGCTTAGCTTTTTAATATGTTTTTGCAAAAGGTTCTACATACCATCAAAAAAATATATATATTATCAGGGCCATTTAAGATTTTCATCCAACCTACCTCCTCTCAGAGTCTTGCACCAGTCAACAACCAATAAACAACAGTTAAGTTAACAAAGGCTTAAGGAGAAAACAACGTACATCTAAAGAGAAGAGACGCGCATGCTGGGAAGATGTTCTATGCACTAGAGATAATGTAAGTGTGAATGTGTCATTAGAAGGAATAGGTTGTTTGTTTTTGTTTTTTTAAGTTTAGGTGGCAGATTTAATTTAAAGATATGTCCATCATTTGACTAAAAGACCTAAATTTATTGTCAGACTCCATCTCACAGTAACCATAGGTATTTATTGTGAATAATGAGTATATTAACAACATAACAGGGCTTAAGGAGTGAGAAGCAAGGTTAGAAAGTCATTATTTTGTAGAAGGTAGATTAAATAAATCTTATATTTAGTGATTGTTACACTGGTTTTTATAGTGGACTGTGTGCATTACTAAGATTACAGTGCAGAGCATGCTAAGAGTTAAAAATCCCCAAACTCATTCCAAATGTCCTGTACTCCTGCCCCCATTTCCCCAACCTCCCCTCGGCATCCCATTGAGCGGCCACTCTTGTGATTGTCTAATGAAGCGATCTGTAGCTGATTGGAGAACAGAAAGAATTTCAAAGCCCTTCAGACTTTGCCAAAGCAGCAGTAGCAGAGGGTCTCTGAAAAGAAGGGACTTTTTTTCTGCACTGAGCCAAAGGGGAGCACCCGACTGCACCTCTTTAGAGAGAAAGCCAGGATTCCAGAAAGTGCGAGAGGGAGGAACAGAACGTATGTTGTCCAATGTACGATGAAACGAAATGAAAAGAAACGTATTGACCAACGACCTAAATCAAAATTAAAATTCCTGACATCTGACAAGCAAAGGGAAGCTAAAGTTCATGACAGCGGCATTCGAGAAATGAATTTACACTGGATATATTGTATTCCATTTCATTGTCCCGGAAGAATGTATCCAGTCTCACAAGCTAGTCTGAGAAAGACATCTTTACAAGGGGTTTGTAAAACAGCAATGTTTACAAAATAAAGTAAAATGAGAAAAAAACTAAAACAGTAATATACTACATGACATCTCGATACAGGATAGAACACATCACTTACAACATGTCCCAAGCGCTGTAAACTATTTACTGAAAACCTAAAGCTTTTGTGTTGTGAATCAGCAATGCTCTGAATTCATAGTGCAGTCTTAATTCTTCACACAGAAATATAGTGGTGCATGGTCTAAAAAAACAGTACAGTCTATGGAAGCTGGAGGGGCAGGCTTCGCAGAGCAAATGTATAATGAACGGGGGCTTGAGGGGCAGGCTCTGCAGAGCAACAGTACAGTGAAGGTGTGTGGGATGGGACAGGCTCTGCAGAGCAACATGTATATCAGATGGAGAGTGGAGTGGACAGGCTCTGCAGAGCAATATACAGCAGTTGGGGAGTGAAGTAGACAGACTCTGTAGAGTAAGGGAATGATAGAGAGGGGAAAAAATATTTTGCATGACAACTGGTGTGTGTCCAGAACACTACTTGGATATATAAAATAAACAAAAAAAATAAAAAGGCAAGGGGACAGCCATATGTAAAAAAAATAAATTAATAATTAAAAAAAAATCTTACCGGGCTTTTTAAAATCTGGGTCACCCTCTTCTTCTGTTCCATCATGTTGAAATCCTGCCGCAGGTCTGGTGACATGTTCCTCTCTCGGAGATATCCTGGATCGTTCTCATCAATACGGTCAAAATAGCGCTCTTTGTGTGGCATGCTGGGGGGGGGAGGGGCTGTAATCACCCCCTGACCGGTGGCAGCATTCATCCTTCTGTCACAGCAGGCCTTACCTGGATAGGAGCAGAGAAAAACATTTTTTTTACAAGCTGAAAGGAACACATTCTCGCCCCCTCATATTATTTCAACAGGACCTTTGAATTGTAATAGTTTTCATTTGTGTAATGTATTGCCATGTTTACAAAGCTTAGAGTGTTAATTAACGTTATGTACTATCAGTAGCCTTAAAGGAATTCTGAAGATTTTTGTTCTTCACTGAAAACTTTATTTTTAAATGTAATATAATAAAACACTTATTAAATTTCAACATATCTACAGTCCGAACACTTGCAGCTACAAGTCCATGGACCCCAGCTGTCCATAAGCCTTGAAGACCAAGGTCCTCAACAGTGCACAGATTATGGTACCCACGGCACTAGATAACACATACAGAGCGTGGTACAAGATGTGGGTTGGATCTCATCTCCAAGGGAAGATTACTTCTGGCAGCAGCAGAATTCGTCCTGTGGGCCCCCGAAGGAGAACAGATGGCATTGCCCCCTCCCACACCCAGCCACTGGACGAGATTTGTTTTAAAACTGGAGAGGGTCACGTGGCAAAGCAAAGACGTGGGATTAACAGACAAGAAGCATCGACTGACTTTCACAGAAACAGACAGTCTGACCAACACACTATGTAAGCATCACAGACATTATCCATACTGGCCAGTGCAGCAACCTCAACACTGGACACCAGAGATGCAATGAATGTTAACTCTAGACTGTAAAAGCTCATTGGAGCAGAGTCATCAACTACTTATTGTAACATTTTGTAATTGTTTCAATAAAATTTTCCCCTTTTATAATATTTTAAAGTACTGCGGAATAAGTTGGCACTATATAAATACCAATATTACCTCATAATAATTTTAATATATGATTGGAATGTGATCTGCAGCATAAGGATTGCAGGACCCCAATAGTTTGCTTAAAACCAGCCCAGAAAATTGGTTACTTTTAATTTCAGAATTACTAAAATTGTATTTCAGAGTCAACAATACAATTACACTGTAATAAGTGAATATTTGCAACAACAGAATTTTATAAAAATGTTATTTTTATTTCCTGAGCAGCCACAGAAATAAAGTGGACGTGTACAATTTTATCAAATTCACTTAGAGTGTATTTAATCCACAACATTTAACTGGTTTCCATGGTGACTGCTCCACTTTTAGAATTTTACCCCAGAACTGCCTTTTATACATAAAGGCCCGTACGTCTCTAAATCCATATCTGCAGATATAGAATTCAGTTAGTCAAGCGTTAACAGTAATAAGAGAGAATGTGTCACAGGTAACCAAGCAACTGGATTTACTTCCCTAATACTTCCCTTACCTTACCTTTTTTGCGTCACTTTACCCCACACCCTCTAGCATGTATGCTCATTGAGCAAGGCCTTCAAACCCTCTGTTTCTGTGCGTCAAACTTGTCTGGTTACACTTAGATGTTTGCTGGTCCACCCATTGTAAAGCGCTGCGGAATTTGCTGGCGCTATATAAATACAATAATAACAGCTGTAAGGCTACAAGGTATTATGTGCTCATGGGATAGCTGAAGATGAATAATTATTCGTTTTTAATAAGCGCCAACAGATTCCGCAACACTGTACAATGGGTGGACAAACAAACACGTAATAGCAGTTAATAGTTATATAACTAAATCCATCAGGCAGTGAAGGGTTAACAGCAGCTATAACAGATTACAAATCACATGCAGATGGTATAAATACATTAAAGAGGAAACTCAGAAAATAAACAAACATCCTTCTGACGACTGCTGTGAGATGGGAGGCGGGGAGGGGGGGGAAGAGGGCCCACATTTAACACATTATTTCGCCAAGCAATACAAGACTGGTCGTACATGCCAAAGATGCTCGGGGGACTAGCAGGATTATTTCAATGAGCCAGGAACTGGCTGGAAATACACATTTTTGGGCAAATTAGACAAATCACATATTTCGTAGTTCAACTACTTTGGCCTAAAACTTTTAAATCTCAATTTCACGTTTACTGATTAAAACAAACAGAAAGTGCTTAAAGTCATTGGAAGGAACATTCTATTTGTTTTCATAGTGATTGCTTTATTTCTACAACTCTTCTTCAGAGATTCTCTGGACTCCTGAATTCCAAGACTCTTTGGAGAACAGGAGGACTTGCACCAAGTAACCCTCCAGCTTCAGGCTGGCAATGCATCATGGGGGATCTAGCTCCAAAGGTGCAAGAGTATTTTAGAAGATTTAGACATTTGGAGTACAGACTGTTGCCTACCCCTGCATTTGTGCATAGATAATGCTTTACTTTATATATAACAACTTTTTAAAAATTTACTGAAAAGCTTGCACAAGCAAGCAGCAGAAGAGAGACCATCCCAGACCAGGAACAGACTCCACCAATTAGAAGTCAGACCAAAATAAGAGGCTTTTAAGTGTGCCCCTTAAATTCCAGTAGAGCAGAGGCTTGTGGGAAATGTGTAGCTTGTGAATTTCAAATGTAAGTGGATACTATAGGCACCATAACAACTTTATCCTAATGGACTGGTTTTGGTGTATAAATCAAACTCCTGCAGTCTCACTGCTCAATTCTCTGTTAGGAGAATTAAGGAGTTAAATAATTTTGTTTATGCATCATTAGACAAACCTCCCTTTATGTGACTTATACAGATTTCCTAAACACTTCCTGTAAAGAGTCATCTAATGTTTACACTTCCTTTACTGCACACTTTAATTTACGATTTCTTATCTCCTGCTTTGCCAACAGCCTAGCCTCTGCAGGAGCCACCTGTGTGTGATTAAAGTTCAATTTGCAGAGCAGGAGAAAAACCAAAAACAAAACGCCAATATCATTAAAGGATCACTATAGTGTCAGGAAAACAAAACAGTTTTCCTGACACAATAGAGCCCTGAGGGTGCCCCCACCCTCAGGGTCCCCCTCCCGTAGCACTGAAGGGGTTAAAATCCCTTCAGCTACTTACCTTTATCCAGCGCCGGGCTCCCTCTCCTCCCCGTCCTACGTCAGCTCCCCGCGCACATTCAAATAGTCCATAGGAAAAGCGATGGATGCGCTTCTAGTGGCTGTCCGGAAGACAGCCACTAGAGGCTGGATTAACCCCAAATGTAAACATAGCTGTTTCTCTGAAAGGGTTAAAACCTGAGGGACCTGGCACCCAGACCACTTCATTGAGCTGAAGTGGTCTGGGTGACTTGTGTCCCTTTAACATCAGATTGAAAATAAATCTTTTTTTCATGCAGGCTGTATCAGTCACAGCAAGGAGAGGTGTGGCTATGGCTGCATAAATAGAAGCAAAAGGGATTTAACTCCTTAATGGGTGAGAATTAAGCAGCGAAACAGAACTGGCATGATCTATTCACCAAAACGGTTTCATTAAGCTAAAGATGTTTTGGTGACTAGAGTGTCCCTCGAAATCCAAAATATTTTAACTGGAAACATTCTCCAAGCAGACTTTGCTTCCAGTTTG
>OW240922.1:95696313-95731961 GCA_933207985.1 Pelobates cultripes | reverse complement strand
GGACCGCCGAGCTGGATGGTCACAAGCAACCTCAGCTCCTGCACTTTCCCACTCTATAAGCCCTTAAAGCATGATTTACCCGGGGACAGCAGACCGACAGGACCGGTCCTCCGTGTGCTGAGACCACTGGACCCAAGGAGAGGCTGACTCTCAGAGTTGCAGTCCCCTGGGGGAGAAACTGCCGCTCCAGATGGGGCCTTCTTCGGCAGTGAGCGGGGCGGACGGCCGCTGCCCGGTATCCTGCCTGACAGTGCCCGGCCTGAGGACCGGACCGGCTAGGACCTGGCCCTGTTCCCCCCCTCTGGGCCGGCGGGGGTGATCCCGGCCTCCACCCTGTGACCCCGAAAGCGGCAAGCCAGCTTGGACCCAGCAGCATCAGCAGCCTGATCCGTGGCACTGTACCTAAGATGGCGGACACCGCGTGCATCAAAACCAGCCAGAGAACATGCAGTCCCCAGACGCCCACAATACACGGCAAAGCAACCGGGCGCATGCAAACCAACACCCCACAACGACCACCGGTAAACACCCGTCAAGGCATTCCAGCACAACGCTCACCTCAAGGTAGCAATAGGCGGAAAAGACGGGGACGCAATGAGTCAGCTCCCGCACCACGGAGGAACCCACTGCCAAACAAGGCACGGAAGCGGGAACCTCTGACACATCGGGGAACCGGTCTCACACACCTAATGCTGCACCCTGTACCAAGACAGCGACACACCGCACCACGACCAGCAATGAAGACACCGCACTACATGCGGACAGCCGATCAGCGACGAAGCTCCTCTCAGCCCACAAAACGCTCCAGCACATCAGAGAAGCGAGAGCCCACCCGACACCACTACTTTGCCGCCTCCTTTCTGGTTGTCTCCCTGCAGCGAAGGACTCTACAACCCAGGCTCGAAATGGAGTGGGCTGACAGCCGGCACAGAACGCGCAGAGGTGCGATGCCACAGGCTACCACCAAAACCCTACCTGCCTTGATAAAATAAGGGAGACAGCCACCAGGACTTGGACACTGTCGATTCCTGACTCACCAGAATGACTGCATATACAGTTGGTCTTAGCTAGATGTTTCCCTAGCCTGTCAGAGTGGCCTAATGCATAAATGTTTTGCTTTTACTTATTTAACATGATGCGTTTGCTTAGCCCGCCAGAATAGCCTAAGATATAAATGTTTTGTTTTTCTTTTGGCATGATCTGTCTCCCTGGCTGGCCAGAGTAGCCTAATTTATAATTGCTCTCAACATATTTTGTTTGCCTAACTTGCCGGAGTAACCCAATATACATATGCTCCAAGCTTGGTCAGACTGCCTAGCCTGTCAGAGAAAAATAGACTAGAACTCACATAAGCCTGTTTAAAACATGTAAACCATGAGTCAGTTGGGATCTCTATGTTAACCCTCCAAAACAGGCACTACTCCTTCAGCACGCACTCAGGCACTTCATACGCTGACACCACACCATGGGCCCACTCGTAACACCTCCATCGCTCCGCTTTCTACGGCACAGGGCTGGGAAAGCATCTTAGACACAGCAACTACTGTCATCTCAATGCAACATACACTAACAAAAGCTTAATGTTTTCGCATGTACCTGTTATATAAAAAATGTGCACTGCTTATCTTAACCCCACTTGTGAAACATGTCACAAAGCTCGAGGAATGCCGTTGGGGTACCTCAAGCCTGTTTGTACCTAATAACTGCACTACAAAAATAAAGAATTAAAAAAAAAAAAAAAAATGTAAAGTTTTGAGAACTTGTCAGAGTTCCAGCACCTGTAGCCACATATTGTGCAAGGTGCCAGAATCATAAATACGTTACATAAATAAAATGTTTTGTGTACACAGATTAATTATTAACGTTTAAAGCGGCACTGTCATGCCGAACTTACCTTTCTTTAATTGATACCAATTAATACCAAGTAAAGATTAGTTAGTATTAGTAAATTCTGCCCCTACTCGCTATGCTGAGAGTAGGGGCATGTCTAGTTAAGAACAATTGCGTCCTAACATGAATTAAACTGTTCTCATTTTGTTTAGACGAAATTCTGTAATTTTGCCGGCGTTCTGTCTAAGTGACAGGACATTCGGGAATACTGACAGGAAGCATCGCGACATCACTATGGAAATGTGAGAATTGTGGGAAAATTGCTCTGACCACCGGAAATGGAGCACACTTTGTTCCTCCGCTGGTCATAGATGGTCAGGCGTAGGAAACCGCCATAAGACAAAGTAGTCCCTACCTCGTCTTAGGTTTTAAAGAAAACTATAGCAGACAGGAAGAAATAGAGAACAGATCCTGAGAGAAGAGGAATCGATTAAAGAAAGGTAAGTTCGGCATTACAGTGCCGCTTTAGGACCATACTAATCAGACATAAAATATTGTTCTCTGATAAAGTGTAGTTCTGTTAATAGCCTGCACTTATTATCCGCTATATATCCTTTCATACTGAAATATTAGAATTTATTTTTGATATACCCAGTCTGACGTTTCATTTTCAGAATGGGTAGGCTAATTGTTTCTCACTTGCTGGCAGGGTTAACGCTTTTGTAAGTTATTTAATGAAAAGGAAGAGGTACAATATGGCTCCAAATTGTGAGAAGGATACAGATCAGATCAGTAAAACAAGTAAAGTTATAAGAAATAATGTATGGATGTTTTCAGGCAATTAAAATAAAACTAAACCAAAATAAAACATAGTTCCACGCGCTCTGTTTTACCTGCCACTTATTACGATAGAGAATTTATTGCTGCCTTTGGATGGCGCCCTGATCGCTCTGTGCGATTGGCTGTTACAGTGTGATTAGTGACGGGGTTATTGAAAGGACATTCTGAGTCTGGCAGTCAAACACCAGCGTTCATCTCTACCAGAGACAGAAAATGTCTGAATATTGTTTTTCTGATTGCAAACAGCTGGGGAATCGCAAAACAAAAATGACATTTCACAGGACCAACCCTTAACTCTTCCATTGCCATTGACCTCTGACAGGGCGGCTTAGAGATGACGCAACCCAGTGGGAGGACTGGAGTTAAATTTACACCTTGTCAAGAATTTAATGCTTCACATATTGAGGAAGAAAAAAAATGGACACAACCCAGAAAATTGTACATTTCACAAAGAAGCCACGCCATAGCAATTAGTCACTTTGAGTCTTCTCATTCAGCTAGATTACATGGGCAATAAACAACGGTTTAAGGGATAAGCACTGCTCTTCCACTGGGTGGGGGGACGGGGGGGGGGACTCCATAATTCTCCAGAAAACATCATCTCCTGTCTGGTGTCTCTTTAAATTGGTCCATTAAAAGCAAAGCGTAATTAAACATGAGTAAATAATCATTTCAAGCTGAGCAGGACTACCTGAGAGCATTGGGGCAAAAGATTTATGGCCAGTAAGGTGGAATGCACCACCTCCTCACCATTTCCATGTATTGGTACGGACATCTTACTCCTCATGTACTAATGCTACTGTGCATGATTGAGCATCTTGCTCTAATACGGAGCACATGGATAGGCTAAAGAAGTGTTCCTCCCATAATGCAATGCATGTTCAACAAAGATTTATTGCATGCCACGCCATGCTCATCAGCTTAATGTGTGGTGTACATCAAAATGGGAGGGGGGCAGAAAAAAAAAAAAAAATTTATATAATATATATATATATATATATATATATATATATATATAAATAATATAAAAAAAGTCTCTCACCTGGGAACCCTATATTAACTTACTAGATATAGCTCTACCCAGGTTAAAATTAAATCCACTTTCAATTTTACAGATTGGTACTTAGCCAGGTTTGTAGTGGGCCAACCCCTCCATAGTCTCATAATACAAACCTGAAATTGGGCACTTCAAATCGGTTTCCCCCAATGTAGTGCCAGTTTTATTACACCAAGACTGAATAAACAAATTACTTTGTATAAAAATTAAAGGGGGCACTATAGGCACCCAGACTGGGTTAAGACTAACTCTAGTGGCGGTCTATCAGTTTGATCCCGTGAAATGAGGCTGGATGTCACACTGTGGATGAGGACTGTGCCTGACCCAGCACTGAGGCAAATTTGTGCTGGAATAAGGTAAGTGAAAGATAAGTTTTGGTGGTTTTTTTTTTTTTTAAACCCTTTCATGGACGGGAAGGGGATATGTGACACTATAGCGCTACAAATACATCTTTGCATTCTTAAAGTAAAAGTGTTGCTTTAAGGTTACTCTTACAGTTAAAATGAAAATGTTGCATCTTCAAGTGTCAAATACAGCTAAATGTATCTCTGCCTGTAAGATGACAAACACAAATCTGTTGAGATATAGATTTAGACAGATGTAAAGATAATTTCAGTGGCAGAGCAGACTGAGTGCCCATGTGTTGTGCTACACATTTAGTAGATGGCAGAACTCTACAGGGCATGATCTTTCTCAATTGCTTAACTGACTTACTTGCCAAGTAGGTCTGTAAGCTGCCTATTAAAAGGATATCAGTGCCCTTTTAATAATGGGCCAAACCTAGTTTATCAACACTGGGCTGTATGAATTAACTAGTGTTTGATGGAAGTAGAGTCACGAGGACAGGAGATACAGGAAATAGAGTGACAGCCTAGCTAGCATGAGCTATAAGAAACAGTTTGACAGCCAGTGCTACAAAACGTGCTTGTAAGAGCAGAAATGCCAAATTACTTTATTTACAAAATATAGTCTCTAAAATTTGAATGGGCACTAGATTTGATGGCACATTAGATTTGAGTAAATATGGTATATATTTTTTTTAATGGTCTAAATGATGTCTTCCTTAACTGCGGGGCGCTACGCTGAGGCTTCGTAGCCAGCCATGACTAGCACCAGGATTGTGGGAACATTAATTCTACCAATATCCACCAGCAGAGGGCGACTAAATGTAAGGTGTACATAACCCCATTCCAAACACCTGAAATGTTTGTTACATAAAAGCAAATTAAAGGGTTTGTTTAGAACTCGCTCTCATTTCTGAAAACAGCTTACAGTGAAAGATTTGTAAAAAACTATGCTTTTATAAGACAGCCCACCAGAGCTGTCAAACAGCCAGGACACTTTACTCTGGACAGCCTTTTATTACATTTTCTGCACATTGTGAATACAGCATGAGCAGACTGCACACACAATGGAGAGGGCTCTCTTCTCCCTGTGCTGTCTACAGCTCTATGATAAATAACCAGACAGTGAACTAGGCTGTGTATAATATGTCAGCAGTGATAGTATAGCAGTTAGATTATAATGAAGTTCCAACTATGGGTGATGCATAAACTATTTATCCTGCTTGAGAGGGGTTTATGGGATAAGATCAGTCCCCAATTGGAGAGTCTCATCTTTGAGTGGGAGGGATCTGTTTGCAACCGCTGTCAGACTGCTGTTGATTAGATTAACTACATAAAAGAATTTAAAATAAAAAAAGGGGAGAGGGGAGGGGCAGTTCCCCTAAACAATGCCTTTAAAAACACTAAAATATTTAGCTGTAATTGTCATTTGAAGATATGTAAATTTTGCTGTACGGAGGTGGACATCTTGGAACTGTGGCACAAGTTCTAAAGTCTCAGTCACTGTTCCTGAAATCCTGCAGAGAACACTCCGTTTAGAACCTGGATTTAGAGTTGAGCTGATTATCTCCAAATATAGCAATGTCCAGGGAAATCACTCTGATGAAGAATGCACAATGCACCTGAAATCAGGGTTTGCAAGAAAGGGTTTATTGAATAAAACTGCTGAGAAGATACAACCAAACCCCCCCCATAAAAAAAAAAAAAAAAAGCCAACAAAATCCCAAAGATACATACAGAAGGCTATACTTAATATGCAATGAAAGCTTCTTATTCAAGTCTTATTAGAGATCGACTTTTCCACGAAATATGAATTATTAAGTGCTTTAAGATAAACTTGGCTGTAATGACCATTCAACCAATGGACAGGCAGTGTCTGTCATTCAGTCTGCTGCAGATTGCAACCATCATATCGCTCATCCAACAGACATAATGAACTACAGGTTACCCAGCTCAAAACCGATGACATGGTGGTTAAGCTCAATGTCCCGCTACACCTGCACAATTTGATTGTTTTAGATTATATATATATATATATATATATATATATATATATATATATATATATATATATATATATATATATATATATATATATATATATATATATATACACACACACACACATACATACATACATACACACACACACACACACACACACACACCCCTACATCTTGGATTATTAATTCTTTAAAAAAAAAAAAACAACACGACAGGAAAAGTTTGATTTATATAAACAGCAGGAAATACTGTACTTTACTTTAAGTGGAGGCAAAAAAACAAAAACTTCTCTAGACTAAGGAAAATAAAATAAGGGGCAAGCTTCACCAAAAGCGTGGCATTAAACTGAGGAAAATGTTCCTGGTTTATCTCTGTCTGCCATCAAATTCAGCCGCACTCTTGGCAGGCGTTGCTGTAATGTTAGAGAAGACTTCACTTGGAAGGAGAGGACCAGGAAACCATTATGGTTAGAGCTGTGGTGTTAGAAAAGCATATTTAAGCTGCTATTTAAAGTCGGGTATTAGGCTGTGGTTCTTGAGGCTTCCAATCTGATATCAAGATGCATCAGGGATATTAATACACAATGTCAGTGACACCAGGAGTTAGACAAAGATCTTAGAGGGTCTGGAGTGCCTCACAGGGACAGTAGCGCCGGGTGACAGGAAATGGATTGATACTTTTTATGGAGTTAGAACGAGACACTTGCTACTAGTGACACCTACCACTGGCTTAGGAACATCGATAGGAAGACGTGTGACCACAGCATAACATACAGGAGTATTAAAACCCCCAAAAAATTTAAATTAAAAAGAGAAAAGAAAATTACAAACACACAAGTGCAACACGTAAGCCTACTATATATATATATATATATATATATATATATATATATATATATATATATATATATATATATACACATATACACACACGCTAACTTGAGATTTGTCGTTTTCAGTATTAGTATTCCATTAGGCAGCACTATGGAATGAACTATTAAAATATTACAATTAAACAGCAAACCATTGTAGGCTCTATCAGACACGCATGGAATCTCTAAGTTGACATACTATGATAAAGCTGGTGAGGGTTGCAGTCCCCCAGTGACTTACCTCCCCCGCAGACAGAGCACGTGCACGGTGACGCCTGCTGCTCCTTAGCACTAAGTGCCTATTGTTTCCCAGGAAGATAATATTCTACAAGAAGAGAAGGTTTCCTGGCAGGAAGTACCTTTCCCACCAGGATCCACTCTATGGAAAAGCAAGAAACCTTTCTTTACCATTTTAACTATGAATGGGTGGGGGAGGGGTGGATTTAATTAACTATTTAATGACTCCGATAGCCCAGGGACATTAAAAATCATTTCTTCACAAGAGAAGAGAGGGGAAGAGGATAAAAGCCTGTGTTGGATCTTCTTTGGAACTAGGAGTTATTTTTTTCAGACACTTTGATAAACAGTCACATAGATAGAGTATTTTACAGGCTCATTATAAAGGGGAACCAAATTTAAAAAAAAAAAAAAAAGAATTATCTGAGGTCTACCATCTAAAATTGAGCTAACGTGATAACAATCACCTTGTAGGTACACTGAAAAAAACCAAAAAACAAAAACAAATGCAGAGTTGAAGTTTAAAAGCGATTTAGCCTCAAAGGAGAAATATATAAACAAAGGTGCTGCTTTAAGCAGATCCACTTATCGAAAACTGTCTCAATCACCATCAAAACCAATGAAATTTACCTGCTGATTCCACGGTTTCCCTATGGTGACGGCTCCACTTTTCAATAGGAAAATAATTTGTACGAAAACTAAAAAGACTTTTGTTGTTATAAGTGTATACGTATATTATACTAGGAGTACGATGGGTTCGGTTTATTATTCAAGTCTTAAAAAACACAATGTAAAATTAAAGAAATGAAAAACAAAACAAAAAATATATAAAAATGAAAATGAATAGTAGGATCAAACATAAGCCTCACTAATTACCAAGAACCATTTATAACACCTTAAAATTTAATTTGCATTGTAAATAGTGCGTTGGGCAGGTGTTAACCTATTCATCAAACAGCTGCTGTCGTACATTAACATTAAAGGTCAGGTTGAGGACACCGTGGAGAGGATCAGGGTACAAAGCTTTAAAAAAAGGTTTCTATAGATGTAGCTTTTCTTGAACAACCTACAGCCAACGCATTCCACGCATTCCATCTGGAACATGATTTAGTCTACCACAAGAGTTTAAGACCGATTTCCTTGAAAGAAATTTAGTAATGTACAGAGGTGACCTTAATACAGAACAGCAATTGCTAAAATAAGTAACAAGCAGCAGAAGTATGCGGGAAACACCCCAAATAAATGCGGATAACAACATAATCTTCTAATCAGGCAAGCAAAGCCCCATAAGCTAGCCAATTAGCTACGACAAAATAATGTCATATGTAAAAGGGACACTAAAACCACACAGACCACTTCAGCTCAAAAAGTAGTTTAGGTGCAATGGCCCAGTCCTTTCATCCCTTTTTTTTTTAAAAAAAGAAACACTTAACGTGACAGAGTTAAACTGTCACGTGTGATGCAGAAGCTCATAGGAGAGCGTACATTTAATAATTTTGCACTTGAATTAACTAAAACCCAAGCAAATTCTAAAAGTTTTCTTTCACAGCAGGGATATAGTGGGAGGAACTAAAGGGTGTGTTACAAAGGTTGGCTTCTTTTGGGCAGATGTTGGTCAGTCACCAAAGAGTTAATCCTGCCTTCCCATTGCTATGATTTCCTGCTATCTCTGGCGGATCCAGGCAGATCATGGCCAGTCGGATGTGAGGCGATGGGTCAGCTCCCAGGCTGTCTTCTTGGCAAGGGTAAAAAAACAAGCACTTGGACAGAGCGCTGGAGAACAGGAACCAGGAAGCAGATCAGACACAGATAAACAGTATCACAGCCAGCAGAAGAGACCCACATCACCAGCTGTCATTAGGAAAATTGTTCACTCCACTCTGAACTACAGTAAACCCATGTAGCTTATTAGGGTCCACAATATGGGAAAGGAAGACCGGCACAGTCATAGCATCAACCCATAATGGTCAAAGGGTTTAATTTCCGCGTAGCTAAAGGATTAACATGGTTTGTAAGCTCGTCTGAGCAATGCCTTCTTCACCTCGTCTCAGTTAATATTTTGTATTTTAACTACTTTCAACTATCCCCATTCTATGATTGCAAAGCGCTGTGGAATCTGTTGGTGCTATATAAATATTTTTTTTTTTTTTACTGTACAGTCATGTGAAGAATAATGCTCTACTCGTTTAAACTATGTTTAAACAGGCATTTCCAAGTATTCTAAGTGTTCTCTAGGCCTGAGATACAGGCTTCCTGGTACCTCTTAAACAAGTAGGATTGCAGAATAAAAATAGACTGGGCATCAGTGGGCACCATCAGACCAAGCGGGACAAGGTGGTATCGTGATGAATAAAAATAAGTTTTTGATCATGGGAAGATACATTTTGCGGTTTGTAAATCAAAGTTAAAACCAAGATTTGAATATAAAGTGCAATGAATATAGTGGAATTGAAGATCTGATAAGGAAAGGAAGGAACTATATAAATGTTTTCATTAGGAAAACCCAGTATATAAGTATATGGCGACCTGATCATTAACTTTACAACTAAAATGAAAAGCAATATAAAACATGTATACAATTCTTCCACTCCTGAAAAATATCCCAAGAAGGAAGCCACGCTTTCAAAATATAAGAAGGGGTGAAAACAAAGGAGTCGATACAGGCGACAGGTGGAATTATCAACATACATACTATAATTTCATGAACATATTGGAGCCAGTTTTAGAAAATAAATGGATCTGTAAAGCCCACTTAAGGAAAATATCTCCGCCAGTCACGGAAATGTAATACACGCAGAGCCTGGGTTATTACAGACAAGTCACAAGGACTAATGGAAGCTAAACATAAACAAGATTAAAAATACATTTAAACAAAATTATATATAATAATGTTTAAACCAATTTATTTTTGTATTTCATTAAAACATGACTGTTTATTAGGGTGTTCGGTAATTTAACCCCAACACCCACTGTATTCTTTAGCAGTCTAACAAAACAACAAGGGAAGGTTTTCATGAATTTTCTTGCATACTGTGTTATTAATGTCTATCAAGAAATAATCACATAAAATAATGATAACCCAACAAATTTTTTGGGGGTAAAACTACAGTAAAATTATCTGAAACGGTTAAAACCTAACCCAATTGCTGCAGAGTCTGAATGCATATGCACCCCAGAATATCCCACCCAAATCGTCTGATTGCTACTGCAGTAAATATTTTCAGAAAGGAAAGAGATAAATTTACTCATACTTACCGTAATTTTCTTTTCCTGGTCATAGGCCATGGCAGCACAACAATGGGTAGCTCCTCCCCTATCCCTAGTTAGACAGGAACTAATTAAAATAAGGGTACAAATACCCCCTCCTACCTCCTCCTCCCTCAGTCTAGTTAACAGCAATATCCCTGGGTGGGACCTTTGTGCTGCCATGGCCTATGACCAGGAAAAGAAAATTACGGTAAGTATGAGTAAATTTATCTCTTTCCTGGCCATATCCATGGCAGCACAACAATGGGTAATACCCAAGCTAAAACCAAGGGAGGGAAAGAAAAACTCAGACACATTATTATATAATGCAAGTGTATTGTCACAAACAACTCAATGTGATGAACAAAAAGAATAGTAGTTAATCCTTTGAGGCAGAAAGAACTGATCTGCCAAATCCATCGTATTGGCCAGCTCTTACATCTAAACGATAATGTCTAATAAATGTATTAGAAGATGACCAAGAGGCTGCTTTGCAAATCAGTTCTGTAGAAACCTTTGCTGCAGCTGCCCAGGATGAAGAAAGGGAACGTGTAGAATGAGCTTTCAAACCTTCAGGAACACTAGTTTTAGATGATCTATAAGATTGGATAATGGCCGAAACTATCCATCTGCTGATAGTGGCTTTCGAAGCTTGCAGACCCTTCCTAGGGCCATTAGGAATAACAAAAAGCCTTTCCGAAATACGCCATTCTGAGGATCTTTGTATATATATCTTAAGACATCTTACTAGGTCGATAGCATCATCATCAGCGTCTTCCCTGTTATTAGATTCTTCTGTACTTAATGCTGGAAGGATTATTTCTTCATTCATATGGAACTCTGAAGTTACCTTAGGGCGGAATTCTGGAACCGTTCTCAGGATGACTCTGTCCTTATGAAATATAGTAAAAGGTTCTCGAGCCGAAAGAGCCTGAAGATCAGAAACCCTTCTACCAGAGGCTAGGGCTACTAGTAGAACTGTCTTGATCGTGAGAAGATGACAGGAAATAGATGCCATAGGTTCAAAAGGATCTGCTTTAAGAGCCTTCAGGACCAGAGGGAGATCCCATGGCGGAGTAATAGACTTAATGGGTGGCTTGATCTTGAGGACTGCAGTCAAAAATCTAGCTATGTCTGGATCCAGTGCCCATCTATGATTAGTTAAAGCAGAGAGGGCAGAAACATGCACTTTTAGAGTGTTATAACTCAATCCCTTCTCTAGACCTGATTGTAAAAAATCAAGAATGTCAGTAGTTGAAGGGTTCAACATATCAAAGGGCCTTGAACTGGCCCATGAAGAAAATACATCCCATATTCTGTAGTAAGTGGATGAAGTGGACTTCTTCCTTGCTTGAAGAAGTGTCTCGATAACTGATCTTGAAAATCCCTTGTTCTTTAACCCATCCCTTTCAAGTACCATGCCATCAGATGAAGGGATGCTGGGTTTGGATGATGAATTGGACCCTGATGTAACAGGAATGGGACAACTGGAAGGCGCCATGGATCCTTCTTGCACAGACTTAGTAGGAGCGGAAACCAAGGTCTGCGAGGCCAAAAAGGGGCTATTAGAATCAGTGATGTCTTCTCTTGTCGTAGTCTCCTTAGCAGAGGGGGACGCCGAGAAGGCGTGAAAGAAAAAGTACACAGAAATAATAGGTAGGGGGGGGGAAAAACCCACACATATGATCTAACAAATACAGTATATATTGTAAAAAGTATTTGTACATACATACATGTGGGCTGTTGTAAAATGCAGAAATCCATCCAGGATAAAGTCTTCTTGCCACTTCCTGCTACCTCTTGGTCACTGCAGGGAATCAGAGTTATTTGGCATTTTTTCTCTTGCTACCCCTAGGGTCACTGCAAGTAAAACCCCCGGTCACTAAGGGGGTATCTTCAGGGGGACACCTTTGCACAGGGCCGGATACTGAAGCTTCCCAAGGAAGAGAGGCTGAACTTCCTTGAGGACAGAAGGTAAAAACCCTCAGGTAAGCCATAAAAGAAAAGTGGTTATAGTCCTGAAAATAGACTAATTTGGTCCTATAGGGATAGGACAGGAACAAAAAGACTGAGGGAGGAGGAGGTAGGAGGGGGTATTTGTACCCTTATTTTAATTAGTTCCTGTCTAACTAGGGATAGGGGAGGAGCTACCCATTGTTGTGCTGCCATGGATATGGCCAGGAAAAAAAAATAAAAACCCTTTCAAAACCTCATCAAAAATAACCTTCAAGGCAGTTCGTTAAAAAAACAAAAACAAACAAACAAACAAACCAAAAACTCCTGTACATGACTATCTACACTACCTTCTCTAATGGATTGGTAACGGAACTAGATAGGATGACAACCTCAGAAGCAGCAGCTGACTTACGAAAACACATCTGTATAATGAAACCTAGTTCACCCTAAAATATCTTGCCAAGTCTCTGCAATTCACAGTTTAGTGAATATACCCTGAAATGTTTGTTAATAAAATGTAAGGTATGATGGGGTCAGACGCAAGGCATGTTACCCAGCCGTTTTATTAGGAGAGAGCAGAAGTAAACTCTGAAATATGTGGTTTATTGCTGCCTGACCCATGATAGACGTGAAACGTTAATGAAGAATATCCCATTTAAAGCATGCCTGCCTATAAAAAACTGCTTGAAACACAGCGTGAAAGACAAGGAGTGACTGACCCAACTGTATAAACTTTAACATTAAATTATCCGAATGTTCAGCAAGAGTCACACAGCTAGCTCTACACACAGGATAGTAAGACAAAATATAGGTCATACGTGCTGGAAAAAAAAGGTCATAGAATTATCAAACCAGAGTGCGTTTATATTTGAAACTGCCTTATATCTTTTCTGTGATGTCATATCTGCCCTTCCATTACAGACACGGGATTAAATACATAAAACTTGCACAGAAAACAGGAACAATCGCAAGTGGAATCTGCAACGATGTTCCTCTTGTTTCCCCGGTGATTGGTCTACTCTACTTGAAGAATTTTGCTTAATATTTTATTGACAACACTTTGTAAATTACCCCACAGAAGTTTATATATGGCAAGTATATAAAAATAAATAAATTAATAGTAGCCAGCAGTGAAAGTATTACGAGCCAAGAGATTCTTGGTCCCTGTGATATCAGACCTGTTTTAGGAAGAGAGTAGACATAATGCAAAAAAGTGTATTTCAAGGGCAAATCGTATATTCCTTCTTAGCAAACTGTGCAATCTCTGCCGATCACTGGTCCTTATTTCAGCAAAGCCCATAGGGACAGGAAAATGATACCACTCAAGGATGGATGACACGCCAAGAATGTATCTGCTCACGAAAAAGCAGCCAGAGTAATAAAATCCCAAACAGTCTCTGTGTTGGGGTTTCCATATCAGAGGGAGAGAAGATGCAGTGCAGGGGAGAAGGGGCATTCTGCCAGCGGGCAGACTCAGATCTCCTGTCCAGAGCTGACATTACACTGACTTACTGGCTTAGTCAGAGTGAGAAATTCCCAGTGGTATCCATAAGGCATATTACATTCGGCCAAGAGAGGAGATTTACCAGGCTCCGCGCCAACTATTTGGGCACGATAATGTAGGATTTTCTCACTGGGAGCAAACTGCACATTTATTGCACCGGCTACAATTTCTTGCAATCTGATGGGGCTGTGGAAAGATTGTAACAATATGCAAACTCCCAGCTCGTCAAGGTATAGCGGACACAAACCTCTAAACAGCAACTACACTGGCAGGCCAACCAAGTGAATTAGCACTACTGCATTGCCAGGGCTGGACCTCCAGTCAAAACTGCTCATTGTTCTATCCCCAACCCTTTTAGAAGGCCTTAATCTATCTACAGAAGTAGGGGAGTGGGGAACACAAACAAAAACATCATTTTCAATAATTACTACATTTAAGAAGCTGCAGAAACTCACTCCATGTACTTTATTACAAAAGTATTATTAGTTTTTACTTATGTATAGCCCACAGCCTTTATTATTGGCCATTTAGTTCTGTACTCAACTACCATTCGCGGGGCGTCACTAACCTTCATTGTCTACTCTTGCGCAATTGTGAGAGCAAGGACTTTAATAGAAGTTGCTAAATCTCTGATGCAAAACCATGATTTCAAGCCCACAACAAGGAACGACCAGAAGACATACTCTGATTGCTGCCATCTTAGAATCTTTAAAATGGTGGTGTTGAGAAAGAGGCCCTGAGCATAGCAGAAAACACAACTTGAAAAGGTTATTAAAAAGTTTTGTTTTTTTTCAGGTGAAGAGGAATACAGGTTTCTTTACCAAACATAATAGTGTTAAAAGACGCAGGGCCCCAGTGACTGGAACCCTACTCCACACTCAGAATGGTTACGGAATATGTAGAGTATGAGATGTGGTGGCATTTAGCATGTAGTAGAATGAATGCAATCTTACCATTTTCCTACTTGGATTGTGGGAACTGTAGTTCGTCCAATGTTAGAACATAACACAAGGGACATAACGCATGATTTGAAAACCTTGGTTATGCCTCGCTAGATTACAGTCGGGTATGTAATAAAGAAGAGTAACAGAATCTTTGATCATAAACATGTTAATGCCCCCTAAACTATACTCCCACCAACTTTCAAAGGATTTTAACTAATCCCCATCTTTACGGAAACAGAAACCTTAAGCCAAGAAGTTCTGGGACAAATTGAGACAATGCGAGCACTCATTTCAGAATCACTATTTCCGAGATATTTAAATAATTCGTGCTAGAATGAGTGGGGGGAAAAAATGACTTTATTTTGTGCTATTTAAAATGACTAAAGCTTCATTATACTCTCGAAAAGTACATAAATGATCTGAAGAAGAGAGAGAGAGAGAGAAAAAAAAAAAAAGCATTTGTCCCCATTTTCTTTTCTAAAAACAGTCTTTAAAGGGACACTCCGGTCACCATAACTTCATCTAAATGAAATTGTTATGGTGACAGAACGCCCCAGGGCACACTCTTACCTCAAGGCGGTCAAACCATTCTCGCTCAAATGATTTAACCAAGTCTGCCTCCATCTCTGATCTGCAGGTGCAGGAGGGATCCAGCTCCAAAATCCCCATTACAGGAAGTGTGAAGCGCCGCTGGGCGGGACTGCTGTGGATTGGATTAGAGCGGTCAGCTGACGCTCTAAGCCAATAAGTAGCTCCCAACTTATCCAAAAACAAAACAAAAAAACTGATGTGGAGAGACTTTTTCATTACTTTAATGCTGAGGAATATATCAGCAAGTACAGTACATTATAGGCACAGTGATCTACAGAACTCTATACCAACAAATGATTGAAAGGGTGGGGGGAGGCAATAGTTTTAAAAAGGCTAAAATTTTCCCAAGCAGTAAGTGTGTCATTAAACACAAAAAACACACATCAAGCCTGCAAAGCATCATAGGAGTTCTTGTGCTACAAGAGGCTAGGTTTATCTTTTGGCCAGCGCTGCTATAAAATGTCTGTATAAATGATCTTTTAGGAAAAGAATTATAGCCAAATATCATACCATAACTTAGAGAGGTGAGATTCAGGTTAAGCAATTACAATATTAAAATGGGAAATAAAACCTAGATCTGTCAACTGAAGCATTGTTTACCTAAACACAACAAATCACTTCCCTGACTTCCCCTTCAAATGTTCCTTATTTATTTAAAGAGGGGCGCTCACATAGCTGGATAAGTGTTCAAGTAAATCACTTCACCAGATGAGTTGAAATCTCCAGCTGGGCTGCGCCAGGTTCCAAGTGACATCACAGCGGGGCAGAGGGCCAAAATCTGTCATAAACCCATTCCAGGCAGCTCCACCAAAGCAAGGCTTGGGAATACTGCTTAACTCTACAACTACATGGGGCCCGGCATGTGGACCATTAACTCCGGGGCCAACAGTCTACAGTGCAAGAACATTTAAGCAGGGCACTTCACCTCCTGCTTTTTAACTTGCATACGTTTGTTAGGTAGTTTTGTACATCATTTGTGCTGAGCTACGGTGAATGTTGGCTCTCTGAAAACAAATCGTTGTCAATGTTTTGGCATATAAGGGGTAAAAGTGATTTCTTTTAGGGATTTCAGTTGGAGTTCCACAATAGGATTAGTCTATCTGACCCTGCATGGATTTGTTATCTTAGAAAGCATCCAGAACTCGAAATTATTTTGGAACAGTAAGATTCCAGCCAAGGAATGTTGGAAAACTGAAAATGCTAGTTCTTGTGTAACAAGAAAGGATAAGGTTTGAAAATATAAAACATATCTTGTCAAATATCTAACACATACAGGCTGGCAACACATTATCCTATTATTCAGTTTGTAGTGTACATAAGAGAATGCTCCCACCAGACAACTGACCATACAAAAATAAATTAATAAAATATATACACCGTTAACACAATAGAAAAGGGGCAAGCTTCCATTATAACTGGTAATTATACAGCGCTAGAATTACACTCCCACTACACAAACCGACTCACTGACATTGAGTGGGGAGTGTGTGGATAAGCAGTTTAGATTAGCTGGGCATGTGAAGAACTAAGGTCATTTGTAAAAAATGCCCGATCTGACAGTACCTCAGACATGCTCAGTCAGCTCCTAGAAGTCTTTTCTGAAAAGATCCAGTAGCGTGTCTCTAATACTTTTGAACTGTACATAGGGCTCAGTCTCATGCTGAATCACAACTTAAATAGTCTAAAGCAGGGGTAGGCAACCTACGGCACTAGTGCCATGCACGGCACTCGAGGTGTCTTTCCACGGCACTCAAGGCTGCTAGAGCCAAACAGGCTCTGGCCTATCAGGAGTCTCAGTGAAACTTCAGATATCTGCTAATACGAAAAGGTGGTGAAGGACAATCCTCAATTTATGCATTGCAGCACAGAGGAAATGATCTCAGATCACTTCCTCCCAGCACTTGTGAATGGGAATCCACACTTTAGTAGAGCAGCCTGCAGCTGCTTACTGCTCCTGTCCTTGACCTGTACCTGGCCAGCCTGGTCCCCACTGGAACCCAGGGAAGCCACTCACACTGCTAGATATACACAGAGCTGCAGAATAACCCTCCCCTCATACAAATAATACAAACAACCCACACACAAACATACAAACAATCCCCACAAACGCAACACCACTAACAATCTACATACATGCACACAATCCCACATGCAGCCTCTCACATGCAAAACCCCAAACAGCCCCCACACACTACCAAACACACAATGTGACATATCCATCCACACACAATTCCACAAGCAGCCCCCACACACAGCCCACATTCATATGTATCATACACAATACCATAAACTACTAATGAACATATACAATATAATAGCTCATATACGCACAAATACAATGATACAAAGCAATTACAGTAAAAATAACACAAGCAGTATATGGCAGCATACATGCCTCAATTTAAAAAAAAATAGGATCGGTACGCTATGGGACATCACAATCCTATATCAGCACAGTGTTGCTAAAAGGTTGCCTACCCCTGGTCTAGAGGTAGGGAATGTGTATATTCTTTTGATAAATTTTGGAAATTTCCTTATTGAAACTCAAACTACATTAATGCCACTTTATGACTTTCTGTTGGGTGACCATGAAGAGTGAATAGGCTTACTTATTTGTGGTCCATTTAAAATGATACAGTCCCTGCATGGGAAAACGCTTTTTTTTTTATAAACTCTTTAAACATTTTTTACAATAATTTTTTATCCTCACATAAAAAAAATTTAAACTTGAAGGCCAGCATGAAGATAAAAACTTTTAAGGAAAGTAATATATTTATAGAGCTCAAATGCCAGCACTGTCTGGGTACTGATATTGTGTCATCCAATGTCATTACGGTGTTTGCCAAAAACATGCCCCTTAACACCAGCACTGTGTAACCGTTTAAATTTTATATTTTACTATAATTACAATACTAAGCATTTTCCCCATGTACTAAACAACTTGCAATCAGTTTACGCTCTCAAGGCTACGGGTGAACGGGTCAGGAGGTTGGGCTTCCAGAGAAAGAACAGAGTTACATTCCATGGGTGGATTCTGGCATCCCCGCCATCTTAAAACGTCACCAGTTACCACTAGTGAATAGCATGCAATTGAACAAAGGATTATCTTAGATTGTAGGCTCACGGGTTTTAGTAATTGGTCGTGCTTAGACCAGAGCAGCTTAATTTCACTAAGGAGTGAGTGAACCAACAAAACAAGTTTACCTGTATACAATTCACAAATGAATTAGTTTTCTTGTTACAGACACATAAGATAGAAATATTGACTATGCGTTTAAACGTATTTATTTAACAGTTATGTAATAGGGGCTTTTTCTGCAGCCCCGTTTTGTTCTGGTCTGGAAATTAGCTGAAACAATATTAAAAAGCTTTGAAAAGTCTGAATGTTTTCTGAAAACATTGCCGTGGCTTCCCCCCCCACCCCCAACTGGAGCCTTTTATCAACAACCGCACCTCACTCTCTGTCCCCCATCCAAAATAAAATCTGTTTTCTGGACATAAGCCAGAGCTATGCTTGGAGGATATTTATGAAAATGTCTCTGGGTTACAAAGCCAACAGCTGTTACTAGTTAATACAATATATCAGGAAGCAGATAAGATCCATGTTTAACCCTTTCCCATAACAGACTTGAATGATGTCACACTGCCATGACTGCCCTTTTGGTCATCGAGCCAGAATGCATATTTTCATAAATACAAAAAGAGTTCAATCTGTATGTGAAGAATGGACAGTTTTACAGCTACAGGAATCTGGCATCAAATAACAAAACATTTTGGGGGGAAACTGAAAGGAAAATTGTTGAGAAGTAACAATTGTTTTTAGGAAATCTTAGGCTAAAACTGAAAAACTCCCGCTCAGCCTCCATTAGTGTTGCCCAACGTTTGTAATTCTCTTGTCAATTCTTTGCAATTGCCCACTTAGTGAATAAGCCACATAAGTAAAATTTATTCTAACAACCTAGAGAAGTGAAGCATTTCACATGGCAGTTAAAGACAGTTTTCTTTGAACGCAATAACGAAAGTAATGTCAGTTGTGATCATTCCCACAGCCCTTTAATAAACCACTGGGCGGTGTTGCTTTATGTGCACTGACTGATAACTTGTCACTAAAATCAGCCAGAGAGGTGACATCTGATTATGATTTTTTTTACTTCACAGCAAAGATTTAATTGCTTGTGTACAGAGTAGCTGTCACATACCAAGGCTGAGCATCTATGTAAAAACAGATGGACCAATGAAGAGGGAAATCATTTAAAATGCATCACTCCTCCCCATTAAAAAAAAAAAGAAAAAAAAAAAAAAGTAAAAGACAGGTGAGGAAGACGACAGGTTTATAGGAATTTCCTAACGTTAACCGTGATTGTAGTTGTAAAGAACTTTATATAGCGCCAACATATTCCACAGAGCTGTGCAATAGGTAAACAAGACAAACATTAAATTCTAACCAAACATGTACAACATACAGATCCCACTGTACAGCACTTATTTTTGTTATTTATAAAGCGCCAACCAGTGAGTGAAGAGGACCCTGCCTAGGGAGCTTACAATTTATAGGGAAATGCTTTGCAATGCTTTGGACATGTCTCTAGTACTCAAATGGTTAAGCTAGGAGGGTATTGACACAGTCAGACACTATAAAGGGGGCCCTTAAAGCTGTTATAGGATTATTTGAATTGCTATGTGTCCTACCAGCCAGGTTCTTAATACAGATTAGAGATTGTCAGCTTTGGGGGGCATGCATTCTTTTAGCTATTTTCACAGGAGGCTCAAGACATATATCCACAAAGTAATAACACTTCCCCTTGATATATCACCATGCACATTATAAGCCACTCTAAGCAGTTCATGTAGAGCCCATGTAAAGGCAAATTAAAGAAAATTAAGGTTGCTCTAACAAAGGTAGTTCTGGCATGTTTCAGGTTTGTCACATACATCCAGCACTTGTGGAGAAGTTTTGTAATTCCTGAGATGAGCACTTTAAGGATAAATATATAACTAGACACCTACGCATTGCCACAAATGGGTCACTAACCTGAAGCCTAGGAAGTAACCGCGGTGGGTTCCCATAACTTTACGCCACCATGAATCCTTCCAAACTGAGAGTGTGCAGTCTGAGCCCCTCCACCCCTCTATTCCTAATCTCCAGCCCTGGATTCCACAAGGAACTTATCAGTTGCATAAGGAACCAGCCCCAGGTCATAGTTTTGGAGGAAGATGGGGGAAGGGAGGAGAACCTGGGAGGGAGGGAAGTTTTTTTTTCACTTACTGCTAATCACAGGCTTTTGGGGCACTACCTCAAATTTTTTTTTTTTTTGTATTTTTTTAAACTCTTTGCAAACCACAACAGTACCAAGAACTGTAGCAGTTTAGGAAATATTTGCTTGACAATAAAAAATAATTATCCCTTAGGAACTAATGATTTTCTAGGCACATGCTCATATAAAAAAAACAAATAAGTGTTTACCTAACCTTGCCTTTACCGGTTTAATAAAACTCAATGCAAAAATAACTGCAACGTAAGGGCTAGGCAAAACAATTTCACTCCAACAAGGAAATTTTGTTTCCGTTTTGTTTACTCGTAAAGTAACGACATTTTCCACATAAAAGACAAAACAGTTTAAATTTAACCCTCTTTACACTTTGCAAAAAGATTCTCATGCAAGTCTAAAGAGAAAAATCATGATTGTGTTATCACCTTACTGTAAAATAGGAGATTTAGAAAAAATATGTCATGTTTAGAGAAGTAGAAATTCTACAAGTGGAGAAGTCGCCATGGAAACCATTGGAATTAGCATAAACATTCCACTGCTCACTATTTACAACCCTGTTCTATTTTTCTGAGCACAACACTATTATACTGTCAAAGGGTTCATGTTACGATCGTTGATATCCTGGGGCGAAGGGGGGGTATGTATTAAAAACACTCCGTATGATCTATTTCATCTTATTTCTGCCTCTGTATCTGCATGGTCTCTATAAAAATGCATTGTACACAAAAACAAGAAACAAAACTCAATGGTGACCTGTTCTACAGTACAGAGAATGCTCAATACAGGACCGAACACAACTGTAAAGGAATAAACCAATATAAAAAGGCACTCGAGTTTATCTTCATATAGCATGGACAAGACTTTTGTACAAATATTTGATCACTTTCCTATTTTGCTGCCGCTATAGCAAAGCTACATTTTTATTAGAAATTTTTCCTTGCATGCAGATACGATCTGGTAAATACGTTAATAACCTCTCATGAAAACACTTAGATAAATTTTTCACAATGGTTAGTTGTGCAATACAAGCACACACATACACTAAAGGAATTATATATAGTGATAAATGATAATATAAAACAAATGGGAAAGTCTGAAAAACTCTAACCATAAGCAGAAACCCCCCTCCCCCCCCATCCCCACTGTATTCTGGGCTTTACTAAATGCCATAAACTCCTGTTTTTATGCAAGATAACCCCGGTTTAAAGTGACTGGCTGAGAGATTTCAGCCATATCCTGCCCTGGTCTGTACAAATAGGATGGAATGTTAATGCATATGTTTTATTTTTTTTAATTTTTTTTTTTAAATCATCATTTGTGCTTTGCTGTTGAGACTACCAGAACACAAATATGCGGGATACAGCTGAAACAAATCTGGAAGGAACATAAAAACATATAGATAGTGAAGTACAGTTAACACAATCAATTATGCGCTATACATATGTGCACTCACGAGATTGTATAGAATGTCCTCCATATGTTTTTTACATGTTGTGAATTTCTACACTGATTTTTATTGATTATTGCAGTCCCTGATGAAGTTCCTCGCAGAACGAAATGCGTAGGACCATACTGTTTTTCCTTCATATTCTATTTTATATTGATGGTGATTGTTCACCTTATCAATAAAATAGTTATTCTACCATCACCCGTTTGAAGTCCTGAATACCACTGGCTACTTCATAACAAAGAAAGGGATCACTAGCCCCCCACCACATCGGGGGAGGCACCCTCAGAGCGATACATTCTACACAATCTCGTGAGTGCACCTATGTATAGCGCACAATTGATTGTGTTAACTGTACTTCACTATCTATATGTTTTTATGTTCCTTCCAGATTTGTTTCAGCCGTATCCCGCATATTTGTGTTCTGGTTGTCTATACACTGTAAAGGTCGTCTTCTGTGAGTAGCGATCTTGGGAGTCTGTATTGTAATTTTTAAGTTAAGTATTCTTATACTTGATATTCACCATTGTAGTGTCTATATTGTGTTATGCTTTGCTGTTGGTCTCAGAGTTATGGATTATCTTGAAATTCTTATGGCACATGGATCGGGCAAGCCGATTGCAAGCATGACCGATCATTGCAGCTTCATAATAAGCATTAAAGCCCTCAATATTAGCTATCTAGAAAAACAGTGGTTAAGTCTGAAGTGTTCCTCCACCTGTTACCTGTAATTACTGTGCTCAGACAGAAAGCAGCGTGATCCAGAGCGGATGGAAATTACACCACGCTGCTAAAGCCCTGCTCGGTATATAAGTGTGGGTCTGTAGGTCTGATTGACAGTAATTATGGGTTTTCAGGATTTTTAAGACTGGTGGCTCCCAGTTATGTTGTCAGCCTCTGACTTACCAGAGCAGACATCTGATTACAGCTTATTTCCTTGCTATATAAAAACATTACACTTCCTCACACACCCCAGACAATACACCATACTGGACCACAGAGGGTTTAACATTAGGAGGAAATAGTCTATATAGCTTGTTACTACAGAGCTGTGTTGGCACATTATAGAACTGGTGTACCAGACTGTAGTAGTTGAGACCATTGTGGACACCTCTGGGGTAAATTAAGGGCGTAACACTCCAGACAGACAAGGGAACGAGTTAATGAGAATAATCTGGAAATTAACTCTTTGTTCACAGGCAGGCTCCTCTACATCTCTGCTCTCCGCTCAGAAGCAGCCTCTGAGCACAGAGCAAGTTAGCCTCTGGTTTCTCGTTTAAAGGTGAGGTAAAGTCTTTTTTATGGGGTGTCGAGGACAGAGATCAGGTCAGCTTGTTCACATGTAATAATCACAGTGAAGGCTCCAACGGAAACTGAACCAAGGGGCACACTAAGGAAGCTGGTAGACATTCTCAAATTCAGCAAATTGGGCAGAGCTTGGTACTATTTAGACAATGGACGGTAATCAACATTTGATTTTGTTTCATGGATCAGTTAACAAGAACAAAACCAAAAGCATACGATAAAAGAGTTACTAGAGCAAGTTAAAATATACTTTTTTTTTTTTTTTACAACATTTCAAATGGACAAAGGAGGACACTTTAAAGGAACAATGTAGTGTCAGGAATACAAACCTGTATTTCTGACATTATAATGCCTGTGTGGCTATTTAGGTCTCCCAACCCTCCATTCAATCGCTGTGAAAAGGCGAATTTAGTCACCTTTCGTCCCTCACCCTGCCTGTTCCAGTCTCCATGGCAGAGATCCCATAGGAAAGCACTGGGAGAATATGGAGCATAAGCGGCAAATGCCACACTTCACCAATCAGCTTCTCCTCAGATACATTGAATCAATGCAACTTTACGGGGAACTTTCAGAGTGTGACTACCACTAAAAGGTGTTACTAGGCACCAAAAGGCAACATTTAAATTGAAAAGCCTGCATGGACAGGCTATAGACACCAGAACCCCTACATTAAGGTGCAGCTGTTCTGGTGACTATAGTGTTCCTTTAATTGTAGGGGTGGAGGCGTCGCCAGGGGCAGTGCTGTTCTGAGAATTTGTAGATGACTTACTATTAATTTATACAATTAAAACGTAATTTGGAAAAAGAACAATGTATCTTGTTTACATAAAGTGAGTTCTAAACACATTTCTTGTTTCATTACAAACTTTAATTCTTGACACTAAAGTGTTGCCCTACCTGTTTGGCAGACTCCCTCTCTACCCCAAGAGGGTTTGAAAGGAGAGTTTTACTTTACTTACCTTCCCCCACTGCACTAGTCTCACCATGGCAGCTGCGCCCCCACGGGGGAGATCATCAACACTGATCCAATGCTTACCCCAAATGCTTCCTAAGAACATTACTATGAGTAGCATTGCTCTGATACACACTCAGAAAAAGGGCATTGGGATAGAAAAGAGGAACAGAAGTTTGAGTCCAAAATATGGACTATCCCTCATATATAGGGACCATTGGGAGGTATGATGTAGCAAATTCTAATGGGAATGATGTAACAAGACTGGCTATGTGGGGATCCAGGCTGCAAGCTAAGACCAAGGACTTTATGGTCCTTTCCATGCATGTATTGCAAATATTGTACACAAAACATCCCGCTTTGATCTCAAATCTATTCTTCATCCACAAGAATCGTGCTTCTATCTATCAACAGGATTCCTGTACTGGGTGGTGATGAGCGAGGGATGGTTATTTTTAAAACGCCTGTGTCACGGTGATGTTGATTTTGAGTATTTCATAAAGATAGAATCTTTATAAAATACTCCTGCTGACTGGGTTGGAATTTCATTGAAATTCCAATTCCAAAAAGAGTTGGGAATTGTTTACATTTTTCCTGATTGATAAATAAGACCTCCTTATGTCTTAGTGCAATAAGTTGGTTTTGCTTAGCTCACAGCATCTGTTAGTTTATTTTGCAAAAATACTCCAAGAAGGTGACTTTCCCCACTTGGTGTGTGGTGGTGAAATTCATTGAAATTCCAATGCAGTCAAAAGACACGAGAAAGTAGGCACTACTTCGTAGTACAGCGCTACGGAATTTGCTTGCAGTATATAGGTAAAATAATAATAATAATAATAGTATGGTCAGGTGACTGCTTTGGGAATATGGCACCTTCTCTCAGATCGTGAGAGTAGGTCTACGGAGAACCTTCAGCTGCACCCCTGACCTAGGCCACCACACACCAAGTGGGGAAAGTCACCTTCATGGGGTCTTTTTGCAAAATAAACTAACTAAGGTGCTGTGAGCTAAGCAAAACCAACATACTGTAGTGCACTAAGACATAAGGAGGTCTTATTTATCAATCAGGAAATATTTAAACAATTCTTACCTCAGAGTCACAGTGTGGTTACTTTAGCCTATATTTTGACATCCAGATTTCAATGCACTACAATTTATAGTTTGCTGAATACACAAGGTCACATTTATAGAAACGGTATTGGAAACGAACAGCATAAATGCGATTTTCGTTCACTCAAGAGCTGGACACGTACCAGATTTTAAGCAGATCACTTTTTTTCTGGGAAATAGAAAGTTGATAAATAGCTTTCATGGTAATTATAGCTGGGTTGTGGCTGACGTGGGTTGGCCAGCAGAAACCTGCTAGTTCCCTAAACATTTGTACAGATGATACAGTACGATTAGGTGAAAGGGAACTGCCATGGTATACATGCTTTTTTGGCTCAAGTCCATGGAAATTTGCATACAATTCTAGGCTACAAAATAATGAACAATCTATGTGGCTGAACTCCAGCAGGGTGGTTTTTGAGAAAAAGATGAGATGAAAAACATAACCATCCCTTAGTTGAAACTCCCTTGCCCTGCATTCCTTTGAGTGAATGGAAACCTGTTCATTTATATGCACTTTCAATAGCAATTGTCATCCATATTTTGCGTGGATCCTTTTTTGTCAGTACTATGGCTCCTGAATGTATTCCATAAATCTCTGATGAGCAGGATGGAGTTTACAGGATACTACTGCCCAGCAACTGAAATCATGGAGGAATTATTAGTTGAGAGGCACTAGTTAAATCCTACATTAAAAAGGAGAGGCACGGTCTTCTCTAGAGATTTGCTGTCAACATAATTGTATCTTTTAAAGGAACAGTATAGGGTCAGGAACACAAACATGTATTCATGACCGTATATTGTTAAAAACACCATCTAAATTAGTAAATTCTTAACTTTATTTCAGTCTGCTGCTGGCTCTGCCCCTGATATGCCTGCTTGGCGGACATCATCAAAAGTAATGATCTGAGCCAATCACAATGCTTTCACATAGGATTGGCGGAGACTGTCAAGGCGGCAGATCAGGATGCAGAACCAGCACTGCCCTGGCCAATCAGCATCTCCTCATAGAGACTGAATATCTGAGGAAAGGTCAGTGTCTCCATGCAGACGGTGGAGACACTGAATGTCAGTGCTGCACATTATGCATCACTGCCACATACAGCACCCGTAGTAGTCATATGAGGAGTGGCCAGTGGAGGCATATCTGGTAAAAAAAAAAAAAAAACAATGTGTTTACCGCAAAAGGCCTGAGGGAAATTATATTACTCACCATAATAAATACAATAAGCTGTAATTGTTCTGGTAACTATAATGTCCCTTTAAGTATTCTTTTTTATTAAATATTGAAATTGACCTGGTCTGATTTACAATTCCTTATCTATCTCAGTCAAAAATCTCTGTAAATGCTCTGTGAAATCAGCTAAGCATACTTAAAAACCTTCTGTGCCTTGACATGTTTCAATTTAGAAGACCCAGGACAATTTGAAGCATTACGATATCTTTCACTACATCAAATTCCTGTCAATACCACACTTTACATAAAAGCATAATATTTTGTCCCTCAAGGACATTTTCAGTTTTCCATAGAACCAACAGATGTGAACTGTGAAATATATGATGAGCTGATTTAAAAGTCCATTTCAAACGACTACAGCGTATTTTAGTGTTCATGGGGCAGGGACTTAGAGTGCAATGCCTTAACTTTCATGCAAAGCCCAAAGAGTACCCCTTTATTTTGGAATGTCACATGATTGAGTTTTAGTTTCCTCATCATGCGTCCAAAATATTTGTACAGCTAAATGGGATTCAGAGAGACAGAATCACTGGCAAACCATTTGTTGCTGCTGCATTGGCAAACACTTTCTGTGACACAGATGTAGGTGGGGGATTCCTGTGCCAGGTAACTTCCATTGTTGGTTAAAATCCTCACAATTTGCATCATTACAGTAACCTGCATTGCGTATGGTTCTGTGAGTGACATTTTAAAAAAAAATACACACACAAAAAAAAAAGAAAAAAATAATTTAGGTTTTCATATTTTAATACAGAAAGCAAACACAAAAGGCTTATTAAGTTTAAAAAAAATATCACCCAACGCATATATTTCTATAAAGATGACCACCATGTAGGTTATTCAAAATTATCACACAATGTTTCAATGACTTTATAAAAAAAAAATTTTTTAAAATTAAAAATTACATTTTAGTTACAAATATATTCAATTTACCACTCAAATGTTGACAAAAAATAAAAAGGATGATCTTTGTCCTCAATATACACATAATAAATGTGTGTAGTATTACATTATTGTGCTACGCAGCAAGTCATATCCTGGCTAGATCATGTAGCAATTTATAGAAGACATACAGGCAAAAATGTCCCTCTTTGTAAAGCATTATGTGAACTGTAATTCTGTGTAGTGCCCAGTAATGCAATGTGTTATTGAATTTTTGAAACTACCACATGGCGCAAGCTACACTGTAAGAGAAGGCAGAATGTTTTTTTCTTTTGTGCAAAACAAACAGATTTCCAGTAAGCGACCCAAACTCAAATAAAATCTAATTCTTGCCATGTAAGCTGGGAGGTTTTGTCCTGTATAATTACACTGCAATATGACAGGAATGGAGGTGAGGTGATTGCTTAGCAGGTTATAGCGGAGCAATCTCGTAACTTAACAACAGGAAATAAATGGGGAGAGAAAACGCCCGTTCTCTACACCCCACCCATAGAACCGCAAAACCACATAGCCTTCCAGGGCACTCCAACAGCTGCTCACCCTAAGCAAATATACCATAACCACAAACAAGGGCTCAGTATAGCCCTTCCTACAACTTTCAGGATTGCACGGTGCTCATATCTGTGTTTATTAATCGAGGGGCACTCTGCCTGGGCTTTTATAGAACACGATGAAATCAGTAATTCTGCAAACCCGTCCACCATTTACTTTTACTGTAGACATTCACATAGATTAATTCGAGACTACAGGAATTGAGTACAATTGGCAAAGGAACTGCATCTTAGGCCAAAAGTCCAATTGGCAAAAATTCTCAAGTTTTGCTCTTTTTTTGGGCTATTTTAGCTTTAATGGTTACTCAAAGCACCATGACAACTTCATTGTTTCAAAGTGGTGATGGTGCACAGAGTCTGTTTGAGATAATAAACCAGGGCTTGACAAATCCCAGGCGCCAGGTCGCCATGGCTACTATAAATTTCTGTGTGTGCGCACCTGTCAAGAGCGTGCGCGTGCAGACCTATTGTCAGCGTGAGTGTGTATGTGAGCCTGTCAGATTGTGTGTGTGTGTGTGTGCGCGCGTTTAGGTACCTGCCCTCTCTGATCGCATGAGGAAGGTGTTTTTACTCACCTTTTTTCCCCCCCATTTTCCCACGCCGTGCCAGTTTCGCCATGGCTGAGATTAGCATGCGCAGAAAATGTACCAATCTGCATCTCCTCATATAGATATATTAAATTAATGAATCTCTATGAGGAACATTCATCGCCTCCATGCAGAGCTTGGAGACACTGAACCTGGGTGCTGCATGTGGTGCAGCAGTCACCCAGGACTCTAGTGGCCGCCTGAGTGACTGTCACTAGAGGAGTTACTAAGCAGCAATGTAAACGCTGCCTTTTCACAGAAAAGGCAGTGTTTACACTGAAATGCCTGCAGGGACAAGCTATAGACACCACATCAAGCGGTAGTGGTTCTGGTGACTCTAGTGTCCTTTTAAGAGTTGCATTTTCTCATTGAAAATGACTGGCGCCTAATGTTTTCAGTTGGCTCCTAGATTCCAAACAAATTTGTCAAGCTCTGTATTAAACTACTTGGCTGCTGTATGTGTTACTCCATCTCCGGCAGCCTAATTAGACACAGAGCAACAAGAATACCATCCTGGCTAGTGTCAGTTCTGTGCAAAAATGCCATCAGACATTTGCATGCTGGTGCCAGACATCCAATAGTGACATGCACCCCCCTCTTCCAATCAGCCCGCAATCCATGACCTCCCTCCGTTTCTGGTGAAGGGGAAATGGCATTAGGACTGAGGATCGGGCTTCAGGGAGAACTTGGCCTCGGTACCGGAACGGAGGTACGTTTTACAGTTTTATGAAAATGTTCTCCAGAATTCCTTTTAATTTTTCCAGTTCATAAACCCCAGAGTTTGAAATAAGTACTCGAACAAGTCAAGTGTGTAATTTAATAGCAAACTTAATTGTCCACTGCGCTAATTGCCAGTTTAAGTGTTTTTGCGGAAGTCATGCATGGCGTAAGTGTATATTTCAGCCTTCCAGATATAGTTTTTATGATCAACCCCTGTAACTGGGTCACATAACTTGAACAAGGCAGAATTGTTAACTCTTTACGCACCCAAATGTACAAAATTGTAAAAACAATTTGTTCTGGAAAATCCAGCTGTTCAACATGCCTGCAACACGTACAATACAAGAAATATACTAAAAACACCCATTAAAGGTGGATAGGCCGCACATTTGTTACAAAACGTCTTTGTAACAAGCATATGACTAAGTGCCAATAAACAAAATGTGCAATAAATTTCCTGCTTACATTTTAAGATGTAGATAGAAAAGGTAGGGAACTACAGAGCAGACAGCAAATAGGGGCTGAAGAGGAGGAAACCAGGGAGAAAGGGTATTCATATTGGGTTGGTAGTAGCTTGATTATAAAATGTGGCACGTTAGAAACAATGTGACCCAGCACATGATCTAATTAGAGTGCAGAAATGGACTGCGCTTCACCTCATCAGGCACAGGCTAACAATTTACGGAAACAGGACCTCATGTGACGAAATACAAAATCAAATTAGTATACATATATACATACATACACACATGCATGCATACACGAGAGACTGAATTGTGATCTTTGCGAGATCAATTGACCTTGAAGCAATTCGAACATAAATTTGGACAGGTATAAATATGTTAACATATAACTTACCCAAATATGAACGGAGATGAGATCTGCAACTCAGCTATTGTAAACCTAAAAAGGGAGAGAGAGGACACAGATAGTGTGATTAAATGCCATTTTACAAGCATGAAAATACTAAAATGCAAATCCCAACCCTGAAATGCTTCAGAGCTTGTTCAGCTATTCTAGACTGCTACCAACAAGAGAGCCGTAAATCTTAACCTCGTAGAATGTGCAGTACATAAGATACAGAAATGATACTTGAGGCTTAGAAACTTAAATCTGTGCCCTTAGAATCCCAAATAAACTCTGCGATATAGAACCTTTATTCCTATGGTGGCGTGATAGTGAATCTCTAAAAAATATAAGATCTAGTAATCCGATGAATAAAACAATGATTTACATCGTTAAGTACTTGAAAAAAAAATATGGTACAAAACATATTTCATTAAATGCCCCATTAATAAGCTTAAAATATTACATAAAGGATATAAATATCCAAGAATGGGTACACTATGGAATAGTAAGAATAGCGGATCTTGTAATTAACAATAAAATATTGCCATTCCCCATACTTCAGTCTAAATATAACCTTCCTTCGAAGGAAATATTTAACTATTTAAGAATAAAATCTTTTACTATGGGAAAAATTCTCTCGGAAACTTCTCCAATAGATCAGTTCATAGAATACCATTATAAAAAAAAGATTGTATCTAGATTCAATCAATTTTTAAGAAGCCAAAGGCAAATAGATAAAGTGCCAGCAATGAGTAAATGGGAGCAAGAACTTCATTTTTTATCTTCGGTCGAGGATTGGTTATCGGGTCTACAAGCAGTAAAAAGATATATACACGGGGTGAACATACAGGAAGTATACTTTAAATTAGTATACCGTTGGTATTTGGTCCCTACCCGTCTACACAGATTTCAACCCACACTTCTACCAGATTGTTGGAGATGTGGTAGGGAGTTAGGCTCATTCTCCCACATCTGGTGGGACTGTGAGGAGTTGAAATCTATGAAATTAAGTTTAGCGGAACTGATGATTTTTGTGTTTGGAACTCAGACTGTGATTACGCCTCAAATGTTTTTGTTCCATTTAGACCTACCAAAAAGTAATAGAAAACTAAAAATCCTTATGATCCATATTTGTATGGCTATAAAAATAGTTATGGCTAGAAATTGGAGGAAAATGGGTGCGTTAAATTGGCACGATATTTGTACGCAGATAGAATACCAACGTAGCATGGAAGCTGGGATAGCCTCAAACAAGATATCTAGAGATAAGTATAATGAAGTTTGGGTCCCTTGGGTTAGATATACTAACTATAAAACTTAATCCCCCTGCCCCCTTATAGATAGCCAATAGCAGGTAGTAGTGAAAATGTGGCATAGAAAGAGTATTGAGTGTATGGAATGATTATATGGTTGTTGATACAGCAGAAAACTGGTAGATGTATATTTGAAGCACGGCTTTACTGTTATCCATATGTACTATTTAACTGTTAAGCAATTTTATGTTTACAGTGTCTAAAACTACAGTTGAAAGCTGTATCTGTATTTGAATGAATTTTTATTATAAAATGAAAATAAAGATTATATAAATCAAAAAAAAGAATCCCAAATAAAGATCAGTCTCTGGGCTTGCCGTCTCGTGCAGTATAGGTCCGAATTAGCCTGTATGGACCTCTTAAGGTTTTCAATTACAAAGCACGTATGGCATCTCAAACATGCAGTCACAAAGAGCTTTAACCCCTTAAAGACAACTTCTGGAATAAAAGGGACTCATGACGGAATATTTCCATCATGTGTCCTTAAGGGGTTAAGGAACATTTAAAAAAAAAAAAACATAACCACTACATTAAGTGCTCACTACCTGTCCATGAAAGGAAATCAGTCTCCTTCACTTGCAGAGCACACACCGCTCAGCGAAGGAGACAGACTACCAAGACCTGTACAAGTACCGTACTTTACTTCCACGTGTGATGTCAGCGGGACGAGGGCTGGGGCAGAGGAAAATGAAAATCACCACTGTAACCAATAATCAGAGTACCAGCACAGCTGATGTAGGAAAAAAACAAAAACTCTTCTTATATATAAACAGAGGTTTCATATACATATACATATATATACATATATATCTATCTATATATATATATATCTATCTATATATATCTATCTTTCCTGCCTACTTTAATGTTTAATATACTAAATCTACTAAACATTTTAAAAGGACACTACAGGCACCCAGACTACGTTATCTCATTGAAGTGGTCTGGGTGCACGGGTCCTAGTCCCCTTAATCCTGCAGTTGTAATTATTGCAGTAACTGATAAACTGCAATAATTACCTTGCAGGGTTGACTCCACCTCTAGCGGCTGTTTACCAGACAGTCACTAGAAGCGCTTCCGGATCCTTAGCGGACTTTTGGTAGCCTGACGCATTGCAAGAGGACTTCCAGCTTCAGCTAAAACCCCATAGGAAAGCATTGATTCAATGCATTGGTATGGGGTAGTCCTAATGCTAATTGAGCGCTCGCGCCTTAGATCCAAGACATTGGCTGAGGGCAGCAGAGGAGAGGAGGAAACAGACCCGGACCCATAACTGAAGGATAACGGCGCTGAAATCAAATCAGGCAAGTGGTTCCACCAATTCCATCGGGGGAGGGGTGGTGGAAGAAGACAACTCACAACTAACAGTACTTATCTGTGACCAGTAAGATCATGTCATAGCTGGCATTATTACAGATGCTTTAGACACACACACAAATTAGAACCAGGCCAAGACTGCTAAGTACACAATCTGGAATGGATATACTTTACAGCCTGACATGTAATGCATATTAAACATTTCCCTTAAACATATTAATCCAATTTTAACATTCTCTCTCTACAAAGTGTCCTTTCGGCTTAAGGTTTTGGGTTAAATTTTGGCAACTACACCAACATGGCTTAAAGAGTTTTTACAAATTATCGGCTTAGGATTCAATAAGCTTAATCCTCCAACAGCAGATCACATCTAATTTTCTTTCATTATTAAAAGTGATTTATACATGTGGGATATGTCCAAATCAATGGGTGCAAGTATTGCCACCATAAATCGCACAATTTAATGGGAAGTACACCTGTTGCAGGGTTACCTGACAGTTATCCCTGCAAAACACAATATTTACCCCTCTGACAAAAAGAGAATGTTCTAATTCCAATCTCTGTCCAGAGGGCTGTAAACATAAGAAATAGCATTGCCTGTTTCAAAGTCCATAACAATTGCACACCACATCTGTTATTAGGACAAATAAACTGCATTCCTAAACAGATATAAAGCAATATTTATAAAATGCATTCAGAATTTAGATAACAAAAATAAATCCTTTTTGTAAACACAGGAATTTGAAGTAGTTTCAGATTTTCATAATGATGCCAGATGTCACTTCGGGATCTTCCACGTTCATTCTGAGGAAGTGAGCCCATTATATACTAAATTAGCATTTTAAAATTATGTATGGATTTGAGAGAAGAGAGTGTTGCAGTAAAAAAAAAAAAAAAAAAAAAATGTACAACCTCCTAGATCGCATGATTTACGAAGAGGCATAACACTTCTATTAACTTGTTTAGTGGTTTCAGTGATGTTTTTTCATGAACAAACCATTTCAGTTGGCTGAACTACAATTGCTCTAAACTACTGCTGGACTGGGTATTTATTAGAGGATATACTCATGCTTGGAACCAAGAAAAATGGGAGAACCAAGACTGAACGCAATAAATCAAAAACACAAGTGACATGGTCGCACCTGGGGACTTTTTTGCAAAGATCTGTCAAAGTGATATGTGCAGCTGCATGGTGGAACCTGGAGATATGGGGAATGGAGCCAAACATATCTAAAACGTGCCATTTTCCAGGTACAAATCCGCCCTCAGATCCTTTGTATGTCACAAGTTGGATCACTAGTGCACTTTATACAAATGAGATTATATCCATTTTGTCCCCATAAACTGCACTGACGACAACAGAAAAAAAAATAAAAATTGAAAGATGTAGCAGTCTGAATTCCTCTGCCTTTTGCCACGCTTTACCAAAAATAGTCTCATCCATGAGACAAAAGTAGTCCCTTACAGTGGTTTAAATAAAGATATCTTTATTGCATACTGTACGCAAGTTCTTCATAAAGATTCTATTCAGATTCAACCTCTAAAAGTGTCAGTTATATTTTTACTCCCATTTAAATACCACCAAAAACTGCAGAGTGCTGAGCTCTAACCTGCCTGCACACACTATATAATTATACACACCCACGAGGATAGCACAGGGAGCTAAACACAAAATTAATTGCATTATGTGCTATTTTCTGTACGTGCTGCATATGTAAACACCATTAGCCAGCACTGGCATAGGCAATAGCATAAAGCAGGCAAATATTTCCTGGCTAATACAGGTTTACATGGCTGAATCTGAAGTGGTTATCAACAAGTTTAAACATTTCCAGACATCAACCCAATTTAGAGCAGAAATGGCAAATTTATTTTTTGTTACAAAATATCTAACTTCGCATTGGTCTAAGGCAGTGATGGCGAACCTTTTTGAGCCTGAGTGCCCAAACCGCAATACATGCCAACATTTTTCTCCTTAAAGTGCCAACACGGCAATTAAACCCAAATACTGAGGTTTAAGTTTAGAAAAAAACAACTCGTACTGTTGTCCGAACTAATAACTTTTGTTTTAAAAGAACACAGAGAGTTCAATGATACAAATTTTAAATAATGATATAAATAGATAAATTTAAGCTTATATTTATTAGTATCTTCAACAAATGCAATACATACACAGTCTGCTGAATACACACACACAAGACTGTTGAATACAGAGACTGATGAATACACACACACACAGACTGCTGAGTACACACACACACACAGACTGCTGAGTACACACACACACAGATTGCTGAGTACACACACACACAGATTGCTGAGTACACACACACAGATTGCTGAGTACACACACACACAGACTGCTGAATACGCACACACACAGACTGCTGAATACGCACACACACAGACTGCTGAATACGCACACACACAGACTGCTGACAGACTGCTGAGTACACACACACAGTCCGCTGAATACACGCACACACACACAGACTGCTGAATACACGCACGCACACACAGACTGCTGAATACACGCACACACACACAGACTGCTGAATACACGCACACACACACAGACTGCTGAATACACACATACTGCATTGAGGTGGGGGGTGCGTGTGTGTGTG